>OZ038000.1:5259950-5502450 GCA_964035705.1 Porites rus
GACAAAACGTCGCTGGTGAGAAGAAATCACAAACTTCGACAACACGAAATTAACTGTAATGCTACAAAAGAACACTTACGCTAACGTCAGGAACATCCTCCGTGGCCATGCTTTCCCTAACCTGTACCAAGTTGGACCAAGTTGTTGCCGATCAAGTTTTGCTTGCTCCGACAATCTCCCACATGCTCTCGTCAACTTTATATAGAAACGATTTGATTGATGGCTACACGAATTTGATTGATGGCTTCGCCCCCTGGTACAACTTAAACAAGGAAAAATTTCTGCATTCCTCTTTCCTAAAAAAAAAAAACTATGATGAGGGTGATATTTACGTTCCGATCCTGGTAAACTTCATCATAACTGGCCATACCTTGCATGACCAGAAGGAAAAATGTTGCCTATTAAGAGAAGAGCTAGAAACAGGGTATTTACCGACCAAATTCAAGTTTTGTTTGCCAATGGCTGGGAATTTACATATACAATGTTGATAATCAGGAAAACTAGTGGAAAAAGGCGAAATTTCCTGATTTTTTTTTCACAGTTATGACTTTTATGAGAAACTTACGCTTTGATCAGGAAAATCCTCATTGTAACTGGTCGATGCGTACCGCCTATATGCCAAATTCTTTTACAATCCAACTACCAAAGGTGTTAAAACCACAGGCAACCCAAGCGCACTATGTGTGGGTTTGGGCTTCAGAGGTCATTTGGTCGGAATATACTAGAATTATTAGTGTATTATCTGATGCCAAATAAATGCAAAAATCTTAAAGATAGGAAGTCTTCTTGTTTGTCTATCTGTACTAGTAGCCTTTAAGATAACGAAGGTCGATATTTCTTGCATTATTACATGTGATTCGGGCCCTTATTGTTCGAATTTTATCACATGTATTCGAATCTACAACGCTAAGAAAAAAAAATCATGATCACGCGAAATATTGATTCAAAAAGCTCCCTTACCTTTAGTTCATAGCCAATCTGTGTCCTACGGCCGGTTTAAACGCCATTTGGTCGATTTTCTTTCCATCGAGTACTGAACACTATAGAAGAAGTAAGTAACTGTAAAGGGATAACCTACAATACATACAGAATATGAGGCGAAAATCAAAGCTTCAGCTGACTACCTCTTGACCAGGCTAATTGTCTTTTGCGGTTTACATGGATGAACGCCGAAATCTCCCTCTCGATCGATATAGCTGTGTAATCATTTTGCATGCGACCTAATTTGAACGAAAAACACAAGTGAAATGGGGTAACAAGCCGGATGCCATGACATCCAAGTGATAATCTTTATCTGTATTAGCCAATCATAAAGTACGCCACCCTCGCTACCCATGAAATGCATGTAGCCAATCAGATACATGCTTTCGAGAGCTGCTACACATGTAATTTTTAGTGCCAAAAAAGGATTCAAAAGACACCTGTCTTGAATATCTTTTTCACAATTACAGTGCTCTAAGTTCCTTGCACTGCATCGCACGCAATGGGCTCCACCGATGATCTTCCGATTGTGAACTTCGAAGCGCTGAGCCTCAAACATGAACAAATACCTGACCGTGATGATCCTACAGTAAAAGAATTAGCCAGGCAGATGGTGAAGCATTTTAGTACAGTGGGATTCGCTTATATTACCAACCATGGCCTTACCCAAGAAAAGGTATAACTTTTGTCTTTATATTTTCTGAGAACACAACATAATTAGCGATTTTGTATTAAAATATACTTACACCCAGGTCTAACTACGCGCCATCTACGCGACTGACAAGCCACGTGAACGACTTCGCAAATCAATGCTAGAAGCCATCCGAGAGAGAAACCTTTGTTGGCAGGGTATCGGCTTCGGGGCTTTGGCGTTAGATTGGAAAGGACGTTTAAGAAGTAGGCGTCCCGATGGGTGTCTTCAACTGACGAAGCAAAGACTGAAGACTTGAATCCCAGTTTAGTTTGAACAACTGCTGAAACACGAGAAAACGGCGGAAAGACAGTAAAACGTTCTGTTCGTTCCTTAAACAAACGATATCGCCCGGCGGGGAAGGTGGGGGTGGCGGGGGGTGCTGGATTCCAAGTGAAGGGAGGATGATCGAAAGATTTTGGGGGGTACAAAACTTAAACAAGTGTCGTAGTTTTTTGTGCGTGTGACATTAAGTAGGGATTTTTGCGCAATATTCGAAACAGTTCCAGGGATTTTCACATCCTGGTTTTGATTTTTGCCCCATTCAATTGTCCACAACCGCCACCCCTCCACCCCTTCGATCTAAGTGACCTGAGGACGAAGTTGGGTTGGATCATCCCGTCACTTGGAATCCAGAGTACCCCTCCTCAGGGCCAATTGTTAAAAAACCATACCCTTTAGGACCGTACATCCCATAAATACCTTGATATATGAGAGGTAGTAATCTCTCCCCCGGAGAATAACTAACTTGCCTTTACTAAAAACGCGAGGTTATTAAACAAAAGACTTTATCGACATAATCTCGCAAGAAAATGGGTGTGCTGAAACCACCCGATTATCCTGATTATAATCTTCTTTTGTCTGTTTAATTGTTTATAATGCAATAACTGTACTTAATTGCAGGTTGATGCCGCATTCAGCGCTGGGGACAGGTTTTTCACTTTGGAAAGTGAAGTCAAAGAAAAATACAAAAAAGGGGAAAGGGCCAGTCAAAATGGGTGGGACGCATTGGAAAGAGAGAGGTAGTTAATTCTTTAGAGTAGTCACAAGTGCAGCACGTAAAGCCATAGGTTAAACAGCTTTGTTATCCGACCGCAGATCATATATGTGTTTTATACTGCTGTTACAACAGAGCCCTTGGAATAAAAAATAAACTAGCTCTAAGTTATCAAGGTAAGAATTACGGAGCGATGCAGTTAATTTTTTTTTCTATTTGCAATCTTACCTAAGCGAAAATGAGTTGTCTAAACCGCCTTGACACGCTCTCCTCCGCTGATCGGCGGCTCTTTGCGTCATAGGGAGGCAAGGGAAAGGGGAAAAAAAGCGCGCGGGGCCGTGGGACGATAGGAATGGGGAAAGCCGCAAATAAAAATAAACGACATTTTCTTGAACGAAGCTTCGATCCACTTGATGTTAAGATCTAATCTCGTACCCAGATCTCACTCTGTTTTACACTTGGCCGTGGGAGATCTGGGTACGAGATTAGTTAAGATCCGAATCAGATCAGTAGCAGGGCATCTCTCAATCGCGCTTTAAAAGTCCCTTTTACGCATATGGAGTTAATTTCATAAATGAAACAGACGAGAGGTGGATACGTCACGTTGCAATGGAAGCAAATTCTCTGGATCTCAACAAACCGTGAAATATGGCAGAAAAAACGAAAAATTTAGCATGTAAGACTTTCCGGTGCATAATTATTGCACTCAGGAACAAAACAGTAGCCCATACTTTTCTTCCATCGTTCGACAATGCAAATGGCTGGCTGTGTTTCAAGAAAGATTGTTGTGATCTTTCCAGTCGTTCAGATAGTGGATTGTGGGTTGGGCCTTCCCCACAATCTGAACGCCTGAGATCAGAAATTCCGCTATAGAGTAACGTTACGTCACGCAATTGTCAATACAGTCGACTCTCTCTTGACGGACACCTCTATAAGACGGACACTTCTGTAAAACGGACACCTAGAGTTGGTCCCGCTGCCTTTCTTTACTCTCTTTATTGAACTCTCTATAGGACAGTAATCTCTCTAAGACGGAAACTTGGTGCCGGTCCCTGAGGTGTCCGTCTGAGAGAGTCGAGAGAGAGAGTTAACTGTACTTCTGACACCCTGCTGGTAGAGGTTTAATCTCCAACATGTTCGCGCCGCTGATATTCGCGTAGTGGGCTTATTTACGTCAGCCAACCACGCGCGAACAACTTCGTTATGCTAAAAGGTTTATCTTTTTTTTTTCTAGGTTCTATAGTTTTATTCCTTTAACTTATTGTCTTTTTATTGCAGTGTTAATCGACGAGAAAAGACACCAGGCGATCTAAAGGAATGCTTCGATATAAAAGATTTCTTGAAGGATGACTTCGTAAGTCAATAGCTGGCTGCAAAGTTATCTGGTTAAAGCCACACCGAGGAGAGCTGAAAAAGTTAACCTATTTAATCCGATGAAATGCCGATATGAATATAAGATAATATATAACAGATAAATTGACTTGTTCTACCATTACGGACAGTGACTCCACTAAGATATTCGTAGTTGCAAGAACAAGACTAGCAACTTACATTTTTAGAGTCAAGGCCATTATTTGATTTCTGCAAACGAGTTCTTTTCCTCCAAATGTACGGTAACTTTTCAGCCCGTAGACACGTAGTAGTGATATAATAATAATAAGAAGAACTGGCCTAAAAACGTGACCTGATTTGAAATACACTCTATGCAAAATGTTCTCATAAAAAGCATGTGGACGTTTGAACCGTGGTTTTGCCGGGAACGCTTAGAGACTATTAACGCTTTCAGAAACATTGTAGAGGGATCAAGGTTTCCAGAAATTTCCGGAAGTTATGTTTTGCGTACTGTAATGTTTTCAAAGCAGGAGATATCGACTTAAGTTGCGTATCCAGCGTTGGATTCGTGCAGTGAGGTTTTTGGCTGTTGGCACTACTGAGGGCGAAACTTCATAACAAAACAAGCCAAATTTGAGTCTCATTTCAGGAATTTCAAAATTAACACAATTATTTGAATCTTTGATGCAAACATGACGCTCATAAAATATAGCTTTCCTTGCCCGAAAATTTAACGGAACTTACGAGAAACAAACTCTGTCTGGAAACAAGTTATAGCATCAATAGACTAAGGGGGTCTGGAACGGCCAAAAACTGAGAGTGAAAGGCCAATTTTGAAGCGGTTCCTACAGTATTCAAAGGTCGAAATCTTGGTTCCAAAACTCGCACTAGCTGATCGCGTAGTAAAGTTTTGCCCCACATACATGATACCCCAACCTATTTCCTTGCCGTTCGTACTTAAGTCAATCCTGAACTCTACAGTAAGATGTGACGTCACTGAGAGAGACTCGTTGACCCTTTCCCAGACTTCACGCCGACAACAAGTCAAAAGAGAACGCCTTGGGACTAGGTTGATGATACCCATATACAGTTTGTGAACCACTGGCCGTTTTAAAGACGGTGTAAAAACGGGACGCATAAAAGTTGTCGTGATGACTGAGAAAAATAGCAGAGTTTTCTGAAAAAAGACAAAACACTGACTCTTCCCAGTCCCTTCTGGACGAGTTGAGCACAAATGCTTCAAAGTTTACGGTGTTCCGTTTTCATACTAGACACTTTTTACGTCTGAGGCGAGAAAGTCGTCTGTGAAATGATTCTGAATGACGCACTTTAAGAAGACATTAGGTGCATCTGTCTTATTTACTGTTCATAGCTAGACACTTTAACGTCTTTAGCATAAAAACGGCTACTAAGTTGCTATGACAACAATAGCGTGCGCCGTGAACCTTGCAGTCAAGGATCAGTGTGATAATAATTGCTCGTTATTATCGGTCATTTGCAGCTTTGGCCAGTGGAAGTTCCCAACTTTAAGGAACATGTGTTGGGTTTATGGAAAGATACTCATGAGCTCAGTTTAAGGGTGCTCTCAACTGTCACAATTGGGATGGGTCTGGTAAGTTCCATATTGGCGGGGTTAACAACCTGATGTAATTGGTCCGTTGACCATAAATTGAAGAATAAAGAGAACATAAAAGCGAATCTACTAAACTTTTTTCTTATTTCCTTAATGGAATAGCCGTTCCATCATTTCTGGCGTGTTATGTTCACGTGGTATCAGCTAAAGAAACGAATTTGAATGGAATAGAAGTAGACGGGTTAGAATTAACGCTTTTGAAATGAAGTGCGACAGAAAAATTTTTAAGATATCATAGACGGAGGACAGAACAAATAAGTCAATTGGAAAGGAATTCAAAATGGAAGATCAATGGTTAGAGATCTTTATAAATAAACAAAAGCTGAAGTAGTAATCTTGGCACAGGATGCGGTATTGGTAAAGAGAAGAGTACTCTGGATGGAGATGACACGCGATTATCGTGAAAAGGATCGAGCGGGAAAGCGGAATTAATACCCCATTCCTGATCCTGTTAGTCTGACAGCAACTGGAAGAATTATGACTCACAAATGATTTTGACTTGACTTACCGTATTTCCTCGAATAATAGCCGGGGGTGATTATTTCTTTTTTCGCACAAAAAGGGGGCGATTATTTGAGGGAAGGCGATTGTTCGAGGGAGGCAATTATTTCAAATATTGCTCACTGGAAGTTGTGCCCTGAATATATTGTTTTATTTTCCCATAAAATAAAATAAAAAATAATCACATCAAATAAACTGAACATGGGCTTTTTAAGTATTCCAAATTCAGTTCCTTGATTAATTTTCTGAGTTTGAATCGTTACTGATCAGTTTTGCTGAATCTCATTGCACTTCAACTTGACAGGGCGGAGGGAATAAAAGAAAGAGAAGATGGCGAGAGGGGCGGGAGCGGGGGGTCGATTATTCGAGGGAGGCGATTATTTTAAATATTTCCATCAAAGGGGGGAGATTATTCAAGGGAGGCGATTAATCGAGGGACTGCTATTATTCGAGGAAATACGGTAACTACTTTGTTTCATCGCAGGATCCTACAGCTTTTGACTTTGCTTTCAAACATACTGGAAAGCTTGAAGGAAATTCTGCTCTTCGCTACACTTACTACCCAAAAGCTGACCCGACAAAGGTGAAACCTGGTCAGCTACGTTGCGGGGAACACACTGACCTCGGGATCATAACGATGCTATATCAAGATGAATTAGGAGGTTTGGAGGTGAGGCATTAACAGAAACTAATATTAAACCAGTGACAGTCGCTCCGACTGAGTAACGCCACCTACTGGTTTCCTCTCGAAATGACGTCTGAGAAACGCGAGCAGAAATTCCATACTGATGACGCGTCGTGGTTGAGCCGCGTGGGAAATTTGCTTCAACCAATCAGAAGATGCGTCATCAGTATGAGAGTTCTGCGCTCGTTTCTCAGACGTCATTGGCGGGAAACCAGCTTTGGCGTCGCGAAATGTCGGCTGTTTAGGCGAGGAGAGCCTTCTGAATTTTGAAAACTTTCTGCTCACCCTAGCTCTCCGCGTTTATGAGCTCGACGATTACACAAAGGAAACTTTTGCGAACTTGTGAAGGAGAGATGTTTACAATTGCGAAGTATTTTGTCATGTAAAACAGTCGGCGTAAGTGACCTCTGAGCGAAACAACTACAGTATTTCACTTTAGACCCTTAATTAATCTTCGACCCATTTTTGGAATTTCCAATATTAAAGGATTAGAGAATGAAGCCGAAATGTAAGCAGTGGAAATCTGAATAGTAAAAAGCCGAACTAAAATGTACTTCTTTACTGAAATATCTCTCTTTCTTTTCCAACAGTTTCTATCCGCTGAGGGGAAATATGTTCCTGCAGTTCCCATCAAAGGATCTATTTGCATCAATATTGGAAACATGATGCAGAAGTTGACATCAGACAGGCTTATCGCAGGGGTAATGGTTTTATGTTTATTTTTTCAACATTTTTTGTTAAACTGTACAGTGACGCAAAAGTAGCTTTTTTGGAATCAGATTACCTATAACAGATAAAAGTTGTCTCGGACCCTTCTGGGGCAGACTGGGTGTGATTATTGCGGGCGACAAGAGGGGCCCACAATACTAATCTCCAGGTTGCTATTGCGCATGTTCGGCACTTCGTCTGGACTTCCACTAAAAATGAATGGAATACACAGAACGCAATCTCATAACGCGCGTTTTTACCATATCATATCACGTAGAACTTTCGCAAAGCACAGCGTTGAAGCAAAAGCGTTTTAACAGTCGATCGCCTGCACACCGTAACCTTCGGTTATTACTTATTTGGCTAACCATAACCTTAGAGCAAAGTACTTCGTGTCAAGCTAACGTAATAATAGTCTCCTGCATATAACTCATATTACTTTAATTTGGTACTTTACCTGCTTGAGGGGCTTTGCCTTCTTGTGGTACTTTCCTTACTCGAGGTGCTTAGTACTTACCCCTTTAGATGCCGTCAGACGCTATAACTGCAAATTTAACCAACTGCTGGACGTTTATCTGAGCGTTTAATAAATGTCTAACGGAAACCCCTTAAAAGCTACAACAATGATAATAATGTACAACATATCTCAGGCAACAATACTTTTATGATCGTTGTTCTTATATGTAAACACTAGTCATCCCGGTATATTACATTATATGAGCCCCTTCAATAATCAAACACATTGCCTCTAATTTCAAACACACTAAAGGTCACAGTCTTTATGGGTCCCACCTTTAGGGGTATAGAATGGTATATTCAAAATTTTTTGGTTTCAAAATTCGAGCCTCCGAGACGCAAAATCACCCGAGATCTCCCGAAATCGGGCCAAAATTTTCCGAGACCCACGTTTTTTGAGGAACTATTCTATGCCCCGACCTTTATTTGATGAACGTTTCGTCCCATGTAATTGTAAAGTAATCCAGATTCCGGAAACGTTTTGCTTTTGGAATCCAGAATCCTGGGCTTTGGAATCCGGAATCCCGCTATAACGATTGGAAACCGGAACCCAAGTTCCATTGACAAGGAATCCGAAATCCATCACCTGGAATCTGGAATCCATCACCTGGAATCTGGAATCCATCACCTGGAATCCAGAATCCATCACCTGTAATCTGGAATCCATCACCTGGATCCTAGAATCCATCACCTGGAATTTGGAATCCATCACCTGGAATTCGGAATCCATCACCTGGAATCTGGAATCCATCAACTGGAATCCAGAATCCACAGCACAGAATCCAGAATCCAAGACTGTCTTGGATTCCCTTACATGCCACAAAACTTTATTCCATTCACTAATTGATTGTTAATTGCATTTCAGCGCCATCGAGTAGTGGTGTCAGAAAAGGAGGTGAATTACTTGAACCAGCCTCGACGCTCGCTTGTCTACTTTATGCGACCAGATCTTGACGCACAGATTGAGTGCCTAGATGGGTCCAACAAATATGTACCAATAATCAGCGGAAACTATGTAAAGCAAAAGTTAAATGCCACTTATCAGTATTGAAATCCGCATAACAAGATAAATTTAATTAATAGACTTGAAAGCAACTATCCATGAGGGTCCCCAATTGACTTTTCGGAATCCGAGATTGAAGCTCGGGACTCGAATTTAAAAGCAAAACCTGGGCGAGAATAAATTTGGGATTAAAAGTACGTGTGGGAGGTGAGATACCAAAAGTAACCCCCGGAATTACAGAATAACGGGATTGCATGAAATTTCGGGTCGGGACTACGGGATTGAAGAACCTTATTGGGAACCCTCACTTAGGCTTGTCCCGATAATGCTTGTGAAATGCTGGAGAATTTCTTATTGGAATGCCGAAAAGTTGCTCCCTAAATAGAGGGGAGAAGTCGTTACGTCACGTTGCCATGGTAGCAACATTTCTGGATGACAACAAACCAAAAACGTCACTTAAAAGGTGAATTGGCACTGTGTCAAACTTTATCGATCTTATTTATTTTCATATTGTTGGCGAAATTTTCTGGGATCGAATGCGAAAGGAACGTATCTATTAATGTTAAAAAAAGAAAAAAGAAAATTTTGTGTTGTATACTTCATAAAGGGGGCGCGTGAAAATAGGAAGTTTCATGTCGCGGTCTTGCAACGACAGCTAAGAAATGTGTAAAAAATTGTGATACACGTGCAACGCTGTTGTTTTGCTAATATAATTCTATTGCTTTTTTGTTGTTCTATTTGCTGTCAACGTCGTCGTTGCTTAAGTTCCCCATCGTTGTGAGCCAGAAATTTTCCTGCTATGGTAACGTGACGTCACACTTCTCCTTTCTATTTGAAAAGTTGCTAAGTAAATTCCCTGACATTTTAAATTTAGACGCTAATTAAAAGCTTTAGTCTCCCTTCTACACAATGATGATTCATACGAAAACAATAATAAATTCTAGGACGTTGTATCAGAATTATTCTTTTTTCCTATAATTCATTGAAATGGGCATTAAATTTTCTTTTTAAGCTTACCTTTCGGTTGATAAGTACTTAAGAAATTAGCATAACTTGAATTTCTTTCCGGGGGAGGAATCTTTGAACTTTTCTTATTTGAAATGTGCTCTAAACCTAATTTGCTCAAAAATTGTTCAGATAGGCAAAAGTTGCTCGAGGTTGCTAGAACCACAAAAAGTTACTCCCAACGGGGCAAAAGCTGCTCAAAAGTTGCCGAGCACAATCGGGACCGGCCTACCCTCATCTATCCTTTTTACCCTGCCGCAGTAGACCAAGATGGAAAGTTTTGTTTTTCCCCAACATTCAACTGGCATATCACTGAATTTCTCCGGTAAATTAAGCTAGCAAAGACTTCCATTAAATCTTTTGCTTTTATATAATCTTTTGCTTTTATAAGTTTCTATGTACCCGTATAATAAACAACAGATTGACCACTCCAAAAGATAACGCGTGTATTGTTTTTAAAAGTTAGTTAATGTTCTTCTTTGAGCCTTTCTAATCTAAGTTCATCTGAATTTAACTTTTAAGGACTCTCCAATGAGGTTAACATCAAAATTTTAGGGAAGAAATCAAAATCTACAAACTTCAGTTTGATTGCCTGCGTGCAGACGTCTACTATTTGACTGCAAAATCAAGACACAATAAGTGATTTAGAACCACCTTGTTGAGCACGATAAACGGTATCAGTCATATTGCAGGTACTTGGAGACTCTTGAGTTTTAGTTTGCAAATGGGCGGTATTCATGCAAAACACTTTGTGTCTTTATACCTAATAGAACAGCCACGCTGAAAAAATTGAAAACTTGGGAGAACAAGTAAAGAAAAGGAAGCACGCGGGTAGGGTCTAAAACCCTTTGAGCACGGGCTCCCTTGGATTCCTGGGTCCGGTCGGTGCTCCTGTTTTTATATTCCTTTGACCAGCCTAGCCCCTAGGCGTTCTCTCTTGATCCGTTGTCCGAACGAAGTCTGGGAGAGAGCGGGCGAGAGAGAGTTCTCGGCGATTATCTTTCGTTGACGTCAGATAGATAGATAGATAGATAGATAGACAGATAGATAGCTTTAATTCAAATCATATGGCAGCCCACCAAGGCTGAATTGCATGAATTTACAAACACAATTGATACAAAACTTAAAATATGAAAATGTACTAAATAATCTACAAAATTATACTTCAGAATTCTAATTTATAAAAATTATACTTAAGATGAATTAAACTTTATACAAAAAACTGCTAACGCCTGCACATAGATGGCAGAAATGTGCTAGAAAAACGCTTGGTACGCATGACTGGATTTGCAAAGTGGCGTTATCTTCTGAGGTTATAATGACAATAGTTCTTGGGAGGGAGAAAATGATGCAACTTATGATCTGGATTAGATACAATAGAATCAAACAGTTTTTCACAATGATCTATGCGTCTGTCCTCTAAAGATGCCATGTTGAACATTGACAGGCTGTCATCGTAAGAAAGGCCTGGCGAAATAATTGATAGTGCACGTTTTTGAATGCGTTCAATATCCTTACTTAAGTAGTCAGGCAGTGCGTGATGGTACAGGGGGGCACAATATTCTAGAACTGGCCTTATACAAGTAAGATAGAAACAAATGATATCGTGTACTGGAACATTTGCGCGCTTAAGTAATATAAGAAAGTATACACAGCTAATGGTAGAGTCCTGGAATGACCGAACCGAAAACGCCTGGGGACTAGGCTGTCACTTGACTAGTCAAGTGATATTAAAACTTAATCTACGGAGCCGAATTGTCCTGGTGCCAATCGAGGGTGTAGATTAACAATTTTTTTCCGGGGAATTGAAATCGATGAAAACTTTCAAGTTTAGAAAAGATTACGAGAGACATGCTTGGTGAAAGGTGAAGAATTGAATTTTTAAAATTGAACTTGAGTTTATAACATAATTTGTGACAATGTCAAACTGTTGAGTACGCGTAGGTATTGTGGTTCAATTTTATCCTTGGTGTAATTCAGTTCTTTTTTTGTTTTGTTTTGGGAAATGGTAATGTATGATAATCAGTTTCAAACAAAAGAAAAGAAATTTTAAACCAAGGATAAAATTGAACAACAACATACTTGAAAGGCAGCAAGGGTGGCTACTGCAGATGTTACTTAAACAGGAACTAGCACGGGGAACAAAACAGAGAATTGGAAATGAAGTTACTGATAGGGCTAGCGTTCAGGTTTTGTTCCCATTTTTCACTTTCCCTTTCCTCGTGCTTATTCCACTTTTCCCGTTTTTGTAAATTACCGATGCCGAACATAATTATCATTCGTCTTTTGGTCGAGTGGGAGGCTAATTTGTCTTTAGCAGCGAAAGGCGCTTGTTTTCTTTTTTTCTTAGTCCGTCGAGCGAAAAGCGGCCCTCGCTTCGCGCGAAGAAAAAGACTGCTCGCAGTCTAGTTTTCTCAGGCTAGTTTCTTCACAGGTAGCCAAGCTCGAAATATGCGCATCGGCGAGCATCGGCATTGTTGCGTAACATTCGAAATATAAGGATTTGTTTGGGGAAAAAAACCTATCGTTTCTGTAACCTACGAAAATGAAAGGATTTCAATTAAAAAAAAAAAACTCACCTTATATAAATGTGTGTTACGTCTCTTCTTTGTGGTCCATGGGCCGATTTATGGCCGTTTTATGGGTTGCACTGGCCATAAATCGGCTCGGAAACCACACAGGAAAGGAGAAACACACAACTTAAGCAAGGTTAGCCGATTTTTGTTTAAATCCTTTTGCATTCGTAGGCTATAGAAACAATTGTTTCTCTCCCATACAAATCCTTATATTTTAAACGTTACGCAACAGTGGGGATGGGACGGGGATGGTCATATTTCGGGGCTTGGGCTATCTGTGGTTTCTTTACTTTTCTATCTCCCGACAACCGTTTGCGTTTCAAACAGAACCCAGTATCAGGCGCAAAATCGGAGAAAAATACGAACGCTTTTGTTTTGTTTTGTTCTTCTTCTCTTCGTCATATGAATCAATTTGCAGCAGCTGTTTCTTCAACTCTGAAATCACATCTGCATTTTAATTAACGTTAATTTAAGACTAGCAGCTTTGTTTTGGTCATGTATTTATCCCTGTCATGGTTTCTATAAAAGGCAACTGTTTTGTCAGGTTATAGTTTCTTTTAGCCGTCGACGAAGGGTTTCTTTCAAACCGAAATATCAGGCGAAAGATGGAATAATGTTTTTATTTCGCTTTGCTTATCATCTCTTCGTTTTCATTTTTTCTGTAGCCTGTGTTTCTGCTGTTTCTCCAACTCCAACTCACACCTGTCAAACCTGCCAATACAGCTCTAATATGACACCTTTCAAAGGTGACTAAGTTTAAACAGAATTTCACTTGACTCACTCTCTGTGGGTTTATCCAGTTCAGGGCCCATTGAGCTTTCTTTACTGCCTCTCTTTTCTCAGTGTCTCAACCTACGTTTCTTCAACGCACAACGACATTCCGAGAAGACTATGGCTGTACAGCCGGTAACTGTTGACGCTATTAATCTTGTTTTAAGGGAAGCTCGGGTATGTTTCTGTCAACTTGAATGCATTCGCGACTTGCTCAACTCCGATCCTAACAGAGAGAATGAAGAATGGCGAAGAAATATGGAAGTGAATACTGCAATGATTTTTAGAGACATAATGTCATATCTGTACTCGGTTTTAGATCACATCTTTTATTTCTTGTATTGCCATTTTCAGAATAATGGCAACACGTCATTCAGCGAGGATGCAGTGTATAAAATTAAACAGCCGATGAGTAAAAGCCTAAAATTTTGCGAAAGTCCTGATGCCCCTGTATGTAAGAAGAAACGCAACGACTGGGTTGAAGATCGGTGCAAGGAGATCTTTGGTGATAATTATTATCAGAATACAAAACTTAACAGCAACCTTGAAAATCTTAGGCGGTTCCAAGAAGCGTTGCTTTCTATTCAAGCCATCCAGGAAGTAAACGGAGCTGGAGATGTAGTGTATAGTGATCAGACTGCTGGTCCAAAACTTGTGCGTGCCAAAAACTTCCAACATCCTCAAGCTGCAGATGATGATCTTAAATTCGACCCTATCAGCGAATTTGAAGAAATACAGTCTGTGAAAGAACTCGATAACTGGAATATTGCTACGATGTTTAATTTACTGCACTTCTTCAGAAATTTTACTTCCCATCGAACTCTTATTGGATGCTCGACAAAGCCCAGTTATTTAAATCTGCACACGATGGACTTTCGACCTGGTGAAGACGAGCAGAAATCAAGCGACGAAATCTTTATTGCAAAAGGCGCCTGGATTTTGGTCCCAGAGCTGAGTCATCTCAGAGACAAGAGACGTAAGGATCCTGTAACCTTTTATCCACATCCATTGCTTAAAGTTTGTAGTCGAATGTTCACTCTTGTTAAAACCCAAAAATCTAATCTGTTACGGATTGTAGACGGTAGAGAAAGTGCTCTAGATGTTTCAGATGATATCATCAAGGGGGTGAACGGTAAAATGAAAGTAAATGGACGGGTCGTAAAATGGTACGAGGCCCGCGCTTTTGTTTCCTTAGCAGATACTAAAGTAATGGCTAAAGCAAAGGTTCATCAGTCAAAAATGTATACTTTGTTTACAGCTCTTATCGTTGTTGTCATCGGTCTTTGGTTGACAAAAATGTGGACAGAAACGTAAATGGAACGCTTCGGTCCGTTTGGAAATTTTTTTTTGATCTAACAATATTGTTCCATTTTCTTAACGGTTACTTTCAAAAAAGTGGGGTATGATACTAATGAAGCCCTTTCAGGCTCCCGAGGCTGTTAGAAGTCGTCCTCATCCGCAATCGAGAGATCTCATAAAGATTATGGTAGTTGTGGAAATGTCATTGATCTGTATGAACAGCACCTAATTAGTTAGTCATAGAAATGTCGCTTCAAAAAGATTAGCCTCCGTAGTAGAAGCCTCAATTTCAGACGATTACTTCGAGTTGTTTTTCTTCCCTCAGCTGAGAGGAGAAATCGACTTGAACTAATTGCCTGAAATTCAGGCTACCACGCCTGCCACGTTAAGGTGGCTATTCAAGGCAGTCTACATATGAATATTCAAAGTGCACGCAACTTTTAAGTAAATACGAAACAAAGGAATATTACCAATTACTTTTATTCATGAAGCTGAGAAGGTTTCCAGAGTTACATGTTACTAAGGAGACAAGGTGGGTTAAACCTACCACACTCTATGAAATTATGTATAATAATAATTTTTTTTTTGTGAATTATAAAGTAGATGACTGTGTTACAGTGTTACCAGCTGTAACGAAACTGCTATTTCATATTATGATATTAGAGAATAACTTGTGACATAATAATTGAATTTTGGAAAATTAAAATGTGTACAAGAGAAGCAAACTCTATGTGCAAAATGTGTACATTAAAATAAAACACAACATTTCAAGAGGAAAATTTCCTTGCACTGTCCATTTGTCCATGAATTTGACATGAACATAAAAACGTACAGAAAACAGCTTCCATTTCGGATTAGTTCTCTAGACTGCGAACAGTCTCTCGCGCCTTCACTCACTCGCAAGGTCATTTGCGTGTCTCCCGCATTTCGCTAGACGGAACAAGGAAAACAAACTGCTCGTAGTCAGACTATAGTTCTCTTGTGTGCCTGACTTTCTTACTGAAGCCTTATTGTGTGCTTTCTCTTTGGAGTATTTTGTTATCAAAGTAAATGACTTGTTCAAGATGCCAAAAACGGTTCCTAGTATTTACAGAAGTGATGTCAAGCAAATGACGTGATGTGCAAATGCACCGTTTCACATCAATTCAAGAGCACCTGTATCCCACGAAAACATCCGTTTCTCCTCACTCTTCGCCGCTGGGGACTTTCCGTGCGAAGTGTCCCCAGCGGCAAAGAGTGAGGAGAAACGGATGTTTTCGCAGGCTAGGCCACCTGCAGTGCAAAATATCGCTTGCTTATTTTTAACCCTTTCACTTCCAAAAGTGGCCAAAGTCAGAATTTGACAAAATTTACAAATATTTTTATTTTTCTAAATGCTGAAAAACAAATAGTACCAAGTGAAAGGACTGGAAAAGAAGTTTCATAGGATTTTATCAAAAGACACAAGAGTCCCAGCAGGGGGAGGGGGTGGGGTATTCTGGATTCCAAGTGACTGGAATGATCGAAGGATTTTTTGGGGTTTGAAATTTTCAATTCCAGGATTTTTTGGGTAGGGAAATTTTGGCAAGTATTTTTTTATGGGTAGCTTGATTTAAGTAGGGATGTTTTTGGGTATTAAATACAGTCTGAAGATTCATGATAGTTCCCGTGCGTATTCTGGCGCCGTAGTTCTGTGAATAAAGTAAAACCAAACTTGTTTTGCGACTGTTTTTTAATATTTAACGTATTACATTGCATCTTTTCCATAAAACCGGTTAATAGGATATGTTCTTGGGTGTCTCGAGTGTTGTTACAAAGGTCACCAGATGCGAAAAAGGTTCTTACTAAAAATGGTGTGAAAAATAAACAAACACAAATGTTCCATTACTAATGCTTCTATTTTTCGTTTTATATCATTCAATGCTTTCTGGAGATTTTTAATGGCTTGGAAATTCGGCATGGTTTTTTTAGGGGGTTAAATTTTGATCCGGGCA
The DNA here is from genome assembly GCA_964035705.1 of Porites rus. Classification (NCBI taxonomy): domain Eukaryota; kingdom Metazoa; phylum Cnidaria; class Anthozoa; order Scleractinia; family Poritidae; genus Porites; species Porites rus. Next base: position 5,276,622 of record OZ038000.1, read on the forward strand.
TTTTGGATCTTGTTTACTGTGGGTAATGTCGACAGAGACATCGGTCGATATAGCGGTCGATATAGCGGTCGACACTCGGTCGATAGTCGGTCGACACTCGGTCGACACTCGGTCGATACTCGGTCGACGCTCGGTCGACAGTCGGTCGATATAGCGGTCGATAGTCGGTCGATAGTCGGTCGATAGTGGGTCGACACTCGATCGAGACACGGTCGATAGTCGTTCCAGATGTGTCTCGGCCGATATAGCTTTTCGTTCACCGACACTTCGCCGACTTTTCGCCGACACTTCGCCGATAGTTGGTCGATAGTTGGTCGATACTTGACCGATGTATCGGTCAGTAATTGATCGACACTCCGTCGATGGTCGGTCGACACTTAGCATTTCCTACGTTTTTTAGCTTGGAAAACAAGGAATTAGAAAGAATTTTCTAGCTTGGACCTAACTGTTTTTTTAAATTGTGTTTCTGCTTTTTTAATTTCAAACTTCAATGTACTTAGCTAAAATTCCGGAATAATAGCTATTAGTCATTTATCTAGCCTTCTCTCTTAATTCATGTGAACGGGATTTAGCCTATCTGTATCGATGCCCACCACCTTTTCGCAGACGTTTCCTCCCCTCGTTTTTTTTTTCAGGGGTGGGAGTCTCGCTACGCGTAGCCGGCTAGAATTGAATCATGAAGAAGTCCGCTAAGTGAGAATGATAGGCCTTCAGCTTCTTGTTATGTGATTTATTCCCACCGTGTAAGGCCTATATCTGGCTGATTTTTCCTATGCCGAGAATTTTTCAACCGACTCAGAACTACATCGATGAAAAAATGTATTTACAGTTCATTTTTTTAAACTTGTTTTTCCTTAACAGGTTAAGATAATATTAATGTTAACGCGGCGCATACTGTTTTCCTTTTCGTGGATGACCAAAAGTGACTTACCATTCAATATTAATTTCTGTATACGCATGGTCGTCTCTATTTTGAACAAAATATAAATATAAAGTGAAAGGACAGAGCAAAAGGACAGGATAATGTAATGAGAACGTAGCGTATCCCACAATAATTGAATGTGTTCAGTCTGCTGGATATTTTTGTCACCTTCCTCGGCACATTATCAGCGCGTTTTATCAATAACTGATCGTTAAACAAAGGACTGTTTCCGTCTTCAATACAGAAATATATAAGTTTAATTTGTGGTCTCTGCACAAGCGAGAACTTGGCGTGATGAAGCAGGTCAAAGCCCGATAATAAAAGATGTGTATTCCTCGCTCTTAAAGCATGTCATGAACAGTAATTAATGACGTCTTTGCTTAAGAAAAAAGCCATTGGACTCACCTGATAAATTAACACACGACTGATATTCGAACGACAGTTAACCGATATACCACCGACAGTTGACCGATATACCACCGACAGTTGACCGATATACCACCGACAGTTGACTGATATACCACCGACAGTTGACCGATATATCACCGACATATGACCGATAGCAAGTCGAGGTGCGTCGTCGAAATATCGACCGATACTCGGCCGATAGTCTATCTCGCTATCGACCTACTATCGACCGACTATCGACCAACTATCGACCGACCATCGACCGACTATCGACCGACCATCGACCGACTATCGACCGACTATCGACCGAATATCGACCGACTGTCGACCGACTATCGACCGACTGTCGACCGACTATCGACCGACTGTCGACCGCTATATCGACCGCTATGTCGACCGATATCTCGGTCGACATTACCAACAGTAAACAAGATCCGGCATTTTTAGGGGTTTTGTTTGAAGCCCCGGAGATTTTTTTGGGTTTTGATTTTTGTCCCCATTCGATCATCCCTGTCACTTGAAATCTGGAGTACTCCCCCTGAGACAGTAGTTAGAATGACCTCACAAGACTAGAGAGAGTGGAGGAGTTAACTACATGTAAGAGACACAGAACTGTAATGCAGGCGTTACTGTTGGAGATTTTGAGATCTTACTCCAATGAGCAAGAGTACAAGTTGATGCTATTTCTCGTATTACTCATCCTTGTGAAGCAACAGGGTTAGGCATCAGTTAAATCCACGGTTTATTTCACATATTTCTGCATGAATTTTTTATGGAATTCTGATCGGAGGGTATCGTTGATAAAGTGTTGCTCCTAAAAAAAAGTAAAACCATTACTTTTGACCATATTTTGTGGGACATTCATGGTATGTGCTAAAAAAACGCTTGGTACGCATGACTGGATTTGCAAAGTGGCGTTATCTTCTGAGGTTATAATGACAATAGTTCTTGGGAGGGAGAAAATGATGCAACTTATGATCTGGATTAGATACAATAGAATCAAACAGTTTTTCACAATGATCTATGCGTCTGTCCTCTAAAGATGCCATGTTGAACATTGACAGGCTGTCATCGTAAGAAAGGCCTGGCGAAATAATTGATAGTGCACGTTTTTGAATGCGTTCAATATCCTTACTTAAGTAGTCAGGCAGTGCGTGATGGTACAGGGGGGCACAATATTCTAGAACTGGCCTTATACAAGTAAGATAGAAACAAATGATATCGTGTACTGGAACATTTGCGCGCTTAAGTAATATAAGAAAGTATACACAGCTAATGGTAGAGTCCTGGAATGACCGAACCGAAAACGCCTGGGGACTAGGCTGTCACTTGACTAGTCAAGTGATATTAAAACTTAATCTACGGAGCCGAATTGTCCTGGTGCCAATCGAGGGTGTAGATTATCAATTTTTTTTCCGGGGAATTGAAATCGATGAAAACTTTCAAGTTTAGAAAAGATTACGAGAGACATGCTTGGTGAAAGGTGAAGAATTGAATTTTTAAAATTGAACTTGAGTTTATAACATAATTTGTGACAATGTCAAACTGTTGAGTATGCGTAGGTATTGTGGTTCAATTTTATCCTTGGTGTAATTCAGTTCTTTTTTTGTTTTGTTTTGGGAAATGGTAATGTATGATAATCAGTTTCAAACAAAAGAAAAGAAATTTTAAACCAAGGATAAAATTGAACAACAACATACTTGAAAGGCAGCAAGGGTGGCTACTGCAGATGTTACTTAAACAGGAACTAGCACGGGGAACAAAACAGAGAATTGGAAATGAAGTTACTGATAGGGCTAGCGTTCAGGTTTTGTTCCCATTTTTCACTTTCCCTTTCCTCGTGCTTATTCCACTTTTCCCGTTTTTGTAAATTACCGATGCCGAACATAATTATCATTCGTCTTTTGGTCGAGTGGGAGGCTAATTTGTCTTTAGCAGCGAAAGGCGCTTGTTTTCTTTTTTTCTTAGTCCGTCGAGCGAAAAGCGGCCCTCGCTTCGCGCGAAGAAAAAGACTGCTCGCAGTCTAGTTTTCTCAGGCTAGTTTCTTCACAGGTAGCCAAGCTCGAAATATGCGCATCGGCGAGCATCGGCATTGTTGCGTAACATTCGAAATATAAGGATTTGTTTGGGGAAAAAAACCTGTCGTTTCTGTAACCTACGAAAATGAAAGGATTTCAATTAAAAAAAAAAAAACTCACCTTATATAAATGTGTGTTACGTCTCTTCTTTGTGGTCCATGGGCCGATTTATGGCCGTTTTATGGGTTGCACTGGCCATAAATCGGCTCGGAAACCACACAGGAAAGGAGAAACACACAACTTAAGCAAGGTTAGCCGATTTTTGTTTAAATCCTTTTGCATTCGTAGGCTACAGAAACAATTGTTCCTCTCCCATACAAATCCTTATATTTTAAACGTTACGCAACAGTGGGGATGGGACGGAGATGGTCATATTTCGGGGCTTGGGCTATCTGTGGTTTCTTTACTTTTCTATCTCCCGACAACCGTTTGCGTTTCAAACAGAACCCAGTATCAGGCGCAAAATCGGAGAAAAATACGAACGCTTTTGTTTTGTTTTGTTCTTCTTCTCTTCGTCATATGAATCAATTTGCAGCAGCTGTTTCTTCAACTCTGAAATCAAATCTGCATTTTAATTAACGTTAATTTAAGACTAGCAGCTTTGTTTTGGTCATGTATTTATCCCTGTCATGGTTTCTATAAAAGGCAACTGTTTTGTCAGGTTATAGTTTCTTTTAGCCTTCGACAAAGGGTTTCTTTCAAACCGAAATATCAGGCGAAAGATGGAATAATGTTTTTATTTCGCTTTGCTTATCATCTCTTCGTTTTCATTTTTTCTGTAGCCTGTGTGTTTCTGCTGTTTCCCCAACTCCAACTCACACCTGTCAAACCTGCCACTCAGCGGCATTGTTTGGGCTCGCTAACCAATTAGAATTAGTTAGCGAGCCGAAACAAAACAGTTCGCTCTGAATCTGAAAACCTAGAAAGCGTCTCTTCACTGCCTCTCTTTTCTACGTTTCTTCAACGCACAACGACATTCCGGGAAGACCATGGCGGCACAGTCGGTAACTGTTGACGCTATTAACCTTGTTTTAAGGGAAGCTCGGGTATGTTTCTGTCAACTTGAATGCATTCACGACTTGCTCAACTCCGATCCTAACAGAGAGAATGAAGAATGGCGAAGAAATATGGAAGCGGATACTGCAATGATTTTTAGAGACATAATGTCATATCTGTACTCGGTTTTAGATCACATCTTTTATTTCTTGTATTGCCATTTTCAGAATAATGGCAACACGTCATTTAGCGAGGATGCAGTGTGTAAAATTAAACAGCCGATGAGTAAAAGCCTAAAATTTTGCGAAAGTCCTGATGCCCCTGAATGTAAGAAGAAACGCAACGACTGGGTTGAAGATCGGTGCAAGGAGATCTTTGGTGATAATTATTATCAGAATACAAAACTTAACAGCAACCTTGAAAATCTTAGGCGGTTCCAAGAAGCGTTGCTTTCTATTCAAGCCATCCAGGAAGTAAACGGAGCTGGAGATGTAGTGTATAGTGATCAGACTGCTGGTCCAAAACTTGTGCGTGCCAAAAACTTCCAACATCCTCAAGCTGCAGATGGTGATCTTAAATTCGACCCTATCAGCGAATTTGAAGAAATACAGTCTGTGAAAGAACTCGATAACTGGAATATTGCTACGATGTTTAATTTACTGCACTTCTTCAGAAATTTTACTTCCCATCGAACTCTTATTGGATGCTCGACAAAGCCCAGTTATTTAAATCTGCACACGATGGACTTTCGACCTGGTGAAGACGAGCAGAAATCAAGCGACGAAATCTTTATTGCAAAAGGCGCCTGGATTTTGGTCCCAGAGCTGAGTCATCTCAGAGACAAGAGACGTAAGGATCCTGTAACCTTTTATCCACATCCATTGCTTAAAGTTTGTAGTCGAATGTTCACTCTTGTTAAAACCCAAAAATCTAATCTGTTACGGATTGTAGACGGTAAAGAAAGTGCTCTAGATGTTTCAGATGATATCATCAAGGGGGTGAACGGTAAAATGAAAGTAAATGGACGGGTTGTAAAATGGTACGAGGCCCGCGCTTTTGTTTCCTTAGCAGATACTAAAGTAATGGCTAAAGCAAAGGCTGATCAGTCAATAATGTATACTTTGTTTACAGCTCTTGCCGTTGTTGTCATCGGTCTTTGGTTGACAAAAAGGTGGACAGAAACGTAAATGGAACGCTTCGGTCCGTTTGGAAATTTTTTTTTGATCTAACAATATTGTTCCATTTTCTTAACGGTTACTTTCAAAAAAGTGGGGTATGATACTAATGAAGCCCTTTCAGGCTCCCGAGGCTGTTAGAAGTCGTCCTCATCCGCAATCGAGAGATCTCATAAAGATTATGGTAGTTGTGGAAATGTCATTGATCTGTATGAACAGCACCTAATTAGTTAGTCATAGAAATGTCGCTTCAAAAAGATTAGCCTCCGTAGTAGAAGCCTCAATTTCAGACGATTACTTCGAGTTGTTTTTCTTCCCTCAGCTGAGAGGAGAAATCGACTTGAACTAATTGCCTGAAATTCAGGCTACCACGCCTGCCACGTTAAGGTGGCTATTCAAGGCAGTCTACATATGAATATTCAAAGTGCACGCAACTTTTAAATAAATACGAAGCAAAGAAATATTACCAATTATTTTTATTCATGAAAGTTGAGAAGGTTTCCAGACTTGCATGTTACTAAGGGGACAAGGTGGGTTAAACCTACCACACGCTATGAAATTATGTATAATAATAATTTTTTTGTGAATTATAAAGTAGATGACTGTGTCACCAGCTGTAATGAAACTGCTATTTCGTTTTACGATTTTAGAGAATAACTTGTGTTAATTAGAGGCTAAGTTTGATAATAAATGAATTTTGAAAAATGAAAATGTATACAAGAGAAGAAAACTGTATGTGCAAAATGTGTGCATTAAAATAATACACAACATTTCAAGAGGAAAATTTCTGTGCACTGTCTATTTGTCCATGAATTTGACATGAACATAAAAACATACAGAAAACAGATTCCATTTCACATTAGTTCTCTAGACTGCAAACAGTCTCTAGCACCTTCACTCACTCGCATGGTCATTTGCGTGTCTCGTGTGTTTCGCTCGATGGAACAAGGAAAACAAACTGCTTGTAGTCTATAGTTTGTGTGCCTGACTTTCTTACTGGGGCCTTACTGTGTGCTTTCTCTTTGGGGTATTTTGTCATCAAAGTGAATGACTTGTTCAAGATGCCGGAAATGGTTCCTAGTATTTACAGAAGTGATGTCAAAGAACTACGGGATGTGTACATGCACTGTTTCACATCAAGAGTACCTGCAGTGCAAAACATCGCTTGCTTCTTTTTTAACCCTTTCACTTCCAAAAGTGGCCAAAGTCAGAATTTGACAAAATTTACAAATATTTTTATTTTTTTAAATGCTGAAAAACAAATAGTACCAAGTGAAAGGACTGGTAAAGAAGTTTCATTTGAATGGCAAAACCATAGGATTTTATCAAAAGACACAGGAGTCCCAAGGGGGGATGGGGAGTGGTACTCTGGATTCCAAGTGACAGAAATGATCGAAGGATTTTTTTGGGTTTGAAATTTTCAATTTTGGGATTTTTTTGGGTAGGAAAATTTTGGCCAGCATTTTTTTGGGGGTACCTTGATTTAAGTAGGGATTTCTTTGGGTGTTTAAACATTCAATACAATCTGAAGATTCGTGATAGTTCCCAAGTATCCTGGCCGCGTAGTTCTGTGAATAAAGTAAAACCAAACTTGTTTTGCGACTGTTTTAATATTTAACACATTACATTGGATCTTTGCTATAAAACCGGTTAATAGGATATGTTCTTGGGTATCTTGAGAGTTGTTACAATGGCCACCAGATTCGAAAAAGGTTGTTACTCAAAATGGTGTGAAAAATAAACAAACACAAATATTCCATTACTAATGCTTCTATTTTTCGTTGTATCATTCAATGCTTTCTGGAGATTTTTAATGGCTCAGAAATTCGGCATGGGATTTTTTGGGGGTTTAATTTTGATCCGGGGATTTTTTTGGGTTTTGATTTTTACCCCCATTCGATTATCCCTACTTGAAATCCGGAGTACCCCCCCCGGGACAAGAGTTAGAACGACCTCACAAGACTAGAGAGAGTGGAGGAGTTAAATACATGTAAGAGGCACAGAACTGTAATGCAGGCTTTACTATTGGAGATTTTGAGAAAACAGGCTTTACAGATCTTACTCCAATGAGCAAGAGTACAAGTTGATGTTATTTCTCGTATTACTCATCCTTGTGAAGCAACAGGGGTTGGCATCAGTTAAATCCATGGTTTATTTCACATATTTCTGCATGAATTTTTTATGGAATTCTGATCGGAGAGTATCGTTGATAAAGTGTTGCTCCTGAAAAAAAGTAAAACCATTACTTTTGACCATATTTTGTTGTGACATTGATGCAAGTTAACATCTGGAAGATACATGTATATTGAAAATGCTCTTTCCAAGCCACTGCCACAAGATTGATGTTTTTAATAAACTCCTCATAACCTTCCGCCTGCTGCCTTTGGGACTGTCAAATCTGGCTGCCACATGAAGGGTGGCTACTTAAATGGAGGCTGCTGTAACAGGTTTGACTGCTCTGTGCAATTAGTCAAACATGTATTAAGCTGACCTCTATTAAGCGGTCACTTTCCTACTCTTTGAAAACGTTTCCCTTAATTACTGTTATTAAACTGACCCGTATTACATGGTCACCTCTATTAAGCCATCACTTTGAAAGGCTGTACCATACAAGTGCAAAATCATGTTTCGTGGTCTTTTTTTGGCACAAGACACAAGAAGAGGTAGAAACAGTTTGAGGTTAATTTTTTTGTGGGATAGATCTATACCTTTATCATTTCACATCTTCAAACCTGTTTTAAACAGTCAACCTGTATTACATACAGGGTTGTCACTAAGATTTCAAGTTGCTGGGTAAATACAACAAGTAGGCGGGGAACCAAACAGCTAGAGATTTCTTTTGGTTCTATTTTTCTTCTATTTTCCAATGAAAGTAGCCGGGGGCCACGTTCATAATAATCAGGGGAAATCCCCGGCCCCCTGGCTCTTAATGACAGCCCTGTTTACGTGGTCTGTAGCTATTCTTCAAGGGTGACAGCTTAATACAAGGTTTTTTTTATGAAATACAGTTTGAAAATTCTGATATACAAAATAGAGTTACTAAGTACTTGGTCACTCCCTCACATAGACAACTTACTTTCTTTTTTTCGTCTTCTCCTTTTGCACAGTTCTTAAAAACAACATCATCATCCCATCTGATAAAGAAATTGCCAGTTGTATCAGTAAGCAGCGTTCCCTTCAAGGTCAGATACCCTCGGGGCCAGCTCTTAGACTGTTTGCTTAAAAGACGTGTTCTTACAGATAGTTATAGCAGCAAGAAAGAATATCCAGTGAAACCCTGCATTATGGCCACTTTGTTATTACAGCCACTTTTTTCTGGACACCTGGCAAAATGGCCTTATATTTTATTGTAAAAAAAACCTTTGTTAATAATGGGCGGCCATTTATGTTGCCAATTTTTTTTTGGCCTATTGGTGACTGTATTAATGGGTTTTCTCTGTAATTTAGACTTGGAATGCGTAGATTCCTTGTATGGGATGGCTGCTTTGTAAAAGCTGACCATTAGCCATCAGTTAGTGACCAAGAAAACAATGCCTTGTGCTAGTTACTTGAAAGACAAAGGGAGAATTTGAAATGAAATCAAGGGACAATAAATTATGATCTTGTTATACACAGCCCCTCGATTAGCGAGGACTTGTGTGTACAGTTCTTCCATTGACCTAAATAAACCTTGATCAAGCTCCAGCCTGTTGGCAAGTAGCAAAAGTTTCTCACAACCACCAACAGGCAATCAACATTGTACATCAATGTTATTAGAGATCTCCACAACGGAAAAGAATAACAGGACTTTTGCAGCGTGTGGTACCTTCTTTTCACTTTAAAATTGCTTTGTGTGTTGAGTAAAGGATTTCCAGTCATAATATTCTCCATTCGTATTCTTTCTTCTTCTTCTTTCTTTTCTCTTTCCTGTAATAAAACAAGAGACTCACACTAGTTGCCAGCAAAATCATATTAGCTCTTCAAATGCATGAATTTGAGATACCGAGATAACATGATACTGTTGGACCAACTTAAAAAAGGAATAATTAGTAATAAAAAATTACCCTTGACAGTTTGACAGATATCTTATTCCTTGTCAGCGAGGGTTTTTTTTTTTCAGTGAATATTAATCTCATTAATATGAATCTAGACACTAATAACAGAGAGGTTTGGGCTGGGAGCAAGCAGTTGTACATTGTACAGGAGTCGTCCTATTTCAGAATTGAGCAATATATTGTATGAGAGTGATAAGACTACTGAGAACTAATAATTTTGTAATACACCACGCTAGCATGTACTAGACCATTGCTTAATTTTTGATGTTACCAAACTAAGGGTTAGTATTTTTGTACAGTTTTAGCAAGCAGTAAGCAAGATTAAGCTTTTCTAGAATATTATTTTGAATTTCAAGTTTCCCTCCCGCCCACTCCATGGACAGTTTTTGATTGTTTTGTTGTTAATTGTACATAGTGTTTCTCTTTTATCCTTATGAATCAGTTATTGTATGGTCCGTAGTTAGAGTATCAAATATGAATGCTTGATACATCTAGTGGTTTATGTCAATAAGGAATGATGATAATTAGAATGAACTGCCTGTTCCCAAAACAAGATTCTTAGTCTTTTGTGGTGTTTAGCTGCCCCAGCAGGTTCAAAAAGATATCACACACATTTCAAACCCAACTTGTGAAAGCTTGAATGTTAAAAATAAATAAATCTTATATTATTGCATAACACACATGTAATAACAATTAATTTTCATAACCTGCATATAGAAAATGTTAAAATTCCAAAAGAAATTGCTTTACCTTAGCTTGTTGTAGAAAGAAGAAATAAACGTATTTTGTGTCAGAAGTTGTTTCTGAGTGATCTGGCTTTTTGCACAAAAAAACTTAGATAATTTTTTAACTTTCCCATGAAAATGAAACCTATAAATCATTAAATCATGTTATATCAACAGCAAGGTTGTGCTCTAAAAATTCTATAAAATTGTAGAAAGCCTGCTCAATATTGGTCTGAACCTGTGAAATCCAGGTTGTCCAGCATATGATTTTTATGAAAACACAAAGATTTTCTAGTTGCCCAAGAGCAAACATAAGGTGCCAGGGTCCACTAGGCAATGCTGGAACACAGCCTAATAACTGGATGTACAATGTACTGATTTTTAACAACCTCTCACATGGCAATACTGGACAACACCACACAGTACATCATTCAAAACTGAGCCTCACTTTTCTTGCTTCTTCTTGTGCCCTTTCCTTTTTTATTCTTTGTAACTCAGCAAGAAGTTCTGCAGTGTCATCTTCATCGTCACTGAAACAGGATCAACAACTTCAACTAAACTGTCAGAGTTCAGCTTTTAAATTTATAATAATTTATTATTAAATTCACATTATATCTGTTAACTTACATCAACTTTGCTTTTCACCCAAACTTGAATTGTGTACATTTTCTAATAAATTATTATTATTCAAATCTGAGATGTAAACATTAGAGATACCCCACGCAAGCCGAGTTTGAATGAAAGAAAAAGTCACGCTCACAAATCTGGACAAAATACAGCATTTACTCAACAGAGCTACAATCATTTTTTGAAGAAAGAGAATCTTTTTGTACATTTCCCAGTCTGACTATGTAGTTAACCTGTTTCTCAAAAAGAGAAGATAAGATACTTCCACTGTTCCTGGCAGACAACATGTCACTTACAACTGTACTTAAGGTTTGAATTTGATCCTGCCAAAAAAAATATATTACTAACCACATAGGCACAATCACACAGTAACACCTACACTTAACCAAGACAACTAAGTGACAAAGCCAAGTCTTGGCAATTTTATAGACAGAGGAGTTGTTTCAATAGGATCAATAGTATTCTCTGTAACAGAAGAGATTTCTGTATCAAGGAGAGGAGAGTCTATAAGGACAGGTTTTGACTTTATCAAACTGTATCACCTTTCCTCAGAGTCATCATCATCATCATCATCAACAGGGTCATCTGCATCCAAGTTAGAAGGAGGTGGCTGATCAAGACGAGGTCTCTTTGGTTGTTCACTGGTATATCTGCTGCCTTTTTCCTTGTTTCTTTCACGAGCTGCTAGTCTTTCACGTTCTTCCAAATCCTTGCGGAAATCCCGGCCACGCAATTCCTCTGCAGTATCCTGCCCAGCTTGTCTGAAAATACATTATTGGAGGACATTTGTGAAGAACTGAGTCTAGATCTATAGAGCCTTAAGGAAAAACACCTGCAGTGACACCATTACGCTGGAAATAAAAAGTTGCCTTGACAAACCACATATTTTTTTTCTTGCATATGGCCATTATTTCAATCATCAACCAACATCCCCTATTTTTTTGGCACAATAGATTTTTTCTTCATTTTCATTTTTTAAGTGAACAAAAAACGTGAGGTACAGCTGTATGTATGCCAATATTATTCAACAGCTTCATTCTTACATGTTTGAAAAATTTTATGAACGTGACTTCTTGTGTCTCATTTCTCTGTGAAAAGGACAACTGGTCAAGTTGCTGAAAGTCATCTCACCCAAAGTTATGTCACCGAAACCTGAGTTAAGTCACCCAAAATGCGGAGTCATGTCGCCTGAATTTTGTCAGGTGAAGTGCACAGAGAAACAAAGTTAATTTTTGTTAAATGAAGAGCGTGTTTGTATCTCCTTCTTTTAACCACCATGAGACGAAACAAGCGCAATGAGTGAGTAATATTTCTCATTATTATATAAACACCAATGAAATACCAAGTGAGCTTTCCTGCAAAAACTTGATATCTTTACATGTGAAAATAACATGTTATCTTCAAATGTAAAAATATCACCGTTGCTATAGCTTCATAATAAACCGCACCTTTCAGACCAAGAAACTTTTTAAGTAAAATGGTTTGGCATTTCATTGGTGTTTATATAATAAATAGAATATTACATGGTTGCTTGGAGATACGAAATTTCTCTTCTTGTGTTGAAAAAAATATTTCACTCGTTCGCTGCACTCGCTCGTGAAATATTTTTCAACACTTCAAGAGAAATTTCGCATCCCCACGCGGCCATGTAATATCCTCTATTTCTACAATCTTCAATGAGACAAAACAAGCGCAGCAAATGGTAATAGGGATGCTGGGATATTGCTGAGGCATGATAAAATTTCGAGCCAAATAACTCAGCATTTCGGGCAACTTGACTAAACATTTTGGGCGACGTAACTTCAGGTGAGATGACTTTCAGGCGACTTGACCATAAACCGTGAAAAGCCACTTGGAGAAGAAAGGAATACATATAATTAAGGTATGTTATTTCGTTTTTAACGACAGACGCGTGTAAATGCATATTATATACATGTAGGCATGTTAGAAACGAATTGGGAAATTATTGCCTTCAAGGCCCAACTGTTTTCCTAAAGTTTGATTCCAAAAAAATTACGGCATTCACAACAGTCATGAATGTCGCCAAAAGTTTTTAGCAAGAACACCGATCTTGTATACCTAATGGCTTAAACCACCATCATTCTAACTTCATCAACGATAAATGTATGGGTTCCTGATTAAATTAAAATTAAAAGAAAGTGAGCGAAAAATTAACATCAACAGACCAAAAAGTAGTGTCACATTTTTACTGTACATGTAAGCTTACCTGTGTTTTAGTTTTGTGTGGGACGGCAGATCACGACTCGAATACTGTTTTGACAGTGCGGAAAGATCTCCTTCGCCTTTTCCTCGACCGCCTTTTGCTGTGTCCCATGTCGGCCTAGCCGCTGTTGTCATAGTGCCACTTTCAAATCCGAGGAAGATGCCAATTCAAGAAGAAAGCTTTTGAAAGCAAAGATGCAAAGTTACAAAATGTGCAAAGATACTAACCAAAAATGGCGTCCTTGGTTGGTAGGTACTTCATATATGCTTAGGTTTGACCGCTGGACAAAATAATGTTTCTTCCTACTTGGTGTGGTCCGTCACCCGATTCACTCAAAGGGTACTGGGTATCACCCGTAAAAATGATACCCAAATTACCGGGTATCACCCGCCATAGTACGTACTATAGTACGACTGAGAAAGTGCTGTACCGGATGGTGCAGGATGATGGATAAAACGTGTTGTAATTGCACGTTTATCGGTCTTATTATAAAATCTGTTGCAGCACGCTGTCACTGAGGTTATATTTTAACGTGCAAAGCAGTATTTAATGGGCCGGTAAGTTGTGAAAGCCTTTATTTTGTTCATTATTTTTGCCTTCGTTGTTTACCTATCTTTTCTAGTGTTGTTGACACTTTAACAGACCAGTTCGTTTGGTTGCAGGCGGACACTGCGGTAAGCAGGAGAAGAACAGCTTAGTGCGAGCATTTCGGATGATGCCGGTGAACAGGATCGCGACGATTTATGACGTAGACTGAATCTTTGGCAGGTATGTTATGCAGCTTACCATTTCGCATTCGAACCTCGCTTTCAGCGATAATTAAACCAGAAAACCTCTAGATGTAAACTTAAGCTTAGCACTGATCTTCGCTATAAAAAGACTGTCAAGGGTAGACGATGTGTGTGCCAAGTTACGACAACCTGCTCGAACGACAACTTTTCTAAAGAAGGTTCGTTTTCAAAGAACAACAGGTGTCACCTCTGTGACTCCGAAGCTGGTATTCTTCGTCGTTGCTTGGACTGCAGTGCAACAGCAAAGGTTTGCGAATCTTGTGCAGTTTCACGACAAACTAGATATTTTTCATCGTCTGGAAATCCTTAAGGTACTTAAGACTAAGTTGGTCCCTGATCTAGGTACGTAAGTTGGTATAAGTTGCAATACTGAGTACGAGTTGATTGAAAATGTAAATTTCTACAGGTTCAACCCGGACTTCAAATCAAATTGTTGTAAATCCAGTCAATCCCCCTTGTGCTTTTAAACTTCATGCTAATTATTTTATTTTTGAAATAATGTACGTGGTAGGTACTAAGAGAAAGCATTTGCATTCTCAGCTGCTCTAACTGCATCTCATTGAAGTTGCTTAAACTTGGCTAGAAGTAGAAACTGCTCTCAGATCCCTTGGTCAACTACGTTATTTGTCAGTCATTACAATTTATCATTTTGCTTTTTTTTTTCAAATTATTATCTTATTAAATTTTATATATAGAAGTTGCAGCAGACAGTCTAACATGATTTTATAAATATATACCTGCCTTAGTATCACGTGCATCCCCAGCTGCCTCTAAACCCGGGCTCTAAACAAGCCTTGGTTTCTGTATTAGCTTGAATGCACCACCATCACAAAGATTTTCCTTACTTCCCGTTATTCTGTGGTTTTACAGATCCCATTTGAAACCAATGTATGCATTTGAAGCTGCCCCCATTGTTGGTTTGTCATTTTCAGTAGATTTCCTTTCGAAATGGTTGAAAAACAAGTTTATTTAAACTAGTTTGCATGAAATATAGGGCTAAAAAATGCATCTTTGATCCTTGTTTCATGCTTTATGTGCCAGATTTGTTATTGTGAAAAGTGCACTTAGTATGCATTCCAGCTATTTCTACAGGCACTCCACGCAAATCATTATGGAAACAAATAATTCAACAATTAGAATGTAACAGGATTCAAAACCCCAACTGGCACTGGAGGCAACCATTAAAACTATTAACAATCAAGGCTGCGACTAAGAACAAATCAGGCAAGTGACCACAGCAGGACTCGAACCAAGGACTGCTAGATTGCAACTTGTCTGATGTGGTTCCTTACTCAGTCAGTCACTTCCTCCTGAGTATGGCATTCCATAATTTTTGTTTACGAGGAGGAGAATTATATATTCAGTTGAACCTCCACGAATCACTCCACAATGGTCACGTCTCTATAACGGCCATTTTTTGGCGGACAGTCCATACATTCACTCTTGTTTCAACCTCTCTACAATGGCCACTTTCTTCTGTCCCCAAGGTGGCCTCTGTAGAGGGTTTCAACTGTATTACTCTTTCATCTTACCAAGAACCCTGCAAAGTGCTTGACAGACATCAGTGCTCATTTAACATCCTGCTCTCCCTCGCCTCTTTTGTATTTATTGTTATTCCTATGATTTAAAATGTGGTGCTATAAAGCCACTCGTCAATGATTTCTTTAAGTTCAATGTAGTTGATTTACACATCTGCTTAATGTGCATTGATTACTGTGTTTTATATATTTTTGTACTCTTACAGCACGTAACTTAAATATTACTCTTTTGCCTTTTTCAGTTCTTTAGTATTTCAAGTGGTTGTTCATGAACATGTTTGCAGCTTTGAACCCGCCAAGTTTTTTGAATTTACCAAGCTTAATCTTAGGGGTTCCAGACCAACCATGCCAGAGTTGGCATTCAAATGTTTTGAGTTATTTTGCATTTGAATATCTATAGCTTTTAATTTTTGATACCAAGTTCTAAAATCTTTTAGCTGTGTTTATTGTTTCCACCATGGCCCTTGTCCACCGACCAGGCAGTGTTATTGGGAGATATCAGCCTGACTTACGTTAAGAAGTCAGAAACATTCACTATAAAATTATTAATCCATACACACAGGGAGTGGTGATATGTTTTAAAATTCAAAATAATATCCTTAGCATTTCCAACCTGTGTTATATGAAGATCCCAACAAAGCAGGTATTTAGAGGAGAGAAATGCTCACAATTTACAGGATGAATTTAAGTTCCTGAATTGCAAAGTGAAACTTTGGGGAAACAAAAACATAATACATGATGGTGTGAAAACAAAGCTGTTAACAATACTACTACTTGTGTAACACAGACAAATGTGCAAGTAATATTCTCTAAAAGCAATGATCAAATAAATCTCTTTTCCCAATTTCATTTTACATGCAGGTGTCTGCTACAAAGGACAAGGGATTAGAGGAAGTGAAAGAATGCACTGTCACAGAGAAGAAACCATTGAAAGAGAAGGAGAGATGTTACTCTCTGGAAGCCAGCTCACAGCTTAAATCCATAGTGGCCTTTTACTAAACCCAAGTTTTGCTATCAGTTAGCCTTCCACTGACGCTGTCTTTCTTTTGGCTCATCACACAATCCTCCTCAAAGAACATGGCCTAGGAATGTCTGCATGGGAGGCTAGCTATCTGTGGGCTGGCTTTAATACTTTCATGTAATTTATATGTCTGCTACAGTCACTGTTTATGTGATTGAAATAAGTATGCAAAGAAGCTGCATTTGTGTCACCCTTATCAAAGGCACCCAAAGTTCATAAAACTAGTGCCTGAGTCTTATATATTGTCAAAAGAATAATATTACATTGCATTATATGGCAGAAAGATGAGTAAATGAGTTTTCAATTAAAATTGTGTTCCTGGCTTCTAGAAGCATGTCTTCTTTCTTTTGAGGATTAGGGATACAAATTTTGTAAGAAGTGTTTCATAAGATTGAAAAGCAAAGCAAAACAAACAAGGGATGCAGACTTTTTAAGGCCCATTTTTTTCTGTGCCCATCCTTTGATGAACTGCATTGAATGCAAGTTTCAGATGTTAACCATCAACTTTGTTTCAAGTTATTGGTAGAGGACAAGTTAATTATAGTGAGTAAAAAAGGTTATTTTCTATATTTTGTAGTTCTGGGCCCAGTTGTTGGAAGGCCGATTAACGCTTAACCCGGGGTTAAATTTAACCCAGGTTTCTTATTCTGGCATTCAAAAGCATTTTCTGGGGTAATTTTCTCTGTTATTTTTAGAGCTTCCAATCATCAACTTGTAGACAAAGAGAATTAAAACTGAAATGATTTTTAAGCTTTCAAATCTGAATTCAAATCTCGCACTAACCTTTAAAACGCCCGTGAATCGGCATCCTATAGGATGTCACACACGCTACACTTGCCGTTCAAGAATTCTTTACTTTGCGCCTTCGGAAGACCAGATTTTTGCTTAAAACGCTTCTATTACACGATTCGGGACAGTTTGATGCGAATATCATAGAAATAAACTTCATTTTGGGGGAACTGTAATAAAATGTCTTTCTCGAATTTGCCCTCTTTAAAAACGCCCGTGAATCGGCATCCTATAGGATGTCACACGCGCTGCACTCGCTATTCCAAAATTCTTTACTTTGCACCTTCGGAAGACCAGATTTTTGCTTAAAACGCTTCTATTACACGATTTGGAACAGTTTGATGCGAATATCATAGAAATACACTTCATTTGGGGGGAACTGTAATAAAATTTCTTTCTCGAATTTGCCCGCCTTAAAAACGCCCGTGAATCGGCATCCTATAGGATGTCACACACGCTGCACTCGCTATTCCAAAATTCTTTACTTTGCGCCTTCGGATGACCAGATTTTTGCTTAAAACGCTTCTATTGCACGATTCGGGACAGTTTGATGCGAATATCATAGAAATACACTTCATTTGGGGGGAACTGTAATAAAATTTCTTTCTCGAATTTGCCCGCCTTAAAAACGCCCGTGAATCGGCATCCTATAGGATGTCACACGCGCTGCACTCGCCATTCCAAAATTCTTTACTTTGCGCCTTCGGATGACCAGACTTTCGCTTAAAACGCTTCTATTACACGATTCGGGACAGTTTGATGTGAATATCATCGAAATACACTTCATTTGGGGGGAACTGTAATAAAATTTCTTTCTCGAATTTACCGGCCGCCTTTAAAACGCCCGTGAATCGGCATCCTATAGGATGTCACACACGCTATACTTGCCGTTCAAGAATTCTTTACTTTGCACCTTCGGAAGACCAGATTTTTGCTTAAAACGCTTCTATTACACGATTCGGGACAGTTTGATGTGAATATCATCGAAATACACTTCATTTGGGGGGAACTGTAATAAAATTTCTTTCTCGAATTTGCCCGCCTTAAAAACGCCCGTGAATCGGCATCCTATAGGATGTCACACGCGCTGCACTCGCCATTCCAAAATTCTTTACTTTGCGCCTTCGGAAGACCAGATTTTTGCTTAAAACGTTTCTATTACACGATTCGGGACAGTTTGATGCGAATATCATAGAAATAAACTTCATTTGGGGGGAACTGTAATAAAATGTCTTTCTCGAATTTGCCCTCTTTAAAAACGCCCGTGAATCGGCATCCTATAGGATGTCACACGCGCTGCACTCGCTATTCCAAAATTCTTTACTTTGCACCTTCGGAAGACCAGATTTTTGCTTAAAACGCTTCTATTACACGATTTGGAACAGTTTGATGCGAATATCATAGAAATACACTTCATTTGGGGGGAACTGTAATAAAATTTCTTTCTCGAATTTGCCCGCCTTAAAAACGCCCGTGAATCGGCATCCTATAGGATGTCACACGCGCTGCACTCGCTATTCTAAAATTCTTTACTTTGCGCCTTCGGATGACCAGATTTTTGCTTAAAACGCTTCTATTACACGATTCGGGACAGTTTGATGTGAATATCATCGAAATACACTTCATTTGGGGGGGAACTGTAATAAAACTTCTCTCTGGAATTTGCCCGCCTTAAAAACGCCCGTGAATCGGCATCCTATAGGATGTCACACACGCTGCACTCGCCATTCCAAAATTCTTTACTTTGCCCTTCGGATGACCAGAGTTTTGCTTAAAACGTTTCTATTACACGATTCGGAACAGTTTGATGTTAAAATCATCGAAATACACTTTATTTAGGGGGAGCTGTAATAAAATTTCTTTCTCGAATTTGCCCGCCTTAAAAACGCCCGTGAATCGGCATCCTATAGGATGTCACACACGCTACACTTGCCATTCAGAAATTCTTTACTTTGGGCCCTTGGAAGACCAGATTTTTGCTTTTAAAGTTTCTGTTACACGATCCGGAACAGTTTGATGTGAACATCATAGAAATACACTTAATTTGGGGGAACTGTAATAAAATTTCTTTCTCGAATTTGCCCTCCTTAAAACGCCCGTGAATCGGCACCCTATAGGATGTCACACACGCTGCACTCGCCATTCCAAAATTCTTTACTTTGGGCTTTTGGAAGACCAGATTTTTGCTTAAAACGTGTCTATTACACGATTCGGAACAGTTTGATGTGAATATCATAGAAATACCTTCATTTGGGGGAACTGTAATAAAATGTCTTTCTCGAATTTGCCCGTCTCAAAAACGCCCGTCGTATAAGCATCCTATTAGACGTGAGCCAGACCGCACTCCCGAAACCCAGAATATTTTATTTTCCGCGTTGAGAACTACAATTGTATACTAAAGACGTTTTATCTCAAATCACGGATGGATTTTAACCTAACACAATGAAGTAAAACTTCACTTTGAGCAACTTAACAGTGACTTAACTTCGCCCTATTCGTTACTCGTCTTCGGGTTATGCGGAATTAGCTGGAATTGTTTGAAAATTTGCGGTTTATATATCAAATAGACGTTAATATTTTAGTCTTTCCATTTTCCACTGTATCAAAGAGGCGGAATTATTTTTATTTTATCTAAAATATCACTGTTACTTGCACAGATGGTTGTGTAGTCTGTGGACCGCCATATTGCCCGTACTATAGTACGTAATTCAGCGGGTGATGCCCGCGTAATTTGGTACATTTTCAGCGGGTATCACCCATAGGGGTTGCGTGAATCGGGTGGGTCCGTGGTGTGTATGATGTACTTAATTTTAACATCAATCAAATTCCAGGGGTCCTTTCAGAAAAGAATCCAAAACAACAACAACAACAAGAATTACATCACCTATTGGAAGTTTTTTGTGTGATCTAAAGTGAATTATGAGTGACTTGGGGCATAGGTTGACTTTTATTTTCCTTCTTTTTGACCTTTTTATTTAATAGTGATACATGGCCTTTCATACGAAGTAGTTTTACCAGGATCACTGAGAAGGATGAGACCTATAAACAAGTGCTTGTTACAAGTAATGGCCCTCTGGCCTATCGTACCACAGCAAATAATTATTTAAACTTTTCAGCATCCTCCCCACACCCCACTTCCCGCTAGACAAAAACAATACGGTTTGTGGGGAAGAGGAGGATAGGCTGTCTCCGAGATTTTGCCACAGGTGGTTTTACTTTTGCTCCTGGCTAGGACTGAAATGTCATCTGTCTCTTTGCCCCACCCCTCCTCCTCCAGCGGGTAGCAAGGGGAGTGAGGCAAAGAGACATGGGGCATTTTTCAAACTATGCTACTGGTAGTCTCCCTCGCAGCCGTTTTTTGGATGTCACACAACTCTCACCCCAAAAACAGCTGCGAGGGAGTCTATGCTACTGGCAAACCAAGGCAACATTGTTTAAAAGGCTGAAAACAGTTGCATTGTCCCTGTAACAGCAAGTCCTCTCTCTATATAGTGTATAATGGATATGCAAATATTAATTATTTATTACAACTCTTTGCAGTAATCATGGGCAGACTTGGAGGGAGTGAGGGGGCCAAAGCATCCCCTGTAAGTCTAAAATTGTGTAAAAATTTTTTATAGAAAATTATTGCCGGTGAGAATTGTTGGACAGAGATGCTTTCAGAGTTCTTTAACCAACAATGTTGAGTCTCTTGGCTCTTTTAGGATTTTCTGGATTCTCCCACTGCGAACTGGGCTAAGGTTGAAAAAAGCATTTCATTGATGATTTTAATAATCATCATATAAAGGATTCAGAAGTTATGTTCAGTAATTTTAAAAAGGTGTTGTTTTCAACCTCTTTAAAATATGCTATGGGTTATGTGGAAATAAAAAAAATAACGATAAAGGAGCAGGTATCTATATTTTTATTTATTTGCATTATTTATACTATTATATAAAATATGTTACTAACAATGACAACGACCCATTATGTGCACTTTGCTTTTCAACTACGCCTAATAAATAATTAGCCTGAGTGTACAGCCACATAAAGGCTAATAAATAACTTCAAAATCCAATGCCCCAAAATAGGCGGTACTATTATGTTTTCATTGACAAATTCAATGCATTCATAATAATATAAGTTTTCATACAAAAATAAAATAAAACAAAGGAACCTCTATTAATCTTAGATGTCTGAAACAAAATAAAAAATTAATATTTTCATGATCACATGGATCCTTGCTCTTTTTGACTGTTGTAATCAAAAACTCCGTATAAAAGTACTTACAAGTAGAAAAATAAGAAAGCAAGTATTTGTAAAAAGATTGCTTCTGCCTTGGGTGCAATTAAAAGAATACGACATCTTATTCCTTTTAATGTATTAATTAATGTTTACGACAGTTTAGTTCAACCGCATTTTGATTACTGTAATGTCGTATGGACCAACTGCGGCATTGGTCTTTCCGATAAGCTGCAGAGGCTCCAAAATCGTGCAGCCCATATTCTAATGTCCGCTAATTCTGATTGTAATGTGGACGATTTGTTCCTGGCACTAGGTTGGCGTAAGCTTAAACACCAAAGACAAGTATCGACGGCTATTATGATGTATAAAACCGTACATGGGATGACTCCCGACTATCTAACATCTAAATTTGTATCTCGTGACGAAATAACTTCTTATCGATTGAGGAATACTGAAAATAAATTAGTCCTTCCACTGCCCCGTACCAATTATTTAAAGAAAAGTTTCTCCTATAGCGGAGCTAAGCTGTGGAACAGCCTATCCCATGATTTAAGATCTGCAGATTCTTTACATGATTTTAAACGCAAACTGTGTCGCAGCAGTTTTGAATGAGATCATACATTAATACAGTTTTACACGGCATCCTTGAAAAGCAGCTTTTATTTGTAAATAGCTAGGTAGTTAAAATTTTATGAATATATTTTTAATCAGAGTTAGTTTAGTTAGGTATAATAGATCTTAGATTTTTTTTTTTTTTTTGTACATGCTGAAGGAACCTTAACCGTGTTTAAATAAAGTTATCTATCTATCTATCTATCTATAAATATGATAAACTACTAATGGCTATAATATGAAAGATGCCTAAATTTGTTATGAAAATAACATTTTTTTCCCTTTTAATTGTGCCTGTTGCTGATAAATTTTGCCTGTTGGAAAAGACTGCCATCTCTGTGCTGAAAAATAACAGCAAACTTAATAGAAATCTTACCTTTTCTCTCATTATCAAACTCCCAATTTCTATAACCCTCTCACTACCACAGTACTAACTTTACCCAGAGACTCTGACTGGTCACATATTCTTTCAATTTTCTGTCTGTTTGTCAAGTATGAAAGCCGATTATGAGAGTACTGATGGTATCTGGGCAGAGTGCAAATCCTGATTGCTCTATGTAAGTGATTTGAATTCTCTCCAGATATTTTCCACACAAAGTTAAATCAAGATGGTGACCTCTCAAATTTGCAATCTATCTCATATAACATAAAATGTTTGTTTTACTGTGTAAAATTTCATTTTCCACTTGCACATCTCCCATGATACACCTTGTCCCCCCCCTCCCCCTGCCAAAAGAAACAGTCTTTTGCCGTAATACTCAGCAGAAATGAAAGACAAAGGCTATGCAAAATTTTGGGGGACAAACAAGGTGTATGATGGGAGATACACAAATGGCAAATATTGTACTTCCTTATTAGCTAGGGTGCCACCTTTTTTTTATAGATACCTCTATTCAACCTAATGTGTAATATCAGATTTGATTGTTCATGACGGACAGTCAGGCTCAGCTCAAAAAAAAACCTAAGACAGCCGTTTATTGAACTCTAAGTCTATCAAAACAATCTGTGACTTGTGTAGCTTGAAGATTTCCATACAAGCCTTCCAAAGTACCTTGTAGAACAACATCTGGTAGAGGATTTGTGCTGCAGACATAATCTTTAAAAGGATCACGAACAAAGCACACAAGAGGTTGATGAGTCAATTTAGGTCCTTCAACTGAATATCCATCAAGATCTTCAATCGAACTGGTTCTTGAATAATCTAAATTCTGCATTCGAATATGCTGTGGCAAATTGGTTTCCAAAAATCTTGTCAAAAGGTCATGAACTTCGCTGATCTCGATTAGCGATACAAGATTTCTCAAGTATTCCTCCAGAGCTGCTCTTCTCGACTCCAAAAATCTAGTGTTCGTATTCAGCGGCTTAGGTAGCTTCGTTGATGGGAAATGAGGAGGGTTGTTGACCGATTTACAGACTTGTTTGTTGAATTGATAGAACTCCTGAAACCGTCTTTCGATCGTAACCTCACGACCACTTGGTTTTGTCACATGAATTTCGTAAACAAAATATCCTGATTCCGTTTCATCTTTCACTTTCCTAAATGAGGGAATAGCCAAAGCAATCATGGCTCGAGAGTAAACGCTTTCAAGTTTCTTTCTCTCGCCTTGTGACTTTCAAACATGACTAGGAGCATCCAGTGGAGAAACTTGCACAATATCACCCCCGTGGGGGTACTTGTAGGGATGTTTGGTGTCATTCAATCTGATGTGTCGGATGGGGTGAGAAAAAAAAATTCAAATATTGTATAATATTCGGATAAATCATCTTTCTCTTAGAGATTAAGAACTTATTAAGTTTTTACAACAAAACAACAACAAAAGTTTTGAATTTCTCGTCATTGTGTATTACACTGTGCCCTCCCCCGCCAACCGAAGAAGAAATGCACTAGGCCTCTCCCGTAAGTAAAAATTTTGCTCATGTTTCCGAAGGGTAGGACAGCGGGCTCATCAAATGATTCGAAGGACGAGTTTTGGGTGGTTGTGTGATGTGGAGATGGTAAGAGCATTTGTTTTTATTTTATGTTGCGAAGATCGTTGTTTTCCAACGTGGTTTCGTTTAAGTAGAATTCTATTTTCTTATGTCCATGTTGGGCCTTGCAGAACCGGCTCAAGTCCTCGCAGCGTGACAAAGTGAGGCAGTTTATATCCTTCACTGAGACAAATGAGAAAACAGCCATAAACTGCCTCAGCCAAAATGACTGGAGACTGGAGGTGGCGTCAGATAGTTATTTTCAGAATCCAGAAAGATATTTCATTGATACAAAACCCCTAGTAGATAAGAAAAGGATTTCACATCTGTTTGATCGCTATAAAGGTAGGCACAATCATCATGTCATTCTTCTATCTTCCTCTTATTTTTGCTTATTTGCAAAGAACTATCAAAAATGTCTCGCCGGATTTAAGACCCTTAAACCGTGTCGTGGATATTTTTATCGGTATATTTTGCTTAATATATTAGTTTAAATGACTACAAAAACTTTTTTGTTGTAAAGCCATTTGAACAGTAAGAAAATTTTATATAAGTCAGAATAGATGAAGTAAATAGTTGTCATAAGATGCTATTCTCCCTCCCCTCCCCCGGTGATTGGGTACTCGTTCATTCCTTCATCACCCCCAGTCTCATGTCACCTGTACCATTCTTTAACCTGGGGAAGACATACGGTTTGAGGCAAAGTTTTTATCAGGGTATCAGGGGTGATGGTGATAGTCTCTTAGTTTTCCATTGTTTTAACCTCTTTGTTAGCAACCACTTGACACATGGTCCGACCTCTATGCTCACTAATGTACCAGTCAAGTCCAAAATTGCCCAATACCCTCCTCAGGGCATACCCAGGGCATTTGACTGGAGTTTTGCTTCGTACAGTGGGGAATTTGACCCAAAATGAGGCCCTCCCAGTTGGGCATTTAACTTTCATGTCAAAATGCTAGTCAGCCAAAGGATCTCGTAATCCTTTCATTCAGCATGTGGACTGTGTTCACGGGTTTTTGCTCCTATATTCACTCTTTTGTTAGAGCAGTTGGGAGCCTTTGGCTACCCGTGCAGGCAAGATGGGTCCATCTTGCTTGCTCAGGATTTTCCGCATCTGTCCTGCAAGAAAGAGTTTTTTTCCTTTATTAATCAAGCTTGGTTGGATCAATATGTTGTATATTGGCCTCATTCTTTTAATTGTGTTTTCAGTGGTGGATCCAGGGGAGGGGTCCGGGGAGGGGGGGGGGCTGGTCCCCCCCCTTTTTTTTAGACCAAACTGAGGCCCAAAGGGCTGAAAAAACTTTTTCTGATACCGGGCCCCCCTTTTTGTCAGGGTCTGGATAACTGCCCCCCCCTCCCCACCCCCCCCCCCTTATCTGTAGGTCTGGATCCGCTACTGGTTTTTACTGAAAATGCAAAAAAAGGACTCAGCCAACATTCAGCCATCTTGACCTTACACTTGGTCAATAATGTATATATCTGGTTACTAAGAAATTGCATGCAATAAGAGCTCTCCTGTGCTTCAGTTTGCCTAAGCGTCACCTTCCATAATTGACCAGCTTAATTAAATCTTCACATTTTGAGGAGTCACCTATAGGAGGTAGAACTGTTATATATACCGACCTCTTACATCTTACCTTTTTCATTAGATCCCTCAGATGATGATAAAATCATGGCAGAAGGAATTGGGCGGTTCTGTGAAGACCTGAAATTAGATCCTACCAGTCTTAAAGTACTAATAATTGCTTGGAAATTCAGAGCTGCAACACAGTGTGAATTTACAAGGAAGGAATTTATTGATGGAATGGTAGATCTAGGGTAAGTCATTGCTTATTGTTAAACAGCCCGTACAGTTGTTTGGCTGTGTATATAAGTAACTGGAGTGGTTAAGGTTTGGTGTTGATAAGTTTAACTGAATCCATGTGAAACGATGGAACTTTTCAGAAAAGCCCATTTGAAAGCATATCATAATTCTTACGAATGTGCTGACTCAGCCTTACCAGGGTACAATAATTCAAGTCTGACTCAAGTGTCATCCACCAGATAAATCAATGCCAGGATTAAAGTACTTCCATTATTGTGTTATATCGTGGATAATGATTTATCCTGTGGATTCAGCAACTGGCATGTGTTTGCATTCCAGCGTTGTACTGATCGATTCTGCCAACCCAGCCGCAGTAAGTGAATGATATACTCATGATTTTTCTTGTTTTATAGGTGTGACTCTATCGACAAGCTCAGAAGTAAGCTTCCCAGTTTAGAGACTGACCTTAGAGACAGTAGCAAATTTAAAGATTTATACCAGTTCACATTTAATTTTGCGAAAAATCCAGGCCAAAAAAGTTTAGGTAAGATGAATTTGATATTATTAATTAGTTTCATTCATAATAATTATTAAAAACTCTCTCTCCGCTTGGTCATAAGAACATGGTGTGACAGTCTATGTTGTGTTATTAACAACTAGAGAAGTAAGCTTAGATGCAAGGGTGTGATATTCAAACTTATTGCAAACAGATAAGCTTGGAAGTGGTGTCTTAAAGGTTAGTGGTTTGCCACATGCCATAAGCCACCCTGAGTTTCCGCTAACCGGCACCATCACACTGAAAGAATTCTGTGGAAGCAGCTTACCTTAAAGAAAAATAATACCTTAAAAGCCAAACACAGTATCGCAAGGGAGGAGAGGGCGCAAGAATCTGCAGTGATTCCTAAGCAATAGCCGTGCTTTTGATCCCCAAAGATCAGCTGATAGCACCGCACATATAATGCAATACCCCTTAAGGCTACCCTGCAGGTCTTGTACTACTGATTGGGAAGATTGCTGATGCATCACCAAGCTCAAGTTTAACTTTGCCTAAATGATGTTTTAGCTACATTTTAATAACAATGTTTTTCACTGGGTTAACAATGAACACAGGGAATCAAGTTGTTAAGAATTTTAGGTACCAAGTACCATTTCCCTGTGAGCATAGTTTGCCTTCTCACAACATGTACAGTGCACAAATAGCAGTCTCTACTGACAAACCATCCATTCCTGCCTAGAGATGTGGATAAACTGGTTTCTAACTGGCTCTAGACTAGTTGAACTGGTTTCTAACTAGCTCTAGACTGGTTGGTTATTGCATTATGTTTTAGTAACCTTTTTTAATCGTCTGATTAAAGTTATATTTGTCACTTGTCACTGGAACGTTAAGAGTAGATTTGGATTTATTGTTGTCTTCTCAGACTTGGATATGTCCATTGCATATTGGAATATAGTCCTTAATGGAAGATTTAAGTTCCTTGATATCTGGTGCGAATTTCTCATGGTAAGTTCAGGTTTTTGTTCATGATAAGTACGAGTGTAGAACTTATTTCATAACAAAGGGTGCCCACATCCCAGTACATTATTATTACTCCAATATGTACACTTTAACATGTCGTTAAAGCTCTTGTAAGTCTTTTTTCCTTACTTTTTTATGGAATCTTTGACAGTGTATTATTTCTTACTAATAATTACCTCTTTCTTACTTATCATGTATTTTTTAATTCTCTTAAAGGTAATACTAATTTAATCAAGTGAACGTCAGCAAAACATTTTGTACATACCGTGTAGCATGAAAATTTTGCATGTTCTAATTTTTGTGAATTTTGCAGATTGACCTCGATCTGCAAAAATTAGTTCCCTCAGAAAAAAAAAACTGCAAAATGAAACGCTGCAAAAACTAACTTCCTTCAGTCAAATTAAAAACTCTGCTTTTAATGGACTTGGTGTGTATGGTAGGGATAGGCTTTTGTTTTGTTTTGCTGTTGTTCAGACCCTTTGTGCAGTAAGATATTACAGTGATTACTGTATTATTCTCCATTAAATATGTAAGTAGAGTGAACTTTGACTCAACACACCCGTAAAATAAAAGTTGAAAATACCATATTAAGGTTTCTTCCACTTAAAAAAAGCTGCTTGAACAGAGAATTGCAAAAATTAGTTCCCACCAGAAATTTCAGTCATCTCGAACCACAAAAATTTTTTTCCTGCAAACCACTAAAAATCCCCAATCCACAAAATAAAACTCCCGCAAAATTTTCATGCTTCATGGTAGATCAGCCATACCTGAGTCTCCCTAAAAGGGCTCTTCAATCCTGTCATCCCAACTCAAATTTTTGCGCAATCCCGTAATCCCAATGGCTACATGTATTTTTGATATCCCATGTCATGATGTGTATACTTTCAATCCTGAGTCTCGCCCAGATTTTGCTTTAAAATCGTGAATCCTGAGCTACAAATAAAGGAAATCCTGCATCCTGAAAAAGTTATTGAGAACCCTCATACTCCTATCAGTCTGCTCTGTTATTCTGTAATTTTCTAAATTTGATCTTATTTTTATACGTAGTTTAAATGTTGTTTTACAGTTCCATCATAAAAGGGCAATATCCAAAGACACCTGGAACCTTCTCTTAGATTTCAGTAACATGATTGAGGATGACATGAGTAATTATGATGAAGAAGGTGAATTATGTCTTAAATGATTGTTAAAATAATATTATTTTAAACACAAATTATATGTGTTTTTCCACTTAACCAGTAGTCATATCTGTCCTTTTTTCACTGTTTTATTAATGCTGAAATTGAGGCTAATGGTAGCCAAGAATTGGATTTGAAAATAATTATTTTAACATTCTGTTTTTTTTTTATTGTTTTCAGGGGCATGGCCCGTGTTAATAGATGAATTTGTAGAGTATGCCAAACCTAAAGTTACTGGAAAACAAACAACAGTATAACAGGACTTTAAGACCACTAACCTGCATTGCAGATGAAATCTAACCCTGGTTAGTAACGTCTGCAAAACAGCACTGATATCCTTGTTCTGGGACCGCAATGGACTCAACAAATTACTGGAAATATGTTTAGAATTTCCCTTCTACCTCACGGGTGAAATTGACTATTATTAATGGCTTTTTGACAGCTAATCATGGTGCATACTCAAACCTGGTCGGGGCTTTGAAAAAAGCCCCATCTGGTAGTCCTGGACCAGTAGATTTTCTTGCTGGGCAAGTGACTTTTAAACTGACTTGCCCAAAGGGTGAGGTTCCAGGCGAATCATCCACAAACAAAATCATTAACCAAGATGAGGGAGAAGTGACCCCAGGCAAGGGAAATGTGAGAGCTAATTACCCAAGGGACAAGCTGCTGCTGGGGACCCAGAACAAGGATTTTGGCACTGTCTGGCAGATGAACTTAACCAGAAGTTTAGTTTGTCTGCGGTGCAGGGTATTAGATTACTAGGTGCACAGAATCACTCTGCCAGAACCTGGGTACTGTGTGATCATCCATTTTGTACATGGCAGGCAAAAAAATTTGAAAACAAGCATTTATTTATTCATATTTGCTTGCTACTTTTGCAGTTTACAGACTGAAGCCCCATTCACACCAACAAAAGATGATTGTTTAATTAATTAAAAGCAGTTTTAACAAAATGAAAAATGGTATCAGAAAGCTGGATCATTGGCTGTGACGTAACATTTGTGCTAAATCTGTAGTCAGCAAAAGACTGGAAAGCAGCTTTTGTAAAAGGGCACAATATTTATTTTAAACTGTGTGTTTAACTAAGAGCTTTTAAATGTAACTATTATTACATCATGGTGTGAATGGGGCTCTAGCAAACTGGTGCATTCCTTTTTTGATAAAATAAAAGTAATCCTTATGGACCATCCTTTTACAGAACAGTGCTTCTACGGTAACTGCCTTTCCTGCCAAACTAACATCACTATAATAAATTTGCATACTTTTGTTTTAGATAAAGTGAGGGTCCGAGAACTTTGTTGCCCACTTATTTACCATAAGCTCGTGATCAAGAGCCATGCCTGTGTCATTCAAGAAAATACCCATACTCAAGAAGGTTTTATTGGTTTCATCCCCCTCCCATCCCCTCCCCTCTGGAAATTCAAGATTAGGTGCATTGAACTGACCTTTGCTTTGACGCTGAAGCTGAGTAAAACATGTGAAAGAGTTTTTATTCCGTATCAAAACACCTTGAAGATGATTCAGCAAAACTGAGCTGTGCCTCTTCTTTCCAACCCAAACACTCTAAGTCTCTTGCTTTTAATATATTTTGACTTTTATATGCAATTCACTGCTTCTCATGCACCTTGTTCCAAAATGGCAAGTTATTCTTTCATCCTATGATAACTGGTCCCCAAAGTATTCTTTCAACATAGAAGTTTTTAATTCTGCAGATAAAAATTACCCAGAGTGCTAAATAACATAAATATCCACGGAAGAAAAGTAATGTTATTATTGGCGCCATTTTGGAACAATTTATATTAAATAGTTACTTTAACAAACGTATGCAAATTTACTATAAGTGACCACATAAAATATGTTGGTGCTTAAGGCTGCATCCCTCATAGATACATGTAAGCCCTAACTGGTGAATGTGATGTTAGATGTATATAATATTGATAGCCCAAACAATATTTTCATATAAATTTTCATGTTACAGTATTGACTTGTAGATGCCACAGTGGCTGTTGCCCTTTTCAAGATACTTTTCTCTGTGTGGCTAATTCACTAGAGTTTCTCCCAACATTGTGAGCCACTGTGTAAATTTTTTAGTTTAATACAGGGTTTAGGTAATAATAGTGTAACTACTATGACCTCTGTAACACTAGCAATCTTTCAGTATGGTGAACAGAAGTAAAGTCTCATTTTCTACCATGTCAGCTTTCTTCTTTCCTCAGTCATGAGAAATAATCCCTTTGCACAGTGGCTGGTAGGGACAAAACACTTCCCAGAATCCAAAACATGTCCCAAATTCCAAAAACACTTCCTAGAATCAAAAAAACGCACCAGATTCAAAACACGTCCCAGAATTCAAAAGCACCCCCCAGAATCTAAAAATACTTCCCAGAAACCAAATTCTAGGACATGGTTTGGATTCTGCGGTGTGTTTTGTCCCCACAAGTCACCATACTTTTGGCTTGTGACACAAGATCACAAACTGCAAGTCAGAACCGTATGTAGCAGGTGCTTCAAAGGTCACCTTGGCAAGCCTTTTCCCTTCTATGTGGCCTGTAAGACCGTCATTAAAGTGACCAAAAAAAATTGCTTGGTTTATGTGGTTATGGCATGGGGTCTTAGCTTTCCCTCCCTCTGTTCTGTTTTTTTAATCCCCACTCTTTATTCTCTAACCCTCACCACTAATCTATATGCTTACTTTTCAAAGGCTTTTGACCTTGTCTGTCATAATATTCTATTAACCAAACTTTACAAATATGGTGTCCATGGAGACTTGCTAAATTGGTGTAGAGATTATTTAACAGAACGTCAACAGCGTGTTGTAGTGAAAGGAGAGGCTTCCGACTGGTTAACCGTAACCTCTGGTGTCCCACAAGGTTCTTTGTTGGGACCGTTATTCTTCATAGTCTACATCAACAATTTACCTGGGGTAATTAGTAAGGACAGTTCAATTGCTCTGTATGCTGATGACAGTAAAATGTATAGGGTTATTAGTACTCAAGAAGATCTGTCTACTTTTCAAAGTGACATAGACAAAATTTCAGCTTGGTGTAAGATGAATAAGATGAGAATTAATACCAAGAAATGTAAGATCATGCGAATAACCAGGAAAAAGTCACCATTAGTTGGGGAGTATACTATTGAAGGTCAACCTTTGGAAAGTGTTGATGTGTATAAAGATTTAGGATTATTTACTACTAGTAGTCTTTCATGGAACCAACACGTAGATAAAATAACTGCTAAGGCTAATAGGGTTTTAGGGTTAGTTAACAGGACTTGTAGGGACCTAAAGGATATTGATACCATGAACACACTTTATTGTAGTCTTGTGAGACCTTTATTAGAATATTCATGCGAAACTTGGAACCCTCATACTAAACGTAACATTGATAAACTGGAGGCTGTTCAGCAAAGAGCTACCAGATGGATCACTAGGTCTGATGATGATTATGATATGAGACTATCTAAGCTAAAATTGTTGTCATTATCTAATAGGAGGTTCACTAGAGATGTTACATTTTTTTTTAATGTAATTAATGGACATTATGATATTGACATTTCAAATAAGCTCACATTTTGTAAGGACAGAAATACAGGTTATAACTTGAGGAAAAATGACACACAGGACCTTGTTCCAAATTTTAGTAGAACTGATGGTTTTAAATATAGTTTTTTTAACCGTGTTGTAGATGAATGGAATGGTTTACCCAATCATATTAGAGAATCAAACAGTATTGCAACTTTTAAAAGAAATGTGTTAAGCTTTTTTAAGGATAACTAGAACATTTATATTTCTATTTGTATATATTTTTCTTGTATGTTAATTAGTGGGGGCATCCCTGGTATGGCGCATTGGTGATTTTGGTTGTCTCCTTCTCCACAACTTTTTTTTTTCTTTTTTTTTGTTTGTTTGTTAAAGTAGTGTTAGCTTATTTCATTTCATTATTTGCTTGTTATGCTGTGGAGTGAATCTGTAATAAAGAAATGTAATTAAGTTAGCCGGCCATGCTTTTTTCAGATCAGATTGGAAACCCCCTCCATAACAAGGCATTCAGGTCAAGCATTTTATACATAAATTTTATTACTTTCTTTACTACAGATGAGTACATTCATTTATAATACTTCTAAGTCAATTGAGGTCCCTTTAAATAGCCTGCTTACTATACAAAATCACTACTACTGGAGTAGTGTACATTTAAGTAAATTCTCTCTGCAAAAACTTAAAAAATTTATTTATACCCAAAAGGATGTACTGCCAGTGGCTTTACTGGTTACAGTTTATCATTAAGGAAAATTTTCAATGTACAGCCAGGGCTGTCAGTAAAGGCATGGGATTTCTGTCTACACCTCTGGGCATGAACCTGTAAATTACTTTCTCAGAAAACTAAAGGAGAATAGAATAAAAAAAGCCTCTTTGCTGTTCAATTCCCCCCAACAAGGCAACTTGAAATCTTAGTGACAACCACATTTACAGTGTGACGACTGTAACTGGGGCCACTTAGACAAAGTTGGCAAATCAGATTACAGGAAAATAACAGTACATTCCAAGAAAGTTGGTTGTGAGCCAATCACCAGCTCATAAAAAAACAGTAAGTTACTCGAAGCACGTTTTTCAAGAAAGCAAAATGTTTCACCAGACAACATCATTCTATTCGAAACTTTACAAACAACAGCCAGGAGACACTGACACATTGCTGTACTTTGCAATAACATCACAACCTCAAGTCAAACATTTAACTAACATTTACATTTTTTGCCCGCATCAATCACTCTAGCGGACCTCTGAGGAAACACAGGCTTTCTTCAGTGGGTTCAAAAGGTCAAGTATGTAGGTTCTAATAATATTGGTTGATTTTGACCCATTTTTTTTCTTTCGATTATGATTGACAACTAACTTTCTTGGGATGTATTGTTTTTTTTCCTGTACTCCGATTGGTCAACTTTGTCTAGGTGGTCCCGGTTATAGTAGTCCCACTGTAAAAGTACTGGGAGTAAGAACAGTGTCTTTAAGTGAGGTCTTCATGGTAAGAAAATCATCTGCCATTAATGCAACTCTCCTGTAATGTATCTCCTGACTTGCAGCAGACAACCGCACTGCAATCGTCTATCCATTGTTCACGTTCACTAAGAATTTGAGTGCCAATCCAATAGGTTTTATGACAGTTTTGCTGATAAGATATCAACGGCCAATCCTTTGTACAACCCACTCCTGCTGACACAATGGACATCTGTTGTTTTGCACGACCCACAACTGCATACAGCAGTTATGGAATGAGTGATTGCATTCTCCCCACACAACTGAAATGGACAAACAGAATAGTCAAAAGTCAATTTAACTTGCTGAGGAGCATTGAGCGGGGAGGGTGGGGGGGTTGCTAAAATTTTTTAAGAGTGACTATTGTCAACCCTTTCATTTCTACTGGTGGCCAAAAAAAAAAACACAAAAATGGCTGATTTCTAATTGTAGGATCCTAAGAAATAAAAAGTCCCATTCAAACATTCTGTCAAGAAGGTTTCATTTAAATAGTATTAAGTTAGATAGGATTTCATCCAAACAACTCATTTTGCTTTCCTCTTAGGAACTTATTTTAACCCTTCCCTGGTGGCTTGGGCTAAAATGAGTCTGAATCAGGCCCAAAACATAATTATGCCACGAACACAAACTCTATTATTTTCATATTATTGAATGATGTCAATATTCTTGTCTAATTATTCAAAAATTATTGGATGATTGATAATTATATCACAAGACTGAAGTAAAGGCAGTTCTGTTTTGAGCGAGAAAGTTTTCGAAACATTTTGAGTCTAACACCTGGTAACATTTTTGCGTAGCCTGCATATATATAGCTGGCAGTTTTGTTAGTAAAACACAGTTAAGTGGCAAAGCTGCGAGAGAATTTTGGGAAGACCATATTTTCTTGCAGCTACGCCACTCGTTTACCCACCCACCTACAATACAGCCACCTAAACAGGCTACTTTTTTTGCAAACTGATAAGACTGAAAACAATCAATTTTTTCGCAGTCATTCAACTTTTGTGATAGTCAAGACAAAAAGGTACAGCTGCTTTAAGTTTGAATTTGAAAAGTGAGACGGGAGAGGCACTTTATGTTAAAATTTAATGCCAGCACTTTGTGCCTTGCAAGCAGGCATAATTTTGACTGTAAAAATTACTATTTTACTGTCTCATCACTTGTACACCTCCTACGTATCATCAGGTCAATTAGCAACAAAATCATTTGACAGGGTGTATTTCCTTGGGGGCCCTGAGGGCGGGGGGGGGGGGGTACTCCCTTATTAAGTTTACGTCCTAATCTAAGTAATGGTGACATAATTTCTGCCTACAGGTCAGGTTTAAAAAGGGTACGGATTTTAGACAACAGGTCTGAAAATGGGTGTGGGAAACGGCACTTTTTGGTCTGAAATAGGGTCACAGAACTGGGTGGCACCCCCCCGCGCCAAGAATCCCCAGGAGTACCCCCCTCCTTCTGGGCTTGAGGGATTATTAATACAGGGTTACTTTCTGGAGCAAGACATTACATACCAACACATTCCTCTTGCTTGTTGTCTGATTGACATCGAAGACAAGCATCTATGCAAAATAAACAGGGAGTTGTTATTTAGTTCCAGAAAAAAATTGACGGCATGGAGGAAAGATAAGCTTAATGTGCCTTTGAAACTTATTGCTATTGATATGAAACTAAAAATAATTTAAGATGAGAAACTAACATGCGTGTATAACTATACAAGGGGCTGTGATGGAAGCAAACCTCACAATCAACCAACAATAAGAGGTCAGCTGTTTTACCTTTGTCATTTACTTGTTACTAATTTATTAAACTCACCTTCTACAAGTCCAACAAGACATTGACGGAAATTTAATAGCCTTATATGAGGTAAAAAGCTCTGAACAACAAAATATTTAACAATTATTCCTCAAGCCTGAATGGGCTCTGAGTCAATAGCCGGTCTCATGGGCTATTGACTCAGAGGCCATGAGGGCGAGAGGAATAATTGTTTTAGTAAAATCCAACTAGCTGGTCACAAAGATCGAGAATAAAAAACTTTTAACTAGTTAAAGCTAGACTTTAATCCTTCTTAGCCACCAAAAAGCCCGCACTTTTCGCTACTAGTGGGCTATAACATATAGCCTAGTAGTAGCTCAACCAATGAGAATGCAGCATTGATAATAGACCACTAGCTGGATTTTACTAAAGAAGAATACTTCGACGTGGGCAACAGGTATTTATTAATAATAGAATATAACAAAAAAGTTGAGTTTTTACAGAAACTCATAAGGGGTTAACCCATTATGGCTTTCTGGTTTTTAATAATAAGACTAGAAATTCGGCAGGAACCAATGTGACATAATTTTAATAAGCTTAAGCATACACGCCAAGCTTTCATGGTCAGTCAGTCACGTTTCAGATTGTTGGGTGATAAAGGGCAGTTCACTCCCACAGATGCATGCCGGAAATATAATAAAAATTGTTCAGTTAACTGGGCAGTTTTACGACAGCACTGTGTCTTTAACTTGCTACTTGATATAAAATTTATTTTCATAGCAGCTGAATATACTTTTTTGTTCACTTTCATTTTTCATATTAAGCTTTAATAATTCCCAACAAGCGTTTCCAAAACTTTTTTTTGGGGGGGGGATCCCCTTTCATAGACCACCGCTCTAACTTAAAAATATGATTCATTTCACCTATTTCAATTCATAAAAAACAAGCTTAAGCTTAAATTTTAAATTTTAACAAACGGAAAAAACTTCAGTGATTTTAATCTTTTTGCATTGCTTACCCATGACTTGTACTCGACAAATAGCACATGTATCACACTCTACATCCCAAGACCACATGGCTACAGCATTCCACTTTTTAAGTGTGAACATTTTCTGTCCTCCTTGGTCTTTAGATGGGGTGCTTTCTTCCATCACAACGTCTTGTTCCCCGGCCGCCATTTTGACTAAAGAGCCACACTTGACAACGGCAAAAAAATCCCCACTATACCCTGTACGGGGTAATGCTTAAAATTCCATCAAGTCACGAAAACTTCTTTTTTTCAAAGTAGTGAATCCCTCAGTATAATTTCGATTAATAACTAAAATTTTTAGGGCCTTGAGTGATTTCAAGACAATATTAGTGCTTTGCAATTTCAAACACTTAGAAAGTATTTATCAATAAAAAGGCACGTACCAACTTACTAGGGGTAGGAGAGTAATTTTGTTTTTCATAGCGAGGCACAAACACCTGAGAACCAGAAGCCGTTTCCTCGTTGTGAAGCGAAACATGGCACAGCCTCAGGGGTATGGCTATCCTCCTCCTGTAGAAAATAACGCTCAGTATCCTCCTCCTCAACAGCCTTACGGTGGATATCCACCACCGCAGGCCGGCTATCCACCGCCTCACGCTGGATATCCACCAAATCAACAGCCTGGCGTAGGATTTGCTCCGGCTCAACCTGGGTATGGTGCTCCCGTCAGCCAACAACCTGGTAAATATTTGATTATTTTTCGCAGTTTTTGAGTTCTTACTCCCCTTTGATTTCTAAGATACTCCCTTTTAATTAATATATTTCGGTCTGGCCGCTACCAGAAAAATCGTGTTGATAAAATCGCACAATCGGTTATGTTGTTATTTCAAACTTAAGCTTACTCCTTCGGATTTCCGCTTCTTTACGAAAGCATTCCATTCGAATCCCTTTCGCGTATTTTTTTTAAATTTAGCTCAGCCCTTAAACCTTGCTACAAAACTGATTTTCGGTTTTTTACTTTTCATTTTTATTAAACGTTGCTATAATATGGAGGTTAAATGTGACAGACCATGTGTTTTCGATCGGATCGATCTTTGTCCATGTTTGTTTTTACTCGCTTGGACAGAACAGATGTTTACTATGCTAAAAATCTCAAAATTTTCTTTCCTGACTAGGTTACCCTGCTCCCGGGGGCCAGGGACAAATTCATTGGATGCAAGCTCCACCAGCTCCAGAAAACTGCCCCCCAGGGTTGGAGTATCTCACGCAAATAGACCAACTTTTGATAAAACAGCAGGTTGAGCTGCTCGAAGGTACGTGCACATCTACATGATTACTGTTTTAGCGGTTACGTCACTTTCTTAAGATTTCAGTTCCTAACAAAAAATTTAAACTTAGTCGTTTCACGGCTTTACCTTTGATCTTTTTTTTTTTGCAGCTTTCACTGGCTTTGAAACGAACAATAAGTACAAGATTTTAAACAGCATGGGCCAACAAGTTTTCTTCGCGGCAGAGGGTGAGTAATTTCTCAAATCTGCATGCGTTGCTTGCGGATAAATATAAGCTTACGCTTAGATTGAAGTTTTCTAACAAGATTGTCAAGTACTGTGACATACGTGACTAAAATTTGTTGAATTGGCCATTATTTTCCCGGACTTTAAAAGTGTTTAGAAGGTAATAAGTGTCTATTATGACATTACAATGCGTGATATTAACACCCCTCGTAATTGCTGGGTGGTTTAGCTCTATTTGCGCTTTCAAAAAATAAATTAAAATGGCTGGGCTAATACATAGTGTATTGTACAGATAAACACACTCTCTTTTATCAGAAACCAATTGGCTCTTGCTTCTATCTGTCTTTTATAAAGAAACTAACCCTCATTATTTAAGATTTGGACTAATAAAGCCTGTTTACGTGACGTCACGGTGGCCATTTGGTGTTCCAAAACAATGAAATGGCAGTATGCTGGCATACCAAGAAATTCCTAAGGGACTTAAAACTCTTTTCTCATGTAAACACTTTCTTTTGTTCCAATTAATTTGCATAAATGGTGGCAACGGACAGAGTGAAATGGTCTTTATTATATGGAGGAGAGTGTTTTACTAGGAACTAAACCATTCGTAGATTCCATACGCCACTTCATCCAGGATCCGAGTGGCGTATTTTCCGTATGTCACCTTTGTGAGTGTCGTATCGTTCAATGACGTCACGATTCCCGCCTTTTGCTTTTGTTGAATTGGTTTCTCCATATAATAAAAAGAACATTACACGTTGGCGAGAAGATATGAATTTTATGTTCGAGTGGCAAGAACAATATCTCACTCGTTCGCTTCGCTCACTCGTGAGATATTGTTCTTGCCACTCGAACATAAAATTCATATCTTCTCGCCACCGTGTAATATCCTCTATATATTGGACTTCTGTCATCAGATGTTCAAAGGTTGCATAATGTTTTCCACTTAATAATTTGCTTGCTATGTAGTGGATAAGCCCAGGAAGAGGTGGGAGGTACATGCGCCCATATATGGGCTATGCAGGCACATGTCTATGTGCTGCTCAACAAGGCATGCTTTTTGCCTCACTGACTCTGGAATAGGGTATATTAGTCACCCTTTATCTCTGGAAGAGATGTATATTTTTCTTCAGTTTGTCTCTAGAGTGGGGTCAATTTTAACCCAGAAACAGGATTCCTAATGGAACAAGGGAACATGGGAGCAAGGGTGGCGCAATGGTGAAAGCGCTCGCCTCCCACCAATGTGGCCCTGGTTCAAATCCTGGCATCAGCTATGCCATGTGGGTTGAGTTTGTTGTTGGTTCTCTCCTTTGCTACGAGAAGTTTTTCTCTGGGTGCTCTGGTTTTCCCCTCTCCTCAAAAACAGACATTTCCAAATTCCAATTCAACCAGGAATCAGTAAACGAAAAACCACTATGTGGATGTCGTACCTCCAAATCGTTATTTCAATATTTATTTTATTTATTTATTTGGGTCACAAATTCATCTCCTTTTTTCGAGAAGACATCCAAAGTCTAAAAGACTCAGTGGCACACTGACCTGCATAGTAAATTTAAGGGATAAGTATGAGGGAAAGTCCTATTGCATTATCCGTTAGATAGACTGAGATTTATCTAGTGGATATGTAGCACTATCTATCTTTTGAGCACCTAAAACCTGATCAATAATCCATTTGCCTATGCTTAACTCTTTTTTGTATAATTTATTAGACACTGATTGTTGTACTCGACAATGCTGTGGCCCTTCCAGACCATTTGAGATGAAGATCTTAGACAACTTACAGCGTGAAGTCATTCATTTATCTCGACCTCTCCGATGCTCATCTTGTTGGTTTCCCTGTTGCTTGCAAGAGATTGAAATACAGTCACCACCTGGGACAGTTCTTGGCTATTGCTCTCAATCGTGAGAAAAGTCCTTGTTTAATACTGTGACTAGGGCCCAAAAATCTCCATAGCCCAACTCGTGGGGGGCTAATTTGGGGGACAAGCAAAAAAAGTGCCTATTGCCTTAAGCTTTTGCACCCATGAGACAAAAAACAGTGCTTGCATACTTTTAAACAGACAAAATATCAAACAAACACGCGTTCACCAGCATTTTGTGTGAAAGATTCATCTTTTTATGTTGATAATTAGGATTGTAAAATAACATTAATTAGTTTTTTCATTTAATATTTTGAATGCTGTATTACATCAATAATGTTGCGCACATACAATAACATTGCTTTGCTGAATCATATATTCTCTGTGTGATGAAATGTAAAGATAGTTGACTGAAGGCAGGTGAAAAATAAAAGGATAGATTTTTCTGATTATAATCAGCTTTTCCCCCATGATCTTTTCAGGTGGTCGATATGCATTCCAAAGTTTGAAATTCAGAATGCTGCAAGAGAGACTGTCTTGAAGATTGAAGGGCCTTTCTGCCAGTGTAATATCTGTGGAGATGTTGAATTCCACGTAAGGATTATATTTTCCCACCCATTAACTCTTCGATGCATATTTTACTAGTAGGGAACACACTGAGCTGGCTGGAATGGTTCTGATCAGCAGTGGAATTGTTCCTTTTAAGAATCTACCGGTCTTGGATGGCTGTAATTCTGACCAATGGAGAACACTGTCTTGAAGAGTTGCTTCATTCAGTCTTTTTAATTCCTAGAATTCAATAATGAGATATTATGAGAATTCTGCATTAATCTCCCTTTTAATTAATACAACAGAACATAATGTTGTCATGTATGATTGACCCACAGAACAGTGTACACTTAGTGTATGAATATTTCAATCATTTGAATTTCAACTTCATCATGTGTTAGGTTCTGTCTGCTGACGGCCAAAACCAAGTAGGCAAGATTTCAAAACAGTGGAGTGGACTTGTTAAGGAGGCATTTACTGATACAGATAATTTTGGAATCACATGTAAGTCAAGACCTTGTTAGAAAACAGACAAACCAATTAGTTATTCTTCTTTCCAGGATGAAAGGCCATAATATAAATATACACAGTGAGCCATCTTTTAGAAAGTGCGGTAAGTACAGTGGGGGATCCAGGGCGCCTGCCCCCCCCCCCCTCTCCCCTTATTTTTGGACCAAATTGAGGGCCAAAGGGGCAAAAAAAAAATTCTGGGGAGACTGCCCCCCCCCCCCCTTATGCCAAAGTCTGGATCCGGCACTGAAGTAAGAGGAAAATGGCCTTTTAACCTTTTGGAAGAACGGGCGGGGTGGGGGGGGGGGGGGGGTTACTAAACAAAGTTTTATATGAGGAGACTCTGCCCAGACCAACCCCTTACCCTTTTATATACCATTAATA
Source organism: Porites rus (assembly GCA_964035705.1). Lineage (NCBI taxonomy): Eukaryota > Metazoa > Cnidaria > Anthozoa > Scleractinia > Poritidae > Porites > Porites rus. The sequence continues at coordinate 5,317,816 of OZ038000.1, forward strand.
TACCTTCTATCAACTAATGGTGCCATAAAAAGGTGGTACACCTTTTGGGGGGAGCCTTCCTGTATAGGCCATTGTAAGGAGTACCATCCGGGGATTAACATGGCTGTCTAAGGCTGCAACCCTGTTCAGTTGAGGCTCTATCAGTGTCATCTGGATTTTTTTCATCTAGTATTATTCCTGCTGCACCTTGTTGTTAGTTAAGTACGTGTATTAAATTTTATTTTCCTTGGCTTTTGGAGTTAGATGGTAATGTACAATAATGACTTTGAAAAAAAGGAAACTCAATGATAGCTGACCAACAAATGAATGTACATTGTATTTAATTATTTCTTGATTAGATACCTCAGATATCTTCTGTTGATGCCCATGTCAGCATTTTCACCCATAGTCCTTCTTTTAATATTGTTGCTGTTACTTTTAAAATGTCAAGTACTGCATGTCACCTGTTTCTCTTTACTCTGTTACAATAATGCTACATAATCTGTAGTATCAAGTGTAAATGACTGTACAGACTGTAAATGAACTCTCTTTCTTTCAGTTATCTGTAGTGATCAATGGCCCTTAGTTTAGGGAGGTACACTGTGAAACATATGGAACCAAATGTGGCAATATTATTAACTAAGTACAATAATGTTGTCTGTGTATTTCTTATTGTGTTTTAGTCCCCATGGATCTTGATGTCAAGATAAAAGCAGTTATGCTTGGGGCATGTTTTCTCATTGTAAGTACATTAACACTTGAATCAAACTTCTGTATCATCTGCTACTATACATGCAATGTCTCTTGGTTGTGAGTTTGTTTTCCAAAGTTTTATCTCTGAAAAGACAAAAGTAGACTTTTTGTTGCAACTTTTTCCAGGTTAAACACCGCTTGCAGACTTTTCCAAACTAATATTGAAAATCCGTGTCCTGGTTCTCCGGAACTTTGGTTATTGTGATATATATGGCAAGTTTTACTCACAGAGGTGTGAGATGGATTTCTTTACTTACAAAATGCCCACCAGTCTCTTACTTTTCATTTGAGTCAAGCACAGTAGATCAAGAGCACTGTTGAGGGTTAGAGTGATATAGGTGCAAGGAACAAGGGCAAAAACTTGAACAAAGAAAAAAGCGAAGAAAAAACTTTTCTTCTCCCCATTCCCAATCTTCCCTCTTTTTTACCATTAATTTTCATTATTCTACTTTTTTGCTCACCGGATGAGGCTCTGAGGAAAGAAGGACGACAGCTCACACTCTACATATTCCAGACACTTTTTATTGCTGATATTGATTATATTAATACGTTACTTTTAATAAGTAGCTTTCAGATGATAATGACATTCATTGAACAGTGATGACTTTTTTTTATGCCTTTATTGTCTTAAGAAGCTTTATGACTTGCCTGTGATATCTTATATTGGCAGCTTAACCCTTTAAGTCCCAATAGTGACCAAAATCAATTTTCTCCTAACGATATCCGTACATTGTCAAGAGATTACGTTATGAGAATATGATCACCAAAGGGAAAATGCTTTGATCTTTTATCAATTTCTCTTAACTCATTCTGTAAGAAAATGTATAGAGATCAGTTTGGAGAATTTGTATGTGGATATTGGGGCTTAAAGGGTTAACAGACTTTGATCTCATTCCCAATGCAATGTCAGTCTGCAGGCAGTTCCAATTTAAGCTTTTAACTTTTTGTTTTCCTTTTTCCAGGATTTCATGTTCTTTGAACAAACTCAAGGCCACGACAATGACCGCTTTTAACTTAACAGTGTGTTATCCTCACCAGTCATACTAAAATGGTATTAGGCTGATTTAGCAACAGAACGGGAATAGACTGAAAAAAAGTCCGTATTTTTGCGTATTCAAGTACGCGCGGGCAGTAAAACAAAAAGGCTGGAACAAGGCTGAAAACAGAGAGCGAGACTGGGGAGAGACGCTAAAAATTTTTTTCTCTCTCCTGACACGCCCGTAGGGCGTGTGAGGCTCGCGCGCTTCGCGCGTGTAAGAGAATTATGCCACGCTTTATCGATTTCTTTACTGATTTTGAGAAAAAAACCGACTGTTTTGCAGTCTAAAACGGGAACGTCAGTTGATGAAAGCGCATGCAAATCAAACAACAGGCTTGACCTATGGCAGGGTGGCAAATTGGGCAAGGGAAGTCGTATTCAGTCCTTTCCGTGCGTTTTCCTGTCTTCAACTGACATTCCCGTTCTGTTGCTAAATCAGCCTAATTTTTAGACAGTCAAGTCAATTGTCTCCTACATGGAACACCATTGGTACTGGTACCAAGTGTTGGCCTAAAAAGGTGTCCTTTTAATGGTCAAAGTAACTACCAAGTGTCAAACTGAGGGGGAGAGGGTATGAGTCTGTATTCTTGTTCAATATTGGTTCAATATTGGCGATTTGCATGATGACGTCTTTTGACTGTTACTACCACAATCCTTCAGGGTTTCGCTTTTTCGAAACTAGGCAACATGAGCATAAGATGACGGTGAAATCGCGTTGTTTGCGTTCCACCGTTTATTTTTCAGTTGGTGGTGACTTTTCTTGGAGTTGAATTCTCATGCACCAAGTTCAGGAAAAAAGCATACAGTTGTGTTGTGTTTGCATTGGGTCCATATAACGTGAAACTAGGAACTCTCTAGGGTGAAAATTGTTGGTTTGCTTTATAATACTAAAACTGTTGCTTCCTTGACGTTTACTGAGACAAGCAACAAGTCGACGTCTCATAAGTTCTTAAAAGCGAAAGAAGCAAGCTTCAATGTGATCGCGATCGAGCGAGCGATTAAGTCGGGCATAATGAAATAAAGGACTTTTAGAAACAAGTTAAAGTTTACCATGCCCTCGCCGTCATCTTTGCTAAATCTCCCTAATGACTGAAGAACGACAGGGTGTAACTCCAAGATGTCCTTTAGGAGAGAATTGACTGAACCTTTATCTTGCGTGTTCATCTCATAGACTTTATACCCGCCACTTTTGCACGCGCCAAAGGATTCATCGAATCACAGCAATGTCAGGAGGTCTCTAAGGGGTTGCCAACTAAACTGATAAAAATCCTATCAATCCCTACATGCTTGCAAAGATGGCCGACATTGTGAATGAGGTCTATCTATCGTCGTAACAGGAAATATTTTAGGTTTGTTTTACGTGTGTATATTATATCAGCTATATTGGACTGTTATTTTGTTATTGAAAGACAGTAACGTAAAAATGCGCGCTGAGCGATTGTGGATTCATCATAGTGAGGAGATCCAGGGTCAGCTAATTGGAACTATCCTTGCATGACAGGCGTTGTTTTTTCGCATTTTTCAGGCGAGCGAAGGCAAGCGAGGGGCGCAGGACGCATCTTCCTTTTGTCGCGCGCGTCTGACCCTCCTCGCTCGCTTCGTGCTTGCCTTCGTTCGCCTGAAAAAACGGGAAAAATTTACTCCAGTTTTAATATGCGGGCTAATTATAACAGGACACTATATCTATGAAACGTTGTAGCAGTTTTGTAATGTCAGAGTTGAAATTTTAAGTCAACGCGGAAACTTTGCGCTAATATATTGGCTAATTTATCACCCATGATGATAATAGTAGAAATTGTAGCAAAAATCTTGAAGAATTTGCCTGCGTTTATGTTTTTGCTCTTGAATATCTCGCCTTGATGAAATGCCCTTACTGATCCTGGGTTTTCGCGGATGATATGAACTTTGCGCAGAAAAGGAATTATTAACTCGCCCTGACGGAAGGAAATAATATATAAAATGTCAGTTTTATTCAAAGTGTACGTTCCAACCTTAATATGAAAAATTTTATCAATTTGCTTTTATATCACTGGGAGCTAAATGATTATTTGATATTTAAAAAATGACCAACTACCACTGTAATGAGTCAGCCTCTTTGAGAGACTTCTTATCACCTCTCTTAAGTCAGTCTCGTGTCGTGCAGTTGTTGTAAAAGTAGCAATAAAAGTACTAGTTTAATCTGTCTCTTAATCGCTTTTCTTTCTGCGTGTCACCTGGGCCTATCTAAGGCCATCCTCTCTTGTTTCTCCGTTTAGCGTTGTCCGACCGACCCAAATTTTTGGCATTTTCCAAAAAAAAAAGTAACGACGTTATTAACCATTTTTCACTTGAAATAATTCTTTTAATCTGAAAAATGAGCATAGTAACATAAAAACAGGAACATTTTTTACAGTATATTGTGCATTTTGTTAATCCAAATATGTGAATGTTAACTTTGACCGATGTCCTGGGGTACCAGGGCCTCCCATTCGGAGACTTCTTGTTATTTTTTATTTATTTATTTACTTATTTTTTCAATGCGACCGACTGACCAAATATCAGGAAACGCATTCGACGCTAAACGAAAAAAAAATGGCGATGGCCTAACCATACAAGGATACTGAATTCGAGTCTTCCCAAGACCGGAAGACCTTAGCCTGCGAACAAGCTCTCCGGGGTGCTCTGGTGGCAGGGCGGGAAAAGGAAGGAGAGCTTACAACCGTTTCTGGACTTTGAATTCCACCTCCAATTCCCCTGTAGCTCCCCGTCCACTGAGCTGTCAGATTTCCACCAATCAACGCAGAAACGAGCGCCGATGTAAACAGACACTAAAATACACGTGGCAAGGGTAATGACGTCATTGTTAATGTCATCTCTGCCAATTAGCACTTTGCATCGACTTTTTCGATGCAGATATTCAACTTCCAGAGACGTAGTTGTAAGCTCTCCTTCCTCTTCCAGAGCGCCCCGGAGAGTTTGCTCGCAGGCTAGTAAGACCTTGCTTTTAAAATCCACATCAATAAACATTTTTGTTTTATTAATGCTGAGACCGACATTTCACGCTACTCCTGAGAAACTTTGTGCTCCAGGCTTTAATGAAGCTCTAAGAGCTGAGTTTCTGCGATTTCGAAACAACACTGTCCTGCAAAATTCAAAGAGATCTAAAACCTTCAAACGGATGTGTGTCTCACGAGACGTCGTCACTCTCTCTCCCCTTCTTCCTTCTACTTCCGCAGTATGTGGGTTCCTCGCCCTTCTCTTGGCCAATCCAAAAAAGCAGTTGGAGGGACAAAAACTTCCTTCTCCCGGTATGAATTCATAGAAACGTTTGGTGAAAACCGGTGTTTCACCATTCTCCTCTCCACCTCAGAGTCACGCGGCTGTTTTTTGAATGATCTGACAATGCAAGTGGGGACGATGGGCCTTCCCGTCCCAAGCCAGCGTCTTCGTTTTGCTAGAGGTACCAGATTGATCCAAAGATGCTCGCAACGTGTACCTAGTAGCTAAAAAGTAAGGCTGCCCCAATCCATTCTTGATCCCTTTCTCGTACCTAGAGCTGGGATACTTTTGGTCAGCGAAACGGAGGAGCTTTGGCTACTTCCAGGATATAACGCGCAAGCCTGTTTGCGAGATCCGTGGCGCTGGTATGCCTGCCCATATGTAGCAATATTTAATCCCTGTTGATTCATATTTGATTTGGACATGATTTCTTTTAAATTTAAACCTCGCATCTAAAATTTATTTAAATTTAAAAGAGTTTCATTTAATCCTTTGGAAATTTCATTTAAACTTCTTACGAAAATCCATTTAATCTTCCATTAAATTATGGTTTAAACTTTGACATTTTCATTTAATTCATTTTATCCATTTAAATTTAAACTTTGGAATTCCCATTTAAAATTTACTGAAAAATGTCTTTTAAACAGCTGAATTCTAACTTAATCCTTTAAATTGAAACGTTAACAAATTTCTTTAAACTTACCAATGTAAATTATGTTTAAACTGCGAAAGTAAAATTCATTTAATCTTCCTGGGGCGAGCTCGGCTGGGATCATGTGCTCAGGTCAAATGGCAAGGTCACATGTCATATCCTCGGCTGCCATTTTTATCTGCAGTAGAAAGTGTGGATGAAGGAACGAAAGGAGGAGTGAACGAATTACTAAGTGAAGCATCAAGGCTTCTTTCTTCCAGCACCTCTTCTAATGCTGCTTCAAATTCCACTTGTCCAGCTGCGATACCACCAAAAACATTGACTAGTTTCAAAAACTAGCTAGCTTTAATTTGTACCCTTATTCTTTTGATTGGTATTCTTTGTTTTAAATAAGAAACTCTTCTTCAGTAATTGAGCCTTCTGCGAAAGAAATTACATGCGAGTTTCGTATATGACTTCACCATCCTCTGTTTTGTTGTCTGATTGTAAATTGCAAATTTTCGTGCCTTCTTACCGTCATGGGCCAGGCCGCCCGTAAAGCATCCAACCGTCCCAGTCTACGGTAGAGAGCTATCTTAAATTCCCTAATCTTCTACAGAGACCGGTGGATGAACTCATAGATTGTTCACCGTCCCCTATTTTCCCGTAAGATCGTCGAAATCGAGCGCTATGCAGTACGGGTTGTCATCTTGGATGAGTGTCAAAACTACTTAGGGGGCAGAGGAAGGTTTGGGAGGAAGCGAAAAAAATAGAGGGACTGTAATAACATCACTGCAGCTCGCCTTCAGGAGGCACGACAGGAATTTATGCCTTTTGCCATTCATTTATTAAGAAACTCTGCTAGCAGTGAAAAACATGCCAGACACATAATTTCAATTCGTTTAGGAGAAACGGTGTTACAACATTCCCCTGGCCAAGCTGCTTCAAAAGCATGTTGGCTTATGTGATTCATCCGCAAAATGCCTAAATTCCTTCATGTGTTTGGGCAAGATGTGCCTTATACTATTATGAAAGTGTACGTTTTATAGAAACGACGACTTGTCAAAGCCTTGTCAGTGTCGGCAACTTAAACTAAACCTGTTGTCACTTGACGCAAATTAACATCTATTGTCTAATTACGAATCAAACGACTGCGTTGCTGGTACAACGCACTCCGTGAACGCGAGCTGCAGTGATGTTATTACAGGCCCTCTATTTTTCTTGCCCCCCTCCCCCTAGAGCTACATGAATACATGATATCCGATGTCTGCCCCGTCGGTCATTTGAAAATCAAGATGGCCGCCATTAACTGTAAGACATGCTATATCACAACCGCTATCTCACCGAAAAATAGGGGGCTATGAACAGTCTGTTTCGCTCAGCATCCCCTGAGCACGCCTGAGAGTTTCGTTGATTGTCGCCTGCGGTATTGCAGCTGGACAAGTGGAATTTGAAGCAGCGTTAGAAGAGGTGCTGGAAGGCAGAAGCCTTGATGCTTCACTTAGTAATTCGCTCACTCTTCCTTTCGTTCCTTCGTCCACACTTTCTACGGCAGATAAACATGGCAGCCGAGGATACGACATGTGACCTTGCCATTTGACCTGAGCACGTGATCCCGGCCGAGCTCGCCCCAGGAAGATTAAATGAATTTAACTTTCGCAGTTTAAGTGTAATTTACATTGGTAAGTTTAAAAGAAATTTGTTAACGTTTCAATTTAAAGGATTAAGTTAGACTTCAGCAGTTTAAAAGACATTTTTCAGTAAATTTTAAATGGGAATTCCAAAGTTTAAATTTAAATGGATAAAATGAATTAAATGAAAATGTCAAAGTTTAAACCATAATTTATTGGAAGATTAAATGGATTTTCGTAAGAAGTTTAAATGAAATTTCCAAAGGATTAAATGAAACTCTTTTAAATTTAAATAAATTTTAGATGCGAGGTTTAAATTTAAAAAAATCATGTCCAAATTAAATATGAATCAACAGGGATTAAATATTGCTACATATGGGCAGGCATACGCTGGCCAATGGGATCGTAGCTCTGGGACGAGAATATGTAGTGGTTATCAGGGGCGTTCCTGGCTAGTTTTTACAAGTAAGCCAGGTGGCACAAGTTAAAACAAGAAAAGGTTAAATAAAGCATAATACGGAAAGGCATCGCGTTATTGTCATTATGTAGCTGATCACATTTTTTGAAGTTCGTGCCACATTTAACAATACTTTAAAGTTTTAATCCGCACGCTAGATTTATACACTTAAATGAATTGGCTAGGGTTTAGTGCTGTTCAGTGTTGAACGAAATAGTTACGAGATGGAAAATTTAAACGTTAAAACAAGATACCGTATTTATTCGAATAAGCGCCCAACCTCGAATAAGCGCCCATCCTAAAGGCAGAAAAAGTTAATAAGCGCCCAGCCTCGCATAAGCGCCCACCCCTCCTCCTCCCAATCAGACTCAAATAAGCGCTCACCCCCAACCCACCCACTTATTAAATAAGTGAATAAGTTTCAATAAGAGACTTCCCTGAGGACGGAGTTTTCTTCAGAGTATTTTACAGAAACCTTGCTTTGTTACTTCTTCGCGTTTTGTTATTAGCATTTATTGTTTTGTTGCAAAATAAACATACTTCACTTGGTGAAAATGGTGAAAATTTAATAAGTGCCCAGCTTCGAATAAGCGCCCACCTCGAATAAGCGCCCACCTCGAATAAGCGCCCACTCTCAAGGTCCAAAAATTTAATAAGCGCCCAGGGTGGTTAATCGAATAGATACGGTAACAGTGATAACATGCAGGTCAATGCCAACGTTACGTCTCAGTTATACGATGTAAATGTTCAAAATTCGAATGCCAATCGACGCACTTTCTTGGCACAAAACTCTTAGACGACTTTGTCGGTGTCGATGATCCAATCTCTGTAAGTGTGCAGGAGAGCTAGACCAGACAGCCTCTCTGCTCCCATGGCAGACCGCATATCGGTCTTCACCCTCCGCATAGCACTAAATGAACGCTCCGGAATGTCAAAAAGGACTCCAGTTGTCCCTAGCTCTTTGCTCAACCTCGTTCCCAGGTTTTCTCTCCAACTCGTTGCTCTGTAGGGACGCGTACAAGAGAATCCTGGGAACGAGGTTGCTCTTTGCTGACTTTTTCGACGGACTTCATTTGTCACTCTTTAGAGAACCTGTTGAAATTTTCTCAGAGCGATTACCCTCGGGCTTATATTGAGTTTTGACAAAATTTAAATTCAAAAAAGAAAAAAAAACTTTTAAGCCAGTGCTTACTTGGTTTTCAGGCAGGTACGCCCCTGGTTATTGTTTTCAAAGAAAGCCCAGTTCTGGTCTATTTTTGGGCCCCTTCTACCGTTGGATGGGGCTGCATTTTCACGACTGGAGTGACTATAAGGGGATTTTATTTTTTATTGAGTTACTACTGAGTGAGGTTGCACCTTTTCGAGATTTTGAGGGTCAGTAATTAAAATTCAGGTATTGGTAGGGATTTAAAAATGAGAAGATTTACTACATTCAAGTTTAAAACAAATGTCGGTTCATTTCAGGATGACCTAGTTAAAAGACTTCATGAGCTTACTGCTAGATGCATAAACAGAAAATGACTTAAGTTGGGATAGCGAAAATTACATTTTCAAAAAAGTGACTAAGATAGGGTCTATAATTGACCACATAATAGTAATAGAACGGGTGCTCTTAGAGACCCGCAAAAATTAACCCAAGGAGCCCCCCCGGGAGCCTGACCAGGACGTTTAGATAGTAATGACAGCCTCAAAGGTGAGCACGACTAACAGCAAGGGGTTAGGGACAGAGCAAGAGAGAAGGGACAGAGGGTGTAAGTTCCCTCCTCTCTTCCTCTTTATCTGGTTCCGCTCTCCAGCTTGCGCCATTCTCCGGGTTATCTGAACACTTGGAACAGCCTGGGACTATAATGGGCTACACGGGGAGGCTCCGGCTGAAAGGGAGGAGACCTTTTTCAGGCTTCAGGTACATGAAAGAGTAGGGATTCCACTAGTTGAGGTATATTAAGGGTAGGGAAATCTGTCATTTCGGTCGGTAACTAAAAGGCCCAATATGACTAACAGATGCATTTCTGGGGGTTTTGTGGGGATATTTTTAAGACAGCCATTTGCAGCAGATAAAACGGATGTAAAGTTCTAAACCAGGTATGTGAAAGGGGAACCACTGGTTAATAGAAGGTATACGAAAGGGGTGACATTTCTGTCAAAAATGGTATATATAAGGTTAAGGGGTTGAACCTCGGGGCGGAGCCTGGGGAGAACTCAACAAAGTTTTGTATTGGGACCCGGGTAAACGGAAAGCAAAATGCAATTTTGTTATTCCCTGCATCTAAGTCCTTTAGTCCAATCCTTTTTCCTCCCAGTCTCAAGTGAGAAATTGCGTGACAATACATCATATGAGCCGTGTCCTTTGTCAACAGACTACAAAGCTACTGCATGAACTCTCAATTAAGTCTTAAAGTTTTATAATATTTTACTGCTATTCCTACTCCCTACCTGCCCTGCATCTAAGCCGTTCATTCTTTTTTCTTCATCGGCCGGTGGGACGTTGCGTGACATGATACTGGACATGCCTTTTGTTAAGCAAAAACCAACATGAACACGCAGACAGAATTATAGACTACTGAGGCGTGAATTCCCAGTAAAGACACAGGAAGACGATACGCGCGAACAGACATCGCTCGCGCTCATGATCAACCTGGAGTAGCCTGGCGTGAGTAACGCCATGACTGTTCATACCATCAATTAGAACAACAAGGAACTCGTCAATAATGGCTGAAAAAGAGAAACCGGGTCCTCTTAGGTTCCTTCTGGCGTTGGCTATCGTCCTTTTAGTAGTGTATTGCTTATCACTGAGCGTATTCTTGGTTTATTTCATGAGAGAATATAGTCTGCTTAAACAGAGCGTACAAGATTTACGAAGCCGCGTTGTGTCCTTGGAGGAAAGAAGGGTTACAGCTAGGGCGACTGTTTCTCCCTCGGGTAATCTGAAAACACGTGAAAACAATGAACCAAATCTTGGGGGAGCCCAACAGGTGAGTTGCTATTCGGAAAATTCTTTCACGTAATCAGAAGATCTGAGATGTCGTGTTGAAAGCATCTTGAATCATGTAATTTGCATTCTAATGAGCTGGGGGTAGAAATCTACATATCTCGGTTGTCTACCATTGTTTGTGTCTTCTAAACAGCACGACAACTTTACTTCCTTATTATCAATAATTCTTGATAATCGAGAAATCGTCTGATCATGATCATTCTGTCTATTTTTACAGCTGAGAAACATTGCTCTTATCATTCTTGTAAACAAAAAACATTATCAAATTGCAAGTTCTTTCTTGTATCTTTAACTATAAAGCTTGCTCATAGTTCCTCTTTCCTTTAAGCATGGTAGTGTATCAAGGGCCACAGGGAAATCAATATTACAGTACTTAAAAAACAGCAAAGACATACTGTGCTGAGTCTGATATCCTAATATAACTTTATGTGCCTTAACTGTAATATCCTCGAGCTATCTTGACTCAAAGGTCAAACAGAGGTCAAGCAGTTTTGCTTGATCAGTTGTCAATGCCCTATGTGGTTTCCGGTGAGATGAACTACACGGCAAGACTTGTCAAGACGTGATTCCTTCCCACTCTGTTGCCAGACATCAAGGAGCCAGCTCTTGCCCCAACTCCCGGCAGGGAGGGGGGGGGGGGGTACTCATGGTCTCTTGTGGTAAGGGCGTACAACATGCTTCCCAAAACCATAACTTGATTTATCTCGCCCTATTTCTCAAGAGAGAAATAGTACCCAATTCCATTACTTGATTCCAAAGAGCTCAAAATCCCACCCTTTGTGCATTGTCTGAGACCTAAACGGTTAAAATTCAATGTTACTTTCAGAGCAAAATGGGTAGAAAATCATACCCTTGGTGCTGCACAAACCAATACAGCACATATAACAGAACAGGCAGTACCCTATCACTCTCCTTTCTGCCCCCGGGGCCCCCGGCTTTTCATAAATAACTGACGCACGAGAACAGAACGCACTTCCTGGTGCATGGCGGCAGCCTCCACTCTAAAGAAACCACGTGTAGAGACTGTTATGTTGTTATTTCCGTCATTAATTCCTGTCATGCGTCTTGGCTCAGTATTGAGGAAAATTAGAGTTTCCGGACATATACGCGTGGTCAAACTTGAAGTAAAAAGTAAGTGCCACTGATATGCAGCTTGTTCATACCACCAATTCCAACTCATCTTTCTAAAAGCTCGTCAGCTGATGCCATTTATAGTTAGAAGTGAAATTAGTGTCACCCTGCGAGTGGAGCCTCCCTTTCCCAAAATCGAGCAAGCGAAAGAAAGGCTCTCGGCTGCTAGCAGGGTGAATCAGTGTTCGAGGCAGTCGTGAAAATTCCTGCGGAGAACCGAACGACCAATAGAGAGACGCTCTGTGACTTGTAGGCCTGTTTCAAACGTCGTGCTACTGCCGTGGTGCTAAGCTGGCTCGACTGTAGCTCGACTGCAGCACGACACTAGCACGACTTGGTTTCAGACGTCGAATTTAATTCAGTCGAATAGAACGGCAATTGCCGGAAACAAAACACAAAAATAAAGAAACAGTTTAGCAAACTTTTAAATGTATTCCAATGTATTTATAATTTACGAAATGAGTTCGGCACGGCAGTAGCGCGACGTTTGATCGAGCTACTGCCGTGTAGCACGGCAAACCTTGACCTGCAACACGGCAGTAACACGACTTGGTTTCAAACGTCGCTCTACTTCCGTGCTCAAGTCGAATTTAACTCCATCAATTTATTTCGGCACGGCAGTAGCACGACGTTTGAAACGGGCCTTACGAAGGTCATCTTTGAAATTCAGTATCCATTTTAAAATGCGTTTATCACGGCCATTGGAGAGCAAAGAGCATTACAACCTTCCTCATGCTTGTCATTCTTTTAACCTTCCATATGTAGCGGCGACGGAAGCTTCCTGCAAAGCGAAAAAAACTAAGTTTAATCTGCTGTGCCTAAATTAGAAAACCGATATCTACATTTGCATTGTATATTAACAATTCGTAGTATCTAAATGCCCATAACACGCCCGTACACCTAAAAACAGCAAATGTTGAAAAACTACACAGATCAATCAACAATCAACGTACAGTTGATTAACTTAATTTTCGCGGAAATTTAACCGTTCATGCGTTTACCGTTGCGTTTAGAAAATGAACGCAACGGAGGCAGGACGATACTGGAACGACGAGTAGCAAGCTTTGACAAATTAGAACCACAACTGAAAACGGCGTTCGCACTTCGTTATCACTGAAACTTTGATCAAGCAGAACTTGCTTTGATCCAGCGCATGATTTCGTGTGCCTAAAGTTCAAAATTACCCGTTCCTAACTTCAAATACAAGTAGGCAGTTTAGTTTACGATGGGAATGCGATGACCTTGCTTCAAGTTATAACCGGCTATAAAACGCGTTTCGCTCATCATTCTTTTATCTTTCAGTTACGACAGACTGAAGTTTTCGATTTTAGAAGCATACTTCATGGATCACGAATCAGAAGAAATTCACAATCACCAACTTGTGTTATGTGTCAAACCAAGGAAGGGCCTCAAGGTAGGTTTCCAGTCACGCGGAGGGGTGGGGTGAGAACTATGCCACTTATCCCATTCGCCATTGCACATCTCCCATAATACACCTTGTTTGCGCCCCCCCCCCTCCACCCCGCCCCCCTCGCTTCCTCATTCCAAATTTTGCATAACCTTTAATTTAATCCTCGCTTGGTTTTACAGTCGCCTTAAGAGAAATTGAAGATTATGCTTATTCAAAAGTTTGGGGGGCAAACAAGCTGTATTATGGGAGAGGTGCAAATGGAAAATGTGGTGTTTGTAGCGCCTGCACTTGCCATGCGCAGCGATTTCGGCTAAACTTCGCGAATTCCATAAAATAATAGTGCCCAATCCAATCTTTTCTACCACAACAATGACACAAAATCGACATTTAGGTTGAGTTTGTTGTTCATTGTAGCCGCGGTTAACTTATTCCCTGTTATAAGAACAGCATTTTTCCTTAAGTCCCATTCCATCTGAAATCAGTTATATATTGAAAACACCTTGTACCCACAACACAATAAACATTATTACTTATGCATGGAAATGACGATGAATACATCACTTACAGCATTCTTTACTCCTAATTCTTACGTCTCTATCATATCAGAATATTAGAGCTATAAATAATTTTCATCATGTAAAGATATGAACTGATGTTTTCAATACTTCTTCGTTTCCTTTTTAGGCCCAAAGGGAAAGAGAGGGAAAAAAGGACCAAGAGGTTATTCATATTTTCTTTAAAACTCAGCAGTCCATTTTTACAAATAAATATTAATTATATTAAATAATATTATTAATAATATTAACGTAATGATAATATTAATGTTAATAATTAATAATATTAATTTAATAATGTTAATTTAATATTAAATATTATGGTGAATTCAGGACATTGCGTGAGGACAGAGCCTTTGTTTGAGATTGGAAACGTTTCATGTAGTTAAGAGAGATGGAACATGCAACAAAATCCTCCTTAGTCTGTGGATGACCTTCCGCAGTGTAAAACATTCAAATGAAACCTTTTCAGCAATGCCTTCACATGAAACCGCCTGTTATCTAGTATTCACAAAATGGAATTCTTTAAATTTTGACATTAGGCACTCAAGAGAAGAAATGAAGTCGAAACCAGCTTTGTTAAGTATAAGGTTGGCCTCTTGATTTCCTGACCATTTTATCCACCGGGACTTCGGTAACTGGCCGCTAAATAGAGGGTAGCTGCTTGGTAAAGGCTCGACTGTAATTATTATTATTTGTTTTAATGTTTTTTTTTTCTCTAGGCGAGAAAGGTTCTCAAGGTCCCGTTGGTCCCGATGGTCCTCCAGGTCCCGCGGGACCACAAGGAGTTCCCGGGCAAACTGGCCCGCAGGGCTTGCAGGGACTGAAAGGAGATCCCGGACCACAAGGTAACGCACCTATAAATCTGTAGGAAATGGAGGTATATATTAAAACTCAGCCGAGCAAAAGACGTTACTCAGCAAGCTAGAGAAAAGTAAAAAGGCCACTTAGAAAAAATACAATAGCATTTTCAAATTGCCGTTTGGGCAGAGCTTCATATAAACCTGAGACTATAAAGGTTAATGTAAATTTAGGCTTTCGCAGTTAAATCAACGTTTGCTGTTTTCTTGTTTATCCAGGTGAAAGAGGACCTGCAGGACTTATGGTAAGTAAGTTCACTTGCTTTAGTGACTAAGCTTAAAAGAACACCGACTACTTCCCTGATACTAACAGAGTGTCAGGTTTTTTTATTGCGTTTGTGAAAAGTAAAGTTAATTTTGTTTCAGAATAGAGATTAATGACAGTCTGTCAAAGGTACTGGGAGACTTTATCATCTATGAATGGAGACCCTAAATGGGGTCATTGATATGGAAGCTCCCACGTAGCGTGGAACTTTCTTGTAGTCAGTTAATTTTGTTGTACAAGGTGTTTTGAATTTTTTGTCTGAGAATGAAGTCCTAAATTGTGACGACTAAAGTGAAAACTGCCGAGCAGTATTTTCCCGTTGTGTTGTTAATTATGCTGCACATAACTAAGAGCGACATATTCTTCCTTTCGTAGATGGCAGAGAGCGCTCACCTAGTTGGAGACGGAAGAAGGGTCCACCATGCTGGTACGGATCCGGTTACTCTTTTCTTTTTTAAAATATGTTTTTGTTGACCTTCGTTCAGGCAACTTGCGTCCTGTTGAAGTATGAAGCTAATGCCCAAGCTTGATCAAGGCTTTGTACAAAAGTTAATACTATAAGCACGAAAAATACAAACCGGAAGGCGAATAACTCAACATACTCAACCGTTTAGTCGGTGTCGATTAGTGTATGCGTCGATTTCTTTTTTTTTGTTTAGAGACGTTGGCGAGTAAAAAGGAGTAGCCTGTAAACAGGTTCTCTAGAGTGGTCTAGAGCGAAGGGCAAGAAACAGAAAAGCTGTAGCAAAGAGGGGTTAGCTTGAGACCACGTCTTCCCTAAATCTCTCTTCTCTTTTTTTCTCCTCGCTCGTGCACAGGTAAAAATGGAAGAGTGGCCTGCAAGGAGAAGTAAAATTTCCAGACCGAAGTAAAACGAGTTTACAGTTTTATCAACTCCCTTGCCGTTAAGACTGTTTTTCTCATGAGAATTTATTGCATGAACGGTAATCCGTTTGCTTTGGTGTTTCCTTAGTCAGTTTAACTTTGCTCTATGACACTACAAGGCGGATAAAAACACACACCACTGAATTGTCCAAGTACTAGCGCTTATGAACTTTCAATTTTTTCCTCAGGAACTGTGAATCGCTGGAAGGAAGATCATCCTGGTCATGTAAGAGGCAATATAGTATTTCGAAAGCACCAAGGTGCATTGGTGGTCGGTAGTTCTGGAACGTACTATGTTTACAGTCAAATGTACTACTACGATTGTACCAGCTATTCCATGAGTCACTACACCGTACTGAATGGACAGAAGATTCTTGGAAGCATTTCCAGTGTGGCAGGTTGCAATAAAGAGTACTACACAAACTACCATGGCGGCATTTTCCATCTGAATCGCGGAGATACCCTCAAAGTGGAAGTGTACAAGAGTAAGAAGTATTTTATGGAAGCGCAGCTTACATACTTTGGATTGTACATGTTGTATCCCGATTGAAATGATGTCGGAAATCGTTCAACTCCAAATGCAATCATACGTCTCTCATTTTTGATGTTACTGCGGTAGAACAGGTTGCACCTTCAAAAAACATTACCTGTTAAGTTTTTTCCATGTAGAGACATCAAAAATATATCCTCCAAAAAGGAGTATCGACATTACCAAAACAACGTATAACATAGCGGTTTTATGGTCAACTCTAATCTTGTACAGTCTCTTAAGTTAGAACACCTTGTATAACATAATAAGTAGTACCACAAGAAAATACTGCATTGGGAAATCATTTAAGTACACGCGCGAGAGCTCCTACAACGCAATTCGTGCTTAAAGAAAAATTATGAAAAGGTTGACCAGTGCAATAGCAATATCGGCATTGCCATCGGAGTGACGCTTAGGTTTGTCGAATAACGTTACTTACATCAAACAAGATTACAACTGACGGGGCGATAAAGCTTACACTGCTTGATCATGATTTTAAGCACAGTTTACGATGTATAGATTTTTGTAGTATGAAGAGGTCGCGTTTTAGATTGTTTGTATTTTTGTCGCCCTCCTTGTTTGTATGCCAAGCCAAGGCACCTAGGGCCGAGAAAAATTAAGTTGGAGTTCGCCCCTCCCCCCTCTTCTAGTTGTGCATGAGTGGACTCCTGACTTAATTGAGGGTCTAATTCCGCCTCTGTTTTTGACGTAAGGGGAAACAATTTTCCGTGTATATAAGAGCATTTTCGGCATCCGAAAAGTAAATTAGATACTGCATTAATGTAGAATCAAGGTCTTGAAACCAAGCAGCAAACAATGACACTAGGAGGAACTGAGCCTTTACCCCCCTTGACCAATTGACCAGAATTAAGATTTTCCTAAGAACATCTATGCTTAGTTAAGTACTAAGAGAGGCGGGCAAAAGGAGTTTTTGTATTCTTATGTTGAGAGTTGAGTGGTTACTGAGTATAGTTTTGTAAATAATCGCCAGCAATGTAATGTTTTTTTTTTGAGACAGGAGTTTAAGAGGAACACCCCAACACGCGGAAAAATTGTCTCGCGCGCGCCCAAAAGGATTACAAACCGCGAGCCTGTTGAGTGTTTAGGTAGTTCCATTATCTCTGAGAGAAAACAAGAGACTTATCCTTTCTAGTGTATTGTAAATTGTAAAAACCAATGTAGAAACAGAAAAAGCGCAGTAAAGCTAAATGCGATTAACGAGTTACAGAAACTCAATGGGCCTCAATGTGATAAAATTACTGATACCTTATTTTTTTCCGGTAAAAAGCGGTGTATATTTTTAGCTAAAGAAAATTCTGACGCAATTTCTATAAACAACAGATTTTTTAAATCAGTAGCATTTTAAAAGGAATAATTTTGCTAAGCATTTGCAAAAGCTGGTCTACTGAACTCTTTCATGACGGTGTAAATACCATTACAGCATATCGACTTGCCAAGATATGTCCTTAAAAACTATTTGTGTGCGGAAATAAAGTAATCGCAAATAAACTGTATTGTTTCACGATTTCGTTTTCTACGATATACATAGCCCAAAATTGTTCTATTGAAACCGCAAAGCTAGCTATCTGAGCTACGAAATTGTCAATGACCAATTGGTAGTGTTCTTTGAGAGTTTGAAGTAATATTAAAGTAATATGTCAAAAAAACTTCGAACTCGGTTTGGGACGTCACCAAATACAGAAAGATGTCACGTGACTCAAAACAGCTTTTCGGATCATTGGCATCCTATACTGACTGCCTATACTACAGGTCGAATTTTCATTATACAAAATCGTTTCTTGCTTGTCGTTTTTTGTCCCTCTCTTTCTCATGTTTATTTTATCTGGATTCCTTGGTTGTAACTAAATTAGCCTGTTTCAGGCGTTCAGATCAAGTGCCATCTACAAGTAGTAGGTCGGCTATCATGGATCTCCAGCTGTTCCGCTCTTCTTACACATCCACTATAGGTGTGTCCTAACCATTCTTTGATGTTTTTCATCCAGGTGTCTCTTAGTCTCCCACGTCCTCTCTTTCCTTCAATTTTGTCTTCCAGTAACAATTTTTTGATCGACCTCGCTCTTACGTGTCCAAAATACTGGCATTTTCTTTCCTTTATTGTTGGTAATAACGAACTTGTTGTATTTGCCATATCATCTTTAAAAGTTCTTCATTAGTTGTATGTTCCGTCCATGATACTCTTAACAGCGCGGGCGAAAGATCGAACGCCCCAGTCTCCCCTCGTTTTCCCCGCGTACGATTTAACTCGCTCCTCACCATCTGAACTCCGCGCTCTACTACCTGAACGCCTGGAACAGGCAACTAAATACAAAGAAATGTGCATAAACACACACAAAAAAAACTAGACTTTTCGTATCGAATACCAAATTTTTGACCGAAACAGCTCTATAATCATTAAGTTAAGTACACAACACATGGTTCCACATGAAACGTTTCACGTGGGGCACGGATGGAAAAGTATGATTCCTGTACCGAAACTTCCCCCTGTTTTTAGAAGGAAACACAGCAAGCATCTGCACTTCCCTTGCATGAGACGAGTCAGAGTCGAAAGTTTTTAATTAGAAAGAGAAATTCATGGGACCTGCAAAAGGAAGTCGGAAGTTAAAGATGACGTCTTAATCCACTTTCTTTCCTGTTCCCATTCACTTTCAATCAGGAGCCGACAATCGGCTCCTGCTTTCAATATAAGGTAGGTTGCAGTAGATGCGAAAATAGCAATTGAATTCACTTTGAACAATCATATTCTTAATTTTAGGTATTTTCTGTTTCGACTAACATGATATGGGAACATTTGCGTCCGTAACAATATAGCTTATCCACTCCCAATGAAGGTATACTCGTGCCAGCCAAATTATTACGTAACAAAGACATCCACCAGGGATTTGCGCGAAGTTGAGAGTTTCCTCGTCTTGATGTTTAGGTTTTTCGGTCATTTGGAGTAAACTACTCCAAACTACACAAAATCACCATTAATTTATGCCCTCCCACCTTTGCAGAAGGAGGTTTTCCTGCAAATGTTTCGATTTGCCTTGTAAAAAGTTTCAAAACTACTTAGTTGTACATTATATTTGGTTGCACTTGACAATCCTGACATGGACATACGGCGAAATGTTGGTAGAACATTCAACAATAAATAAGCTGTCGCCCGCTAATTGGTCAACAGCTATGACATCAATGCTACGTCAAAATGTTAGAAAGTTTGCACGGTGAAGCCACTCATCTGCGGCTCGTGGTTCCACTGGAGTTTTGAAAATTTTGACGTTATTTCCGGCTATGCGCGAAAACTGTATAGACAATATAATGGAAAATAGACCTCTTTTTAAAGAGTTCAATTCTCTTTTTTTCCTAATGTAGGCCATTTTCAAGGGAAATTGCCCGTTGTGCGTGCGTATACATGTGAAAAGGACGAGGCTTCAAAGAATCAGTTCCTTAAATGCCACATAGTCTACAATGGGAAACAAAACATGAACGCTAAAGAGGTCTTTTGCTCTCTGTTTATTGGATATCCCTTTGTTAACTAAAGAGGTGAATCTATGGGTGGTAAATGGCTAAGCACTCCTTAAAAACGAACCTTATGTCGTCGTATTTCGTCCAGTCATTTGTTACATTCGTAGCAACATTTTACCTCGAAAAAGGGACTCTATATTCCACCAACACATAGCACTTCCCGTTTTTAAGCAAATCTTAAAGTTTCGATTTCGAGACGTTCTATTCCACTCTTCCGTTACGACCAAACACACCTGTAAATTTGACGCGCACTGTAAGTTGTCTAGCTTTCAGAGCTATTCGCTCAGTTTCCTTTTTAGGTAATTTTTTCTCACTGTCCTGAATTAACATATCGACGTCATAAACGCCGATAATAGAAACTGTATAAGTGAACATAACTCTTTCCAAATTGAAGGGAAATTTTTACGTTGTTAATGTTTTAGGAAAGTATTCCAGTCCTAGAACTGCAGAAACTGTAAAACACACTTTCTGTCTATAAGTACAGGGGCGACCCTGTCACTTCATTACACCGGTCTCAGGCGGGTAAAAGTGTCTTTTAATTATTGAAAACAAATATTTATGAAGGAAGTACCAATGGCTGAATTAAAAAGACAGTTCACAGACAGATTATAACACAATCTGATGAAGTTATTTATTTAGACGAGAAAAGGAAGTCGGCAATAACTACGAAAGGGCCTTTCGCAGGAGATCCTATATTTCGCCCCACTGTGCAAAAACCTGAAGTGCTTTAATTCTTTAATACGCCTGACGAATAAGGAGCTTTTCCATAAAAATGAACAATTGAGAGACTGGGTCAAATAGATATTTTGTATAGCTAAAAAATAGTACTTTAAAAAGCCAAAAACTGTATTGAGAAGGAAAAACGTAAGTTGCAATTGAATTAACTGATTGCGCAGGCCCTTTCATATACATTTTCAACCGTGAAAGGAGAATAACAAATAGATCACCAGAACGTAGAATTCAGATTTTAGTTTAAGCTTGGGATTAATCGCCAAAAAAGAAAGCGAGGTACCGGGAAAAAAGAAGCGTCCGGAAAAACGGTATTTTCAGATAAAACATTCTATTCAAGGAGTTTTCCTGTTTGTCCAGAAACTGAGGCTCAAGTTTCTGAGAAACTTGGAGTATAAATGCTTAGCCAAGCGGAGCCAATAAATCAAACAGTAGCACTTGGCGCGCTCCGTGACAGATCACCCGGGACTTAGAGCAAGACAAGTTATCCGTTCTTCTCGTACAAACTGATCGCCATGGAACAAGGTTCCAAGCAACGCGCTCGCTGCTTTAATTGGATTTCGCTCCTGATCTTAATGGCAGCGATCTATGTTGTACTGGTCTCGGTTTTTATGGTGACTCTTTATCGCTTGGTATTGACACAGACTACAAGAATTCAAACACTCGAGGCAAAGACCATCGAACTTTCAGCTCGCGTCTACAAGTTGGAACTAAGTTTAACAAATATTAAGAGTTCTGAAGCAAAAAGTGTAAGTGAAACTGATCGAGGTGTGCATGGAAAGCTCACCAGTAAGGTACGTTGATAAGTTGTAAGATCTGTAGAAATCGCTGCAAAAACAAAAGCGACTTTTGTACGATAAAATTATGCATAAGCTAATGTTTTCATTTGAATGAACGCAAAGTAACCTGACTGTGTTTTGTTTCAGCAGACGCCTTTCAGTTCCCTTCAGTCAAGAGATAAGCGCCAGATGGGAGGTGTTCCACACCCGACAGGTGAAATAAAGTGTTTCGTTTACTTTTTATTAAAAGAGAAACATCACGATATTTTTCTCACGTTTTCTTGTAAACTACTCTAGAGTCACCAAGACACCAAGTCACTCGCCGATGCACAAATGGCCTTTGAACAGCGATTGAAGGACAAATTGAGTGTCCGAAGCGTGAGCAAACTATTGAATTTTCCCAAATGACATTGCCAAACTTAAAATATCGCCAACGATTTTAAGTTTGAAGCGTGAGACAACATCTATCTAATAGGTAGTCCTCAGCCAAAGTCAGGTTCTGGTAAAGTAATTTTTAGTAAGACCAGGAGCCATTTTACAGGAATTTCCATTGACACAAACTGAAACATTTCCGTCGAAAAAACTTTACGTTAGAGACCTTAAGACCCTATCACTGTTGCTTAGTTTCAACGAAAAATAATCTCACCCTGTTTTAATTGCCCCCAAAGTGATCAAAATAGGCATTCTCATCGTTATGTTTATACCAGGTTTGTTAACATCGTTGGGAGAATTGCAATACCGATAGAAGGAAACCTTTTGTTCCGCAATAAACGGCACACGTGTTGCCATCTCCTTACTAACCGAAAACGAAAGAAAGAAAGAAATGGCAAGTTCATACTCTTAAGAAAGTAGTTTTGTCCGTTGGACGGCTGAAAGTTACGCAACAGAGTCCCCCCCACAGAGAGAGTAGATCAGCGACAAGTGCAGAGACGTTTGCAACATCTTTTGTCAGTGCAGTTTAACTACTTCCGCATATTTTGTACTCCGCCATTCTTTAAAATTTAATGTTTTACTTTCAAATGTTTCTCACAACTGTTAGATTTGAAGTATACTCAAAAGCGTCCACTATCGATTTATTAGGGACCTTAAGCAAGGGCGACAACGACAGCAGTGAAAACGTCGGTAAAAAAATGAATTTGCGTTCTTTCAAACTTAATCGCGTCTATTTGGACCCGCTCAATATGTCAAATGCAGGCGACTTTTCCTGGAGTTGAATTCTTAAAGATTTTATTCAGGTTCAAAAAGAGGAAGGAAAATTCGTCGTCGTATGTCCACGTCCTCCATAAAACGGCAAACAAGGAGGTTTCACGTAGTACTCTGCGGTGGACGTCAAGAAAATGTACTAAAAAGCGTGATGCACGTGCAGAGCTTTTGTTTTTATCAGTAAAACTATTGTTTTTTTGAAGTCGTCGTTGTGGTTGTCGTTGTGGTTGCATAAGCTCCCTAATAATTAAAATTAACGAAAAAAAGTGGGAAACCACCAGAAATATTTCCTTTGCGCCTTGGAAAGCCTCTTGGATCACAGTAGTCCACTTCCTGTTATTTTGCGGTTGATACGTATTGATAATAATCGCCCTTTAGCCCATGGTCAATTTAATCGTTTACATTCAAATGTTAATCTTACACGGTCATTAGTGATATGAAACCCCCCTGAGGATAAATGGATCATCAAAACAACTTTTACATACCAAGGTTCCTTGAACAAGCTCCAATGTTCTCTTAAAGCGCCTTTTCTGTCACATAATTTCTTTACAAGGTCTTAACCCTGCAGGTTAAACGTAATAATGATTAATATTTGATAAGAGGGCCCTTCTCGGACATTCACAATTTGTGCACACACTCACAACCGCAACGCGGAACCGAGACCTTTGGAGCGGGAAAACAAAATGACGGCTCAGTAAGTGCGCCAACATGGATTATGAGGCATGCGGCAAGCGCGATGTGACGCATATATAGTATAAGAATGCACCCAAAATTGGTGTCCCCAAATTAGTAGGGGATTCTTTTTTCCCTGGCTAGACGGCTTTGACACTTTAATAAAGTTTCTATCTATCTATCTATCTACCCGCCATTTCGGTTGGAAAAAAGGAAGAGGAATACGCGTCAAGATCGCATTCATTGTCCCTGAAATGAGGTCTGCTAATTGTACTACATTAGTAAAGTTGTGAGGCTGATCTTTTCCTTTTCTTGATACGTAGTAAGTGTCGCCTAGCTTATTTACGGTTCAACCATCTTTAACATTAGCTAACATTGAATACCGTGAAGTTCAGAACGATAAAGAGTATTTTCTCAACAATACGCTCTCGGTGTTGGATTTGAATTCACACTTCGCGTGGTTGCCCGGTCGGTGTTTGTTTGAAACTGTACTTTATGCTGGTCCGATGTTTTGCTAGTAAGAAAGAGTAGTTGCTCACTGTTCTTGAGAGCAATTCACCTTGCCGTTGTGTTCAAATGTTATTCTATCACAAATAATCACGGGTTGAATAACAAATTCTCCAGTTATTCTTGGGACGCTATTATTAATCGAAAAAAAAAAAACTGATCTCCAGCTCCGGTTCGTACACTACAAGATGGGATAAAAGAAAATTCTACCTTGCATTTATACAGAACAGCTTCTTACTCAAACTCCTTAATTTTTCTTTACAGGTTACAAGTGTAAAAAAGGTAAGATCATAAGTAGCTTTATTATCAAGCACTCTCTGTTATGTGTGAACCTTTTAATTAGTGAAATCCTAAAATCAGTTTGCGTATTTCCAGAAATCGTAACCAGACTAAAAAGAAGTGTTTCAAAACAAGCCACAGAGCAGAGCTGATCAAAATACTTTTTGAATTTGATCGCTTTTTTGAGCTTCAAAACATCGTAAAAAGTCGAATTCATTTCAATACAAGCTACAGGACGCGCTTGTAACCGGATGTATTTTTTTTTTAGTAGTAGATGGGCCTAGAGGGGGCGGGGGAAGCTTATAATCGGAAGTTTACGGTATTTTAAAACGTTTCAAAGAACAAGAAAAATGAACTTTGAAAAAACCTGTTGCGCTGCATAAGTTTTCACAGAAATCTTCTTTTAAATTTGTCCATCCGAGCCTCCTCTCCGTTTTAAGCTGTTATTTTTATATTTTGCTAAATTTTGTGGCAGTTTACCATGTTTTGGAATATTTTGATAAATGCCGCGACACAGCTCCTTACGCATGCGCAGTATTTCTAAGAAAAGAAACTAAATGTCGGTCTAGCTTTGGAGCTTAAGGGTAAAACTTATTTACCTTGTGTGTAAAAGTAAATCCAGGCACCATCACTGAAATTGATCTGACTTTAGTAACGCTGTTTTTCCATTTTTTCTTTTAGTTTGCAAAGGCAAGAGAGGTGAGCGGTGAAAATAGTTGCTTTGCTTAAATCACAGGATAAGCTCAGTCCTGAAGGTTTCATTAGGCCGCGGGTTTGTAAGGAATTAATATACGTGGAATGTTTTTCTTGAACCTTTTCATGATGTAACAATTTATAATATCCACTAAAGTGGAGGTCTTGAATACAGTAGACTCTTCGGTGGCAATATTTTGAAATACACCAAATAACTGTATAGCTGCCAAAGAAAAGAAACAAATTATCCCAGCCGGGAGTAGATGCAGTTGCACGTCAAGAAGAAATGAGAAAGTAGTTAAACTTGATTTTTCTCTTAGAGAGCTCTTAGCGGTGGTGAATTCTGAGCAACAGAGGTTTGCATGAACTTTACAAAGGAACGTCTGCGTGATGTGGGAGGCTACCTTACACTTAATTATCTAATAAATGCTTTGTAACTGTTAAGTTAAGCTTCTTAAAAGAAGCTGGCCCCTACAATGTGACCGTGACGTAAATTTGCTCAAGGGCCAGGGCCCAGTTGTTCGAAGGCCGATTAGCGCTTAACCTAGGGTTAAATTTAACCCGCGTTTCTTTTTCAATTGTTCAAAAGCATTTTCTCCGATAATTTTCTCTGTTATTTTTAAGAGCATCCAATCATCAACTTGCTGACAGAAAGAATTAAACTGAATTTACTTTTAAATCTTTCAAATCTGAATTCAAATTCCCTGGTTTACCTAAACCCACCTTTGAACAACCCGGCCCTGGAGTTTAGCTTCCCTTCAACAAGATTAACAAAAACGGCTTCCCCCAGCAGGTATGAAAGGAGAACAAGGACCACAGGGACCTCAAGGTATAGCTATAGGTTTAGATTAACTCCCGGGGCCCCGGAGGTTTACCTCAGTTCTTTTCTGGCTAAGTATTTCATAAAATCCAAACCGGCAAACAAACTTGCCTGCGAATACAGCCGTTTCTCTTTGCTCCTCGCCGCTAAGAACGTTTTGCCACGAGGAACGTCTGCGACGCAGAGACTGAAATTCCATACTGATGATGTAAAATTTGACCGGAATCTGGTCAGGAGCTCTGATTGGTCGACGTAGTAGTTATATTGTTTTACCTATTGTTTAAGAATGACAGACAAACGACAAAAGGCCACAAAGGTCAAATGTAAATGTGATGAATCTATTACAAAACGGTCAATAGAAAAAGCATCTGAGTTTTCCTGGAGTTCGTTCGCAAAAGATCACAAAACTTTACCATAATCGACTAGGAGAAACATAAAATCAAACAAATTTACATTTGGAATCCCATGACTACTGGATTTATTATGTAAACATTGATTTACGTCATCAATATGGAATTTCTGTCCTGAGTCGCAGACGTTCCTCCTGGCGAAACGCGTCCCTGCGGCGAGAAGCTAGGATAAACGGCTGTATTCGCAGGCTACAAACAACCATCTATTACTCACAAATTTTGCTTGTTAAAGCATTCTAAGAAAAACAGTTTAAAGTGAAACAGGCAATACCACGAAACAAGCTCGGTAATACCAAAGGATCCTGCTCATTATCAGACCATAAAATAAGAATCACATTCAAAACGTGGACTATAGGCAGTCGAACCTTTCCTGGCGGACGCCAACTGTACTGTGAACTGTGATAATTTCAAGTTCAATTGAAATCAAGAACTCAGTATTTCTCAAATAGAAAGTACCCCAGGGTTCAATTTTGTCTCGATAGGTTACGTTTAAAAGGTTAGATGCTCGCAAAAATTTAAGTTTTTAAACCCGAAAAGATTGCATCGTGATTCAGCCATTAATTTCTCTGAATTACCTTTTAGGACCACCTGGACCGCCCAGCCCACCTGGTCTTTTGGTGAGTATTACACACAGGTGCTTTCTTATAATAATGATCAGCCTCCAATTTCTCCTGCGAGTCTCATTAATCGAGAGGCAGACAGATAAGGAGAATTAATGCTCAAAGATTTATTCTGGAGATTAGCAGATGAGGTTTCGAGTACAGATGACATGCACTTCAAGGTTGGGAGAAGTGAATGGTCCTGTTGCGGCGAGAAAACGTGTAACAGGGACAAATCAAGCGCACCACAAATCAGGGACATGTAACAAGGATCTAGCAGAGCAGAAAAAGAATAGCAATGTCCGCGAACACAAGAAAATGATACATGTTTTCTTTGTCAGTTGTTTTTCCAAGTGTACGAAGACATGGTAGTTCGTACACTTGGCAACAACTATTGATTTGGATTCAAGAACGTGCCATAGTACCCTAACAACATTATAATGATCTAGGTGACCTGTCCCTTGAAATTCTTTATTTGAGCGTCGTGCGACAATTTGTTAATTTATTTATTTGCGGGAAAAAAATAACACACATCATACAACATTTTGCTAAAGGAAAGCGAACCCTCTTTCAATGTTGTTTTGACGATAACAAGATTTGTAACAGGTTAAACGCCAGAACAACAAAGGATTGTAAGGTGAGCACGGAATCAATGCATTCGTTTCTGGTGACAACGTTCATTGAAGATAAAAAGATAGAAAAGTTTTCGTTACAGTGTAGCTTGAGAAAAATGGGTAAGTATAAATATTTCCTATGATGAGGATTTAGGCATGCAAGACTCAGATCATACCTTGTATTTCAGATGAACGAAAGCATCCATATGGTTGGCAAGGGAAGAAACATAACACATAATAGTAAGTCTTTACGAACGAAGGAGATAAGTTTGTCAATTGTTCTGAATTGTTGAAGTGTGTCGTTCGATACAAATGGATCAGATAATCAACATAAGACGTTTTGAATGTTCAGAACTCTGTGCTCTAACTACATGTAGTATATAATGGGTGTTTCCTGCAGTAGTAGCCTCCCAGGCACACGTTCCTTCGTAGGGAGGGAACGAGTGAAGAAGCCCTCTAAAACCCCCTGCGTATTGCGGTTGTAAAGAGCTGGCAGTTTGAAAAAGTTTGTGCGTGATGATTTTAAGGAAATTATACAATGGACCCTCAATATTACGAATCTCTATATAACGAAGTCCTCGGCATAACGAACGCTTTTCTTTAGCCCAGTAATGGCAAAATATATGAAAACTGAGAACCCCGATGTAACGAAACCTCGTTATAGCAACCAAAATTTTCCAGTCCCTCGGCCCTTCATTATATCAAGGTTACACTGTATGTAACACTGACTCTAACTGTCAGGTTATGATCCTTTTTTAAGAACTCCATCGTATAACTAAATGGAATGTGAAACACAAGTCAGGCAGTATGGAGTATGAAGAGACCTGGGGAGAAATCAAGGTGAAAAGAGCCGGTTACTACTTTGTGTACAGCCAAATGCACTATGCCGACGGTGGTGACAAAAAATTAATTCTTCAGATGGCCCACGACACTTACATCAGTGGCGAAAAAGTCATGAGCAGTGTGGAAAGTATCACTTCAAAAGACTCCAACTCTCGGCAGTACCACACAAAGTACCATGGTGGCGTGTTTCATGTTAAGGCTAACGGCACCATTTCTGTTCGTGCACCTTTCACGATCCGTTATCAAATGGATCCTACTGGTAGCTTCTTCGGGGCTTTTTTGCTTCACCTCTAAAACTGACCACACCCCTTAACAGTAATCAGCGCACTATGAGTAATTGGGCAGAGAAACACACTGGGATTTAAAAGCTTTGGATAGAAGAAGTAAGCTGGAAAAATTGGAAACGCGCATAAAAAGCGATATAAAATTTCTATCCCGAGTGAGTTTTCATTCTTGCCAGACCGGTATATTTTGTATAATGTGTTTGTTCTGCCACGAACAAAGAACCATCTGCAGAGTTTAAAAGCGAGCCATCAGAGCCTGTAATCAAAATCTAAAACAATTTGTTTTACTTTTCATTTTAATCGGTATACAGAACCATTTACACCTCGCAGTTTTTTATTTACTTTGCCAGTTAAGTTGCAAAAGAAACAAAGATAAAAGAGGTTTACAATTTTCGACCCCGTTTTGAATTCCCATCCTCAACTTTGTTCAACCTTGCCATTCTTAATAGCGAGGTCATTCTTCCTCTAAGCTCTCCAATTTTTTCAAACGTAAAAATCAATCGGGAATCCAGCGCGGAAAAATGCAGAATTCTGCACATGATCGTTCCGTCTCCGCGAACTCTTGAATTAAAGTTAATTCGTTTTTGATTGACGCCTGGACTACTGCGAGAAAAATTTCCTGTTTTTAAGGGGGACAAGCGGCGTCTTCCTCCCTCCCCCCCCCCAAAAAAAAAAAAAATTCGTTTGATTATGTTAATGCATATTGCAAGATAAGAAACATTTTTGGCCACATTGGTCTTTTGCAACCAATAACCGTATTTAATGTTACTTTGTTTGTTTGTTTAAATAGCCAATTGGTAAGCTCCTTTGAATATCCAAATAAGGTCAGTATGGGACGTAGCTGCCCTGATAGTTGGTCACGTGGCCCATCCTGCTATAGACTAACTACGTTCCATACAGAGCCCTAGCATTCCGGTTTCATTTTCCCTTTTTTCCAAGATATTTTTGTGGCTGCTATTGCAGCTGCTTTTTTCAGGGGATGTAATTAAATGCCCGTATAGATAAATAATTACATAATAAAGTTACTACCACAAACATTTTTTGCGGCTTGCGTAGAGTCCTTAGCGCCTTCGCACATGTACCCTCTTTTAGACTGAAACGAGTCTTTAATCGTCCTACCAGGTCATACGTATGATACATTTACCCTCGCAGAAACTTCCCCTCTATTTAGATGCTAAGCTCCCCTTGAATGGAATTGGTCATTATCTCGCAATAACAGATTATACAATCTTCTTACTTTCCCACTCTACTGAATCGTATTTAGCCAATTCCAAATGATCCGCCAATAGTTGATTGGCTTTAAACAAAAGCATTCGTCTAAGGACCAATCACGATACGTACAGTACACGATAAACAAAGGGCGGGAGAAGTGTGTGAACGACGGAGGTAAAATGAATTTTGATTTTACTTCTGTGTAATTTGTTATGAGAAAAGGGCTCGAGAATTTTTAGCCAATTACGAAGAAAGGCAATGCAAAGCCAAAACAATAAAGAAAATTGATCTGAGAACGAAATCGAAACCTTCTTCATATAAAGCAACCTTCGCACGGTCCTTTCTCAGCTTCAGAGTATTTCGACCGCGAAATTTTGGACCATTAAATGCTACATTCATCTTAATTATCAATTCTCACCAGATTTCTTAAAATAACTCGTACAGGAGATGCTAAAACAAGTCAGTAATTTTTAGAACTTATTCCATTATGTACTCTTAATCCGTAATAACGTCAACCGAATGCGCCCTAAGTTTGCCAGCTATCTTCTGGAAGTCTGCAAATAGAAAATCCAGAAAAAACTGTGACAGCCAGACCCGACCCACCTCTGCTCAACTAGATCATCAAACTTATTGCTCTGGCCAGGCAGTCTCACAGGTCTAAGCAACAAACTGACAACAATTTTTCATGGTCTTTACCTTTATCGACCAAAAAAATGACGTCAAAATGTTCAAACCTCAAGTGGAAACACGAACCGCAGGCGAGAGGCTTCAATGCAAAGTTTTGAACATTTTGACGTCATTTCTGTGGTTGATAAAAGCATACACGTTGTCGTCGTTTTTTTTTTTTTTACAATAGTATATTTTGTTTACGTTTCTCGGAAAATCGCGTGCGAGAGAAGGAGAAAACAAGCTGCGCCACTCGCGTCATTTCTTAATGCTACCATAGCTCTTGACCAATACGCGCGCGAGAAATCGCTTTCCACCACGTGGGTACGTGAGCACCATATCATCTCCACTAACTAAGTCCATCTATGGGAACTGGGTGGGCCTGAGAGAAGGGTTCATTTTACCATTTCCTGATTTTACTTAATCTTACTTACGGATCAGGTTTTTGGAGCAGTAGATCGATTCGCGCCCTGGTAGAGTGAATCTACGAGGTTGCACTGTTCACTAGTTGTTTGTCACTGTTTTCGTCCGGAAATATTTGTTTTGTTTTAATTTACGAATGCGGTTAAATCTAAGGTTGATAAGCTTTGTAATATCTTTCGCTGATACAGACGTTGAGATTTATCTATCGTCACGTGACCAAGCTACACACTACCGGTCGTGAGATATTTTGAAAAAGAAATCTTTTTGTCAATCAGAGGGCACATGCGCGATGAAAGATGAATTTTCCGAGAAACTCCTTAAAGCTCAGTGAACCGTGGGTAATGAAACAATTCTTCGCAAGTCATCGAGCTCGGATCAAAACAGATCACAAGTTCAGCGTTTAGAGTTTCCTTGTTAAACATTCTTGAAATAATGGACCAACGAGAGAAGACACGTGGGCATCGCTGCGCGGCTAATTTCGGGATTGCAATAGCTGTGTTATACATCGTGTTAACAACGATTTGTATGGTTTCTTTGTACCGTATTGTAATATCACAGACAGCAAGAATACAATCTCTCGAGACAGTCGCAGGCACATTGGCAGCTCGTGTTTACAAGTTGGAAAGCAGCTTCACAGCTCAGAAATCTCACGGAAGATCTGCGGGTGAAACTGAAGGTGTTTTGGAGGAGAAATCTAAACAGCTGAAAACCAAGGTTAGGCTGATAGATGTTATCAGAGGCGCGATTTTTACGTTGTCGCAATTAATTTCGTATTCAAAGACTATTATGAATTTGTAATTAGTGTTTTTAAGAGGGGACAGAAAGTAATTGTTCATTTCTGCTGTTTGCAGCTTGCTTTAACCGATACATCACAAGAAAGAGCTAAAAGACAGATGGGAGGTATTTGTCCGTGTCTCCAAGGTAATAAGTCTGTTGTTGCTTCAATAAACATGACATTTTTTCGGTATTTGATTGCTAAAAGGTTAACAAGGGTGCAAGGAATTAAGCTTACCTTAAAAAACACACACCGTCAAGGCCGATAACATGAAAAGCTTACTAGCTAATAAAGCATAAAGTTAAAAAAAGGCTGTAAAAAACAACTTATAAGTTCGATGGAGGGAAGATCTGGGACGCCTGAACAACGTTTAATAGCCAACGGTTTGATCGTGTCGTGGAACACGTAAGAAAACCAATATGAGTAGTTTATAAGAAGGAGTTTCTTCCGCGAAAACAAGTACTAGATAGGGTATTGATCTGTAGAAGGGCGTAAACGACGTGTGCCAGTTGAAATAAATATCTCAAAGAAAACTTCAAAGGGAAACCAAACAGATAGATGTACCCAACTTTGGCGTGTTTACTTCCGCATTGGAAACAAAAGTCGTGCCGGTAGATTGACAAGACCGCTGATGAACTAGTGTTTTAAAACGCGATTCCGAGAAAATGAAACAATTAGAAATGAATAGATTACGCCGACGGCGTCAATATCTCTGCAAAAACAAGCGTCTTCTAATCAATGCGCTAAAAAATCTCAGTATTAGAGACTGGATTGGAAGCCGCGGTAGCGGTGACCAAAATGCAGCGGACGGATTTCTTATTACATTGTGCCTGTAGAAGCCGGTCGTTATAAGATATTCTTATGTCAAGAAGAGAGACTTTTAAAATAACTGAAACGTAGCGGAATTCGAGCTTGCACCCATCGAAACTGGGCTGATTAAAAAGGGTCATATAGATGACAGAACTTCGCGTCCGCTAAGTTGCTAAATGTAACAACAAATTGTTAGTTTCTCACTTCCGGAGTAGGAAACGTTTTATTTGATAAAGCATTAAGAGGAAGACTCCACTTATGTATATTTAGGCTATTTACGATGAAAATATCCGGCATTTCAAGAGCAATGACGCCTTACCGATTCATGTAACATTTGATGTGGCACTTCACATTTTAAGGATTTTAACTGAAATCCTCACATTAAAGAAGACAAGACAAGCTTTGTTGTTAGTTACAATAAAGAGACTTGCGCATTTTTGGTAACATTTTCGTGTTCGCTCACTTCCAAATTCTTTCAATAAACCTTTATTTGGTGCTTCTTCTAATTGCATCGACAAATAAAGGCCTTTAGTTCACTTTTTAGGAAGTGTTTAAATGATGGGCAGTAGGCGAAGGTCTTAAAATCACCAAATGACCGACGAATGCGCTCGTGGCTAATTTAACTTGTTTCTCTAATATATTTGCTGAGTAGACAAAGTGAACTAGGGGTTAGAACATAAGGAATATAGAGCTTTCTATAAGGTTACAACCATTTTTAGAGTTTTGAAAATCTTGACTGGCAGCCGGCCATATAGCCTGCAGACACCTTTTTCAGTTCTTGTTTCACTCACCGATAAAACGATAGTGAAACAAAAGCTGAAAAAGGCGTCTGCTCTCACAGGCTACCGGCCACAAGCTACATTTAAGCGCCCATTACTGCCATGCTACGATATTGAAGCGAGTGGAGCATATTCGGCAATTGAAACTCGAAGTGAACACACAATTACTTTCAAGCTTCGTTGGATTTTGAAGCATGCAGTTTTCTGGAGAGGTGAAAGCTTTACACGCGGCATGTACTGCCCTCAAGCGTTCAGCGTTAGCGGCAACTTTATCCCAAAGAATTGATCAAATATGAACTTAATCAATTGTCAAAGCGGCCATTTTGCTCTGAAATTGGTCAAGGACTTAAAAGAAAGGTTGCACACAATTATATTCTCTGCTTTATCGCAATCGCTTTAAACTTTCTTTTCTTTTCACTTCAACATCACCTTGTGCCTTTTGTCCTTAACAACTCTGCCAAGTCCTACTGATTTCTTAGCGTGAACTTTTTTTGTTTACTCGGAAGTTCTCGGGTTGTTTTGGCTAACAAATAAATCCAATCGGAATAGTATTACAAATGTCACGAATTTTAAGTCACGTATTTTAAGAGAGAGCCTTCTAAACCATTGTTTGTTAACCAGAGTAATTTGTCTTCAGTCCTTGACGGGCTTGGCAACTTGACAAAAAAAAGGCTGGGTTTGTTGGCTCTATTGTCTTTAAACAGATCGGGATTATTTACCATAACATAACGACACGGTCATAGGAAATCATTCGACAAGGCTTTCTAACGATCTTTTGGCAAAAGATTTTAGCAACTATTATAGAAATGTGTCGGGAAAAAATCGAATCTGTACCTGATGTGCAAAACGTATTATGGTGACTCTCCGAGAACTTTTAATTAATAAAACACAAGTTTTGAAAGTGACTAGGCCTTTTGCAGATTCTTAATTCATTACATTCGCCGGCTACCCGATTAAAATGCAACTAACTTTCAGAATTCCGATGCTATGCTGTCTAGCTACCGATGCACAAACCAGTCAGCGCTAAGATATAAGGATCAAAATGTAACCGTTGAAGGCAAAAATTCTACCAGATTTTACCAAAGGTGGTAAAAACACCCCAACTGGCACTCTCTTAAGAGGTGCCAAATGAACCGACAATTAATTAACTGTTTCAAAATATACAGTTTATCCCGTCACCTGTGTATTCTGAATAATACTAATTCACAGTCGACAGACGATGCCCTTGTGGCGTGGGCGTAAATTGCATTTCAAAGAACAAAACGATAGAAGTTTATAACAATGGCCTGACCAAAATAATAGATATTTACAAGATCCCGACTTTGTATAAATGATGCTGGAGGAAAAAAATGACCTTGACATCGTTCTAATGGGGTCGAATAGACTTGAAAACAATTGTGAACATTTTGCATACAAATTTTTACATCCACAAGGAGAGATCAATAAAAGAACCCTTCTAAAAAGGCGCTTCTAAGCGTTCTTTGTCTGCATTGTGTAGTCTTATCAGCGATTACACAAATTCTTTCAAAATGTTTAGTTTTATGTACATATCTTTAAGCGTTCATGTGATGAGTGCGTGTTAATTGTTTGAAAATGATCATCAAGTGACCCTTAACGGCAGACGGAAATATGACTGGACGGGACTACCGGAACACGTGGACGTGTGGATTGCACAACAATTGTATGAACCAATATGCATGGTTGATTGTCCGATAGTGCCGACGGCTGGAGCGAATTCACTAAATAATAAGCTATGCTGAGCTTTAATAATTTTTGGAATCTAGAGCTGACCCATGTTCGGTGCTAATACTATCATTAACCTGCTTTCATTAAATTTCTCCTCGAACTCCGATCTGTAAAGTTAACCTATATCTTTTTCAAAGAATATCACTACAAAGTATTAATATTAATAATAGAGAATGCTACTTGCAACTTT
Organism: Porites rus; assembly: GCA_964035705.1. Taxonomy (NCBI): domain Eukaryota; kingdom Metazoa; phylum Cnidaria; class Anthozoa; order Scleractinia; family Poritidae; genus Porites; species Porites rus. The sequence continues at coordinate 5,352,749 of OZ038000.1, forward strand.
CGTTCGGCTTTTAACTACAACCAACGTTTTTCCTTTCGTTTTAGGTCGTAAAGGAAGACGAGGTAAACGAGGTTAGTTTTTTTGTAAGAGTTACCCAGGCACCCAATTTAAGTGGGTCATCTTTAAGAGTAGCAACTCTTAGGTCCTGGGTAGACCAAAAAACTTCAAGTCAAGGAATTCAAGACATGGACGAATTGTCTGTGATGGCATTTTGAACTGAATTTAATTTTGGAGCTCCTGTTACGTAATCACACTCCTTTTCTCCTTTTTTTTTCTCAACCTTGGTGTTATACGCAGTCGGTACTAAATTTCTTATGCAATCCTTCACTGACACTTTTGCGTTAATTACAATGCCCCTAATACTGGTCGGTTGCGTAGCAGACTTTTCCGATGAAGTCGCGCAATATACTTGATCGCGACGATAAAAATACTTACTAGCAGTGTATAATCCTAAGATAGCTTGTACCAGGCGTTCAATTTGTGGGGACAGCGCAAAAAGATGTGTGCAGGAAAAACAGCGAGGGACGGTAAGGGTTGAGTGACTATCCCCCTCCCTCTCTGACTTCGCGCCGCACTACACTATCAGAAGTCCTTGAGCAGGCTAATCGTAAGATCCTAACACCACATACAAATGGCACGTTTCCTTCAGGGCACAAGGGAGATACAGGTCCTAAAGGCGAAGAAGGCCCTCCTGGGGCCATAGGACCTCAAGGACCAAAGGGACCTCCAGGAGACCCTGGTGTGCGGGGACCAGAGGGTCCACCAGGTCAGTATTCGGTATTCTGGACTGCAAGTAGTTATAAACCGAGGGAGGGGAACTAGGGGGTAAGCTCGTTTTTTTCCCTGAGTCTTTCTGCTTACCGCTTCATTTGCTCGCGTGCCGGGGGCATGGGCTCCTGGCGTGCTCAAGTGCTCTCTCTTTTTTAAAAAACTACCGTCGTCATCATGAAAAATAGAAAGCCGTTATACCCAGGACAAAAAGCACGAAAAGACTTTTTAAGTGACTGTGCTTTAAAAACTGCTGCTTCGAAAAAGAGACTAAGCTCGTGCGTAAAGAGCAAACTCCCAAAAAAAGGACAATAAACGCTCACTAAAAAGTGCCAAATATAGTAATCGACACTCGACAAAATTTCTCCGCGTTCAACGTTAGAAATACTACGTCAAGTAGTAACCTTGTTTTCTTGAATTTGACACATACGGGCTGTTTACATGAAGGGAGGAAGATCCCAGAAGGCGGAACAACTTTTCGATGAGTTTACATGCAGAAATTTGCCCAAGTAGAGAAGGATCGAGAAGGAATTTAAAATGGCGGGTGACAAAAACAAAAATGCAATTTAGGCGCTTCTGCTGTCTTTACTGCCATTAATAACTACCTTTCAGCAGAATCAACTCGTGGTAACGACAAACGAAATTGTCTGCCTTTATTGCCTTGATAAGCCACTGAACGACCCGCCGCCATTATTGTCTGGTTTCATTGCCCCTAGTACAAGGATCTTCCTAGCGAAGGCAGTTTACGTGGTGCTGGAATCTTCCTATCTCTCAGCTAGAAAGATCCTAGTACTGGGAAGATCCTAACGTTACATGTTAACCGAATACAGAAAACATATAGCGCTAGGATGATCCGCCTTCTAGGAATCTACCTGGAGTTAGATCGTCTCCTCCCTCCATGTAATCATCCCCTTAAATTGTAAGGCCAAGAACACACGGTAGTACACAACTGATAGCAAGCACAAGCAAAAGTCAAAAATTAAAGTAACAAAATTTTGCAAATATGTATTAGTCAACGAGCACTGCGACAGCACTAAACATATCTCGCCCCATTCTCTTACGTCATTGGTTAATGCCGCTACGTATTCACTTGAGATATGCACGCGAAGCTAGAAAGTTTACAAGTAAACAACGGATTTTGGCCTTTACTCTCGATCAATGGAAACCAAACTTAAGAAAACACATAAAATTGGGCCGTTAAAAATGTAAATCCAAGATAGAACTTTAATAACTAAAACAAAAATCTGACTTACGTTTGCCTGATTTGACATCATTCCTCCTCATTGCTTTGGATGAGTGCACAAGTTGTTAAAGCAATACCCGTTTAAATCGTAATTTCCTACAGACGAAGTATACAACAAGTTAGGAGTGTGACAAATCTATTTAAACGTTATATATTTTATAGGTAAGGCTGGTCCCCAGGGCTCTAAAGGCGATAACGGTTCGCAAGGGCCGTCTGGTGAAAAGGGGGAACCGGGTACTACAGGACGAAAGGGAGACATGGGCCTACAGGGTACCAAAGGAGAGCAAGGTTAGACACTTTGTTATGTTACATACTGCCATGGTTGTAGGCAGAGCCTCCCCATGAAATTTTGCCTGTCAATTGATAACCCCTTCATAGGCTGCTTTAGATAGAGGGGCATAGGGGATCCGAACCTTCCGTCTTCCGTAACGTGCACTCACGACACCCGCTCGTTTTGCCTTTGATTTCTCCCCTTAGCCGTTTTTCAATTGCGAAATATTAAGCACTGTTGCGTAATTTCCCCGCCCTACTTCTCCCGCTTCTCACCCTAGTAGAACTCCCACCTCCCACAAATTTCCTCTCCCATTTCCCGAACCCCTTCAGCCCTTCATTCTCCCGGATTCCCACCCTCCTTTTCCCCCACAACAAGTCAGGCTTAGATAAAAAAAAGTGTCTCGTGAGTCAGAGGAGATTAATTGCCTTGGTTGTCCGACTATGCGTAGACGAAAAAGGGTTTAACTAACCTGACTTTTACCACTATCTAAAAATGCAGTCAGTTCAGAACACAGTTAGCCTTGCCAAACTAGGTGAGCGATTTTGATTTGGCACGAAAGTAATACAGAGGGTGACATAATGTAAGTTCAAAACATAGGTTAACGAAAACGAATGTCAGCGAAAATTATCATTTTGTGAGGGAAAAAGTCGTCGAAGAGGTATTGTGCAAGATAGTTGTATTTCTTTGTGTATTTTCTAACTGAAACTACAAGAAAGAAAGAGTTGTTAACGATAGTGAAAATTCAACTTTTTCAGGACCACCTGGCCCGCCAGGAACATCGGTGAGTAATCATGTGAACATGATAACCATTATAACACAATAACCATTCTAACATGTTAAACATAGAGATAAGGTAATTTCTTGTTTTAGTGATCTATCAAGAAAGTCTCAGTATTTTTAATTATTTTCTTAATGACGTTTTATTTCTAGATGAGCGAAAGCATCCACCTTGTTGGCGACGGACAAAGAATTCGAAACCCAAGTAACTGTCAATGTCTTTTGGGACATATTTAACGCTAAATTAGAATATTTTAGATTAAAAATAACCAATATCTATGGTAAAAACTCTGGATCAGTTAAACGCCTTGACCAAACTTCAAGTGGCTTGCTAAGCTGATATTATGGGGAATGGTTCCATTTAAACTAGCTCTGCTAAGTTGGATGCTCCTGGACAGATATTGAATATAAATAAATAAATAAATAAATGGCCGAATGCTAGAATGTCCGATGTGATTTGCAAAAACCGCAAAAAAGACGGGGACTTAAACGAAATATAACATTACGGAAAAAAACCTTTCTCATTTCACTGCCACGCTAAATTTTTACATCCTTTTACTCCATCTATTTGAATCATGGGAGAGATTTCTCTACTCATATATATGATCGCCAAGTTGTTTAAGTGAGGAAACTGTAAGCTTTTAAGACTTTTTGTGACATTTTGCTGTGGTTTGTCAATCAAGAATTCAGAGCTCAAGAAATAACGTATGCACAGTACCTACATGAACATGAGCTCGATGCTATAAGTGCGAAAGCTTTACAAGAAACGTTTAAGGATTTCTGTCGAAACAATTAACTTTCTTAAGTTATTAACTTCATTACTTAACAAGTTTTGGTTTTGTTTCCAGTAGAACCTCGCATTACGAACTGGGAAGTAAGGCACAAAGAAGGCAGCATCGTGTACCACTCAGAATCTGGTCATATAGAGGTGAAGAAGACTGGATACTATTTCATTTACAGCCAAATGTTTTACTATGATGGTACCGCACTTCAAATGGGTCATTACACCTACATAAACCACGACAAAGTTCTGGAAAGTTTGGCAAGCGTTGTTAGCGACCTGCGCAAGTACAATACGAAGTATCATGGCGGGGTGTTCTTACTTCGAGCAAACGACACTCTCTCAGTTCATATCCCATACACCAAGGTTTATTACATGGATAGAGAGGGAAGCTTTTTTGGCGCATTTTTGCTTCACAAATACGATGCCGATTAAGAAAAAACGGGCTGGAATTCAACCCATGTAAAAGACTTTGCTGGCGACAGACGTCCGCCACCCCTTGATTAGAAGTAGATGGGCCATCGTGTAGTGCTTAGTAACAAGCAGCGGTGTAAATGGGTTAATAAGAAGTTCCTGGCGTAGTAAAAAAACTGAACTGGAAAACCATTAATACATGCCTAACTAATGATTAATAAGGATAAATAACACCGCATTAATTGTCTTAACTAAGCCCATTTAACACATGTACTTACTTTATGAGAATAGCTGAAGCTATAATAATGCTTTTGATAGTGCTGGTATTTAACGTTACATGATCTGAACTGGCGCAGTTGGCTCTTGGTCTCGATGCTGCCTGATTTGTGCCTCGTGCCAGTACCTTGTCTCTGATTGGCGGAGACGATCAATCGGACGTCAATTGCAAACGTGTCGTAGCAGACGCTCCTTTTTCGCCTCAGTTCTCATCCTTGAGGACGCTGTTTACGCTACTCTGAGCAAGCATTTCAGACAACAATCCCTCGAGTACAATCTTGGACAAAGTTGATGGAAAATTTTGACCTTCTCCCTCCTTCCAAATTAAGAATGGAGAAATGGCATGTTTTGGCTTTCGCTCGGCTTCATCCTTGTTTTCGGGGGGATGGGGGTCTGCTTTTTTATTTTATTCTGTCCACGATTTTACACCAACGTTGGCTTAGAGGAGGGATAGGTGGTTAGAGTCCCAGAATCTTATATTGATACGACTAATCGACGTAGCAAATCGTGTGCAACAACTATCACCGTGTAGTTTCAGCTTTTCCTGAAACGAAACTGTTTGCAAGACGAGGATTTCTACCAAGTGACACCACAAACTCCCCAATTAACCAAAACCATTCATTACCAGTAATATCTTTTTTACAAAGGCTGTGTTTGTTTCCATGCAGTATCTAAGCGCACGGTGAGGAATTGGCAAGTGCAGCACAGATCAGGCAGTATCCATTACCGTCGACAACATGGCACTGTACAAATAGAGATCGCTGGATTTTACTATGTTTACTCTCAGATGTATTACTACGACGGTATGGCTTATCAGATGACGCATCAGTTGTACGTTAATTCGCGTAAATTCATGCAGAGTACATCGGCTGTTATAAGCGAAGAAAAAAAGTATAGCACCAACTACAATGGTGGCGTAGTGTTTTTGAATTCCACAGATCATATTTCTGTGCGAACGCCATTCTCAAGGGTGTACAAAATGGATCCAGGATATAGCTATTTTGGTGCATTTCTGCTTCATCCCACGACTAATTAACCATTTTTTCACTCAAATTAGTCATTACATACAAACTGACCTTGCTTATTTCGAGAATTTTTAATTATAAACGCTTTAAAATGTACACTTAAATATTTAATTGACGCAAATCAAGCCTCAGGCCAAAAGGCCATTTCTGAGTTCCAAAACCTTTCACTTTCAAAACGAGGCTAAGTGCGAAACCTTTGTTGTGAAAATGAGTTATACTTGCATAAGAAGAAAAAACCATTTTCACATCAATGGCTTTGCACTTTGCCTCGCTTTGAAACAGAGACTTAAGGTAACTCAGAAACGGCCTTTACCTCTCGAACATTTCATTGCACTTATTTGAAAGATGCTCAAAAAGTTTGACACAGTCCGAGTAACGGATTATACAGCTTTTTTTAAGCTTGGTGTAAATATCGCTTACTTGATCCCCTTTGGAATCCAAAGATTGCAAACGACATTTTACAATATATAGACTAGTTTTGGACAGAAAAGCGACATAATTGTCTTCAATTCTTTCACTCCTCAGTGACTCCCACATGTAAGAGTCACTGAATAGGCCATTTCCAAGTTGCCTCAGCCACGCCTCTGTTTTAAAAGGAGGCTAATTGCAAAGCCATTGATATGAACATGACTTTTTTTACTTTCATGCAAAAGGAACTCATTTTCTAAAGATAGTAGTGCTTTCTCAAAGTAGTAATCTTTTAAAGTACTTTACAATTCAAATTTCAGATGTTCTCTTGATTTTTCATGCTTTTCCTTTGAAAAAAAAGAAAACACTCAGGAGTGAAAGGACTTAGTGACATGTCTTTATATAAGGTTATGTTATATAGTTGGGTTTTTTATAGATGATGGCTGTTGATATCATTCGTTTTTTATGATATTGCTATACGGTTAAATACGTATTCAATTGTTATAGAAGAATATACAATCGGTTTACAAGGATATACTTTATAAGGTGGCACTTTACGTAATGAGGTAATTTGCTTGCTTGTGTAAACACAATAAAATTAGTTTAAGTTGAGTTAAGGCATCTGTGTGAACAAGGTTGGTCGATGACTGTACCATTCGACCTTCCAGCCGAAAGTGGCAACCAGTTATATATCTCGAAAAGCGCGCTAAGCGTGTTAATATTTCCCGGTCACTCCTGTTGGAATGAGAAGAGATAAATATTTATGAGGATTTCCAATTTTTCTTCGGGAAACTTTCAGCTTCCACACAATTTGAGATTTCAACCGAAATTTTTCATGTAAATGGTTAACACTCCTCCATCCAACAACTGAGTCTGAATGAAAATCAAAAGCTGAGTTTATGGCAAAATAGCAGTTTCATTTGAAAAGGGTTTTTTAAAAGCATTTTTTGGCTATCTACCTGTCAACAAGATGAATTAAAGTCAAGGCCTCTCCAACCTCTCTTTCGGTTAGAAACTAAAAATGAAACCGACGCCGCGCACTTCAAAAAACGCAACGTTTCCATTACTCACGTGACGCGATGAAGTCATATGACGGAGAACTGATTACGTCATAAATTTAAATGGCTGCCGCCTTGGATCCGGAATCAAAATCAAAAGAAAAACCTTGAACCGAAAAGACTTATGACTTATCTGTTTATTTGCATGGATAAATTTTTATCCCTTGGCAGTATAGTAGGCCAAACTCCAGAGTATTTAGTGCACTATAAAACCGTGAAACAACGGAGATAAAATGGTAAACCGTTTTACACTTTATGCCAAGGATACTTTAGGAACAAAAACCGTCATCCAACTTGATTTGAATGCATCACAAGAGAGGCTAAAAAACCGTTCAAAAGCATCGCAGGACGTGAACTTCTGGAAGCGACTGAAGTTTGTATTTGAAAATAAATCTGTTGCTGCGGCGACACGGTGATATTAGAGGGATTTACGGTTGATTTCCACTGACGCGTTTTTGGCTAAGCACTTTAACGCACGTGAATTTAAATCAGGTAAATAAAATAGAGGCAAGATAAAAAGTGCTGAGCTTGAACGAGAAGTTGAGCGAGGTTCAACTCAGTTACGCTTACGAGCGACCTTTCATGCATTGCCTCTATTTTATTTGCGAACGGAAAATTTACGCACGTATGCACGTAAAAAATACGCAAAACGCGGCAAACGTGAATTTGTGCCACGTGACTAAGGTTTTTACTTCTAGATAAAAATACTTGTTATTTTCATCCATGAGAATTTTTTAGACTGTTTTCATCTGCTCATTGTCTATCAGTTTTGAGAAATTCTCAACTTGAGTCTGCCGTTTGCCGTAAACGTGACTCTATTAGGGCGAGAACCCCGATATTACTACTAGGCGTCAATGTAACATTAGGGCCATTTATACGAGGAAAAATAAGAGGCGTCTTAAATAAGACGCAAACTGTACTATTTATACGAGCATGTCTTATCTAGGACGAAAACAGCTCGTATGAATGTTCGCGTCGACTTATTTCGGTTCTTGACTCGTTTTCATGTGAATGTTGCCCGTAGCAACGGTACTCCAACATAACGCGCCAAAAATTAACGCATGCGTACTATGCATTCGCGTCTTATGTAAGACGCAAAGCTCATTTATGACAAAGTTTTTTCTCGTCTATAGCTAAGACGTGTCTTATCTAAGAACAGGTGTTAAGGGCTGTTCTAAAATAAGACGCTTCTTAGCCAAGTCGCGTCTTGTTTTAGACGAAATGTGCCGTTTATACGGAAAGTTCGCGTCTTATTTTTCCTCGTATAAATGTCCCTAATTAATAACACAGGAAATACAAAAGTTGGCATGGATGGACAAACATGAAGAAGAGTAAAACAAATCCATATTGTGGGTTTTTTAAAACTTAGTAGCCTATGACAGTTTCTCAAAGTTCACTTTTCTTGTTTGTAACGTTTGATATAATGCTTGAGATATGGCATATTTGTTGGAAACGAAGCTGTACATTTGATTTTGTCGTTTACAAGTATTTTCTTCGTTACCATTAAGTTCCACAGCGCACAAGAAAGCGTAATTAGCAATATTAACAAAAAATATATGAACTAGACAGTCGTGACACAGCCCCTTTAACCCTTTAAGTCCCAATATCCACATACAAATTCTCCAAAGTGATCTCCTTACATTTCCTTGAAGAATTAGTTGAGAGAATTTGGTAAAAGATCAAATATTTTTCTCTTTGTGATCATTTTGTTAATTCTCATAGACTTTGCTTATGATAGTCTATGGATATCGTTAGGAGAAAATTGCTTTTGAGCACTATTGGGACTTAAAGGGTTAATACGGACACCTCATTGTTACGGACAGTTTCCTTTGTCCCTGGGGAATGAAAGTCCTTACATTTTCTCCAAATTCAATCCGCTTAATACGGACACTTCCTATGCCCCCTCAGTGTCTAACGAGGTTTGACTGTACTCCTAAGTGTTTCATGCTCCAAAACCAGATTAAGCTCTGAAATTAAGAGTGTAGGCTATTTTGGTCCTTTTATACTGGAAAGGGGTAGAGACGTCATCAACAGGGCATGATTAGCCCTTAAAACTGAAGTCACTTTCAAATAATTTTGAAAGCATAATTAAGAAAAGCTGTCTTCCAATTCTTTTTCATACAGTAAGGCTTTCATACAGTAACGCAGTTCCGAGGCTCGTTTGTCCCTCGAACTCCTCGTCTTGGGACACTTGAGGAAATTAAGCGCGAAGACGCACTTTGCTAAAAACCTGTGAGGAGGGGGGAGGGAAAATGCGTCATTTGGACGAGCTATTGCGTGAGTGACTTAAAGGTTTTGACTAGTGGTAGATTGGAACATTAGTTAAAATTGGCCGGGATTTGGCACCAAAAGTGGTTCGAGCTTGTTTATTGACAGATAATAAGGGGGAGGGTCGGGTATGACCTCTGGCCTCTTTCGGCTTCTTTTGACTGAATGAAATCCAACTTGTAATCGAATACTGACATTTCTCGATCAAAAAAACGTCGAACAAACAATCGGTGTCATATCAAAAGCGAAAGTAGCTCAGCAAGGAAATCCCCGACCGGGTATCAGTTTCATCTTCTCAGAAACGGTTGGACGTAAACAAAGTCTATCATCGGTATCACGAACTGTACTCGTGCAAATCATCCGGACGGGTTTACTAAAATTAGCTACCTTTTTTTATTTCCCTGTGTTTAAACTCCTAAGCTATGCAATAAAAAGCCTGAAAGTTGGTATGACGTTATACTATTTTTCTTGCTGTTATTTTTAAGTTAGTTTCTTGGCGCAAAGGAATGTGTATGACTGTCGTGTGGTGTAAGGGGTACTGTCTCACCTGACCTACGCTAATTTTGTTGTGTTTTTTTTTTTCCGAGAATTTCCTGTGGCGCAGCTTTTTACCAGACGGTTACTAGACTCTGCTCCTGCATCATTGCCCCGGATTTTTGTCGAATCTGTGAATCTGTTCGGTTGTCATGTTGGTGTAAGTGGCCATGGAAAAGAAACAAAACCAAGAAATCGGACCTCGGCTACTTCCACTTTCGTTCTGTTTTCTGATGCTAGCACTGTCAGGTATTTTATTTGGTATCTACACCTTCAGACAAATCTCCTGGCTAAAAACACAAATCCACCTACAACAAAAGGTCATCGGTACGCTGCAAAGCGGAAACGGCGCCCAGAGAGTAGAGGAGGTGAGCAACTACTTATTTGACGTTCGAACTCATTTATCTGAAGCGTATTTTATTTTTAACGGCGATATCTTGTTCTAGAGAATGTTTTTTTACTTCTGACTAATGAATTTTTGCAGGCTTCATCAAATCCGGGGTCAGAGACGGCTCGAGTTCGGAGAAACGCTCCAGAAGTTTGTTCATGTAATGGTTAGTGAACTATTATTTTACTTATTAACCTTATTCCTATTCGTATTAAAGAAAAAAAATCAAAAAAATATACCACAATGGCAAATCGTAAGATATAAATAGTACTGCGCAAAAGATCTTCCGAAGAGGTTTCATTTGAATGGTAACACCATAAGATTTCGTCTACAGATTCAAAAGTTAGAATGACTATTCATCTCACAAAAACTCAGTAGGTCTCATGTCGGCCTTCTGGAAAGTCCCCGATAACTTTTAGGGCCTGAAATCAAAAAATCAAATCAAACCCCCAGAGAATACTGAAAAAAGGGGGTCCTAGCGAACCAACCAGTCCAGTTTGTTTTGTAACTGATAAACAAATCAAAACAATCGAGATCTCAGTAGAGCTCTCTCTTGAATGTTTCCGGACCCTCAGACTTTCGAGAAACGGCCCCTATCAAACTACTGAGATTTGCTTGAGGAGACTACTGGGTCAGAAACGGCTGTGCTCGATGTCAATGAACCAAGATACACTCATTTCAAAAACACAAAACCTTGGTGGAATGCCAATGGAATGCCTCTCACACGTATTCCTAAGTTAACCTTACTCCTTCACAATACAAAAGGCAGTATGATATGGGTCGTATAAGGACGTCTTTCTCGCGAGATTATTTAAAGCTGCAGTGGTCTTGCACTTCAGATTAACATGTAGTTAGAGTTTATATGCAAGTAAAAAGACGCTTGCAATGGCATGCTACAGAATGCCAGTAGGCTTGACACGCGACGGAAATGGACGTAGAATTTGGAACAGCCGCAAGAATCCTTTTTCCAAAGTTCACACGAGCTCCTGTCTATCGATAAGGCCGTGACAAGAGCGTTGTTTGTGCCTTTTACTACAGTGTGATCATGGGAGTAAACGGAGCTCGGTTAGAACGCAACCAATACCATAATCTTTAAAACTCGAAAAAATACTCAGAGTAAGAAACTCCGCACTCGTTTTAAACGAGAAGTGCGTAGCAGCTGGTACATTAGCCTCCCCGCAGACGTCCTTTGGGGTTCGTTTACATATACTCTGTATACTCTTCACCCCTATATAAATAACCACTCTCCCAGGCTGGTCCGGTCGATTGCAAAAACAGAAAGAGGTTTTTCCTATCGTTGTTTTGTTTTGTTTTGTTTTTCCTGTAGAAGCCACGCATGCTACACGGTTTTTACTCTATTCTGGTTTACAAAAAGATTTCCAGCCTTGAGTTCGACGACAATGTAATTCATTCATGAAGTTAGGTGAAGGGACTCGTTTTAACCTGCCGCATATAGCTTTCCTCCCTCAGACCGAGTTACCTTTCCCATAAGTACGAAATAAATCAAGTTACTTATCTAACTTGCACCTCTGTTCGCAAATCAACACAACCCTTATCTCTACCCTAAAGTTATTTATTCAAGTTAGACTGTGAAAGGTTTGAACCCAGGAGTCATTTCAAAAGTAGGTTGAGTATGATCGTCGGCGTGAACGTAGTCCTGAATAGGACTGTTGTTGTTGACAGCGACTGACGTTTTAACAGTCATCTTCAGAGTCAAAGTTAGTTGTATCACGTCAGTTCAAGGTATTTTAAAAAAGTATGGTTATTGACCTCATTTGTCAATTAAGTCGCGATGTTATTATTTCAGGGGCACCCAAAGGCAATTTTCGGAAAATATCTGTTCGGAGGACGATTTGAGATCTAGAATTTTCGAAACATTTGTTGTAAAATTTCTTGCTTACCTGCCTCTCCTAGGATTTTCGAACATCTACAAAATGGTATAATTACCCATTTTGAACAGATTTTGACCCTAAAAAAGGCTCCCTAGAATTTTCGGGAGCCTTTTCCTAGCTGAAATTTTCGAGAAGGTAAGTTTTTATCCCTATAATTTTCGGATCACTTGACTTTCAGCTAGGAAATCCGAACAAATGAAAAGTTTTTAGGGGATGAAAATATGCCTATATCTACCGTTTAAATACTAAAATAAGTTCGACAATGCTATGTTAAGTGGTTTTGAACTATATCCTCGTTGGGTGCCCCTGTTATTTGTCGTCTGTCGGTTAAGCCGTGATGTTATTGCCCATGAAGACTAGTAATGTCATTCGTGCGATACGATCCGTCTATTGTCACAGCTAAACAGTCGTTTATTGTTAGTCAAATTGTCAGTTGTCCAGTCGTTCTCTCGTAGTCAGTTTTGCTTGATTCCGTCAATAAGTCGTTTTCACGGTGCCGGTAACTGTAAGTAAGACTGTTCGCAAAACCTAAGCTCACTCGTGTAGTTCATTAAACGGGGTTTCTCCCTACACCCGTGATCTCATTAACGTGTTATATGTTATATGCCTTGTAGGACCCCCTGGTCCAAAAGGCAGAAGAGGTAAGAAAGGTGCGAGGGGTGTTACCGGCTTTCCTGGCCTCCGAGGTCCACAAGGTGAGTATATTAATAATAATATACTTATATATTAATTATATTATATTATTATATATTATTATATATTATATTATATTATATTATATTATATATTATATTATTATATTTAATAAATAATAATAATCATTAATGACTTTATTTTAGTGTCAATGTATTAAGCTTAACAGTTAGCTAATTGGGGACACTTTCCTACTGACTTTTAAATTAATGATCCTACCTAAAAACTAAAACTATATACAAATGTACACGGCTCAAAATTTACACAGGTCACAGTAGTTACTATTATTATCTACATGGCTCGAAAGGTCCACATCGCGTATATGTTTCTTGAATGCTTTGAGGCTTCTCAAGTTTTTGAGCTCACTACTGACCTCAGGCCACTGTATCAAAGCGGGGTAGTTCAAAATCACAGTTTCTTTGTCGCTGGTGTGTACTTTTGATCGTGGATAACTAAGATACACACCTTGGCGTCATCCAGTATTTTACTTTATACATTAGTACAATGTCTTGCAAACGCCTGTTATAAAGAGTTGGCAGCTTGGCAGCTTTAAGATCTGGCAACTGAGAAAACGTCTTTTCAATTAAACGATCACGTTCATGTGTCACCGATTGAATGCAATGTCTAATTATGAGTTTCGTAGTTCCATGTTATCACTAAAGTTCTTCGTATATTCTAAGTAGCATAGTGCACACAGCGAACATAGAGATCAGAGAATACCGCGTCAAGTGGTCGCTTAAAAGAGGTTAAAAACAATAGCCGAAAATCATTAAACGTCAGGCCCAAAAAGTGGCTTCAGTCGCTTACAGGAGGTGGTCCTTTACTAGAAGTTCCAACTGTAAGGTTTTGACTGGAAAAATTTTGGTGTTTCGGATTGGCGGTCGCTTGTGGAGGTTCGACTATACTTTACTGTCTTAATGAACACCATGTCCTGGTCACTACAGACGTCTAGCTACTTGATTTCTTCCAAACATGTGATTGTCTGTACGCATCTTAATCAGGGCTTGTAACATTTTACTATTTTTCAGGTCCACCTGGCCCACCTGGATCAGTGGTGAGTTACCATGGTAACAGGCTTTCATTTTTAAATGTCTCGATTTCCGTAATTCAGGTGGTCGCTTCTTAACTTTTCGGATGAAGAGAAGCCACAACCGGATATACGTCTGCGTTCGAAGGCTTGCTACGATGAGTTCTTTAATTCCGCCCTTAAGATGAAGGCTTTTTGGGTTAAATAAGTAAAAAGGTATCATTAAACAAGAAAAATGGAACGTATCATTCAAGGAGCTGTGCAGTGCAAAATTGAGTGAAACAAAAAAAAAAATAACCCGCTCTAAAAACATCAAAAGAAGCTATAAATAACAAAGTAAATACAGCAGGAAGCACGTGGACAAACTTGAAGAAGATTGAAATGGATTGCAATTGTGGTTTTTGAAAACCTCTTAGCCTAAGTTTTTCAAAGTTCATTATTGGTTTTTGTAACGTTTGATTTAGTGCCTGTGAGACATATTTGTTTGACACTCAAAGCTGTGATTTTGTTATTTACAAGTATTTTCTGAAGTTTATTTGCGAATTCGCCACCTTGAAGTTGCGCGGGAGACCGGGTCGAGATGGTTGTCAAAGTGCATTGTGGGACTGTTTTGAGGGAAGCATTTTCAATATGGCGGCAAATTCATCCTCCAAAACAGTCCCATAATGCACTTTGACAACCATCTCGACCCGGGTTCTCTATCTCCCGTAGCGTTGTCGACAGTTCCACAAACATTGTTGTCAAAGGTTCCTTGTCTTTAACATCCGATAGTGTGATGTCCTGAAATGGGTCACTGTTCTAGGGACTGTATATGTTATGCTATATTTGAAGAAGGGCGCTAATTTGGAGCTGGGCGCTAATTCGATCATTAACGATATTTTTTTTCTTTCCTCAGACGAGCGAAAGTATCCATCTGGTTGGCGACGGACGAAGACTTAGAAATACAAGTAAGCTAGTTAAGTTAGCTGAGCATGCATTTTAGAAATAGATATTCCCACAAAGAAACGTGAGCACTTTGGCAAATATACGATGATAACTTCTATTCATGTAGGAAAATAAGCGACCTGGAAATTTTTTTTGTTCCCAGGACCTCTTATTCACAACTGGGCAGTGAAGCACAAAAAAGGCAGTATCAAGTACCACTCGGACACTGGTCGAATTGAGGTGAAGAAGACTGGCTACTATTTCATTTACAGCCAAATGTTTTACTATGATGGTACCGCATTTCAAATGGGTCATTACACCTACATAAACCACGACAAAGTTCTGGAAAGTTTGGGGAGCGTTGTTAGCGACCTGCGCAAGTACAATACGAAGTATCATGGCGGAATGTTCTTACTTCGAGCAAACGATTCTCTCTCAGTTCGTATACCATACAGCAAGACTTATTACATGGATAGAGAGGGAAGCTTTTTTGGAGCATTTTTGGTCCACGAATAGAATGACAATTAAGGACGAGATTTTACCCGTCAGTGAGTAAATCACTAGCAGGCTATTCATTTTATATGAATTAACGACAATAAGAGTGAAAACTTAACCACTTAAAGAACATTGTAGAATTATCTTGTTACTGAATAGTTCCCTTTTTTCATACTCCGATCCAGCGTAAGACGTGAAGGTTGATATTTCAAACTTGGCTTTGAAAACGACTAGAAGTCTTTTTATTTTTCTGGGAGCGTCTAGTCCTCGACACAAAGATTAATGCTTTCAAAATATTGTTAATACTTTGACGACAATTTAAAACTAGGCAAAATAGAAAATAGTCGAGACGTTATCTAGTACTGACGAGTGTAATACCTCCAGTAGTTTATTTAATTAAACTGATTGATTTTATTTTTTATCAGACGATTTCTTTAGTCATTTCTTGAGCTATGAGAAAACATAGCTAAATAAAAAGAGTTATTATAAATCAATTATTTTCAAATATCACTTGACTGTTTGTTGACGCCAGTTTTCCCTTTTTTACCACAATGGATCGAAACGAGGCTGTCCGAACAACACTAGAAGTTTCTAAAAGGTGCTGTAATGAACTCTAACCGCGGTGCAGAAGTTAAGGGCAGCGTGCCAGAAATGGGCCTAAAATTGATTGGGGAGGGAGAATATCACTTGACTAGCTAGAGTACGATAGGCTCCATTACTCACTAGCCGCTCTTCTGGCAGTGCGCCCACGCAGCTTTCCGTAACTATAAAATTGAAAAAAGCCCATTCACACAGGCGATTTTTTGTGTGTGCGATTTGTGAGTGTTCAACCTGCTTGAATTTTAATGAGATTCGGCGAAATTCTCCGTAGGAGTTGCTATGCTAAAGCCCACGTTGCGGTGCATATTATAAAGACTAAAGGGATTCATTACAATATTATTTCCCTACACTTCCTTTCGTTTTAGGTCGTGAAGGAAAACAAGGAAAACGAGGTCAGTTTTTTTGTAAGAATTACCCAGGCAGCCAACTAGATATAAGTGGGTCACCTTTAGACTAACAACTCTCAGGTCCTGGGTAGACAAAACGAAAACTTCTAGTCAAGAAATTTAGGGAATTTAAGACATGTACGAATAATTGTCTATGATGGCATTTTGAACTGATTTGATTGTGGAGCTCCTGTTACGTAATCACGCTCCTTTCCTCATTTTTGTCAACCTTTGTGTAAAACGCAGTCGTTCTTTAATTTCTCATGCAATCCTTCACTGACACTTCTGCGTTAATTATAATGCCTCATACTTACTAGAGAAAATCCAACATGAGCAGTGTATAACCCCAGGAAAGCCTGTTCCAGGCGTTCAGATTGTGGGGACGGCGCAAAAAGCTCGCTCCTTTTCCTGAGTCCCCCTGCTTGCCGCTTCATTTGTTCGCGTGCTAAAAGCATGGGCTCCTGGCGTGCTCAAGAGCTCTCTTTTTTCAAAAACTACCGTCGTCATCAGTTTAGTGCTGTTTCATTCACAGAAATCGTCATGAAAAATAGAAAGCCGATATTCCCAGGACATAAACCAAAACGCAAGAAAAGACTTTTAAAGTGATTGTGCTTTACAAACCGCTGCTTCGAAAAAGAGACTAAGCTCGTGCGCAAAGAGTAAACTCCCAAAAAAAGGACAATAAACCTTAATCACAGCTCACTATAAAGGGCCAAATATAGTAATCGGCACTCGGCCAGATTTCTCCGCGTTCAGCGTTAGAAATACTACGTCCATTTATTAAACACCTTAAGCGAGGTAATAGTCCCGTCTTACTGATTCAAGCTTTTTTCACTAGTAATTAAAACATTTAGCGCTGCTTGTTTTCATTAAGCTCCATCACTCACTCTCCTCAGAACTGACACGGGATAGAATCGGACTGAATTCCTGGTTTCAACGTTTCTAATAGGACAATTGCACGATGACGTCATTTTACTACAACTACCAGAATCCTTGAGTTTGTTGTTTCCTTGTGCAAATTAAGACTATTGTTCTTTAATCCTCAGCGGAATTGACAAATTTTAATAACAAAGCAAAACCGAAATGAATTCTTGTGGTTGTAGTCAAATATCGTCATCGTGCAATTGTCCTATTTCATGTGGGACAGTTTCAAGTCCCTCTTATCGCCTTATCTTTTCAGTTCAGTTTACCGTCAACTCTCTCTCAACGGCCACCTCTATGAGATAGACACCTTGGTAAAACGGACACCTGCATTTTTTGACTCTCAATAAGACAGGCATCACTCTTTGTCCGTCTTAAAGAGAGCCGACTGTATCAAAAAAAAGTTTTAGATTGAAGGAAAAAGCGAGTTCACACCTCCCTCTGTACATAACTTTTTTATTGCCGCTTGCATCACTTCTTAAGACTGTCCTCTAAACGATCTGAATACAAACAATCTCCAAGTAGTAACCTTGTTTCTTGCGCCTGTCACATAGGGACTGTTTACAAGGAAGAAGGAAGATCCTAGAGGGCGGAACAACTTTTCGTTGGGTTTACATGCGGCAATTTCGGTCCGTGTGGTGTCCAAGTAGAGAAGGGTCGAGACGGAATTTAATATGGCCGGTGACAAAAGCAAAAATGCAATTTGAACTCCTCTGCTCTCTTTACGGGCCTTAATAACTACCTTTCTGCAGAATTATCACAATAATCAGCTCGTGGTAACAACGAAATTGTCGGCCCTTATTGCCGTGATAAGCCACTGAACGACCCGACGCCATTATTGCCTGGTTTGTCCCTAGTACAAGCATCTTCCTACCTCTGACCTAGAAAGATCCTAGTAGTACTGGAAAGATCCTAGCGCTACATGAAAACCGAATACAGAAAACATGTGGCGCTAGTATGATGCGCCTTCAAGGATCTTACTGGTGCTCGATCGTCCTTCCTTCATGTAATCAGCCCCTAATTTGTAAGTTCAAGAACACAGGGTAGTACACAACTGATAGCAAACACAAGCAAAAGTCAAAATATATCAGAAATATAGATCAAAATTTTGCAAATATGTATTAGCCAACAGGCACTGCGACAGCACTAAACATATCTCACCTCATTCTTTTTTGTCATTGGTTAATTTCGCTAAGCAGTCACGTGAGATATGCACACGAAGCTAGAGTGTTTACCAGTGAACAACGTATTGTGGCCTTTGTTCTCGATAGGTGGAAACCAAACTCAAGAAAACGCATAAAATGGGGCCGTTAAAATGTACATACGAAAAAATCTGACTTACGTTTGCCTGATTTGACATCACTCGTCCTCGCTGCTTTAAATGAGCGCACAACTTGTTAAAGCCACACCCGTTTAAATCGTCATTTCCTACAGATGAAGTATACAACAAGTTAGGAGTGTGACAAATCTATTTAAACGTTATATATTTCATAGGCAAGGCTGGTCCTCAGGGCTCTTAAGGCGATAACGGTCCGCAAGGGGCGTTTGGTGAAAAGGAGGAACCGGGTACCACAGGGCGAAAGGGAGACATTGGCCAACAGGGTACCAAAGGAGAGCAGGGTTAGATACTTTGTTATGCCTGTCACAAACTGCCATTGTAGGTAGAGCCCTGCCCATGAATGTTTGCCTGTCGATTGATAATTAGACTGTTCACAGTCCCTTACTTTCCCGTAACATTGTCGAAAACAAGCACGAGTCTACTTTCAAATCTACTTAGGGGGTGGGGAGGTATTTGAAGGAAGCGAGAAAAATCTCCCCACACAGCTATAAACCCCCAACGACTGTCCCCTCAGGAAAATTGAAACCAAGATTGCGGCCCGTAACGCAAAGCGCCCGATCTCGACTATTTCATTCGTTACTAAACAATTTATTACCTAACTGAGACAAAACCCTGTGAACCAGGTCAGGCAAAGAGCGAAGAAGTCAGAAGGCAAAAGAAACGTCACAAATTTCAACGGTTGCCGTCTTGGATCCGGCATCAAAATCAAAGAAAAAGCTCGAACCGAAACAACTCGTGTAACCTATATTCAAGCCAGAAGATCACTTTTATTTCTGTTAATTTGGATAAATTTTTATCCCTTGGCAATGTAACAGGCCAAGCTCAAAAGCATTTAGTGCATTATAAAACATAAACGGAGGTAAATAAGTTAACCGTTTTACACCGTATGCCAAGGATACTTTAGAAACAAAAAACATCGTCCAGGTTAGGGCGTGAACCCCCGATATTACTACTGGGCTTCAATGTAAAATTCCTAAGAATAGGAGGACTTAATAATACAGTCAAGCCCCGCTTTACGGACACCTAATTGTTACCGGACAGTTTGCTTTGTCCCTGGGGAATTAATGACAGCCCTTACATTTTCTCTAATCAATCCGATTAATTGACGTACACCCTGTTAATACGGACACTTTCCGTAGCCCCATCAGTGTCCGTTTTAACTGCATTTGACTGTACTGCTAAGTGTTTCATGCTACCAAAACCAGATTAAGCTCTGATATTAAGAGTGTAGGCTATTTTGGTCCTTTTATATTGGAACGAGGTAGAGACGTCATGAAAAGGGAAAGATTAGCCCTTAAAAAACTGAAGTCACTGTGAAATAACTTTAAAAGCCTAAATAAGAAGAGTTATCTTCCGGTTCTTTTTCATACAGTAAGGCTTTCGTACAGTAACGCAGTTCGGAGGCTTGTTGGTCCGGGGTTGGTCCCTCAAACTACATACAGGATTGTAGATGCCGAACGTCTTGGGTCACTTGAGGAAACTAGGCGCGAAGACGCACTTTGCTAAAAACTCGTAGGGAGGGGGAAGGGAAAATGCGTCATTTGGACGAGCTATTGCGTTAGTGACCCAATGGTTTTCACCAGGGGTGTAAATTGAAACATCGGGTATGACCTCTCATCTCTTTTAGCTTCTTTTGACTGAATGAAGTCCAACTTGTAATCGAATACTGACATTTCTCGATCAAAAAAAAAACGTCCAACAAACAATCGATGTCATGTTAAAAGCGAAAGTGGCTCAGCAAGGAAATCCCCGACCGGGTATCAGTTTCATCTTCTCAGCGGCTGAACGGTTGGACGTCAACAATGTTTATCATCGGTATCACGAACTGTACTCGTGCAAATCATCCGGAAGCGTTTACAAAAATTAGATACTTAGATTGTTTGATTTCCCTATGTTTAAACCCCTAAGCTACGCAATAAAAAGCCTGAAAGATGGTATGGTGTTAGATTATTTTCCTTGCTGATATTTTTAAGTTAGTTTCTTAGCGCAAAGGAATGTATAATGACTGTCGAGTGATGTAAGGGCTACTGTTTCACCTGACCTACGCTATTTTTGCTATAATTTTTTTCCGAGAATTTCCTGTGGCCTCAGCTTTTTACCAGACGGTTACTCCGCTCTAGTCTGCTACACGGCCGTTTTTAGGGTCGTCACGCAACGCTCCTCCCCACAATTTGCTCGGCTTGCATGCGGCTGCTGTTTATCTCACACATTTTGAATAGGACTACGACGACACTGCTCTAGTTGATGGCTTGTTTTCACGTGACGATTTCGATTGTTCTGTCATTCACACATAGAGCACCGATAAAAGCAAAGCTGTGATTGGATGAGTCACCGTACCGCAAACGTGGCGCGAACTCCTTCCAGAAAATGGGAGCTAAATTCTAATTGGTTAACAGCGCGAAAGGAATGTGGTTCAATTCTCAGCAGCCGTTTGCGGGGAGAAGCGTTGCGTAACGACACTAAAACCAGCTGTGTATAAAAGTAGACTAACTCTGCTCCTGCATCATTGCCCCGGGTTTCTGTCGAATCTGCGAATCTGTTCGGTTGTCATGTTGGTGTAAGTGGCCATGGAAAAGAAACAAAACCAAGAAATCGGACCTCGGCTACTTCCACTTTTGTTCTGTTTTCTGATGCTAGCACTGTCAGGTATTCTTTTTGGTCAGATCTACACCTTCAGACAAATCTCCTGGCTAAAAACACAAATGGAGATCCACCTACAACAAAAGGTCAACGGTACGCTGCAAAGCGGAAACGGCGCCCAGAGAGTAGAGGAGGTGAGCAACTACTTATTTGACGTTCGAACTTATTTATCTGAACCCTATTATATTTTTAACGGCTATATCTTGTTCTAAAGAATGTTTTTTTTACTTCTGACCCATGAACGTTTTTGCAGGCTTCATCAAATCCAGGGTCAGGGACAGCTCGAGTTCGGAGAAACGCTCAAGAAGTTTGTGCATGTGTTGGTTAGTGAACTACTATTTTACTTATTAACTTTTTTCCTATTCGTGGTTAAACAAAAAAAAAATCAACCACAATGCTTTTTGCCAATTCGTAAGATATAAATAGTATTATGCGAAAGATCTTCCAAAGAGGTTTCATTTGAATGGTAACACCATGATTTCGTCTACAGATTCAAAATCTAGAAAGACGACTCATTCCACAAAAACTGGGTCTAGGGCCTAGATCGATCAGGGCCTGTTTCTGGAAAGTCCCGATAACTTTTCGGCCCGAAATCAAATATTCAAAACAAAACCTAAGCGCGGGTCCTAGCGAACTAACCAGTCCAGTTTGTTTTGTAACTGATAAACAAAACAAAACAATCGAGATCTCAATAGAGCTCTCTCTTGAATGAAAACAACAGCTTTCCGGACCCTTAGACTTTCGAGAAACGGCCCCTACGTGTGAATATCAAACTATTGAGACTTGCTTGATGAGACTACTTGGTCAGGAACGGCTGTGCTCGATGTCGATGAACCAAGATGAACTCATTTCAAAGACAGAAAACCTTGCTGGAGTGACAAATGTCTTTTCTTCAGCCCTTCTCAACCGTATTCCTTTACCATACTTCTTCGCAATGCCAAATGGGGTATGGGGCGCATATAGCTCAGAGGAAGTCTTTCTCTCGAGTCTATTTAAAGCTGTAGCGTGTCTTGCACTTCACATTTACGTGTAGTTCGCGTTTATATGCAAGTAAAAAGACACTTTCAATGGCAAGCTATAGAATGCTAGAAGGCTTTTCACGACGGAAACTGGATATGGAACTTGGAACGGCTGCAAGAATCCTTTTTCCAAAGTTCACACGAGCTCCTGTCTATCGATAAGGCCGTAATAGGTCAGCGTTGTTTGTGCGTAACAGCACAGAGTGATATGATGGAACGCAACCAATTTCAAAATCAGTTTTAACTCGAGAAAAGACTAAACAGCAGAGAACCTCTGCACTCGCTCCAAATGAAAATTAAGTTCTCTTTACCCCCATATACAACTTCAGCTTGGTCCTATATAAACGGTCGAGAGCATAGGTATCGAATAGGTAGGTGCATAAAGAGATTGTGTTTTTCCCGAATGAGCTATGTTCCATTGAGTGGTTTCCTCCAGTCAGGTGTATAAATGGGTTTCCGATCTTCAACAATGTATTTTATTCATGGATACAGCTTGCAGTTCCCCTTTCCCACGTACGAAATCAATCAAGTCAACACAGAAAAGTAATTTAACCAAGTACACCCGTTTGCAAGAAATAAAGCAGCCTTAAACAAGAGGATATTGGGCTGCCAGCTTTTTCTCCATCCCTTGAGTAATTTGTTCAAATAATACTGTTCGCAAAACCTACAATCTTCGACAAAATAAATAGAAAATATATACACCCCCCCCCCCCCGGCTGCCTCCCCCCAAATCAAAGGTGGGAAAATGGCGCGTTTTGCCCTTCGCGAGACTTCATCCTTGACTTGGGTTTGCTCCTCCATTTTATTCTGTCCAAGATTGTAGAGCTCATTCATGTAGCTCATGCATGAAACGGGGATTCTCCCTACACCCGTGATCTCATTCGCCACTTGCACATCTCCCCTAATGCACCTAATCTAATATTTACCCCCCAAAATTTTGTATAAGCATATGTTGTTTTCAATTTCTCTTGGGAAGGCTGTAATACGCAGGAAAAATGGAAAACAAAGTTTATATGCAAAATTCTGGGGGGTAAATAAGGTGCATAATGGGAGATGTGCTAATGGTGAATTAACGTGTTTTACACCTTGTAGGAGCCCCGGGTCCACAAGGCTTGAGCGGAACGAAAGGTCCGAGGGGAGCCCCTGGCATTCCTGGCCCCCGAGGTCCCCCAGGTGAGTATATTATAATCTTTAAGATCTGGCAACTGAGAAAACGTCTTCACGGCAATGAGGAAGTCCTTGTGTCACCTATTTTTTCTTTAATGGCCAAAGAACAACAGGAGTATCTTCAAAGAAGTAAAAAGTTTCCGGTTATGGTGTGTCTCCCGCTTTGCGTTCGCGCCCCCAATAACGCCAGGAAAAAAAAGACAAAAACAAAAACAAAGAGTCATTATGACGCGGACAATGATGGTGGCTCTCACTTCTATGAGCATGAGATCCCAAAGTGTGATCAGTCACATCTGTATTTTTGCCGGGCAAAACGTCTTTCGTTCGGAATAATTTTGCCTGCTGGTGTCGGGAGAAAAGAGAGCAAAGGTACGAAGCAAACCAGCTTTGCGTCTAAAGCGACTTCGGTACCACACATGCAATTAATCAAGGTATTCTAAGCCCGTTGAGGCGTTAAATTTGATTGCTTTGTGAAAATTTCTGCCCTTTGTGGTAAATAATTCAGCTGATAATTTGACCAGCCCCGAGAAGAAACGGCTGTTTTCCAGGCTATTCGTGAACTCAATGAAATTATTTCCATGGGTAAATAAAAGTAATCTAGAAAATATAAACAAGCAATTACTGACAACTCAGGCCTCGTTTATCGTCTGCTTGCGCTCTGGAAATTTGCTCGGAAGGCTTTCCCTTTTATACAACACAAATGCAAGACAATAACATGTTTTTCTTTTAAAAAGTCTTACCAATCCTAATTCCCAGGGGTCACTTTCTTCTGAAAAACAAAAAGCTGTATTCTCCGTATTTTCTTCCAGCTCGGACGCCAGCACTTACTTTCAAATTGAACCTTTGACTCCCCGGCCCTCTTAACAAACTCTCTAATGTTGATGGACACAATTCCCTTCTCATTTACAAACGTCTAGTTCTTTGGTTTCTTCCAGACTTGTATTTGTCTGTATATATATCTTAATGAGGAATTATTTTTTATTATTTCTGAGGACTAACCGGCCCGCCTGGAGCAACGGTGAGTAACCTATCTCGTTCTTTAATTTTGGCGTTAAGATGAATACTTCTTTGTTTGTTTGTGCCATTAAAAAAGAAAACTGTAACGTATCATGAGCTGTGCCATAAAATTAATCAAAATTCAAACGGTGAGTACTGCCACCAACTTGAGTGTAACATGAAAAATAATTCGCGCTCAAAACGTGAAAAGAAGGTACAAAAACTGGCACAGAAAATACAAAAGGAGGCACGGATAAGATTCAAAAAGGAATTACAAGTGTGGTTTTAGAAAACTTGTTTAGCCTAACAGATTTCAGTTCATTTTTGTTGTTTAAAGCGTTTGATAATAATGCTTGGGACAGATATTTAAGAGTAATTTCTCACGTTTCTTCGCGAATAGGGACGCTTAACTGGCATAATTCAGTGGCGGATCCAGACCGGGGGGGGGGGGGAAATTTTTTTTCGGTGTCGTCTAAAAATAAGGCCCCCCCTGGCCCCTCTCCTGTAATTATAGACAAGATGAACAAGCCAGCCGTGACTCAGTCTCTTTAAGTACAAACCCAAATATGTGTGGTCAAGAGCCATAATGGGACGGAGAGGGCTGTCCCATTATGGCTCTTGGTGTGGTTCATATACTTCGTTGTCGCTAATTCCTCAACAACCTTGCCTTTAACATCCAACAGTGTGATGTCCTTAGATGCATGGGTCACTGCTCTAGGCTAGGGACTCTATATTTTATGCTATAGTTGTTCAAGATATACCTTCTGTATACTGTACGTTCGGTAAGGAATGGGAGGGTGGAGGGAACTTTTATTCAAAGAGGGGCATATTTAATAATTTCGCCGAGGGGGAGGAGGGTGGGGGGGGGGGGGTGAATTCGAAGGGGCCCGCTAGTTTAGAGCTGGGCGCTCATTCGTGCATTAACGATATTTCTTTCTCCTCAGACGAGCGAAAGTATCCATCTGGTTGGCGACGGAACAAGAATTAGACATTCAAGTAAATCTTTTCTCTGGTTCTAGCATATATATTGTATAGAAACAGATATTTCCATAATGAAACTTAAGCACTTTGGGAAATATACGCCGATAACTTCTATTCCTGTAGGAAAATGAGCGACGTTAATTTTTTTTTCGTTCCCAGGGTCTTCGCGCATTACAAACTGGGAAGTGAAGCACAAAAAAGGCAGCATCGAGTACCGCTCAAAATCTGGTCATATAGAGGTGAAGAAGACTGGCTACTATTTCATTTACAGCCAAATGTTCTACCATGATGGCAGCGCACGTCAAATGGGTCATTTCACCTACATAAACCACGACAAAATCCTGCAAAGTTTGGGGAGCGTTGTTAGCGACCGGCGAAAGTTCAATACGAAGTATCATGGCGGGGTGTTCTTACTTCGAGCAAACTACACTCTATCAGTTCATGTTCCATACACCAAAATTTATTACATGGACAGAGAGGGAAGCTTTTTCGGTGCATTTTTGCTCCACGAATAGAATGACAATTAAGGACATGGGGGAGGGAGGAGATTTTACTTGACTTAAATCACTGGCAAGATATTCATTTAAATGAATTAACGACAGTAAGAAAGAAAATTTAACCACTTAAACTGAAGAACATTACAAAATATTATTTTGTTACTCAATAGATCCCTTCTTTCATACTTGACTTTGAACACGACTAGAAGTCTTTATTTTTCTGGGAGCTTCTAGTCCTTGCTACAAAAGTCAATACTTTCAAAATATTATCAATACTTTGACGACGATTTAAAACTAGGCAAAATAGGAAATGGGCAAGACGTTATCTAATACCTGACGAGTGTAATACCTTGTAGTTTACTTAATTTAACTGATTGAATTTTTTTATCAGACGATTTCTTTAGTCATTTCTTAAGCTATGAGAAAAATGGCTAAATAAAAAGAGTTATTAATCAATAATTTTCAAATATCACTTGACTGTTCGTTGACGCCAGTTTTCCCTTTTTTACCGACTAACGATCGATACGAGGCTGTCCGAACAACACTAGAAGTTTGTAAAAGGTGCTGCAATGAACTCCAACCGCGGTACAGAAGTTAAGGGGAGCGTTCCAGAAATAGGCCTAAAATTGGTTGGGGAGGGAGAATATGACTTGGCCAGCTAGAGTAGGGTATAGGCTCCATTACTCACTAGCAGCTCTTCTGGAAATGCGCCTACGCAGCTTGACAAAAGCCAGTTCACACAGGCGATTTTTTTGTGCGATTTGTAAGTGTTCCGGCAACCTGCTTGAATTTTGATGAGATTTATCGGCGAATTTCTTCGTGGGAGTTGCTGTTCTTAGGGACGGACCATTAGAAATCTTATAGGGGGGGGGGGGGGGGGGGGGCGGGCGAAGTACAAAAAAACAAATTCGCGCAAGGGAAAATTTAATGAAAAAAAATTCTTGCACGCCAATTAACCCTAAGAAATATTCATGCAAGGGCCTGAAAAAAATTCGTACAGGAATTTGATAACGAAAAAAAATTCCTGCGGCTCGAAAATTCCCCTCCCCCCCCCCCCCCCACATAACTTTTCTAATGGTCCGTACCTTAAAGCCCACCTATCGGTGCATATAGAGTTCCAAATTGATGACGTCGTAAAAATTCAATTTTTGAAATTATGGAATTTGTCGGGATATTTTGAAAGAACAACATCTGAAAGGCCTACTCACCAAAAACTAGCTTTATCTCGTAGATGCTAATCCCGTTTTTCTCTGATGACTCCATACAAATCCTTCTGAATTTCCCAAAGCGATGAACTGAGTCAAATTTAGAAGGATTTGTATGGAGTCTTCAGAGCGTACCTGGGCTAATATCTCAAAGACAATTTGCCCTGGAATGCTAACTTTTGGCAAGTAGGCCTTTTGGATGTTGTTCTTTCATAATACTCCGAAAAATTCCATAATTTCAAACATTTATTTTTTTTATGACGTCACACTTCAGGACTCTATTATAAAGACTGAAGAGATTCCTTATAATATTATAATATTATCTCCCTACACTACCAAGCGGTCGCCAGCGTCTATTTTAGCCTGTGCAAAGACGTTGTTTTATTTTTTTTATCGTTCTTTTCGAAAAAATCAGGGAGCGCCCGAGAAAGAAAAATAAGCTTCAGTTGCTCCCAAAGATGTCTACAGACCGTCTATTTTCTTCTTCCCCACCCCTACACCCCCTTGCGCTGACAGTCAATAAATGCCCTGCGGTTTTCATTTTTTATCACGTGCACTCGACGGACTTCGAAGAGAAAATAGAGGGTCTGTGAACAGGCTACGTCTATTTCAGTAGTGAGTACACACTTGAATTGGTAGAGAGGATATGAAGCAAAATTTCTTGTCATGACAGAGGAAACAACGAGATGTAGAAGAGATCCAAGAGTCAGCTTAAATGATGAGAATCTGACGAGATAACCACGCCGGCCTAACGGACTCGTGACTAAGGCAACGCAGAAGTCCCGGGCAAAAACCCTCTTCGAAGTCCATCCAATGAGTCTGCAGCGAGGCCTTCCCTAGGCATTGTTGCGAACCCTTATACTTCTTCACTAGATAATTTGCTGGTGTTTAGCTACAGTGAAACCTCTATTAAGCGGACCCCAAATTAAGGAGACACTCTCTTAAGTGGACACCAAGCCGGGACCCGAAATTAACGTCTGATATTTCCCTTTATAACGAACCCCTATTCAGCGACATCTCCATTAGACATCCTTTTATGGTAAATATTAACTAAGCAAACAAACGTTTGACCGTACGACAAAAGGGATACTTGCAGTGAATCTAGAAAATACACTAAATTAAAGAAACCGGAGAATAATTCAAAAACAGTGTGCTATTAACTTCATTAAGTCACGTGAGGTACTCTTCTTACTAGGAAGAAAAAAAACATTCTTGGCTGAGATCTCGCCTAACGTCACGACAATTGGGATTTCTAGGAAACCTGTAAAATTTTTAGACAAACAAAATGCAAAAATCTCAAAGCCGCGTAGTCGTCCTACCTTTGTGGACTTTAATCGCGGTTGTCATAACGCTGCTGTCTTTACTACCGGCATTTTTACTTTGTGTGCGCGAGATTATGATCTTAAAATCGCGCGTTGGAGACCAACAGCTAAAGATTAGCTCTTTACAGTCCATTACAGCACAGATTCGACGCCAGACTGAGAGCGACAAAAAATATGACGAGGAGCCGAGCGAGGTGCGTCAGATGTCTTTAAAAAATGAGGTATGAGCTGTTTAGCTAAATTTACTGCACACTATCGCCTTTGTTGTCTTTGATGCACGGAGAGCTTCGATCAGTACATTTCCTAAGCAGTGCATACAAGACTTCCATTGACCTTAATCACCTACATACGGGATCTCTCCATCGTTGGCTCCTATAATCCAGCAAAAGTTCACACATGGCATAATGGATTTTGATCTGTGTGCAAATGATGGCTTATTCAGTTATTTCCGCGTTTGTTTTTGTTTAGGAAGATTTACAGCTCAGGATAAGAAGAGAGGCTAATTCGAGAAAAACACAACAATGTCGATGCCGACGAGGTACTCAAACATGAAAAAATCATTGTGATGCTTTAGTATAATCCTATTTTTATACCTTGCTAGGAGCACATAGTTATTATTCTAGGATCAAGCATTTTCTTAAACGAGTAACTGGAAAAAAACCGATCACTTAGAAAGCGGTTGATTTCAAGATTTTTTTTCAGCTCTGTTAAAATCTAGGACCATTTTTTGTCTGACCAACGCGTGTTGACGTAATTTTGCTTATTCTAACGTATCATATTTAAAGTGAAGATATGTAGTCTTAATTGCATTTCGCTCACTCTATCTCAAAACTTAATTCACACGATAAGGTGTGAAAAATGAGCGTGAATTTAATCTCTCTACAATCACTTTAAAAACAATGTTCTCATATACTCCAGCTGGCAAGAATCCACTATTTTGTTTTCCCGGAAGTGGCCCTTTTTCAGTGTCAGAAGCATACAACTTAGATCCGTTGTCAATTTAATTAATAGAAACTTCAAAAGGAGGTGATTAACTCAATTTGCACTCTTCACTTCCAGAAATAAATGGCATACGTGATTGTTTTGATAATCCAATCATTATTATCAAGATTATGGTCACGCCAAACGAAGTGTGACATGTCATTAAAAGATCCGGGAGTTTATTTCCTAAGCTATATTTATCGTCACAATATTTTGGAATCAAAAATAAAAGCTGCTGCTGCCCAAGACATGCTTCAGCACGTGTTCAGCGCAGAGACGGGGTGAAGGGGGTCACTTCCATATGAAAGTGACAGGGCAGAACAGGGGTGCTCGTTGTCTCGCGCAAGTGTAGAAATTGAAGATTTCAGAGACTTCGGTCTCACTTAGGTTGTTCAGGAAAGCCAATGTTTTTACTCATAAACTTATCGCGTGGGGTAACGAGTAAAGATATGGCTTTACTTAAATAAAATAAAAAAAAACAAACGACGTCATACTTTGTTGGAGTATCATCTCCTCTTTATAAATAGCTCGAGTATCGAGCTTTCTTAGGGTTAGAGGAAGGGAGATTTCTCAAGTCGAAGCGGGGAGGGGGCTGTCTCTCTATTTCTATTCTCTCTTCTCCTCCCCCAGGCTATCTTTTAAGGCTTGAGCCCCACCAAGATTAGACTGGTCGCTTCTGGTGGTTGAATGATAATTTTCCGACTAGCATCCCCCACTCCTTCATATGGGTGTCCCCCCGGGGTGTACCTTGACCTCGTAATACCACTCCACTCCCCTGCGTTGGTTTAAATGCCAGTTGTCATTAAAATCGAAGAGAAGAACCATAAACATTACATGCAGCAGTTTTTTGGCAAAGCGATTGAAAGACTTCTCTATAGAAAACTCAATTAACAACAAACAAGCGAAAACTCTTCCATCTGCGGTTCAGAGTGAAAAGCCAACTATTCTTTATTTGTCATCAGTCAATTGTCACCTTCCGATACGTACTTACGTAACTGAAGTAACGCTATATGGTCACGTAAATGTTTTCGTCCAGACGTGGAAAAAAGCAAGTTGTGTTAAAGGAAATATATCTGCGGCTTCCTTCTTATTGGTTTGGCCCGAATTTTTCTCGCTCGAACGTTTCCGACTAAATTTTTTTCTTTACATGCCTGAATTCACTAAGCAAAGTAGACTAGCCAAAGTAGGTCTGTCCACCCACTTTAAATCCGAACAATTTTGAGAAATCTGAGTACAGTCTTATCAGGCTTGATGCTACTTCAGGTGGTGTGCGCACTACGATCGCGATGCATTGTGGAATCAAAATTTTCAAGATGGCGGCGAAGGTCGAGAAATTTCGCAGGTTATATGCTTTACTTTTCAATAGATACAGTTCTTTCCTTAGATCGTTTTTCTAGATTTCATAAGCTAATATTTGTTTAGATTTTTTCTGTGAAGAAAAACAAATCAATATTCTTCATTTCAATCTAAAACGTGGAGCCCGAAGATTCCTCCTGTAAGAGCATGAAATTTGAACCCGGTTTTTAAGAAGCTACAATTTCCATTATATTGCCCGTGGAAAGTAGGAGATAGTTGTAAGTGTTTCTACAAACCTTGTTCTACGCTAATTTCTTATCGCTCCCCAACGCGCCCCACGTTTTGTGACACTTTTTCCGAATTGAAACCGGCATGTTTTCATGAGAAAATGTAGCCTCGCGAAGACCATTGTGACATGTTACTGGAAGTGTTACTGTTGTAATCACAAGCTGATCACAAAATAGCGGGACAGCGGCGACTGGTTCCTCCAGACAATAGCATTAGGTGAGCATAAAATGTTCGAAATTGGTATATAAATAGGCTGATGAGTACTCAGATGTAGGAATGTCTGTTTTTGTAATAGGACTGAAAAAAGCATAATAAAATTGCAGTCATACATGTGATTCCCTTTATGCAGGTATAAAATCAGTAGGATAAGAATTACAGGTATTAAATTAAAATATGATAAGTTTGATTAAACAGTTAGGCCCTGTGCATTTTGAAACCAGCCATCCTTTATGAAAAATGGTTTTTGGGAGAATTGCAAGAAATGAAGAATAGTGCAGTGTAGAAGAAGAGTTTCATAACATCCACCAAGCTTGCAATTTACTTTTATTCATAGAAATATGCACATCACTCTTGAGAAAAGACAATCATAATCTACTTCCAAGATTGGTGTGTGTTGTTGTGTGGATGTTATGACTTTGTCAGTTTCTTGCCTAGTCCCTGTTTTATTCAGTGGTGATTAGCCTCTGTAGCAGGCATTTAAAAGGAAAGGGAAAGGGGTTTTGGGCACAGGAGAAATGCAAAGAGTGCACGAGGAAGGAGGGAGTGATTTCAACATTCACCTGGTCGATGTTTATAATGCGAAAAACAATTAGTATCCTGTATGGCAGGCATTTCCCTCCCTCCTTCCCTCACATTTCTCTTGCACCAAGACCCACTTTACCTTTTCTTTGAAATGCCTGCTGCACATGCTAAGTGATGTCATTCAATCTGTTTACCTGTTTACACTGTTTAATACAAATCAAGCAATTTGCATATTTTGGTGGCTTTAGTCAAAATATAAATTGCTTGATCATTGAATGTACTTTTGATATTGGAAAACCAAGGCTGAAAAAATGGTGACAGGGAAAGGAAATAGAAAAAGTGGAACAATGAGGCGGTAAAATCGTGAGACTAAGAACATGAATTAACTAAGTAAGCCTAAAGAGATTCTTATATAAATAGTAGTTAGCACAAGTTTAGGCTATTTATGTTTTTAAATGGGTTCATATTTTCTGAAGAAGAAATGTAGCTAAGTGTATTTGTGCCCTTATTCCTTATATAAAGTCTGCATACTAAATTAGAAGTTATGTGAGAATGGACATAAAAAGAGGAATGTATTTAAATTTAAACATTGGCATTTACATTGCAGTTGGAGTGATAAGACAGCTTTGTCTCCAAAGAAGATTCTAAATGTTGATTTATCTCTGCTCAAGTGTACAGAATTTTTTCATAGATTTCAAAAATAAGAACCTGTTTCAAATTTAGGCTAAACAGGTTTTTATATAGAGGGGGCTCATCTGGCATATTTTAGCCTAACAGGTCCTTAAAATTCAGGTTCTAAGTCAGGGGGTTTTACTGTACTACTAGGATCCACCTCTGCAATAACTGGTAACCCAAAAGCCTTCTTTACGGACAACCGCTTCATACAGACACCTGATCAAGGCTGTGCCCTAGCAGAGCCCTGTGGCCCCTGGCACCTAACTTTTGCTTTTGGGTGACTAGAAAATCTCAGACTTTTCATACAAATCATATGCTGGGCAGCCTAGATTTTACAGGTTCAGAGACCTGGGCTCCTTTCAATGTTCCTTAGAGCACAGCCTTGCTCATCATTACAGACAGCTTGCTTTGTTCCCTGGAAAGAAGCCCTTAAATTTTCTCTAAATTAAGATGGACAATTTCTACGGTCCCCTCAGTGTCTGTATAACAGAGTTGACTGTGAGTATGATGAGACCTATGACACCATATTTAAATTATAAAATTGGGGAGAGGAGAAAGGAAAGGGGTCTCAAGCTATGTTGCCCCAGCCCTGATTACAGGAGATTTGTAAACATGTATGAATTCCACATTTTGAAGAGTTTTTATAATCCAAAAAATATGTGATAACATGTGTTTGTACATACTGACACAATCATTAAACAAATGGTGGCTGAAGCTTTTAAAATCTATTGACTGCATCAGGCTTTGTAATCACAAATATGCCATTTTCAGTTTCAATCCAGTTATAAGATATTCTATGACTCATACCAATAGAAAATATCTGGGCAAATAAAGATGCTCAATATTATATTATCTATAAAGAGGACCCAAGTTCATTGTACACAAATACTCTCTACTTTATTTACTCGTCTTCATGTGATGATAAATACAGATGTTAAGCAAAATGAAATGCAGACTTGGTGCCAACAGAGAAACAAGTCCTTGAAAAGATGACCCCCTCAACTTCGATTCTCTTGTTACAGCTAGCAAGTGAACATCTTGCAATGCTGAATGACAAAACAAAATAAGCTCACTGTGTTTTAATACCGTGGCCGGGTATTCTGAAGAAGCTCATAGTATTTTATGAGTACACGTATGTATATCACAGCCATGCATATCAGTACCTCTTAGCATTAGTTGCACTGATTTCTCGGTGAATTCAAACTTTTCGGCGAACCGCGGGTCTTACCTCCAGTGCTTTTCATGATTGAAGCTTTGAACAAAGCGTTTCTGTGCCGACTTTTCTCGGTCAGTTGCAAACAGGATGCAAGTGATTACGAACAAAATACACCAGAATACAATTATCAACGGAATGAGACTGTTTTTTCCCTGAGAATTGGACAGACTTTCTTTTTCAAGAGCTTCCGGAAGAGATTCAAAGCAAAATCGTATATATCTACAGCGTAATTAACGAATATTCACTCCGCAGTCGAGATGTTCACTCCACGCCATCTTGACACAAATGATCAGATTTTGAATACCGCCCATGATGCTTAGCGATCGTAGTGCGCACACCGCCTGATGCTACTTGTTAGAGAATTACCGTAAATCCTCCATTAAGCCCCCCGGGGGGGCTTATTTATTTCAAGCCCATATGAGGGTAGGCTTAATAGAAACGGGGGGGGCTTATTTGAGAGACGGGGGACGCTTATTTAATTTAGAAACGACAATGGTATCAGTTCTCCATAAAGAACTAGAATGCAAAATGGAAAAGCTCAAGTACAAGAAGTTTTAGGTCATGCAGCCGAGGATCAGAATCAAATCCGATCTTCCAGTTGGTCAATAAACCATCCTGGATCGGTCCACACGAAGTTTTACAGTCGTGGTTGATTAATACAGTCTATCATTTATTAGTGAAGAATAATTAAGGGAGGGGAGGGGGACTTATTAACTTTCTTCCCCTGGGAGGGGGCTTATTTGAGAGGGAGGGGGCTTAATAGAGGATCATGATTACGGTACGTAAGAAACCTATGTTTCTTTGGAGAACTACGCGTAAAAAAAGCAGCAATCTTGCTCCACACTGGTAGTAACAAAGATATCAGGAAAAAAAAAGATTGCGGAAAAATAAATTAATGTTTTCGTTTTTTGTTGTTGTTGTTTGTTTTTCTCGCTATATAAAAAATTCTCCTCTTTTAATGGTTTAACGGATACATCCCTCGCCTCCCCTAGACTGCAATTCCCTCTCAGTTCGTTAGTCCATCTCAATCTCGCCGAAGCCTAGCCTGCCCGTTCGACTCCAGTGGGTTTCTAGCAAGAATGTTAACGAAATATAACTAGATGCATGCTGCAAGGTTTTCTGAAAATAGAGAAAAGCCTTTCGCCTGATAGAAAACGCCTGTTCTGGTGCTGAGAATTTTTTTTCTAATTCAGGTCCCAAAGGAGAGCAAGGCCCAAAAGGTAAATCATCTCACCGTCTTCCTCGAATTAATAGGGACCTTACGAAACCACGATAGCGACGGCAACGGGAACGTCAAAAAACAATAGGTTTAATTAGCAAAACAACAACTCTGCACGTGCATCACACTTTTTGGTACATTTCTTTGCCGTCACTGCACAACTACGACGTGAAATGACCAAATTTTAAGTTTACTTGGGAACGGAAACGGTAAGGCGAAAAACTCTACCATCTGCTGTCCGAACTTGAGCGCGTTCCCCTCTCTTCAGCTCCAGCCAAAATCCCCTTCTTTTAAGTAACAGGACAAAATGGGATAATCGCGAGAAAGTTTAAAATGATGCGAAGTCTGTTTTTCAGCGATGTTTGCATGGACGTCGCCGTTGTTGGATCGTAAGGTCCCTAATGTTGTAAGAATATGGCACCGCCTCGTGTATGGCATAGTAAACTGGTTGGCTATAATATATTCTTACTTTTTTTTATAGGAGCAAGGGGAAGAAAAGGAAGACCAGGTTAGACTGATTGTTATTATCCAGGCGTAGCCAATAAATAGTAATTGATAGTATATCAATGGTTATACTACTACGTGAGAAATTTCTGCAATTTGATTGGCTTAGAGCAGTGGTATTTCAGCTTAATTTGAAATACCTACATGTGTAAATTACAAACCTTTTGTGGGTAGTAGTATAAACAAATAATAGCATTATTTGTTGGTGATGTTCGGCACTTAAATACTACTCGTGATATTTCAAAATTGTCTCAAATTTCACTCGCCTAACGGCACGTGAAATTACGTATAACAATTTTGAAATATCATTCGTGGTATTTATGCCAAATATCACTACAAATCATGCTATAACCTACACTAATATCAATAGTATATCAATATCATTCGAGGAATGTTATCGATTGATATCAGGAAGGGATATTAATAGAAGTCACAACTTATTTCTTTGTTGATTTCTATCGATTGATATTGGATGTTAATCAAAGATTAAAAAATTATCGATTTTTATCGATTATAGCTTTATCGATTGACTGCGCGTGGTACAATCCGATACCCATGAGGGCTAGCCTCAGGATGTAGCAGCCCCCTCCCTCTCCCTCCAGAAAATATCGGGAAAGGGACTATTTGATATGTCAGTTAAAACAAAACTGAATGCAAGGTTTGCAGTACAGCAGCCTTGCATTTATTCAGTTTTGTTTAAATTCCCAGTTCAAGTGACGTCTGGCATTAACATCTCTACATTAGAGATCCGGCAAGAAAGAACCAGTCGGTTTTATTTACGCGTTGAGTGGACCTCTGCATTCAAAGCTTTTTGATACGTTAGTGTTAGCTACTGTTGGTTCGTCTGCGTAGTGGAACCACGCTTACAACGCGCTAGTTTTATAAACCGTACCAGAGGACGATGGACGGAGGCGCTAGGTGCCAAGAGGAACGAGGGGGGTTGGTGAAGGTAAAAGACGATGGACTTTACTGAAATGAACCTCTGAACTTTAAACAATTTCTTTCTTTTTTCAGGTGTAAAAGGTGATAAAGGAGATCAAGGTCGGCCCGGAAAAGACGGAAAACAAGGAGAGAGGGGAGAAAAGGGTACGTAAGACATGATGATGTTGCATGTAACAAAAATGTATTTAAATAAACCCTTATACCTGTTACAAAACCCCCTTTTCCCATAATTTAAGATATTAAAATGTCCCGCCATTCCTGTTCTCGTTTTCAGAAATAGCCATCGTGTCTCCACTATTTCTCTAACACACTGCCTAACCCTCTTAATTTTTGGAGAAATCAAGTATTCCTGAGTTACATTCTCTGAAGGCATTTCTTATTCTTTGTTTGTATATTCTGTATTTCTTTTAACCCCTTATGTGTATGAGTTATTTACAACCTTTCATGGTAGTGCCGTCGTATTTGCAAAATATCAGAACAGTAGTCGCTTTGGAAGAACTGCACAAAACTATGCAGCAAAGACCACAGCACAGTGGATGACATGTTTATAGAACGTTTTCAAATACGTGTAAATGATTACTAACCTTATACTTTTCCATTGACCTTCAGGTGACCAAGGACCTCCTGGACCACCAGGTATGGCTACATCTACATAAAACAAAACAAAAGAGTCGCTTTCAGTCATTTCTACATAACTATGATCTTTGGCCATTTACATAGTCACTGAGATATCCCGTAGCATCCATTTTAGCTGAAAGGAAAATACTATCATCAAGGTTGATTGAAAGTTTGCCTATGAACTCCCCTCCCTTTGTTTCCCTTTTTTCCTCCGGTTTATTTAAGTGTGAGAAAGACCGAAAACAGATCAAGCACCAGCTTTGATCTACAGTACGAGACGAGCCGGATTTAGGTAATACGCTATCTTCTTGAGACAAGAAGGGCTAAATATCGTTTCCTTTTCTTTTTTTCCTTGGCAGGTTTATCAGGCATAGCAGTGGGAGTAAGTGCTTTACAGAATCTATTTTTTTTTTCACAAATGATGGGCTTAGTATTTCCTCAACAAAAGATCAACCTGAATTCTGGAACGTAAACAAACAGGCTGTATTTCATAGACATTAATAACAAAGCAGCAAAGAGAAAAGCGACTTGAGGTTTCCCGATATTTCGGACGAAAGAGGGCTTGTCCGTCCGAAATATCGGGAAACCTCTACAATGCGCTTTTCTCTTTGCTGTATTGTTTTTTTCTTTGAAAAAAAATTTAAAATGTCTATAGATTATTTTGTCTTGGATAAAACAGCAGGATTTGGCTGTCGTTATCTTATATAAAAATCTTCAGGCTATATATATTTCGCGTTTTTTTTTTTTTTCGCATTTTAGAGAAGTTATTTTGAGTGCCGCCTAAAGACTTGACTTGCGACTTGAGTATGCATAAAGTGTTGAACGAAGTGAAGAAGCGCTTCCCCACTTCTCGTTTATGTTTCTCAATTCTCTTGTAAACCAAGTTGTAACAATATGTCGTCAAAGAATAAAGCTAATGCTTTCCAACTCAGCGAATATCCAGTTAACATAAACTTCACGCAATAGAATATTTTATTGTTCCCCTGCGGAGGCTTTTCATTTGCCGGGAGATCTTGCGAGAAGTCACGCGCGAGTGACAAACAGACCAAAGGAGGCGTAGCCTGAGGGCTGCGTCACACAATCCTAAGGCGTGGGAGGCTAAAGAGGGCGCAGTGCGGTTCTCTCGGAGGTCACTTAATTTTCTCGCCATTTGGAATGAAGAGCTGGCTCGCAGGCTATTCTCAAGTTATCCCACATATTTCATGTCATTTCATTTCAGTTAAGAGATTCAGCTCATATTGTTGGTTATGGCGATCATATCAATCCACCCACAGGTAGAACAAAATGTTAGTGTTATTATTCTTGATTATTATACATACGTATAACTTTATGATTTCGCTTCTTCTTTTAAAAAAAATTGTAACGTTTAAACGCGATACAAACACATGACACGACTACAGTTTTTCCATCATCAATCTGGTCACATGATCACTATCGAATGTTTTTGATGACCGAATGTCTTTTTGGTGCTTTTTTTTCTCAACTGTTCCACCTTTCACTTCTTTAGTGTTCTTTGCCTCACTACTATCAAATACTTTTTAATTAATTTGTTTTAACATGGGTCACGCGTCTTCTTAAAGAGAGAAAGGTCTTAAAATATACCTGACTTATTTTTACCAACTCATATATTAACAAGAAGAATCGTGTAAACCCTCATTCAAGAATGATGTACGTTAAAATTACATGAGTTTCTCTTGCAAGCTAGCTCACCGGATAACATTGGAGAATCAGCGGTCAATTCATAAACGTTTAATTATAAAGTCCTCTATGTGTTCGTGAAACCACTGAAATGTGTGGGGAAAAAACCGCAGTTGAACTAAACCACAACCACGCCTTGTCGAGTGGCTGTAACCACGTGACAAGGCGACCAGGCGAATGTACATGAAAATGGAGTTTAGTTCGTAGCAGAGTGAAATGTTTTTGTTTTTGACCACTAACGTTGCCGTCATGATGTCACGTGCAAACTAGCCACAATTTTTATGCCAATCAACTCCGTTAGTAACATGCCTTTACTTCTCTTATAGTTCATCGCATCACGAACTGGAGACTGGGCCACAAAACCGGGAATATAAGATTCCTCAGCAACAGTTTTCTCGTGATTGGCACTCCTGGTTACTACTTCATATACAGCCAACTGTTCTATTACGCTGGGGACACGCTCTTCATGGGTCATTACACATACATCAATGAGCAGCCTGTCATGCGCAGTATCAGTAGCGTTGTAAGCGAGACAAAGAAATACAACACGAATTACCAAGGGGCTGTTTTTCTCCTCAGTAAAGGAGACAAAATATCAGTGCGGATTCCATTCACCAAGTCCTATTTTATGCAAAGGGAGACCAGCTATTTTGGTGCATTCCTCATAAGTCCCGTTTTAAACGGCACTGAATCGACCACTGACAGCCCGGATCATTAGAGCGATTTTCGTATGACTCGATATTACCTTGAAATGAAAACGCGCGAACAAAACAGAAACAACAAACGAACGGAAATAGAGCGATTTGATTGCATGGTTATCGAACGGATACAAACGTGCGTGGCTTGTGGTTGGTTAAGCGACACTTAGGGAGAAAAAACTTCATGCCCGAGAACTTTCTAGAGATCAATCGATACTTCGCTTTGACGTCATACTGCAACACGATTTGCCAATCGAACAATGCCTTCTCC
The DNA here is from genome assembly GCA_964035705.1 of Porites rus. Classification (NCBI taxonomy): domain Eukaryota; kingdom Metazoa; phylum Cnidaria; class Anthozoa; order Scleractinia; family Poritidae; genus Porites; species Porites rus. Next base: position 5,392,214 of record OZ038000.1, read on the forward strand.
ATATTAGAGTTTTCTTTGGCGGTTTTGATCTTTTCGTCCATTGGCTGATAAAACAAATAACGAACACTTGCCGAGTAAAACCGAAACCATTTTCCAAGGTCATACGAAAATCGCTCTAAAATGGATTTAGGAATTCTACAGTTTTTCATTGTTGTTATTAGTCCACACGATTTGCTAGCTATACAAATCAGGTTAAGGCACTGGGTTCTGTTGAAGTTCCATACTTTCCCTCATTCATTCTGTTCAACAGAGGGTCTCCCCCCGCCAAGTCAGTTCTATAGAAAACGTTCAAATTGTCCGAAGGCTGAGAGACGCTTTTACTGCTGATCCACTAACGTCTTAGGGGCTAAAATTTGGCTGGCCACTTCGTTAACACGAAATCGTTCAATATTTTCGCACTGTTCACACGGAACTTTAGGAGGTTCGGAGACGTCTAAATTTTCGTACGGTTAAGGTGGTTCCATGTGCACCTGCGCCGTGTCAACGTAGCTTTTAGTTAGTGCCTCATTCAATAACCACCAGCCACAACCTCGTTCCCAGGGTTCTCTCCTACCCGTCTCTTCGGAGCGAGAGAGAACCTCGGCAACAGGTTGCACTAGCTGTTCTTGACACAAACGTTTTGGAGGATGAAAGCCTTTAAGTCTCCTTGCCTCCATTTTCCACAGCAGAGATTCCAACCCTCCTGTTTTGCCCGGAAACCTCCCGTTTTCGGCGAATATTTCCGTCCTCCCGTTTGCGCATAATATTCTCCGGATTTTTTAAAAGTTTTTCTAGCCAAAGAAAGATTGATGTTTTCTTTACTTAACCCGTCTCTTTAGCACGATTCTTTGTCGTTTTTCTTCTGGATTCTCAGCCATTTTTTATACCTTTTGGCATCCGAGCATGAGCCTGAGATAATTTTCGATCTCAAAATGCAGGAAATGGTGTCTAAGAGGCACTGATCTTAAAATTTTTCCCCGGGGGAGCATGCCCCCGGACCCCCTAAAGGCTCACGTCTTCAATGCTCCTAAAACCTTCCTTTTTTAGTTGACAGGGTTGGAATTTCTGCCACAGTCATCTGCTCTGTCATTTTGCCGAATCTTCGCTGAGCCGTTTTCTTGAGCATCTTACTAACCATACTGATTCTCAATCAGGAAAACTCCTGTTTATTTTCTTGTTTGGACCGAAGTCGATGACAAGTGATCTTGATTTTGAACGTTGGGTGTAACTTGTAAAGTTTTAATCCGTTTTACATTGTTCTTTGTGAGTGGAAAGGTCAAATTAGTTTGACCTGAAAATAGATTATGCTGCAATGACTGCAATCTACTCGCTTTTTAAGCATTCACCTCACCGAATATTAATCTAATGCACTACACTTACTGACGAAAACTCAATGATTTATTGCGTACGTACCATAGTTTGCGAATTTTGGATAAACCGCGCGAATGTCCAAGGGATTTATAGGCTTTCGTATGCAGAAAATCGTGCGAAGATATTTTAAGCCTCTCTGAAGTTTGCTTTGGCAAACGGAATCTAGATCTTTATTACCAAGTCAGTTGGTCAGTTCTTTGATTACGTAGCGGTCAATTTATTTAACGAGGAATTTGTTGCATGACGAGCCACATAATAGCTATCCTACAACAAATCGCCATTTTTACAGAAAACGATAGTCACCCCGCATTTTCAGAATGTGTCAATGAAAGAACTGTGCACGAAAAAAAATACCTATGAGTGAAAATGCACTGAACTGTTTCAAAGGCGCGCGCGGTTATGGGTTGATCAGTTTCCGTACGCAAAGACTATGATTTCCAAAGATCTTCGGATTAAGTATTCCGAAGTTCCCGAAGTAGACACGGAAAAAATGGGACAAGAACTCATTTTAGGCGTTTTTCTACTCAAGAATTGGACATAGTAGCTGATTTCAGAAGAACTTTCGCTTTTATAAATGGTATATTTTCTCTGCATTTCTTTATGCTTTGGTGTTATCCGGTCTAGGCCTATATAAGAGTACGCAATGGCAAGAGTTCAAACTTTTTGTACTCACACGATAAGAAGCCAAACGGGTAAAATTCTGGAAAATAGCAAAATTATCACTTGTAAATTACATTCAATAATAAGGGAAAAGAAAATGAACAATCTTTACAGGAGAAAAAATACTTTTGAAGTTAATTTGCATTTTGTAGTTTTGAAGCGCACTTAAAAGTCTGAGTTTAAGTTAACTAGCAAAAGTGCTATTAAGTTCTTGAGTATTGTTGAGAGCAAAACTTGCTTGATGCAAAGGTGTCTTAATTATACTATAGAGTAGTGCCAGCTAGACTCTGTTTAGCATTAATAGCTTAGTATCTTAAGCCCACAGGGTACATTAAGTTATTTAATGTTTACCTGTTCAGCATGATAAAAATAATCCATATTAAAAGATGGGCTGAATAATTAACTAGTTTGTATCAAACTATAAAACTTACATGATTGTTGTAAAAAAGCCAGTTGTAAATAAACTTAAACATGAAAAGTGTGTCTGAGAGCGTGTTATCTATGGAAACTTAAATGTTGACTAGTCTCTTTACTTCAAAAGAAAAAATAGATTTTCAATCAAAAAGAATTAACCACATTCCGCCAGTCTAGGTAATAACAATAAATCTGAAAAAAAAAACACCTGCAGCAAGCAGTTTCCCTTTTAAAATATGAAGCCAATACCTAGTCTTTGCCTGTTCACTCCTAACTGTTATTAAACACTGACATGTTTCAGACATATTATGAAGACATATTATGATTATGCACTGTGGCCGATATCCCAGAGAGAAGGATACATGCCTGAGCTGACCACAAAAATAACATTATTGCTCCTGCTTATTAAGCAGCTCACCCATGATTGACTTAAGGCAATATCATACCAGAAATGTTTCACTATTAATCAACACTTTTTCTAAGAGTATACAAAGGCAGTGAAAGGTTTTTAGAAAACATCTGATTTTTAACCCGTGAGGTTCTCCCAAGAATTCTTGCTGGGGGTGTGCCGACAGGTTCTCCAAATCCAAACCCTATTTCAGACCAAAAAATTTCATTTTTCATACCCGTTTTCAGACCTGCATGGCCTCTAAAATCCATACCCATTCTCAGACCTGGCCTTTAAGAAATTATTTCAGCAGCACGTACATTAGAACAGCAACAAAAAAGATTTCTTAAAATCCATTTCAAATTTGCATATTTCTCTTTCTCTCTTACTCATTTGGAATTGAAACAATAAATGCGTTCGTACACTCACAGAGCTCCCTTGAAAAGCGACTCGATTCCAGACCAAAATGAGCAAAGTCTATACCCTTTTTCAGACAAAAGCATTGCAAAAACCATACCCTTTGGGGTGCACATACCCATGTGGCTTATATAAGGGAGTACCCCCTCTCTCCCCTCTTGGGCTTTTTAATAATCTACTGGATGGATGAGATATTTGCTTTTTAAGAAAAGAAAAGAACAGTCTTAATTAGGAATTACAATTCCTATACCAAGGGCTTCAGTACAGTTAAAGACACATACATATTGGAAAGTACTAACTGCGATGAATTTCTTTGCATTTAATTCTTCAGTTTTATTATATATGATTTTCATATTATTTATGTAATCATTATTTCATCTTTATCCTGTCATGGGTTTACATTGTATAATGCACCCATTTAATCAACGGCTGCGGAGTGAAATAATAAGTATAGGGGGCTGAAAATAAAATTGGACATTCCATCCCCCTGCACCCCGCTCCAATCAGCAATAATAGGCAGCCGTTAGGGCTAGGGTTAGGAGGGTCTGGATAGGGTTAACTGACTATAACTGACATAACTGGCCAAAATTTTAACTGACAAATGACATTAACGGAAGTGCGAATAAAAAAAAGAAATGTCCCAATCCAACCAGCTATGTCACAATATTGTCCTCTATATCTACACAGGAAGAATTAAGGCACTATAACTTTCCCTTCATCTGCTGCAGTTTTAATTTCAATATGTTGACAGCTTCACTTTGGTGAAACCGTTAAAAATGATGTGATTGTTCTCTTTGGAGGCATTGTTACTAGTAAAACGTCTACCGACAATTGACCACAACAAAATAATTCATAGGGCAAACTAGCCCAACCGTCTGAACATGTCTAGCCAAGATGTCTGGTTGAGTTGTCTCTAAAATGAAAAATGAGTCAGACTCATGTTTTTTTTAAAAATGGAAGTTGCAGTCATGCATACAGCAAAATTAAATGGAGGCAACCCAACTGCAGATTCATTGGAAACCCAATCAATTCAAGTTTTGTGCAAAAATAGTGTTTTAAGTCCTAATGAGTTGACCGTGGTAAAATAAAAGAAAGTTATTTATTATTATACAAAAGTGGGATGCTGTTTCCCCCATCCCCAGCCCCCAGTCTTTTTTTTTTTAATGACTAGCTTTAAATGAATTTCAAGCAAGTATGAACGAGTAAATCAATTAATTCTTTTATCAGCTTAATAATGCATGGGTGCAGTTGCTTATTTTAATTAATATTTAAGACTGTTTACACAGTACCCATGTAGGTTCTTTTTATTTTTGCCTCTCATATTAACTGGTTTAGAGCGGTTTTCATTTGAGTGTCGAAAAGTAATTGGTTTTGCACTTTCTACACGATGCGATTGGCTTAAAAGATTCGCGCCACCTTTTCATCCAATCAGAAGTAAAACCAAAGCCAATTGTGACGCGCTCGCATGCATTTTCCCGCGCTTTGCGTCAGCCACATGTAATTACTTCGAGTTTTGATTGGTTCAATGTATTGTCTGTGTCCTATGTGATTGGCCAGAGTAATTACTTTGGTTTTGGTTTTACGACACTCAAACGAAAACCACTCTATACATGTAATCGCCCAAATTGAATCATTGTGTTATTACAATAGGATGTCCCAGTTAATTATGTACAAATATGTTGTAGTGAATATTTTATCTCGGGTAATTTTTATTTTTCCTTAGTTTCAACTTCATTAGCATATATTACCATACCCACAAACAAAAGAAAAACGAAAATTGCCCGAGATAAAAATTAACTACTACATATACATGACTTTGCATAAATATATCATTCAGCTCGACAATGGTGACAAGTTGTAGCGTCGTTGAACATGGTAGGACTTCAAAATTGTAGTGTATGCAGGATATAACTTCCATGAAACAAACGCCTGGCTTATAAGGCATTTTTCAAGCTCCGTATTTGAGAAAGCTAGGGCCCCATAACGCTTGACATTGTGATGTCATGCTTCAATGCAGTGGAATGTGACACGACAGCAAATTTTCTGTCATGTTTTTTTCATTTTATTTCTACAATTCATAAGACTTCGTTTTGAAGTAATAATTAAGTTTAAAGTCAAAGTTAACATTCCATGATCCCCTCACAAGGCACGAAAACGGCATATTAAACAATGTAGTCTATTTATGACGGCGATCTCGACAAAACCGGACTGATGATGAATGCAAGAGCAAATCGTTGGGTGGTGAGGGTGGGCAGAGAGACGAAATAGCCAGTATATTAATTTCAGTAGGTACAAAGACTCTCTTGGTTTGTTGGTCTTCGATAGTCAATTAGTAATTTCATTATACATAAACGCTTCCATGACATAACACAGCACATTACGACACGTTTATTCTATTGTCCAAAACCTACCTTCCCGCTGTAAGAGATTGTGCCTCTTGACTTGTTGTTGAATGATCGGTGTAGGGATGTGGAAATACTTTCTACTAGCTAAATACTACCGTATTAAATCAATTTATAGATTTACTTAGATTTACTTACCCAAAAGACTTTGACTTTCCATCGAACTTTCAACAAGCCAAGACCATAAAACCTCCTTTCCGCGTGTTCATGATCAAAGAAGCCTACACAGCACATTTTTTCGACATGATGTAAGAAAGTGGGTGGGGAATCCCCCAGTTCAAGACATTCCAGATTAGTCACGTGTTCGCGTGTATTTTTTTTAAAAAAGAAAAAAAGATACCGTCTGTGTATTTCTTTGGCTCGGAAATTTTAGTTGAATTACCATTAGTAGGATGCAAGCGCGAGTAATTTCTTTGAAGGCTGCAATCCGTGATCCTTTAGGTCAGAGACGGCTGTGGGGCGGGGGGGGGGGGATGGGGGGAGGGAAGATTTGGTAGGATAGAATAATTCTTTTTTTAAAACACGGTTAACCTATTCGCTCCTGGAGATTTTGCCGAAAAACGCGTTTTGAAGCTAGTCGAGTGGTTTTCTGGTCATTGTCGTGCTATAAAGGGCTGAAACTTACCACAAACCGGTTTACAGGTCGTACACTTCGCGGCCTTCTGATCCAGATGCAAAATATTAGCTTGCGAAGTTCGGGCATGCGCAGAAAGCAAAATTTCGACAGTTCTTGGGTTTAAAAGTGACACAGCAGTCTTGACTTTTACTTTTCGCTTTCTCTCCTCCCTTCTTTTTTCGCTTCTCTTGCCTCATTTTTTTTTTCTCTTGCTGGGCATTTAGTAGGCTTCAATATGGTTGGAAGAGTTTTTAGGAAAGCTTTTAGGATCTTAGGATTAGCTGAAAGGAAAGGTAGGTGGGTAATGGAACAAGATTTTCATGGAGATTTTCAGGTCAATGTCTCGTGGTTTTTTGCTTCTTTCTCCGGTGTCCTTGACTGAATTGTGCTCATTCTGGTATTGTTTGAAAGATCTCTTCACTCTACACAAGTTAGCGAAGAAAGTTGTCCTTGAACGTTAAAACTGATGACGTCACAAAGGGTAGAAAGGACCTGGATCCGCACGGGCGGTTACAGGCGGTTCAGGGGCGAATGGGTTAAAATTGATCAGGAGTATATATAGAAAAAAAAAATTAAATAAACCGCCTAAACAATATGCGAAACTATCTACAACTAACCTAACTAAGACCTGTTTTTCATGAATACCGTGTACACAATACTTTAAAAAAAAATCAGAAATTCGGATGAGCCAATCGTTTAAATTGACTCAAATATTTAGCTTCTCCCGTCAGGGCAGGCTGTTCCAGAGAACTGCTCCGCTGTAACTGAAGCTGTTCTTCATGACGTTAGTTCGGGGGAACGGGACAATTAGTTTGTTAACAGATTCTTGTACTCATTTTTTTCTTGGGCAAATCTGTCCAAGCGGGGAAAGGTGCAATGAGGTTAACCCTATGTGAAGCACCAACCCGTGAAACAAGGTCAGAGCACTACACCGGGAACGTGCCCTACTCTTTACGACGAGTGCGTGGGTTCTTTAACGTCCCCCGCTGACCATATAACACTGAAGATGCAGTAGACGGGGCCTACGATTTATCGTCCTTATCTGAGAAGACTAGAACATCTTACCACTTGTAGATGTCATTGCAAAGGCAGCATGTTCTCCTCAGTTATTTTAAGACCCTGAGTGTTAGTCCGGTCTGGGGCTCGAACCGAGACCTCCCGCACAGCAGTCTGGCGATCTACCAATTCAACTCAGAGCTAACCGGTCGGCGGTTTAGGCAGTAGCCGTTTCATATCGTTTAACGGTCTTTAACAAATTTTAATATAGAGGATAAATATCCTGGAACAAGATCATTTAAGGACTTGTTAATCATTAGGGCTATTTGTATTTGAAACTGAGTGCTCATCACAGTCTTTCCAATTAAGTTGTCTAAATAAGCGGTTGGCATCGGCATCATGCCCATATACAGAAAATGTTAGAACTCGAGCAGCACGGTTCTGAAGCGTCTGTAACCACAGGTACCCCAGGCAAGCTCGAAATATGAGCATCGGCGAGTATCGGCATTGTTGCGTAACATTCAAAATATAAGGATTCAGGTATGGGAAAAAACACCTATCGTTTCTGTAATCTACGAAAATGAAAGGATTTCAATAAAAAACCGCTTACCTTACTTAAAATGTGTGTTACGTCTCTCCTGTGTGGTCCACGGGCCGATTTATGGCCGTTTTATGGGTTTTTATGTAAACGGTTTTCTTTCTAAACCTTTATACCGTATTTATTCGAATAAGCGCCCAACCTCGAATTAGCGCCCACCTCGAATAAGCGCCCATCCTAAAGGCAGAAAAAGTTAATAAGCGCCCAGCCTCGAATAGGCGCCCACCCCCTCCTCCTTCCAATCAAACTCAAATAAGCGCTCGCCCCCACCCCACCCACATGAGTAACTGAATTCTAATACGAGACCTCCCCGAGGACGGAGTTTTCTTCAGAGTATTTTACAGAAACCTTGCTTTGTTACTTCTTCGCGTTTTGTTATAAGCATTTACTGTTTTGTTGCAACATAAACATACTTCACTTGCTGAAAATGGTGAAAATTTAATAAGCGCCCAGCCTCGAATAAGCGCCCACCTCGAATAAGCGCCCACTCGCAAGGTCCAAAAATTTAATAAGCGCCCAGGGCGGTTAATCGAATAAATACGGTATAGAGAGAAAACCGTTTACATAAAAACCCATAAAACGGCCATAAATCGGCCCGTGGACCACACAGGAGAGACGTAACACACATTTTAAGTAAGGTAAGCTGTTTTTTATTGAAATCCTTTCATTTTCGTTGGTTACAGAAACGATAGGTTTTTTTCCCATACAAATCCTTATATTTTAAAGGTTACGCAACAATGCCGATGCTCGCCAATGCTCATATTTCGAGCTTGGGCTACCTGTGCTGTAACCTGTCAAATAAAGTTTTTTCACAATTACCCCAGACAATATTACAATAATCCGATTGAGATTAAATGAGAGCATTGTATATACAATGGAGAGTAGGCGTTGGTACAAAATCTCTAATTCCTTTAAGGGAAAAAGGAGAAGGCTGCGAACCAGTCTATTTTTCCAACAAACTAAGTGTAAGGGTACGTAGATATAGTGGGCGATAGAGACCTCGTTAGGTGGTATATCAGAGTGATACCGACTATAATTAAGCACTGAAGCACACGTACCAACTCCGCGGTTAACCGCGGAGTTGGTACGTGTGCTTCAGTGCTTAAATTAGTATTGTATTAGAGTGGCCATGCTGCGCTATGAGGGTGTCCGGATTGTACTTTGAACGACTTAAAACGGTAGCAGAACGCACGGAAAAATAAAAAAACATATTTTAAATGGCCGTCGGTAAATTTTTCTTTTGCTGATGATTTCGCCATGATGTGACTGCAATGAACTTGATAATACTGACTATAATAATAAGCTTTTCGTTCCCTTCATCCGGGGTCTCTTTTAGTTGATAACTCCGGCTGACCGTCATTTTTCCACTTTATTTTATTTGCGGACTCAACCTTTATGTTTAAGTCTTCAAAAACTCTTCGAAAATACCAACAGATTCTTCAGTGTGGCAGTAATATCTGCGAACCGGAAAAGAACATGCTTCGTCTACTCCGTGTTTCACATGAAAGAGGAGAAGTGCCTTACTCGACTCGGATCCGTATCCAAGGAAACGGACAGGCCATCAATCCTATAAATGCGGATTTAGATTTGATCTAATGAGCCCCAGTCTCGGAGTATGGATTCTTTAGATTAACATCCATTTTAATACAGAAAAAAATTTTTTGGATTGAAGAAGCTGGATATTTTTTCAATCAGAAACGCGCCCTAAATCTCAAATTCCTTATAACGTCAGTCTGAGAACGCGTGAAAGAAACAAAAATCCGAAGTGTTACAGCAAATTGGTGAGACAGGGAAACGTGGCGGGCCTCACAGTTTCATAGGAAAACCGCTAGCCAAGAGTATTTTTCTTGGACCCGTGCATTGATTAACGGACGGATCTAATTTACTTTTGGTTTTGACCCTCGAAAACCACTCGTAGTGTGGACTGTTTAGATTCATTTCAGATTTTAGTGAAGAAACGTGCTGTCTTTCTTTTTTTTGGTATCAATTATTTCCTGACGAAACGCAGCCCTAGCTGCTTATTTTTTTATTGATTTGCACAGTGATTAGCGTTGCGTTGATTGGTCGTTTTTACTTCCTTGTACTGTATACAGTTTCACTTTCGATTGGTGATTCCTATAATTCTATATTCTAAGAATGGCAATTAATGCTGTTCTGAAGAGTGAAGCGGATCCACGCTTCTAATTAGTTCGTTAAAGAAGACAAATTGTTTTGCGTTTAAAACCGTTCCTTATTTCTAAACATTGCTTTTGACCCGCTTCAAGAGGCGTGGTGGTCATGTCTTTAATTGTCCCATTCTGGGAAAGGTTGAAGCTAAAGTCGTAAGGGGACCGAGTGGCCAGCCTGTTCCCCGACGCCCTGCCAGATGAAACACCGCCATCAAGGCAACCCTTAAGGTGAGCCGAACTCTTCGCTTCTCGGAAAACCTAAAACCTTACTTACCTAAAGCAATAGGAGAAAAGTTGTTGTTTTTTTACGCTGTATTTATAGAACCTTGTAAGATTTCAATACAAGGTCTGTTGATCATGATGGCTATGTTTAAGTTATTACAGCGCGATCAGTAAATTTCAACTGCAACGTTTTTGATGTTCAAACTGTGTTCAGTTGAAAAGAAAGAAATTTAGCCGAGTTTACCAATGTTCAAAGGTAACGAGAAGTTTCAATGAATAGCCAAATCTGTGAAAAGTTATAACGTAAGTTAAAGTTTGTCACTTTCGCAAACGGATGTTAAATATGCTAATTTGTTGAGTTAGTTCACCTAAATCTAATTTCGTCGCGATTGTCCATTTGAATGTCTTAAAAAAAAAATTTAACAGAAACAATGTTTTACACCTGGATTTTTCAACGAATAATTTTCATCCAGACACTTCAAAGTTCGCAGATGCATTTTCAATCTCCCTCTCCTACAAACTTTAACACTGAATGAGTACAAGCAAACAGTAAATGTAACAAGTCATCTTCAAGCTTCCGTTCTATGCACCTCGATATCTTTCCTGGTGATGTATTTTCTTTTGCTGGGTATGCGATTTAATCACAGTCGAGCGAGCTATGAAGTCCAGGCCAGGTCAAATTTTACAGTGATAAAAATGCATCCGGCCCAAGGTCATTATGAACTTTTCTTTTAATCCGCCGGTGGTGTATGGTCTTCACACAAAAGTAGTGTCAGCCAAAACGAGTGAAGGTTAAGGTAAAATAATAAAGCTATTCTTTTGTAGCCAGTCATCTCAAAGCTTTTGTATGTGCTATTTGTTGTATGACTTATTAATATTGATGACTAGCACGAAACAACAATTCATACGAAAAATATGCTACTTGTGGTTGCTTTGGCTAATAGTTTGTCGTTCCCTAACAACTCTTTTAACTAAAAGTTTCTTAGTTCGACAAAGTTTTGTATCGCGTACAGCAGATTAAAGAATTGAAATCACTCGACGGAAATGAATGACTCTTTCTTCTTTTTTGACAGTTTTGTAAACAAAGGTTGCTATTGCATATTAATACAAGGGTAAAAGGATTCTAAGAAAGTTATCAAATTTCTTCGAAAAAAGGCAAAATTTTGCTCCCCTTCCCCCCCAGAAGGGAATCTCATAAATTCATGGAATAAACAAATTGATCACGTGAACATAGTGAAGGAACGATATATCATTTCGTGATGAAATAGTTCTCCTGCTTCCTTAAGCTGAGTTGCAAAGCAGACGCAGCAAGATGAACATGAGCTGTTCCAGGGATCATAGTTCAGAGCGGAAACAAAAGATTTTACCGTGGATCACGATGATTTTTGGATTGACTTTGACCACTTTCGTGGTCATTCTTTTGACGCAGCTGATCAACTTATCTCGAAACGTGGACGTTTCGAGAAGGACATTAAGCGAGATGTCCGGCCGCCTCCAGAAAATCCAGAAAGAGAACGACGAAATGAAAAAAGAGCTACGAAACACCAAGTCGAACATGGAAAGGATATTGCGAAAGTTTCCTAGCCCTCAAAAGGTTATTACACGTGAAGTTGATTATGGGAAATTGTGCTTTAAGATAGCATTTTATATGCACAATATCTTCCCATGCAGTAGCTGATCATAACCTTTAACTAATTGTGCATTTGTCTTATATATATTTTGCTTCTGTCTCTACACACTGTAGGTCTCAGCTCAAGTGCGCAGAACGACTCGGGCGCAGGGTGCAGAACGTAAGTCATTATTGCACGTATTTGATGTTTAGTAGTTTTGCCCTTCGTCACTTTCACGTACCATGTTTGTTTTGAGTGTGCGGTTATGCAATTAACGACAAAGTTCACTGCTTAAAGACCTTGTTAACAATAATCCATGCTAGCCCAAAACAAATGTCAGCTTATCCCAAATTTATTTCTTGTATTCATTTTTAAATCTCCATGTCATTGACGCACTAATGGACCTGTAAAGAGGGTAGCGCAATGTAAAGTTTTTCATGTTGGTCAGTAGTGCGTGCAACACTCGGATCTCTCTACTTCCGTGTCAGCGTTAGAACATCTTTTTTATCAATAAACAAGCATATTTTATTTCACGTGCTAATTTACTGGCGGATACGAGGTCAATGAAGGATAAGACATATGACAAAAACTATATTGATTTTAAGGGTTTTAGTTCATGAAGTTTTAATAACAAAATCTATTTTCACTTAACTGTAACCTTAGATGAGGCACTATGATCTAATCACCATGGGGTTGGAAGTCTTGAGGGTAACTCATAACATTCGGTGGGGTGCAGTATACCTACAGATGGTTTTTGGTGTGTGGGCTGAAATGCCCGGCACCGACTGCTTTACCCTTGGGTTAGCTCAAACCACTGTCGTCATCTTGACATGCTGACATAGCAATCAACACTAACAGCACTTGCAAAAGGTTTTATTACTACTGAAAAGTACCAAGGGGTGTATCAGTATATTGCTCAAGGCCTTCTATTAAAATTGTGGTATTCTTGCTATTGACGTTCATTCAATCATGTTAAATTTAAAAACTGAATATCACAAGACTTACAACACGAAAGTGCTGCTTTAAACTCCAACTTGAACTGTCACCTGTATTCTTAAAGGTTATCACCACCGAGCGTAACAAAAAGCGTCCGTTACAGAGTAGTTTTCATTTGAATTGTTAAATCTTTACGTTCACTAACAGTCAAATTTTAGATCATTACCTTATAACAACAAACCGCATGACCACAGTCATTTAAGTGTTGGTCGCTTAAAGCTTTCATTTAACCCGCAGTTCATAGAAGTTCTAGCACTGATACACAGACTCATGCAGAGTCCCATGCTTAAAAAACCTCTGCATTGTAAACCATTTAAAATAAACATCACCTCTGGAAAGTAAAGAACTGATTAGTAACTTGTAATGTCCAAGGAGAACCTTAACTTTGATCAGTAACTTCGTTTCATCATGTTACTTAAAAATAATAAACTAAATCCGCTTTGTTTTGTGTAAGGAATTACTATCATGAAGTACCTCCTCGAATTTAGTTGTTTTTCTCTTCTTTGCCATTCTTGAAAACCCGGCGGTTGTCACAGACAACGCCCATCAGTACACGAATTATTTCATCAATATGCATATTCCTTTTTAGAGGCGGACAGCCGAGAGTTTAGTAGTAATCCTTGTACCCTATAACTTTTCAACATTTCGTCGAGAATAGCTAACTAAGAAAAGCTTTCATCTGACTGGACACACTAATTTTTAGCATTAGTATTCTTCCACCTACTCAAAAGTTAGAAAAATACAAAAAATTTATTAGCACAGCAGATTAGAACAACCTTTGCTATAAGTCCTGTACTATTTTTGTAAGATATGAGTCATTGCTTGCAAGTTTAATTTTAATGGGAATATTGTATGCCGGTTTTACAGAAGATAATAAATAACGTCGCGTCAAAACACCTTTCATTTTAATGTTTAGAAAAATTCACTATGTTTTAATAGAGACTGATTCATTTAAAGCTTAAAAGCTTCTTGTTGCAACGTTTTTCTATAGCTGATTGCTCCATCTCCCTTCAAGCTGTAATCACCATTAAGAACAGAACCTAGGGATTCAAGGTGCTGCTCAGTGGCTTGAATCATTTTCATGACACCTTAGGATCAGTCAAACACAAACTCTAACAAAAGTCTAACAACCATCTTTTATAACATAGCTAGAATAGTCGCCTACACCGTAATTTTTAGGGAGTTATTATAACTCCAAAAATGGAGTAAAAATTTTAGGTACAGGATAACCCCTTTTTTGGGGTTATTTTAACTCCTAATTTAACTCCGAATTTGGGGTCATTTTTACTCCTGAAAAAGAGTTCTTTTTACTCCCACCCTGGAGTTAAAATTACTCCCAAATGGGGTTATTTGTACTCCTTACATGGGTTGTTTTTACTCTTTTTGGAGTTAATTTAACTCTGAAAGTGGAGTAAAAATTTTAGGTACAGGATAACTCCGTTTTTGGGCTTATTTTAACTCCTCAATATCTGGGGTCACTTTTACTCCTGAAAAAGAGTTCTTTAAACTCCTTTTTGGAATTAAAGTAACTCCACGAAAAATAACTCCACTGTAAGGAGTTAAATTAGCCCCACTAGAGGAGTTATTATAACTCCCTGAAAATTACAGTGTAATCAAATTCAATAACGCGAGTGTGCTTCATATTCCCATTGAGCACGCTAATGACGTCAATAATTTATACCTCGAGTTCTTGTGAGCTTAGCAATCCACCCAAGACGTCTCCCAAGTGCATCCATAACTCAACAGTACACGATGAAGCGTTAACCATGTGTTTTATAAGGTAAATTTAAGAGAAAACTTTTGAATTTGTTAACCGATAGTAGGGAAAAGAGGTGAGTGTTGTTGATGTTGTTGTTGTGGTCATCTGCATGAGCTGTGCGGGCTATGGCGTGTACAAATCATTCTTTGTAAAGTTAGTTCATTCAAAAAGAATTTTTCGGTGAATTAATAGTTTTCCGGCACCTCAATATGGATTTAACAATCTTGAGTAAACTTTCTCTCAGTTTCAAGACAAAAACATAACTGTGAGGTAAAAAAAATATAGTCACGTAGACGTTGACGCGTGCTGCTTTGAGCGCCCGCCACATTAATAGAAATCTAAGTTAACTGCTGCTTTGATCGCTTTGATAATGTTGCAAAACAATTAGTTCATGCTTCAGCTGTGCGTATGTCGAGATATTGAGCACTTGGGAAGTTTGGAAAGCACTCAAAAGACTAGAGTCGCTCTCGGCTGCGCCTCGAGCAGCTCTTACGCCTCTTTCGTGCTCTCCAAACTTCCCGCGTGTTCAATATCTCGACATACCACAGCAAAGTTCTGCTGAATAGCTTTCATTTGAATGCTCACTCTTTAGGATTTCATTCACAGACTCCATCAAAAATGAGAACCACTTTTACAGCATGTTAGACAATAACATAGGGAAATACCTCTCCTTAATTACAGTATTTCATCTACAGGGTTCAAATGGCTCTGTTGAAGCTCCTTGTACAGCTAGTATAAGAAAAAGAACCAGAAAAAAGCGAACTGCTAAGTAGGTAGTTATTTCGGGATTTCACCCGTAACTTACCTTCAAACAGAATTATCTACACAATAGCTTTCATTTAGTTATGCTGTGATCAAGTTCTACTGAGTCTAATGTTACCAAACTACTTAGAGATGTGCTGCAGCACGTTTACGTTCTACGTGTTATCCAATTATGAAAGAGAAAGAAAGACGAAAAGAAAACTCGAGTCTTCATTGTCTTAATTCAGACTTACTGCCGAGTTGTTTTCATAGAAAGTTGATCTGCTCATGCAGAGGCCGATGCCGTGTGCGCCTTCGACTTTTCGCCTAGTTTAACATGAGGGTTTTAAATAACTTCAGTCTGAAGAAGAAAGTACTGTTGTTTTTTTTTCCAAATCGCTCGACCTCAATTCAAATTACTCGATAGACTACTGTCAAATGACTGAAACATCAAGAAGGGGAACAAGACGGGTTTCTCAGTTGGTAGTACGTTCACTTAATTGGGGGCTGACGGTTTATTTTTCTTATTTCAAACTTTATGTCAGACTTTTGTGTCAGTAAAATGAGCGGGAAGTTATAGCTGGGAGGCACCTTTTGTCTCACAATGCTTTCCCTATGAAGGGTGGAGAATAATATAGTCTAACCCCGTGAATATGGATACTGAGGGGCCATAGAAAGTGTCTATATCAACAGGGTTTCCGCATTAAGTATGTTGAATTTAGAGAAAATGTAAGGCCTTTCTTTCCTCAGGAACAAAGCAAACGTTCCGTTATAACGTGTCTGTATTAAGCGGGTGTCCGTAAAGCGAGGTTTGTAGTAAGCAAAGATAAAATAGTGACCAAGAGAACATCTTAGAGGCGAAATGCGATTTCTACTTCTTTATTGTCATGTTTTCAGGGCGTCGAATAAAAGTATATATCCCTATTTCTGCTCTTCAAATCAATTTTTACCTTTCTTAGATCTGTGACTTCAAAAATTCAGAAACAGAATATCACGTGACTATTGACTACTTTATAAAATTCTCAGATGAAAGCTTATAAGACTATCGAAGATAAAAATATAGAACATTCCGAAGAAAGTCAAGAAAGTCATTTGGCCGCACGGTAATCATGTCTTTTATAAATTGATCGAGAAGAAGCACAAATGTGTTGATGAGTTACATCTTCGAAGCTTTTGTTGTGTCTAAAAAAAACAAAAACAACATACAACATCCTTCTTCCCGGAGCTGATAAGCGGAAAACGGAAAGATATATTTATTGGTTTGTAGCCAGCATTGATAAGGAGCAACGATCAGTTTCATCTCTTCAATTAGTAATGGTAACTCGACTGAGTGGAGTCCAATTCGGTCTGTAATCATGCGAGTGATTAACAAAATCGGACGACCGCGTAGCGGGAGTCCGATTTGTTTGATCACGAGTATGATTACAGACCGAATTGGACGACACGAAATTCTGTTACCAGTTAATCATAACTCCAAAATTTGCGATATATAAGGCTCTTTTTTAAATCAAAACATAAGAATATCCAAGATTTTTTTTTGGTAGTAGTCGCGCGCGTAATGGCGCGTACTGTCCTATTAAACTGTGCTGTTAAGGCTGAAATCAGGGCAGTTGATAGCCAATCAGATTTGAGAATTTTGTTATAGATATGATTAATGAATTAATTCTAATTCTAATGAATGGACCCTGCACTGTCTGCATGAACAGCGTCGATCGATCTACTTTTAACTCAGCTTAGTGGGTGATTTGAAATGATTCAATACTCACGGAAGGAAGGAAATGATAATTAATCTTGTCGGGACGACAAAGATGGGCTCCTGCAATAATTGACCCAAGTAGCACGTTCGATTGCAGTTAAAAATAATTTTTTCCCAAAGTATTCGGTTCACATCCGATCTCCACATGTATGTTGAAACCTCCACTGGAAAGACTCCCCCAATATCTGTTTGATACTTACTTTAGATCACGTTTGTTTTTGCCTCTTTCTTTTTCGGCCACGCCTTAAGGAAAATGTTAAAATGTGCTTATTAAATCTTGGCAAATCTATTCAAAGAATCTTTTAAGTGCTTTTAAAGTGCGTTTTTTCGGTTTCCAATACTAAAGTCGCGATTGCTGTTCAGTCAGGTTAGCACAACTGGTTTTGCGAAACTGTCATGCCACTCCATTTCTGTACCTGAGGTGGCGAGTGGCAATGAGGTCTTTTCACAAGTTTTTGACCAGTTTGGAGAGTTTCGCTGCCTGGTTTATTTAAACATTGCTCTAGGTCTCACAGTGTTGAAGGTGCCTAGTGGTCTGGGATCCCTGATTTTCTTGGAGAATCAGGCTGCTGTTTTGACAACATCAGCTCCGCCGTAATTGTATCGTGTTTAAATAAATGTTGTTGTAGTTGTTGTTGTAATGGCGCGAGTCCAATAAACTTTGTACTTGATAGAGTACGTTTCTGTACGTTTCTGTGTTGAGTGCAACGTTGATTTTACCAAATAGTTAAAAACGAATCATATTTTTATAATCGCGGTACTTCTGGTCACTTCTCGCTAGTCTTCCTTGCCCAGCGGTTTCGCGCCCGTAGAAAACGCCTCATTTGAATAGTGAACGTTCACCTTGCACTGGAGAGTCTAAGTAGGTATACGACAAACGGCAAACGTCAGATTCAAGTTGAGAATTTCTCAAAATAGAAAATGAGCAGATAAAAACAGCTCAAAACAATTCTCATGGATAAAAAATTGCGAGAAACTACGAATTTATGTGTAGAAATAATGAACAGTAAACGACAAGTAAAAGGGGAACTTGGTCACGTGGTACAAGTCCTCTCTTGCGCAAACTTGGTGCTTAACCTCTTTGTCAAGTTTCGCCTCCCACAAACGTAATTTTCCCATTTTTTAAAAGCCAGCATGAATTTGTCAATACTCTGACATTGTTTATCAATTTATAGAGGAGCCTATCTATACAATGTTAAGGAATCATTTATTTCCCTTTTCATATGGTTTTAGAAAATCTGCGGCCACAGAACAACATTACAACGAAGTGCGCATGTGAGCCCACAGCAGGTATCAATCTAAAGTTACTTTAGTAATACTTACCACTTTGACTTACGCTATCACAAGGCTATCCAAAAGTAATAGTAAGCTTTACACATGAAAAAATATTTAAGGCTTCCCGTGTTAGGAAAAACAACATTTTTGCATGCGCGGGAAACTAAAAGTCAGTAAATTATTTTCAAGTTGAATGAAATTTTTGAAAGACATGACATATCAGTCATCCCCATAAAAAATGTTGTTGTTTGATAGTAGACTCGATCACCAGCCGATTAATCGGTGCAATCACGTTCCTTCGCTGTAGAAAGAGGATGCAACCCAGTCCCTCAAAAACGGCTGGAAGTCGAGTCTATTAGTCTTATGTGACAGTAGGGACCTTACGAAACTGCGACGGTGACTTTAACGGGAATGTCAAAAAAGCAATAGGTTTATTGAGCAAAACAACAATTCTGCGCGTGCATCACGCTTTTTTGTACATTTCTTTGCCGTCCCTTCATATCTAGGACATGAATTGACCAAATTTCAAGTTTACTTGGGAACGGAAACGGCAATGCGATAAATTCTAACACGTCTGTCAGAACTCGCGCGCGGTCCCTTCTCTTCAGCTCCAACCCAAATCCCTTCTTTTAAGTAACTGGGCCCGCTGGAATAATCGCGAAAAAAAAGTGAAAGGATACGACGTCTGTTTTTCAGCGACGTTTTTATGGACGTCGCCGTTGTCGGATCGTAAGGTCCCTAGTATCAGTATGTAACGGCTGAGAATACGGTAGGGCCTCTGTATGGATACCTGCGTACGTCGATTTCGTCGCGCGTTTTCCATCAAATCGTCGGTTTTTCAGACAAAATCGTCGCATATCAAGAATTTTCTCGCGTGGTTACGCTACTAGCGAGCTCAGCGCAGCCACAACAACGAAGACGGAGACGAGAAAAATAGGTAAATTAAAAACTCTAAAGTGCAGCAATTATTTAGGCAGTTCTGTTAGTCATTATTGCTCGACTAACGTTGATTGAAAAAGTTGATTGAAATGGCAATGATCCTCGCCTTAATTTCTAAGATCTTCCCTTTATCAGTGGCGATCGTCGCGACTTCGATTTGTCGGAAATACTCCTACAGAGGCTCACAATAGCTTGGTGGCGGGCGTCGACAGTACCCCGGATCCAAACCTTGAGATAAGGGGGGCGGGGCCGGTCATCCAGACCCTTAGATAAAGGGGGGATAGGTCTTCCAAAAAAAGTTTTCGGCCCTTCGGGCCTCAGTTTGGTCCAAAAATAAGGGGGGGGGGCAGGGCCCCCCGTGCCATCCCCAGGTTCCGCCACTGGTCGAGGAGGGGGAAGGGGAGTGAGAGGAGTTGGTGACTGCCGCGCAGGCTAAGAATACAGTAGTACCTCTCCTAAATGATCACGTGTTCCAAATATCCAAATTTTCTAAGTCAAAACCCTAACAGTTTTAACCCCTAGTAAACAAGTACCACTCAATAGCGATCGCGACCAAATTGTCGCAGTTGTACCACGACACAGAGTATAAAAGGAACTTTATAGGAGAAAATCTCCGGCAAGGCCCCTCCTCTAATTCTTGCTTCTTTTTTTTTTTTTTTTGAGGTACGCCCGAAACAAACTAACGCTGAACCGATATAACTTTTAGTGATTTTCGTTGCAGGTTATATTCATCTTCATAAAATTATTACACGGCCGATGTATAATCAGTGGAATAGTGAACCTGGTATGTTTGCACTTTTTTGATACTGATGTATAAAACATGGTACAGAGTTTTTTAAGACCAAAATGGGTTGGTATTTATTTGTAAGAAAGTGTTAAGTCGACAATGTTCAACAAACCTATGTCTGAACACATTTTGAAGTTGCGTACGTGATTCTAGCATCAAAATATTGAAGAGAGATTTAGAATCACGCTTCACGCGGCAAGCTGTACTGAAACGTCAAATTCAAGTTGGTGATTTCCACTTAAAATAGGAAATGAACAGATGATAAAACTGTGCGCAGATACTCGTGTGCCAGTGAAACTAGCGTGAAACTGTTTTTTTTTTTTTATCATTATTATTTACAATAATGAACGGCAAACCAAAGGTAAAGGAAGACTTGGTCAAGTGGTACATATTGGCTTTTACTCTCTGCCGTAAAACGTGATTCTAAAACTCTCTTTTGTTTTTTTATAATTTCATTTCATTTCATTTTATTTTTCCATTCCAAAGATAGATCACAAGATAAATCCAAAATAAACGCTAGAGCTTGAGTCATAGAAAGTTTACAATACGTGATAAAGTACAGTTAAGATCATTGCATTTGGATAAGTTTGCCGGTGGTCACAAAAAGAAGAATGAAACTGAGTGGCACATCTAGGTCAACTAATATTGTGCCCCTAAAATAACGTAGAAAGCTATTTAAGGTTCTAATAAATAGTGCTTTAAGTTAAAAAAAACTCTAAGTTTAGTCTAAAATGTTCGTAAAATTGCTTACGAGAGCAACAAAAAAAACGTCGCCATCTTGACCGCTGGCCTCTGACCACATTTCCTTGTTTCTTATCAGCAGCATTAAAATGAATTTGAGCGAAGTCACGTCCACAGAGAGAGAGAGAAAGCTCGGGTGTTTTAGCCCGCGGAGTTTTTCGGAATTTTTCGACGAGTACTAGCTCCTATCATTTTGATCAAGAGAGAATGAGTGTTAGAGGTGTAGGCCTCTTTTATCGCAGATAAACAGAGAGACATTTGAGTTTGTACACTGAGTGTTTCTTTTAGACTAAAATAAAGGCAACAAACACTGATTGAAACTTACGCAGGCAGAATGCGAAGCGCGTGGGAGTAATGATACTCTCGCGTTTTGTTCGCGCGTTAATGGATTAATGCAGTCGAACCCCGCTTGACAGAAAATTAAACCCGCTCATAATACGGACTCCTTGTTATAACGGACACTTTCTATGCCCCCCCTCAGTGTTCGTACTAACGTGGTGTATTATGAAAAACTGAAGTAGATATCGAAGGCTTGGAGTCTACCTAGATTAGCTAGGGCAACCTAACTTGCTTTATTCACAACTGGCTTTGATTAATTTTTTTTTAACATTTATTACTTTTCACAGACCGGTCGAATCTAAAAATTGGATGGGCCAGTCCAAGCGCAAACAGATTTGCTTCATTGGCGGATGAATCTCATATAAGGATTACAAGGAATGGGACGTATGGGGTATATTGCAAACTCCGAATGAGGACAACTCAGGCAACTTACATCAAGGCTGTTAAAGTGATGGTAGGCCATCAAGGCGTGCATGACGACATATTGTGTGACACGATTCCTTCTCACAGCAAAAAAGCCTTCCATGAGGTTAGGCTCTTTGGACTTGTTTCAATTCGTCACGAAAGTAAATTAAGCGTTCACCTTGAATTTAAAACCCCAAAACCTTGGGAAGGAAGAAAGAGAGAGAAATTTATAAATTTCCTCAAAAATCTGTTTTATGATCATAACAACAACTTTGGAGTGTTTTCAGTCCAATAAATTTAATATCGGCTTGCAATGCATTAATCTTCGATAGCTGCAAACCCAAGAATTGTTTAAGGTTTTCTTTCATTGATTATGCGAACTCTTGTGGCCAGGGACCAAAAAATGCGTCGAAACCAGTCTCAAGTTTTGATTGCGATTGTATTTGTTCATGCTGCCTTCTCGTGGTACAAAGGACGATAATTAGACTACGAGTACTCCCCCATTATTCCTCAGGGATAGTAGAGCGAGCGAAACACGAGCGCGCGTGAAAATTGCCCCACGCAAGAAAAGGCACGTGTCGCCGCTTGTCGCCTTTTCTCGCGTGGGGTGATTTTCACGCGCGCTCGCGTTTCGCACGCGCTACTATCCCTGAGGAAAAATGGGGGACTACTCGTAGCCTAGAGGATAATAGACCCCATACTGATTTTGATTGGCTTGACGAGTTTTTTGCTTCTAATTAACACGTCTTGTTTAATCTTAACTGGATTAAAAAAGCACCAGTGTGAATTACGGGTATTGATTAAAGAGTTACGCCCAAATATCTTCTCTAAAGAGAATCAGAACTCAGTTAGAACTAACGCTGGTGCAAAGTATAGTTTACAGAACTATACGTATAGGTCCAAGTACTGTTTAGATCTTATCTCAGCATAAAACTTCTGAAAAGTGCTACCTAACTCTACACCTTTCATTTAAATGACCGACGGACAGTTTAAACTATAAAGTGATTTTTTTAAAATCACTTTGTACTTTAATCGCACCACAGGAAATTGCCAACAGTGCAGTAACTTCCACTTGAATTATTACATTTTAAGATTTCATCCGTAGACTAGAAAGCTAGAACCAAGTCTCTCCGACACACTATGATCGCGACAACGCCCAAAAGCCGCCTTTTTAAATAAAATATTTATACTTCAGAGGCACAACTTCAAATAACCACCTACTTGGATTAAGAATCAAACAGTTGTCTGCCATCATTGTGCAATGTAATGCAAAAAGTGAACGATACTCGCTGTGTTTGGCAAACAGTTCTAGATTACTATAGAATAAGATCGTAAGGTTGATCTGTTTGGATAATGTCAGTAACCAAAGTTTGAAACAGAAACATTTAAAAGATGATAACGAAGGTAATTAAGAAACAATACAGTCGAACCCCGCTTAACGGACACCAGCTTACTCGACGGACGCCCTGTTGTTACGGACAGTTTGCTTTGTCCCTGGGGAAAGTCCAAACATTGTCTCTAAATTAAACCCGCTTAATACAGACACCCGTTAATGTGGACACCGCGGACACTTTTCGTTCCCAATAAACAGATTCTCTTAGAAAGTAAAGCTCACTATTACCAACAAAATGAACCTTTCCTTGGAAGGTAAAAAAATCTCTTCAGTTGACAGCTTGTCGGTGTTCCCAGCGCTACCTACACCGGATACAATGATTTGTAGACGTCAATTTCAGACTATTTCCACGCATTAAACTAGTTATACAGAGAACGGTTTTGATTAAGTAGTATATAAATGAGCAACTTTTTAGCGTTGCCGTAGATTTAGTCAGCGGAATGACGACTTTGTGAACGTTGGAGATGATTAATTTGAGGATGCTAATGTCCTCTTCTGTTTGTATAATAATTATTTTTTTAATCTAATAAAAGGTGTTTTTCGGCAATAAGAACATAACCCGTTTAATATCGACACCTCGTTAATACGGACTGTGGCCCCCTCATTTGTACTTAACCATGTTAACTCGTCATGTAAAGGAGCTTGTACATACGACAAACACTGAATTGTAAATACCAACTATATTTCTATAACGAAGCGAAGCTGCGTAGCGCCGATCGCGAAAGTGGAGCGTCACATATCGCGGATAGTTTGAACGCCAGCTAAAGGCTCCATCTTATTATCCATAACAAAAGGAATAAGAGTTTCTTTGCCCACGATAAATAATCATAAAATATATATTAATTTTAACTGGCCTTAAAGGGACATAACCTAGAATGAATCAAGAAAGATGCTAAAAGATTACAGTAGATAGAGATTCTCTTTTGTATGATGCAGTTCATGCTTTTTGTAAGTATTTATAGTCATGACTAAAATCTAGTCTCGACGTATCATTCTTGTTTAGAAGAATGAGCTGTATATTTTCAGCTAAATAAAAGTCAGATTTTTTTACACGTCTGCGTTTAAAATTCAGTTTAATAACAGTCTGATGGGGAGAGGAAATACTTGTAGGTTTATAGTGTTACGTGCGTGCACCATAGAGGCTCTTTCCTCTGCTGATCGGGCTCTTTGCGTCGTAGGGAGGCTGGAATGAAAAAAAAAGAAAGGGCCCGAGGCACGATGGGAAGGAAAAAGAGAGAAGAGAGGCCCTTTTCCCTCTTCCCATCGTCCCTCCGCCCCCCCCCCCCCCCCCCCCGCGCATTCAATTTTTCGTTTATATTTGCTATTTTTATTGGGACACCCAGTGGGAGTCTCTGAGGAGACCAGATTTCCTGGATACGTGATGACAAAGGAAACAGAAACTCTGAGAATGAATCCGTTTGAAAAATTGCGGAAACATCCCTGAGAAGGCAAGATCACGCAAATCCTGTGAACATTCTGGCAACCCGAGCGGGCAAAATGGGATTTCCCGCGTTAGTTCCGCAAAAAAGTTGTCTTTATCGTCATGTGATAAATCCTTTATTGACCAAGCTTGTTCGGTCAAGATGGCTGAGTAATGTCCAAGTTATTTTTGCATTTTTATTGACCACGACTTCGTCTCGATCCACAAAAACGCAACAAACGAACTTGGCCAATATTCCGCCATCTTGACCAAACAAGCTTGGTCAGTTTTAACGCATGCGCATTAGAGAGAATAATGGGACATGTGAATTTCAAAAACGTAAGTCTAATTCCTGAGACGTCCGCATATTTTAATCGATTTTCGAACGTCATCAATAGAGAGGTCAAACTTCACGTTTACGTCAAACGGCAGACGCGAGTTTGAACCACGTGACCAAGTTTCTCATTTACTTGTCATTTACTGTTCATTATTTCTACACATTTCATGCAATTTTTTATCCACAAGAATTCTTTTAAGCAGTTTTTATGTTCTCATTTTCTATTTTGAGAAATTCTCAAATTGAATCTGTCGTTTGCCGTTTGCTGTATACGTGGAGCTTTAACTCTCTAATGTCCACGCGGTACTGGTAATGGAGAATATTTATTGTAATGGCGACTGTTGAATTCTCTCTGGACAACATAGAACAAAAAAGTTGCAGACCACTCCGGAAAAATAAAAATTTCCGATCAATTTCAAGCGTTTACTTGGTCTAAAAATAACTTTCAATTGGTGAAATTCATATATCCCAAGGTCTAGACTGGGCGTCCCATGCATTATTCTCCCTTGCGCATATACAGTATTGTTATTCAGCGCACTAACCAGAACACTAGATCTTTCTGGATTATGGCCTTTTTTGTTGATCTCACCTGATTACACGCTTTGCCACAAATGTCCGGCGCTGTACACACGAGCGCTTTTTTTTCTATCATCCTTAGTTCTACACTTCTAGAGGTGGAAGCGAGGAATAGTCTGACAAAGTAAGATTTTTGTTACAATTTTCCCACAACCCTTTTTTTAATTGCCCTTCCTTACCTACTTCCACACTTCTCAGTGTTGTGGAAGGGTGAAATAGTTTAAAACATTAAAGTAAGGTTGATATCGCACTTTTTCCTAGTCACGAACTTTTTGTCATTCTTTACTTTGTTACACACTTCTGGTGTGTAGAAGTGTCACTGGACATGGCTCCGCATGCTAAAACAAGGCTACAGTTAAAGGTACTAAAAAATGGGCAAAAAAAACATGCCACTTGTCTTGCAACATTGCTGAAAAACGAGTTGAACAGCAATGTTGCGCGTTTTACCACCCACATCAAACCTGTCTTGCAACAAATCAGGTTGTCAACAAGTTTAAACGTGGGTAGTAAACATGACTGGTAACATACCTTTTAAACCCGTTTTGCATCAATTTGCAAAGCAAGTTGCACGTTTTTGTTGACCGTTTTACCGAAGCTTAAGCTGACCGGATGTCACAACTTTAGTTTAGAAGGCATGGTTGACAGAAGGAATTCCTTATCCGACCATTTTCCTTACCTCAGTTCTTCAATGTAAAGCCAGAACTTTAACTTGCTTTAGCTTTACAACTAAGGTAGCAAACAGGAAAAAAATTCAGATGAAACTACAGTGAAACCTCCGTGTTTAACACCAAAATTTTCCCAGTCAAAGCCCTATAATCTGAAGAACCTCTCGTGAACCAGCACCTGACGGTTTTATAGTTTTTCCATTTCTCTTTACGCATGGTGTGGTCCCTTTATTCGCTGTATGTACTACACCACTCAGATTATTTGAAGAACTTTGCATCAAGAACTCCCTGTCAGTTTTGTACCTGAAGAAGATGAGTTTCGATTTCGGGCTGCTACCTCTTTCGAGATCAATAGGATTGTACAGTCATTTCCTTCAAATAAAGCACCAGGGAAAGATAAATTACACATGGCAGTGGTGAAAGATGCTCTACCGGCCATCCTCCCGATTTTGACAGAGATCATAAACAGTTCACTTTTGACATCTGTATTTCCCTCACCATGGAAAGAATCTGAAATTGTGCCAATTCTAAAGGATGGTGGAGATCCGGAAGTAGCCAACGGGAATAGACCTGTGTCGTTGTTACCTGCCCTATCTAAGATATGTGAACGAGTAGCCTTAAATCAATTCACCGAATATGCAATAAGGAGAAACTGTCTCAGTGGACACCAGAGTGGGAATAAGAAACGACATTCGACAGAGACATTCAATATTTTGATGTCAGATCTAGCCTTGGAGGCAATGGACCGCAAGCACGTCACTGCCTTGCTACTTGACCGGAAGAAAACAGTCGGTGAGAATCGGTTGCGAAACATCTGAACCCCGCCTAGTCTCGTATGGTGTACCACAAGGATCAATTTTGGGCCCCGCATTGTTTAATATCTACATCAACGATCTACCATCTGTACCTAAGGTAGGGTCGTTAGAGTGCTATGTTGATGACTCACAGTTATACCTCTCATTTCCTGTACGTGATGCCACCTTAGCCGCAGCTCAGCTGACAGAAGATCTTAGGAACATAGCCACATGGTGTTGTAAAAACAGTCTACTCATTAACCCGGAAAAAACAAAACTTCTGGTTCTGGGGACTCCGCAGTTGCTGATGAAGATACCAGATGATCTAAGCATTACACTACTCAGCAAGGAGATTACATCATCTAAGTCTGCGAAAAACCTGGGGGTTACAATGGACTGTAATTTAACGTACGACGAACATATAACTCAATTAACTTCGAAATGTATAGGTAGCCTTTGTCAAATAAATCGCGTAAAATACCTGTTTGATAGGCGTACGTTGATTACTATAATTAATTCTCTCGTATTCAGTAAATTATTGTATTGTTCATCAGTATGGGCTAATACCACCAAGAAAGACATCGAGCTATTACAGACAGTGCAAAATTTTGCAGCCCGGATAGTTTCTGGAACGACGAAATTTGATCATGTTACACCTATTCTTAAGCAGTTACAGTGGCTGCCAATTGTTAAACAACTTGAGGTTAGGGATGCTACCATGGTATTTAAATGCTTAAATGGACTTGCACCTCCATATCTTTGTCAGAAGTTTAAAACCAGATCGGAAGTGCACAACTGCAACACTAGGAATAGGGACCGCCTACATATACCACTCTGTAGGACGGCTGCAGGTCAGCGCGCGTTTACCTTCAGAGGCCAAAGGCTGTGGAATAGTCTCCCAGACGAGTTTCAGTCTATCACTAATTTAGATGTATTTAAGGTCAAAATAAAACAGCATTTTTTAGGAGTATTTTTGGAAAACTAAGTTTTAGATATTTGACATTGTAAATTAAGCTGAAAAGCCTTTTTAAGGAGATTAATAAAGTTATTATTATTATTATTATTATTATTATTATTATTATTATTATTATTATTATTATTATTATTATTATTATTATTATTAACTTTCAGTGACAACATGGAACTCAGAAACGGATAAGTAACTTAGAAATCACATGCAATAAATTCTCGGCCACAAAGTAGATAGGTCGAGACCTCTTCTCGGAAGAGACTCCGTGTGGTTCGGTTCTCGTAAGCGACCATCTCCCGTAAGCTACCACTAGATCTTCGCATTTTGGGTGGTTGCTTATGGGAGGTTTGACTACAGTCTCCAATTTATTACATCGCACAACCAGACAGAGCATATCTGAGAAGTGATCTCAAAGTTTTGTATTAATAAAGGAGGTTGTTTCATAAGCTTATTTCTTATCCACGGTTCATACAAACAATTGCAACCATTTTCCAAGGACTTTTCGAGGACTTTTCAAGGACCACGTTTGATTCTCAAGGACCACCTTCTAGGAATATAATTTCACAGGTTGTACGTATTGAACGTGTTTTGTTGCATATAACATTGAACACTTTACGTAAATAACCTTTACGTTTTCTGAGTTATGATTCATATTGTGTCTTGGACAATCAAAAAGCATCAAAAACACTTTCGAGGCCATTACATTCAAAGTTGAACAAAATTCAAGGACTTTTCAAGGTTTCAAAAGTGACCACCTGTACAACTGAAACGGTTAAAAGACAAATAAACAAAAAAAAAGACAAAGCAAGCAGTATTATGATATAGCTTTCATCACAGAAGAATGCTGCTCGGTACAAAAAAATTGGTCAACACGCGGTAAAGGTTACTAAAAAAAATGAGAACATAAAAAATCAACATGCCAACTTAGCAAAATCTCAAGAGCGTCTAGAGTCTAAACAAACTCTCAATAGCTAGAACTCGACTTCACAACAGTATTATGTCACCAATTATTTTCTCGAGAACTCGATGACATGAAAGAAAATATAATGTATCAAATCGTACCACTTTACACTACCCATCTCACTTTATATCTTTTGAGTTAATTGTCAACTTAAATCCACTTAATCACTGGAACTGACCGCACCCTAAAGGATATGTTGCACGGAACGATTCACAACTACAATTTTTAGCGCAACACAGCATTGCAGTGCTGGAGCAATGTTGTAACCATTCGAAACAATGTTGCAACAATGTTGCAACGCTGTGTTGCGCTAAAAATCGTCGTTGTAAATAGTCTCGTGTAAGATCACCTCAAAAACAATCCGAAAATGAGCATGCAATACGAGATTTGAAACCTTCTCAACCTCTCCAAGGGCCCCAGTATCCTTTCTTACGCGCCATTTCCATTGCTTTTGGGTCAGCGGGTTTTTTACCCGGAGGGACTAACCCATTCATGTAATACTGTACTCTGTCCTGTAACTTCTTTACAACATCCGGGAGTTGCTCGCTGAGGTCAGTGTGTTCATTTGGATCAGCAGTGATGTTGAATAGGGCAACTTTGATGTTATCATCGAAATTCTGTTAACCAAATTTAACAATGATCAGTTGCTATCTCCTACAAAGGCTCAGTAAAACAATTTACGTTTGAAGGCCAAAGCAGTTTTTAGAACTGATACATTACTGTGTAAAATTATTTTTTCTTCTGACAGGCACACTGTTATTAAAACCACCTAATGTAAACTTCCGCTTAAAGGCCTTAGGCTTATACAACTTGGTAAGAGGTTTTAGGAGAGCTTATAAACGGAGGGTTTATATTCGAGGGGTTTATATCCGGAGGGGCTTATATCCGAGGGGGTTTATAACCAGAGGGGCTTATATCCGGGGGGGTTTATAACGAGAGGGGCATAACGACCTAATGTAAACTTCCGCTTAAAAGCCCTAGGCTTATACAACTTTGAATTTGTAAGGGGTTTTAGGGGGGCTTATAAACGGAGGGGCTTATATCCGAGGGGGCTTATATCCGGAGGGGCTGATATCCGAGGGGCTTTATAACCAGAGGGGCTGATATCCGAGGGGGTTTATAACCGGAGAGGCTTATGTCCGAGAGTGCTTATAAACGGGAGGGGTAATAACCGAGAGGGCTTACATAACCGGACTCAAAACAAGCTACATCGGATGGCAGTGCTGATCAAAATACGTTTTGAATTTACTCTCCTTATTGAGTCTCAAAACGGCGTCAAAATCGAATTTATTTGAATACAAGCTAGAGGGGGGCTATTGAGGGGGGAAGGGTATAACCGGATGTATTTTTTTGTTTACAGGTATGGGGGCCTATAACTGGGGGGGGGGGACGGGCTTATAAGTGGGGTGAGGTGGGGGGCTTATACGCGGCAGAAGTTAATGGTATTCTCATATTCTTTTTGCGCTTCAGGCTTACTATACTGTCAATGTACATCAGCGTACTTTGAGAAAAATTTCTATGCATGATTTCCTGGCTTTTTACCAATTTCTCTCTCAGTTCCTGTGTAGAATTTTCAAACATTAACAATTGTACAGACTATACAACTACCCTTGCCTCCCATACAAACACCAAATACCACTTTCAAGCAGTGTTAGAACCTGAACGACGCTTTATAAAACTACGTGTGAAACAGCAGTTTTCAATTTCAATCATTGAAGTCGCTGGTAAGATTTAAAATGGGAAAGCTGGGATGATGCAGATGTTATTTTATTTTTCACCATGTTCTTCGCTTTCTCAGGATTGTATATATATCATGGAAAGATCCCTGAACGAATGAACTCAGGGGGTGTTAAGTATATCACAAAGAATTAAGGGTGATAAGTATATTACGGAAACAAATTGGACGCACCTTTCTGACTTCATTAGTTAAATGCGGGAGTAATTCCGGCGGTTTGTACCACGTCATATTGGGGACGTTCATCAACAGCTTCATGTCATCAACACGGATTGCAATGCCTTCATAGTCGGAGGCATCAAATTTTGAGAAGTCGCTTTTGCTTGGAGGCAAATCAATATTGTGTAGAATCTCTGTTCTTGGGGATGCAGTTCCCTCAGATATGCTGTGCCAAATGTTGAAGCCATCCAGTGGAGGAAGAGACCCATCGTCTTTAATACCTAAAAAATTGGAATTGAGTAGAATTTATCCAGAGGATACTTCTATCCACCTTTTGAACAGCTGTTGCTAGGTGTAAAATCAAAACCCATATGAAAAACACAAGGAAACTTAAAGGTTGTTTACCACTGACATGGGCAAACCAGTCGAAAAGCAAGTTAAAGTGGTTTGAGCATGTATCAAGATCATCAGGGCTTGCCAAGACCAGTTTACAAGGAACAGTGCAAGGAGGGAGAAGAAGGGGTCGACAAAAGTAGCGTTGGGAGAACAATATCGCTGAATGGACAGGATTGAAGTTTTGCGACGCAGTAAGAGA
The DNA here is from genome assembly GCA_964035705.1 of Porites rus. Classification (NCBI taxonomy): domain Eukaryota; kingdom Metazoa; phylum Cnidaria; class Anthozoa; order Scleractinia; family Poritidae; genus Porites; species Porites rus. The sequence continues at coordinate 5,423,398 of OZ038000.1, forward strand.
AGCTGAAAACAAAACAAAATGGAGGGAGGGAGTTGCAACATCCGTGGCGCCCCAACGGTCATTGACTACGGGATAGGTGCAGGTGCAGGTGCAATGGTAAGTAAAATTCGGGACTGGCAAATTTCTTCCCGGAATCGCGTTTAGCATTTGTACAAATCACCTTAATTTATCGAAAAATGGCCGCGAAAGCCCGAGAAAGGTGTCAAAGATGGCTTTGAAGAAATGTAACATGAATGTCCCTTTGGTACAGGGGTACTTACCATGTACCTGGGAAAACCGGAGACTCCTGTTGGAAAATCAAATGGTTCGCACCATTCGGTTTATTGGGAAGCTTCAGAAAATATGGGCTGTAATTTGAGGCGAAGCAATTTTTCTACACTTTTCAGTCTGTTCAGTTGATTTCGATATACTTTGTAGCGGGTCATTGTCCCACCACGCCAAATTCTAAAGCATTATGTTCATTCACAAGATTTCCACCAAGGTTGTTTGTGCAAATGGTAAGCACCATCCCAGGCTACCCCTTGACTATCTTTTTAGACGTTCCGCTGCTCCCGGAAATTTTCCCCTGGAACGACCCAAAAAGTAGTTTAATTTACTTTTCAACCGGATTTTCCGGAAACGTTTTGTAAATGGTCCAATGAGTGGTAAACAACCTTAACTTTACCTGCCAAATAGAGAAGGGTTGGGTACCAGTCTGTCACGTGAAGGAGTTCTTTGCACTTGACGCCTGTTCTCTGAAGCATTTTTCCATGGACAAAGCCAACTCCTCTGACCCCTCCCTCCCACAGGGTGCCTTTGTGTCCACGGAGGGGCCAGTTATAACCTCCTCTACTTGGAATACCTCCGTTATCGGTAGAAACAATCAACAAGGTGTCGTCCCATAGACTACAAGAAAATAGGCAGCTTAATAAAAATAGAAGATATTACATGGCCGCGCAGAGATACGAAATTTCCATGCGAGTGTCGACCACGTAATGTTCTATTTATTATATAAACACCAATGAAATGCCAAACCATTTTACTTAAATAGTTTTTTGGTCTGAAAGGTGCGGTTTATTATGAAGCCATAGCAATGGTGATATTTTCACATGTGAAGATAACATGTTATTTTCACATAAGATATCAAGTTTTCGCGCGAAAGATCACTTGGTATTTCATTGGTGTTTATATAACAAATAGTATTATTATACATTGTACTCACTATCTATCTTCTCATTGGCTAAGATCCTACAGTTAATTTTGAAAATCAGCGTAACCTACAGATTGGTTAGTTATCTACTAGCAGATAACTGACTAACCTGTAGGTTGCGAGCGCAATGCATGATTTCCAAAAACAATGCGACGGTGTATTTGTAGTTATTTGTTCCAAAACACTGTATAATAAAACAAGTATTAGATTCGGTAAGTGTTATCAGCCTCGGCCTTTGGCTCGGCTGATAACACTTACCTCGACCTTCGATATTCTGGATATCACAAAAACCTTATCCAATAATTGTATATTACTGTGAAAGATAAATTATTACAAAATAGTTTTAGGTTAAAGGGGGTATGTCATGGAGCCCGTTACACGTGCATAGATAGAATTAGCGCAAGATTTTATTTGGTTTAGCTTACGCTCAAAACATTGCCAACTGAAGAAACATTGCTCAAGATTTCTGAAGAAGCCTTAGACAACGACGAATCCATGTATTGGACTTTTCAACTCCATTTTGGGAGGTCAAACGAAAATCGCTTTAACGGTTGGTGTCCCGAATGGCTGTGATCACTGAAAAAGACTTAAGATCTGAGCGCTTTTCCAGCACTTGCTATCAATTACTACGATCATTGAAGTGATGTATCCATATAATCGCTACGATTGGTGAACTTTTCATTCAGCGCCCGCATCGATTTAAATAGCCGCAGCTAGGTCAATTCAATAATAAAAAATTGAAGCCTGCGTGGCAGACAGATGTTCAGCGAGAGTGAAATGATTCGTTCGAGAGAGGTGGACACGCACGACACACTCCCCTACACGCGCCACCTCCTACCTTGCGGCGTGAATGTTTTATGTGCTTGCTACGCAGGCTACAATCTTGGACAAAATAGGCGGAACATTTAGCCCTCCCGGCAAATTGAGGATGGGAAAAGGGCGCGTACTTGATTCCTGGGGGGATGGAGGATTGCTGTTCTATTTTATTCTGTCCAAGATTGTAGCATAACCGAGTAGTTGAACGCAGGGTAGGACTGGAACCCTGGACGCCGGCCGAATTGAAATGCTGCAACCTAAGCCGCCAGGCTATGCTGCCTGTTTATATCCCAGGGGATACTCTTGGGATTTCTTGGTGGGTTATGCCGCTCGGTCCTGGCCCTATTTCAGACCAAAAAATGTCATGTCCCACATCCGTTTTCAGACCTGGCCTCTACAATCAATACCCACTTTCAGACCTAAGAAATTATATCATTATTACTTAGATGTGGTTGCCACAAATGATTTCTTAAAATCCACTTCGAATTAACACATTACTTTTTCTTTCTTATTCATTTGGAACTGAAACGACAAATACGTTCATACACATTCGTAGTTGCCTCGAAAACCACACCCTATTCCAGATTAAACTGGCAAAGTGGACATCCGCTTTCAGACCGATACGGTGCAAAAACCATACCCTGGGGCGGCGCATACCCATATGGGAGTCAGTGGCGGATCCAGGGGAGGGGTCCGGGAACCCCCCCCCCCCCGTAGTTCCCTCGCAAACCACACTCTATTCCAGATTAAACTGGCAAAGTGGACATCCGCTTTCAGACCGATACGGTGCAAAAACCATACCCTGGGGCGGCGCATACCCATATGGGAGTCAGTGGCGGATCCGGTGGAGGGGCCCGGGTGCCCCCCTTATTTTTAGACCAAACTGAGGCCCTAAGGGCCGAATAAAAGTTATTTTGAGACCGCCTCCCGTTATCTCGGGGTCTGAATTACCCCCCCCCCCCCGAAGGTCTGGATCCGCCACTGGGACACCCCCCCCCCCCCCGGGAATTATATAGCCAGGTAGGTGGAGCTACTCACCCAGCCTTTTTCATAGCTTGAGTCACATTTCCTATGGCTTCATCCACAATATCAACCATTGCTGCGTAATCTCTTCTTGTCTTATTTTCAATGAATTTATATTTGTCAATATACTCTTGAGGGGCTTCTGTAGGAGCGTGCACACATTGAAATGGTAGATACAAAAACAACGGTCTTGAGGAGTTGTGTGATAGGATCACATTTTCTGCTTCCTGAAAAGAAAAGGTAAAAGGGGAAGATCTTTGGTACCTGCCCAAAGTGTCGGCTTGGCTCGAACTTCAGAGACTACTGTCAGTAAGAGTTTCAACATGTCAGGGGCACCCAACGGGAAATTTGAGAAAAAAACCTAAATGCAACAACAAAGCATAGATAAAGCTCTCTGAAACCATTTTAAGCATTTTGGGAAAAATCTATCTGTTCCTCATTCCCAGCAAGACTGATGGAAGAGTTCCCAGCCAGCAAGGTGCACCTACAACCTGCAACCTGACTTACTAGGAAGTTTCCCAGGAGACAGGTCATAAAGAAAAATTCAGACTTTAAGTTGGGGGGAGGGGGGTTGGGGGGAGAGGTTTATGACATATAGGCATATGTAGGAAAAACGGTGTTCGTTACTAGATTATTTGGGAAAAGAATATAGAATAAAATAAAGCAGGATGTTACCTAACAAAATCTTCATGTTTCTAATAAACCCCCCTAGCAGAAATGCTAAAATACAAAACTAATAGCAAAACAAATATTCGAATGCTTTGAAAAAAGGAAAGGGGAAGACAGCAAAAAGTAAATACCCTATGACTCTAGCCATATACAGTTAGGAATGTTTTGTTGTTTGTACTTTTAGTTATTTGGAAATAGTTGATATACTACTATTTATTGTATAAGACTCCAAATGAATAAAACATGTATGTATGTATGTATAGGCAATAGCCGCTATTCCATTCATCAAATCCCCTTAAATACCCTCAACTATCTTTTTCTCAGGAAAGCTTTTCTTCTAAGGACATATTATTTGTTCCACATTTCCCAGTCAGCAAAAATTTAGTTGAAGAACAGATATTTTGAGGAACAGATCTGTTGGGTGCCCCTGACATGAGTCCAATATTCTTTAAACAAGAGATGAGGCTTTTGGACAAAAACAGCGGTCTTGAGGACGTTTTTCGAAAGTTCTTTACAAACGTCCTTAACTTCGGCTCAAATACAGTTCGTTGGTGTAAAATAACCAATTTTTAAGGCCTTTCCTAATAGATAAAAAGTTGAAAGTGCCAGTTACGGCTTTCACAAACTATTGCCGGTGGTTTAGTGATAGATCATGGCGAGAAAGTGAAATTCACCGAAAATCTAAGTGACTATCTTTATATAGCAAGCCACATGCCACGAGAGGATAATAGGACAATTATCCTCTGTTGGAGATGCCAAAACTATATAAGTAGGATATATTGAGGCAAGAATGGCAAGAAAAGTATCGTTATAGACGACGCATTTCTAACCAGGCCTCATACGTTTTCCAAATTTCGAGCTTGTTAACGGACGATTAAACCTCTTTTTCTCCAGTATATCTTGGCAGCTTGACAAGATTTCAAAATAACTATCCGAGATCTTTGGGATATGAGTACCTTTTCATTGACTATCTGAGGTCTTCGAGACCTCATTGGTATGATTTTTCAAATTGCACCGTGATGGCGATGATCACCGTTTTAAACAAATTGTAATTTGTTGTAACTGATTTGTTTATCCACAGAGCACTTAGGAGCTCTTTTAAGAACTCGTCGAAGCATGTCCGAGCGTTCCAGATCGAATTGGAATTTGGAAGTGCTGGGGAAAAACGGACTACCCGGATAAACGCCCCTTGGAACAAGGGAGAACCAACAACTGACTCAATCCACATATGGCGTCGACGCAAGGATTCGAACTTCGAACCCGGGCCACATTGGTGAGAGGCGAGTGCTCTCACCACTGCGCCAGCCTTGCTCCTCAAACAAGGATTACCTTAGCAAAAAGTCTGGCTGAATATACACCTTCCTTATCTTTAACAGGTTCCTTGTTGTCACGTAGGTCAACTATGCCTTTTCTTTCATGGTTAAAGTGGTCTTCAGCTCCCATGTAAAACCCGTAAAATGAATCAAAGCCACGGTAAGTAGGAGTATACGGCCATTCATAATATCCAAGGTGCCACTTTCCCACTATATGCGTTGAATACCCTGACGCAAAACAAATTATATTTCTGTCATCATCAACAACAACAACAACTTCATTATTAGAAACGCGACATTTATCTGACTCGCCACACTTCCCTATCACCCAAAAGGCTTGCCCTATACTCCACCTCAGTACCTTCCATTTAAGTACCAAGCAACACCTATGCAGGTCTTGCAGAAATTCCCCTTCTGCTAACACCTTTATGATGGGCAGTTCTTAGTGACAAATTCCCCACCACCGCCGGGCAGACGATCTTTATTTTCTCGTACAATATTGAAATTTGCACAGTTATGAGTCATTAAGTCAAGTTCTACCAACCTCGTTCCAAAAGGGAAAAAGCCCTGGGAGAGTTTGAGGGTCTACTTTTCCAACTGCGACAAAACTAATGACTTATGTTTATAATAAATGTCATACCAGCTTTTTTGAGCTGCTGCGGTAAGGTGATAAAATTCAGGGGAAGTCCATAAGGCTCTGTAGGACGTATCACTCCATGCTGAAGCCCTGAATCGAAGACAACAGTGAATGAAGAATTTAAAAAATAAGCAATGCTAATTAGGTCACGAATGTAATTTTTGCAACTTCGAAAAAGATCAAGGACGTCATCGGGATTCGAACTTCTGACAATATTGGCCACATGATAATTTTCCAGCGAATTAAAGCGGCTACGCTCTTTTAGGTCAATTATGCGTTCAAGTCATTACTTAATCTGCTACACAGCCGTTTTCAGTGTCGTCACGCAACGCTCCTCTCCACAGTGGGGAGGAGCGTTGCGTGACGACTCTAAAAACGGCTGTGTAGCAGACTAGTCATTACTTAGCGCCTTTACAAAAACACAAAATGGTGAAGAAGATATCGAACAAACTACCGAGGTAGCACTATAAACAATTAGCTTTTTGTGTGATTTTCGGAGGCGTAGCATTAAAACTTGAAAAAGTTCGCCAAACTTTCTTAAGTTTCAATCGGCGCGTGTCCATCCTCGTCATCCATAGCAACAGAAGACAAAAAACAGTGCGTAATATAGTCAAAAATACAACCAACAAAACTATAACATTACTTTTGGAATTCAATCAATGCGAAGAGACTTTTTACTTTTTTAAACTGATAGAAATTAAAATTGCGTGACATAAGTCCTATTAAATTTTATGTGTCGCGGTATTCTTAGCCTGTTCCAGGCTCCAAGATAGTGGGGAAAACGGATAAAAAAAAACTGCGAAAAACCGCGTGAGGACTCAGAAGAGAGAGTGAGGTGGTCTGCCCTTCACCATTCCCGCCGTTCTTCGCTCGCTCGCCTTTGCGCTTCTTGCGCGCTTTTTTCTTGTTCGATTTTTTCTCTCATCTACAAAGACCGAGACCCTTACACAGGCTTCTGTATTCTTGACATTCTTGGCACAAAGTTGTCAGCTAAGTTGTTGCCCCACCACCACCACCCTTGCCAAGAATCAGACAATTTCGCCTTCCTACCTCCCCCAGCAGCAAAAATCGACATGTAATCGGCCAAATATTTTAGTAATAAAATAATGAAATCTTATTCATTGAAACAAGTACTTTATCATACCTGTATGTATCGGGTATCTGCCGGATAGAAGAGCGCTTCTAGTCGGTGTGCAAATCGGTTGCACGTAATAGTTATCCAGTATGACTCCTTCAGAAGCAAGCTGATCCATGTTTGGGGTTTTTATTTTGGAGCCATGGAACCCAACATCGCTCCAACCATAATCATCTATAACCACCAGTAAGATATGTAAAGGAGCAGCGCTTACTCGGAGCGCAAACAACGCAAACAGCCCACCAAAAATTGAAAAATAATGTAATCCCATGTCGTAGGATTTTCCGTGAGAAAAGACTCGAGTGACTATTCATTCATGTGACTTGTTAAGTTAAGCATTACCTTTCAGTCTGTCATCAAATAATGTCTGAAATAACATATACGGACATGTTTGACCTGCAGGTCTCTCATGGGTTCAGAGCGTCACGAAACTGAAACAAAAGAAAAAATGTAATACGGAGGCTCCTAGCCTGTTCCCTGGGCCCTGTCATGGGAAATGTGTAAATAAAGAGTTTGCACGGGCGTTCGAACGGGTATGCCAAAAGCATGGTTGTTCGATTACAAAAGAGCCCATAGTAAATTAACTTTCGTCCAATCCTTTCTTGAACTATTAAGGGTCAACGAAAAAATTCCCCCTTCCCAATAAAATTAACCTGCGATCAGGCGGTCCTTTTTTCCCTTTCAGTTTGATCGCAGGTTGCATTAAATTGGGCACTAAAATAGGGGAGAATCTCCCAGGGTAAGATAATGAGTAACAATTGGAAAGAATCACATGATAATCATGTGCTCCTACCTTGAGACTACATACCGCTGATACAGCTCTGCCGCTGATATAGCGATGTAAACACACAGCTTTCAGTGCCGATCTGTAATCATTATAAGCGATGATTCGCTTTTTCTGGTTTGGTTTCTTTTTTATCGGTGCCGTTTTGGAGACAGCAAATGGTTCCAAGCCTCCTAACATAGTACTGACTGTAATTGATGATCTGGGTTGGAGTGATGTGGGATTTCAAGGATCTGTTATTCATACTCCAAACATCAACAGACTGGCAGCTGAGGGCGTCATATTGGACAACTACTATGTACAACCTCTATGTACGCCAACCCGAAGTACCCTGATGACTGGAAGGTACCCCATACATACAGGTGATCCTGAATAGAGCCGTAGATTTGATTTTGAAAAAGCTACAATGCCAAATTTAAGACTTGTCACGCTTTGAACACGCTGTGTGAAAAAAGGTCTCATAGGAGCCTGTTCACATGCTGTCACGCAACGCAAGCGTACCGGTTTTTTTGACCGCGCCACAATTTTATACAATACAGTATTTTCTTCAGGGGCTCGTATATGGGAGGGTAGCTCGAAATTGAGGGCTAACCCTCGCTGTTTTTACTGCTCACGGCTTATCTTTGTGCCGCCTCCATTATCTGAACGTCTGGAACAGGCCATTGCTTTACCCGCGTCCCAAATTTCGGATAGCTATGTACCGCCTAGGGTCTTGATTAAACCCTGACCCAATTTTTAAAAGAATCAGACAAACAAAAATTGATACCCTATTTAAGGCGGCCCAAACCCAAAAAATGACACCCTATTCAAAGGTGAATAAAATACGGATTTAAGCGACACACAAACCTTTAATAAAAAAGGAGAAACAAACGAAAAGGAAGGTGTCAGTGAGGTGACTTACAGGCAAGTTTAATAGCAAAATCTTTTACCCCCAAGGTCGCTTATTCAAACGAAGTCTAATTAAGGCCCCGGTTAGGAAATCTTTGGACCTCCAGATCTCTTCCTTAGTGGGTAGTTTTAAGAAAATAAGTGCTTTTCCAGTCTACGCATCATGCTTTCATGAAACTGTTCGCGACAAATGGTGTTAAGATAAAAACATTGGACGATCTGAAAATGGCTTAGAACGCGATTTTGTTAAAACACTGGCTAAACTCCGTTTAAATAACTGCCCCTGCGGTGTTTCTGTGTAACTCACCTCTTCTTCCAAGGCCCAGATACCGCTGTCACAGTGATTTAGGTTTTCTTCCCGCTAGGTTTCCCCATGCACCTTTCATGGATCTGAATTTTCCATGTGATTTATGTTTACCTTTTGTCAATCTATAGAAGGGTTCGAATTGGCCCTTAAAACGCGCGAAAAGAGAGAACAGGGCGGATAAAGGTTGGGCGATAAAACTAGCGGTTCACGGCCTCACACCATTTTGCCCAGACACGCTCGTTTCATCGCCCAACCTTTATCCGCCTACTATCTCCTCCGTAGAGGCCTCTTTGTGTCGAAGAGAGGCTAGGGAGAAAAAAAAGAAAGCGCGCGGGGCACGATGGCAAGGGAGAAAAAAGTAATGCCCTTTACTCTCTTTCCATTAATTCTCGCGTGTTTACAACTCTTTTGTCTTTGCTAGTAAAAGCCTCCGAAGTGGGAAATAACGTTACGCCATGATAACATTAAACCACTTTTAAGTAGTCTCTTCTAGGCGTTCTTCCCATCGTCCCATCGTCCCCTGCGCGCTTGCTATTTTTCGATTATTACTATTTTTAGTGGGATACCCAGGGAGAGCCTCTGCGGAGGAGAGAGATCCGCCTCGGGGGGAGAACGTACGTGCTGCGGCTATCTCTGTTTCTTTGCTTTTCCAGGGCTGCAGCACTTTGTGATTGAGCCTCCGGAGCCTTACGGTTTGCCTCTAAATTTCAAAACTTTGCCAGAAACATTACGAGAAGCTGGTAAGAAACAGTTTAACTTTATTATGTGCACTCTACCGATTTGAGAACGGAAAAAACGGGTCCCCAAATACAGGATTTTGTGCAACTCAATCCAACATTTAATATCAAATAACTTTTGGGAGATTTAGCCTCAAAATGCCGAGCGAAAGATTTTTGTTTTACAGTTGAAATATTCTATATTACCTCTCCCGGCTCAGTTGTGTCAATGTCACTTCAGTGCTCAAGTGTTGTTTAATCTTCGTAAATTTTTCTCCATCGTTGATTAATCAAAGGATAAGCGATATTAATTATTAAAGATGTTTTTGGCCACTGAAACAGAGAGGATCCCTGTGACTCCTTGATGACTTAACCTTGCCTCTTAAGTTTCAGGTTTTTATAATGTCTTGTTTATTGGATAGCCTGTGTGACAACCGTTAATTCTTGTGCATGCATGCCACTTCTTTAGTTCTGGGCGAGGGGAAAAATCAGCAGGCAGTGCGAGGGAGGGAAAAGAAACCCCCCACCCTCCTCATGTTTTTTCCGCTCACCTCAGCTTTTAAACGCAACGAATGAGGGACAGAGCTTAGTCGTTTGATGTCTCCACAGGACAGCCACTCTGTTTGGATAGCACAAGGACAACTTTGTAAAAGCGCATGCTCATTGGGGTTGTATTCTCATAGGTTACGCCACTCATATGGTTGGTAAATGGCATCTTGGTTTCTTTGAGTGGTCATACACGCCGACCTACCGCGGTTTCGAGTCTTATTATGGTTTCTACACGGGCTGTGGAGATCACTTCGAGCATGAACGCCTCGGAATTCTGGATTTACGGGACGATACCTCACCTGTGCGGGACATGAACGGAACGTACTCAGCCAACCTCTTTACTAAGGTAAGAAAGAAAAATTAAAAAATGGAAAAAGTTTGTTGATTTTTCACAAAACGGATTACATTAAGTACAGATTAACTCAAAAACGCGGGTCAGTGGTGTCTCGCTCTACCTATACCCCTGAGAAACGTTTAAATTTCTAGGACAGTTCTCTTGATTTCAGAGATACCAACCTTCATATAATTACTACATCTACGATCCGGATACCACTGAAAAGAGGTCATTTTGTCCTATCCCTTTGGTGTCCGTGTGTCCGTATTTAGGTTTGATTTTATGATTTTCTTTATTTTCGAACAAAACCGTTTGGTTTGTAAGGTCTCGTTCTCTCTTTACCTCTTAGCAGCACAAAGTCCTCCACTTTCTCTACTGTGCCATTTCTCAAAACTGTGAGGAGGCTGGGGACTGGAGATAGAAAGCGCGGGGGGCGGGCGCTTGGAAGAGGAAAGAAAAGTCGTGCCCTTTATTCTCTTCCCATTATCTCTCGCATGTTTACAGCTCTTCTGTCTCTGCTAGTGAAAGCCTCTGAAGTGGGAAATAGCGTAACGCCATGATAACACTAAACCACTTTCAAGTTGTCTGTTCCAGGCGTTCAGATACTGGAGCGTGGCACGAAGTCAGAGGGCGAGACAAATAAGGAAAACCACTATTTGTTTTTTCTGCTCACATCTCTGTAGTCTTTGCGATGTGAACGCCTGAAACATGCTAACTTTCCAGTAGAGAAAACCGTTTTTATCTCTATTATGTTCCAATACACAGCAAGCACTGAAAGTTATCAAGGAGCACAATTCTTCAAGGCCTCTCTTCCTGTACTTGCCGTTTCAAAATGTTCATTTTCCGGTTCAAGCACCGCAAAAATACGTCGACAAATACAGCTTCATCGAAAATAAGATGCGGAGGACGTATGCCGCCATGCTGGATATTGTCGATGAAGCTATTGGTAACGTGACAAGGAGCTTAGAAAAAGCAGGGTAATATACATTGAATTCCTTTTACTTTCAGTACAGTTCGCGGAGCGCCGGTTTGCCGCACCTCTAAAAAATGCAAGGAAATGTGCATTAGGTATTTGCAGTATTGCCCGTTTCCCCCAGCCCCTCTACTGGTTGGTAGCTCTCTGATAGAAAAGGTTTCCTGTTACAAGCTGTTAGGGGTTCACTTGTCCGATAACTTAACATGGAACGAGCATGTCACTCATATTGTAAAGAAAGGGAGTAAGCGGTTATATGCAATACGCGCCCTTAAGAAGTGCGGACTAACTGATAGGCAGCTTATTCTTGTCTATTGTAGTATTATCAGGTCTGTTTTAGAGTATGCGAGTCCCGCTTGGGCTGGCCTCACGCAATACTTACGTGATCAAATTGAATCAATACAAAAGAGGGCGCTAAAAATTATTTTTCTTTCTCTTTGTTATGAGGACGCGCTTAAGAAATGAGGCTTAATTTTGCTGCACCAGAGGAGGGAGGATGCGTGCATAACATTTCTCAAGCGAAGTTACTCTTCGAAGCTTAGTGCCGCGAGTTGCGCACACAAGACCGTATGCCCTTAGAACAGGAGAATCTGTTTCTGTGCCTGCCTCCTCAAGAACTAACAGATTTGGAAATTTTTGCACCATCAAATACCAGAATCACGTTTAAAATAGCGAAATGTGATATGTCTTAACATTAACAGTTATATTTACGTGTCATAATTCCGAGGTATTTGTATGTAATTAATGGCCCGCCTTGTAATTCAGTTTATACTGCAAAAAGGTTGAATAAACGATTGTTATTATTATTATTATTATTATTATTATTATTATTGTTATTATTATTATTATTATTATTATTATTATTATTATTATTATTATTATTACCTCTCAAGCAGTGGTTTGAACCCCAAACAGAAGCAAGAACAGCCGAGGCCGTCGTCTTAATGAGATTTAGCTTGTAAGGTCGTACAGGTTGTGATGTACTTTAATTCAGTCCACTTTGATCATTTAAAAAAGGAGCAGGTGACGTAGACTCTGGTTGTGTGGTAGAAATCCTCTCCATCACATATCATTGGAGTTTGCTTCGCGGCCCCTGACATAACTTTATTATACTAAAATGAAACGCTAATTGACTGAGACGGTCCAGTATCACTATATGCTATGTTTGATAGCTCATAAGTGTAAAGATGTTTAAGTATTTGTAAGTGATACTAGGGACTTTAAAACCAACGACGCGACGGCAACAAGAACGTCGCTTCAAAAGTGAATTTCCGTTCTTTGAGTCTTTATCGCAATTATTCCTTCCCACTTACTTTGTCAAATGTAGGTGAACCCTCCTGGAATTGAATTCTTAGGGACCATATCCAAGTTCAAAAAGAGAAATTAAATTACGTCGTTACTTGTTTATGTCCTCCATAAAAAGAGAAATTAGGCATTTTCACGTCGCAGTCGTTCAAAAACGGGCAAAGAAATGTACAAAAAGGCGTGATGCACGTGCAAAGTTTTTGTTTTGCTTATAAAACCTATTGTTTTTTTTACGTTCTCGTTGCCGTCCGCGTCGTGGGATCTTAAACTCCCTACTGACCCTCCCTGACGTAGCCTGCGAGCAAGCTCTCCCTACTTATAGCAAGGGAAACGAGCCGCGAGCGAACGCACGAGGTAGCGGCGAAGCCTTGATGGGCCATCAAACATCCTCGCTCCTCGCACTCGCGTCTCCTTTCGCGAGCAGCTCTCGCGTGACTTCTTGCGACTCCCCCATATGGAGAGCTTACTCGTAGGCTATCGTCTAGGGTATACTCTAAATATTTTTTAAAAGACTCAGTAAACTGCCGTGTAATTTATAGGCACTGTACAAATCACGAACGCATGAAGTAAAAAAATTATCAATTATCCTTTCACCGCAGCCTTTGGGACAACACTTTGTTCATCTTCACCACTGACAATGGAGGACTTCCTGAGTCAGGAGGTTATAACTGGCCTTTGCGTGGACAGAAAAAAACTCTCTGGGAGGGAGGAGTACGAGGGGTGGCATTTGTCCATGGACCAATGCTGAAGAGAACAGGAGTCAAAAATAAAGAATTGCTTCACTCTACGGACTGGTATCCCACACTGATCAACCTTGCAGGTTAGAAGGAGTGGACGGGAGGGAGGGATCCGAGGGGATGGCCCTTGTCTATAGACCAGTGCTGAAGAGCACATGCCTAAAAAGCAAAGACGCAAAGTATAGCGCTTCACTTGACAGACTGCATGGTTTCTTGCACTGATCAATCGTGGTGATATTTAAGCGTAACCTTCAGTCCAAGTGCGGAAAAGACATAATTTTTGTCAGAATCTGCTTTGTTAACACATCACAGGTATTTCTTAACTGAGTCTCTAGCAGGTTTTACAAGGGTGAGATCACCTTTAACGGAAGTTACTCCTGTAAGACACAAAATCCTTAATGTAGTAGGACAAAAACGTAAATGTTGTAGTTCAAGCTTTGTCATACAGAAGACCTTGATTCTTTCAGGAGGAAAAGTCGATAATAATCCTGTACCAGTAGACGGCTTTGATGTATGGGAGACAATTTCTACAGGCAAGCCGTCTCCAAGAACTGAAATTCTCCTGAACATCGACTTAGCACCGAAGGAGAAGCGTTACCGAGGGATGGAGTCTATCGACCCCTATTATCAGGGCGCGGCAATTCGTGTTGCAGATATGAAACTATTGGTGAGCAGTCCGAATTCAACTTGGTTCAAGCCACCAGAACTTCATAACAAAGAATCGGTTAGTAACTAAAGGTCTTTTATGCCGAATATTTTTATGATGAACAAAAATCTCGATACTTTAGAGGAACCGAATCCATGAGTTCCCAAACACTGGTTGATCGCTCTTTCCACTTACCATAGAAGAGAATCATGAAGGTCAAGGTCAGTTACAAGTTACATATGCGACAATTATCATGTTAACGAAAGGATCAGCGATTTTGAGAGCGTACTAATTTTTATGGTCATAACAGAAAAAAATACTAGTGTCGTTAAAAAGTAAGGGGCCTTCTGGGTGGTGGTTAGCCTGCGCTACAGACGGAACTAAACTTCTGGTTAAGTCCGTCTGCGAAACAGCGCCAAAATCCTTGTTCTGGGCCCCAGCTGTGTACCAGGATTTGAGTACGCGCCATGATCGGCCTGTTAAAAATGCCATTGTCGATTTGCCAGTCAGGTACAAGGAATGTACGATACGCACTTCCGGCAATTCGTTGAGTTCCCTGCTTCGCAGACGTTACTTACCGGGGTTAGATTAACTGGACAACGTCTGCGACGCAGGCTCAGAGGTGATGTGAAGTTTTCGTTACCATCCGCGGAATAGAAACGGTTGACAACATATATGCATATGGGTGCTTACAATCCACCCGGATGGAACTTTTGTGCATGAACATAAAACTATAAAATTTGACGTGGAGAGAGAACGACTCGCTACAAAGTATATCCAGGTCAGCTGAACAGACAAACAAGAGATGAAAAATTGCATCGCATCGAAACAAAGCCAGTATTTTCTAAAGTCTTCCCACGCGGGATGGCGCGAATCATTTGATTTTCCAAACGAAATTTGGTGTCCCTTGTAAATGGTAAGCACCCATAATCTCCAACAATTGAAACTTTCTGTTGTTTGGCTCTGAGGAAGGGACATCTTACAGGGGCACCTAGTCCGTGTATTGCCTTTTTTTTTCGTTTCTTCTAATGTTGACTAAAGACGATTGTCTCTTTTCCGTCATTTACAGAATTCTCATGCGAGAGGTTTAATTAAAGTTGCTCTTTACAATGTTACTGCTGATCCTACAGAACACAATGACTTAAGCGAAACGTTGCCTGACGTCGTCCAAAAATTGCAAGACAGACTGGAGTTTTACAAACGTAGCGCTGTACTCCCTCTGAACAAGCCTGCGGACAGTCAGGCTTGGGATGTTGCGCGGAAGAATGGCATTTGGACGCCTTGGAGAAGCAAGGTGGAAGAGGAAGTCCAATAAACATAAGATTTACATGGAGACATATGTGGAATTTGAGGTGTTAAATATGGGATTGTCTCAATAAGGGGTTAGCGAATGTTTACCAGAACAGTGGGTATAATATATAAAAATGTCAACTTAATTAATCTTAATGTTGTTTCGTTGTGCTTTTCAAATAAATCCAGCTTGTTCAAGAGCTTCTGTCTTCATGACATACATTATGAGAAACATAATTTTTTTTGTTAAAATCTGCATTTGTTACCAGGCGCGAAACCTGTAACTTCAAGCTCCCCTAAGATGTATTTGGTAATTACAGGAATCGGTGCTGAAGCGAACAACAAAAAAAAGTCAGCATCAGAATAAGTAAAAAGAAGTATTTTGAAAACAAATAACGTTACCACTTCAAAATAAAAAAGCCAGATTATGTTAGCCGTGCTAAATTAAGATAAAAGCCAAAAATTACGCTCGGTTTGCTAAATTATGCCAAAAATTATGCTTGCACAATCGACAAAACCCTAGACGGCCCCAGAGTAGTTCTGAGTGACAAATAGAAAGAGTCATATGGTAGTCACGTGTTCACTTACCGCTGATAGATAAATCCAGAGTATTCCATATTTCTGTAATGAAGAAGCGATGCTTCGCTTTTTCTCTTTTGCTTTCTTTTTTATCGCGGTCGTTTTGGAAACATCAAATGGTTCCAAGCCTCCTAACATAGTACTGACTGTAATTGATGATCTGGGTTGGAGTGATGTGGGATTTCAAGGATCTGTTATTCATACTCCAAACATCAACAGACTGGCAGCTGAGGGCGTCATATTGGACAACTACTATGTACAACCTCTATGTACGCCAACCCGAAGTACCCTGATGACTGGAAGGTACCCCATACATACAGGTGACAAGACAAGACTTTAATTTATTTGGGGTCTTATACCAGCTTGTACATCGACTTCTTTTAAACATGATAATTTAAAATTACAATCTTCTACGTTAAGCTATTTATACTACTACATAAAAAATTACTGCAATTTGATTGGCTTAGAGCAGTTGTATTTCAGCTTAATTTGAAATACCTACATGTGAAAATTACAAACCTTTTGTGGGAAGTAGTATAAACAAATAATAGCATGATTTGTACGTGATATTTGACATAAATACCACTAGTGATATTTCAAAATTGTCTCAAATTTCACTCGCCTAACGGCTTGTGAAATTACGTATAACAATTTCGAAATATCACTCGTGGTATTTATGCCAAATATCACTACAAATCATGCTATTACCTATACTTATTACACCATACCAAACAAGTTATTACAACTAGCGATAGTTACATACGCACAGGCGGACACATAGTTTGAGCTACATTTTGTCTTCCTTTTCGTTTCTTATTTAAAGTATTCTAACACATGCTTCGCTATCAAGTTTTCGGTTTCAGGCTTCTCGTTGGGGGATTTATTAAAAACATGAATATTTCATTTGGTAACATTTTTTCACTCATAATATATTCATTTCAATCATTTTTTTTTAAAATTTCCATATGGGCTCAATATTCTTCTTCTCTTATGGTGATCCTGAATTGAACGATAGATTCATCTACCGTAGACGTTATTAGTTATTCATAACCGCTGGAGCAGCAAATTCAAATGCAGGAGCTCTTTGAAAAAGCTCCGAATGAGAGAAGAAAAGGTCTCATTTGGTCCACAAGCGTCGATAAAACTCATTCGTGCGACTTTGTTAGCCTCAAAATTACAAATACATGAACGAAATATTGAAAATGAATGATATATCTACGATTTACGGTCAAGCCAGGTCAAGCGTACCCCGCAAGATGCCATTAATGAATTTATTATTCGAAAGTTGAATCCGTTGGTGGTTGTAGATTTCAGATTCATCTCTGCATTCTTGCGCGCGTAATGCACCTATCAATGTAAATCCCGTGGGGGAGGAGTGCGGGCAAGGGGCGGGGATTTGATGCCTGAGACTATCCCCCTGTCGGGCTTTTGATCGTGCGAAGCGACCCCGGGGTCGGGATATTTGACTTTGACCGACAGAAGCCTGGTATCAATTCAGAAGCGGTTACCAAATCGGTCCCTCGAGGCTTTCTGAAAGTCACGCTGTTGGAGAAAGGTGTGAAGTTTTCATTTGTTTCAATCGCCATAATCCGATACTTTAAACTGTCATCTAAACAGATAATTTCTATTTTGAGAAAGTATTTATCTTCAAGTTCCCATCTGATTGTAAAACTCGATTGAAATCGAATTCCACCATGAAAGTCAGAGGATTTTTTACGGGTCTCTGATCCGACCTGTTCCGACATGTTGAGCAGATGTTATAAAGCATTTTACGTTTCATTAATATTATTATAGCACGGTCAATCTTCCTAGAGTGTTCCTAGAGTGATTTTGTAGTTCAAAATAAGAGATGCTAGTGGAGAGAGAAAATACTTAATTACAGCGAGTAATTTAACGGAACTTACGTTTAGCAAGGACGTACTTTAAATGTTCTTTTAATTCGTTTTATACAGTATTATAGTATTGTTTGTTTAGATATTTTCCCCTGAGGTGGGGGCTTTTTTGACACTTTTGATTGACCTTTCGTTTCCCACCCTAGGGAATTTGATCAAAAAATTTTAAAATTTGTCAAATCCCCACCCCTTGCCCGCACTCCCTGTAGTGTATACGATGCTAATGCAAGCGCGTAGAAGCGAGAGAATGAATGTGATGTGATACACACGGGAATTACGTAATTTGCATGTACTATAGATAGCGTGTGTTGTAATTTATTCGAGTCTGTTAGCGTTCTGAGTTCGGAGTGTAACGGTCGTGAATAAAGTGTGTTTTAACCTAACCGCGGTACTACACTCCCCACCCCCCCCCCCAAGGAGTTTACATGGATAGGTGCATAATAAGCCGTGACAATTACGACATTTCTACCAGCTCAGTTTCCCTGAATTTGATGTGATTGTCCTCTAAAAAACAGTCTGAAGAAATTTAATCCATTCAAAAATTTTTTTCTTATCGGATACAGAGAAGTTCTCGTAGAATATTCACTGCT
Organism: Porites rus; assembly: GCA_964035705.1. Lineage (NCBI taxonomy): Eukaryota > Metazoa > Cnidaria > Anthozoa > Scleractinia > Poritidae > Porites > Porites rus. The sequence continues at coordinate 5,441,770 of OZ038000.1, forward strand.
ATTAAGTATGCAGGAAAGCCCATTTGAATTTGACACTAGTTACGGGAACGACTAACGGATTCATTTTTCAAATAATCAATCCATTAATAGAAACTTGGGGGGTACGCTTGACCGGCTTTGACTGTAAGCAAAAACGATATGCGTTTTACGAAGTGGAAGGACTATCTCTCTGAACTTGAAAATTGCTAAAAAAAAAACGGGACATTTTCTGTATGTAGTGGACGCTGACTTTGGGCTCGATTTTCTGGAAACCAGTGACAAAATCCTCAAATCCACGAACGGAATGTATTAGATTGGTCTTTTCTTAAGCAAAATACGTTTAAGCTTTTAAAATTATTCCAAGCGAAACCAAGACGCCTTAACTTGCGAGGTTAATACATTTGTCGCGCGTTGATCGCATGGCAAAGCAGAAACTCGTGCTGCGAATACCGTAAAATTCCGAAAATAAGCCCTGGGGCTTATATTTTTCAAAGGCCCTTTTTGTGTGGCTTATCTACGGAGGGAAATTTTCGCTTCAAAATCGATTGGGCTAGCCTTGAGTTGGAAGGAAATTTACCGTTTTGGCTTTGTTTTACTTTGCCGTTTGAGGGCAATTTTCCAAGTACAAGCCCCCCGGGGTGGGAGGGGGGGCCTTATATTTGGAGGGGCTTATACATGGAGGGGCTTATTTTCGGAATTTTAAGGTATTTCTATAGATCTCTCGGGTGTCTCAGTTGACGTCATCTAGTTGTGACGTCAGGGTGCATTTTAGGGTTGCCAGGCAACGCTACTTCAGTGCGAATGCAAATGCCGTGCATTTCACTTCGGCTTTTTAACGTCAAAACCTTGCTTTTCCCTAAAATCTGTACCTTTGAATTCATGTTATACGGAGGCAAACCAGCAATTAGTTGGTTCTTTCCCCGCCGATTGATGTGACCGATTGATCAAATCAAAGACTGGTTTGAGTTCTATACTTTGATACATCCATTCGTCGTTGAACCTGAGAGTGAATGACTTAATGACTTAAGCGAAACGTTGCCTGACGTCGTCCAAAAATTGCAAGACAGACTGGAGTTTTACAAACGTAGCGCTGTACTCCCTCTGAACAAGCCTGCGGACAGTCAGGCTTGGGATGTTGCGCGGAAGAATGGCATTTGGACGCCTTGGAGAAGCAAGGTGGAAGAGGAAGTCCAATGAACATCAGATTTAAATGGGGACATGTGGAATTTGAGGTGTTAAGTATGGGATTGTCTCATTACGAATGTTTACCAAAACAGTGGGTATAATATGAGGGAGGGTTAATGTAAATTGGGAAATGTTATCAAAGTTTAGTAAGTAGCTCGAATGAACATCGCGGTGCTTTTTAGGTATGTCCTGCCTTAAACGCGGCGCTTATTCAAGGGCGGCTTTTATTTGAACGTTGCGCGCAAAAATTTTTTTTAAGGTTGCAGTATTATTATTATCAGTTACTGACACAAATGCCTTTAGATTCTGATTGCATCGGGGCCGCGTTGCTTATTTGGGGGGCAGCCCTTATTAACTTGCTAGAAACTGAGCTGGTACTGAGGGACCAACAAAACTGCTGCGCAGATAAAACGTCCATCTAAAATCAGATTCAAATGAGTTATAATAAGAGCACAGGAGGGTAAATCGTTTAGTAGACAACAGTTAAACAAGGAACAAGCCCTTTTATAAAATAACTAAGATCGTACGCGCGCTCTGATTGGCTGAGAGGAGTGTTTGCATGAGAGTATGTAAACATGGTTGTGGCGTCACGGTTCGCGCGCTAATCACGCAAGCACGGATTTGAAAAAGTTTTCAAGTTCAAAACTCGACAAGTTTACCCATTCCTTCGTCGGCTAAAACGTGGAAAATCGTTTCAAAGAAAGTGTGTCAATTTTTTTTCGCTTAAGCTGACATTTTAAGCGAGAAAAGTCCGTATTTTGGAAAGCATCATTTTGCAAAACAAGAACTGATTACGCGTGCAAGACTTCGTGGACAAGACTTTGCGACTGGTAAGAATTTCTCTTTTAATCAGTGCCATGGAAAGAGTTTTGCGTTTTTTCTCGGGAAATTTATTTTATAAAAGCAATAGAAAACTTTTTTCCTGTGTTTTCATAGCCTGATATAAACACGAGAGCGGTTTGGGAGAATTCTCGACAGTTATGCAAACCCTCGACTTCGTCTCGGGTTTGTATAACTGTCTCGAATTCTCCCAAACCCCTCTCGTGTTTATATCAGACTATGCAAACACGGAAAACGTTTTCTATTGCTTAAATCTAATGACTGCGGGTTAGTTTTTAATAAATATCCAACAATCTGTCGTTAAATTAACAATTGGTTCACGATTCTGCTGTGCGTATGTCGAGATATGAAGCACGGCGGGAAGTTCGGAGAGCACGAAAGAGGCTTAAGAGTTGCTCGAGGCGCAGCTGAGAGCAACTCTAGATTCTTGCGTCTTCTACAAACTTCCCAAGTGCTTCATACCTCGACATACGCACAGTTGAATCATGAACCCTTTGTTTTATGACATTTTTTAACGTGATCAATGCGGCAGTTACCCGCTCAAAGCAGTGCGCGTCAATGTCTACGTGACAATTTGTTTAACTCATAGTTATGTTTCCTCAGTTATCTTCAAGCTGCATGAGAAAAAGTTTATAGACCTCTCGCTGGAGACAACATTCGAAAAGTTCTTATAATTCATATTGAGATGGAAAACTACTAATTTGCCACAAAATTCCTTTTCAACAAAAACTAAGACTTTGCAAAGAATGATTTGCACCCGCCATAGCTCGCAGCTGATGACAACATTCACCTCCGCCTCTAGCCTCTACTATCTGTTAACAAATTCAAAAGTGTTTCTCTTAAGATTACCTTATGAAACACATGGTAAACGCTTATGGATGCACTTGGGAGCCGGGATTGCTAAGTTCACGAAAAACTCGAGGTATATTGACGTCATTAGCGGGCTTAATGGGAATATGAAGCACTCTCGCGCTATTGAATTTGATTAGGAGAATATTCTAGCCATGTTATATTGTCATACATATCATGTGCAGTCATTCATCATAATCAGCAAAATGCTCATGGAAACGGGAAAACACTAAAAATAAAATATAAATGAAATGCTCATTTATCACGTTAAATTATCCCGCGTAACCGCACCTGATTTATAGATTTCGCCAAGGCTAACAGCGAAGATCTCGTTTATATACTTAACCAAAAAATAAACTTAAAACCACCGTGAAGAAATCTTTCTAATATGTGCTTAATATTAGCTCGATTGCAAACATGCAAGAAAACTGAGCCATTCTAGCATAAAGATGTCAATTTAATTAATTTCAAAAACTTACAAGGCTCCAATATCTATATAAATATATTTCATATGTGCCATAGGGAAAAAAAAAATAATAATACCAATAATAATAATAATTATGAATAATTATGATGTTAAAATTGATAAAATAAGATGATAATATAGATATGGAATAAAAAAACTTATGGCTAAAAGTTAAAAAGATAAAATCTGTTAGCATAATCTTAAAAATTATAAGCTAAAAATTTTTTATAATCTAGTAAGCTAAAAATACAATCTTATAATCTAAGTGGTACAAAATGCTTTTTTAAAAAAGTGAGTCTTCAACTTTCTCTTAAAAGTGTCAATTGAAATAAATGGATTTCCTGATAAATCTTGGCACAGCATTCCATAACCTAGGTGCAGCAAACAGAAACGCCCGTTCACCAAGAGTTGCCTTGGGCTTAACATTCGGATAACTAAGTAGGGTACTGTCGCTAGAACTTCTTAAATTATATTTAGATACAGGCTTAGGAGTAATTAAAAAACTTAAATACGAAGGTGCTAAGCTCTTAAAAATGTTAAAAACAATCAACAGGATTTTAAATTCAATTCTGAACTTTACAGGTAGCCAATGTAAATCTACTAATAAAGGAGTAATGTGACAATATTTACTTTCATTGCATATTAATCTAGCACACATGTTCTGCGGCACACGCTGTAGCTTATTGAGTTGATACTCCGGCAGGCCATATAAAAGACTGTTACAGTAATCTACTCTCCTTGAAATAAAGGCATGAACCAAAGTCTTGGAGTTGTCTTTAGACAGGTATTTTCTTATGCGTCTCAGATTATACAAATAATAGAAGGCAGAGTTACATGTTTTTGAAATATGGATTGCCATCGTCAGCGTGGAATCAAACCACGAGCCCAAGTTCCTTGCAGACGACACAGGAGTAATAGTTGCACGAAGGCTGTTAATAGATACTTTAGCTAGTTGCTGCGAGGTGCCAATGATCATGAATTCAGTTTTATCATCGTTCAGTTTCAATTTGTCGTTCAGCATCCAGTTACGAATGTCTTCAATACACCTTTCGACCAGGCTAGCCAAGGCGGCCTCTTGATTAGCATTATCATTAGGACAGAAGGATGAATAGGGCTGGCTATCGTCCGCATAGCAGTGGATCTCTAAATTATGTTTGCCAACAATTTCAAATATCTTTCTAGCATAGACAACAAACAACAAAGGCCCGAGGCACGAACCTTGAGGTACGCCGCATTCCAAATCAAACTTCGTTGAGAGTCTGCCGTCGATTGAACCTTGCTGAAGCGTGTAAAATGTTGTCACGTTTAAATAAAGGAAAGCACACTGTATTGTAGAACTGTATTTGTCAAAAATCAAAAGGTCTAATTGGCAAAAAAACAACTTTGCACGTGCATCATGCTTTTTTTGTACATTTCTTTGTCGTTGTTGTTGCACGACTACGTCGTGAAACTTGACAAACTTCCTAGTTAATACACGTTTTATGGATGAAATGTGTATGTGCTGAAAAAAGACTTTGTTGCTTGTGTTCCTGATCGCTTTTATCTTCACTGCCGCTTATTTTCACCCAGCTGGTCGCTAGCATTTCTCATTTTGAATTTCTCACCACCAATATAAAATTTTCATGTTGTTCTTGTAACGAAATACGTCTCCTTTGTCTTTTATCTCTCGCTTTAGCTCTTTGTCTGTTATCCTTCTTAGTGTAAACATAACTAAAATTTAGTCGAACAAAAGACTCGGCTTTGTTTTATTTTCCTCTCTAAAAGTCCGGATGGTCATGCGATTTACCGCCAAAACGCAAGGGTGATAGGATGAGAAATTTCACAACGCCTAACACGTAGGGGCTGACATATGGACGGACGGACGGTCGGACGGTCACGTGATTACCAACATTTCTTGCGTTTATAGCTTACCATATTTTCTTACCCATGGTGCTCCGCTGCGCGTCCTTCGCTAAAAAGGATTAAATTATATTTGAAGTATTTGTTTTTTGCATAAATAAGCTTAATGTTGTTTTGTTGTTCTTTTCAAATAAATCCAGCTTGTTCAAGAGCTTCTCAGTGTCTTCAGTTTTGCCAGTCGATCCCGTAACATACATTATGAGAAATTTTTTTTGGTAAAATCTGCATTTGTTACCAGGCGTGAAACCCGTAACTTCAACCTCCACTAAGATATATTTGGTGATTACAGGAATCGGTGCTGAAGCGAACAACAAGAACAGTCAGCATCAGAATAAGTAAAAAGAAAATTATGCTTGCACAAAAATTATGCTTGCACAATCGACAAAACCCTAGACGGCCCCAGAGTAGTTCTGAGTGACAAATAGAAAGAGTCGCATGGTAGTCACGTGTTCCTAGCTTGAGACCACTTACCGCTGATAGATAGATCCAAAGTATTTCGTATTTCTGTAACGAACAATCGATGCTTCGCTTTTTCTGGTTTGCTTTCTTTTTTCATCGCTGTCGTTTTGAAGACAGCAAATGGCTCCAAGCCTCCTAACATAGTACTGACTGTAATTGATGATCTGGGTTGGAGTGATGTGGGATTTCAAGGATCTGTTATTCATACTCCAAACATCAACAGACTGGCAGCTGAGGGCGTCATATTGGACAACTACTATGTACAACCTCTATGTACGCCAACCCGAAGTACCCTGATGACTGGAAGGTACCCCATACATACAGGTGACAAGACAAGAACTTAATTTATTTGGGGTCTTATACCAGTTTGTACATCGACTTCTTTTAAACATGATAATTTAAAATTACAATCTTCTACGTTAAGCTATTTATTACACTATACCAGAAACTGAGTTTCTGACTATACCAAACAAGTTATTACAACTAGCGATAGTTACATACGCACAGGCGGACACATAGTTTGAGCTACATTTTGTCTTCCTTTTCTTTTCTTATTTAAGGTATTCAAACACATGCTTCGCTATCAAGTTTTGGGTTTCAGGCTTCTCGTTGGGGGATTTATTAAAAACATGAATATTTCATTTGGTAACATTTTTTCACTCATAATATATTCATTTCAATCATTTTTTTTTCAGTTCCCCTGTGTAGCGAGATTAAAATTTTCATATGGGCTCAATATTTTTCTTCTCTTAAGGTGATCCTGAATTGAACGATAGATTCACGTACCGTAGACGTTATTAGTTATTCATAACCGCTGGAGCAGCAATTCAAATGCAGGAGCTCTTTGAAAAAGCTCCGAATGAGAGAAGAAAAGGTCTCATTTGGTCCACAAGCGTCGATAAAACTCATTCGTGCGACTTTGTTAGCCTCAAAATTACAAATACATGAACGAAATATTGAAAATGAATGATATATCTACGATTTACAGTCAAGCCAGGTCAAGCGTACCCCGCAAGATGCCATTAATGAATTTATTATTCGAAAGTTGAATCCGTTGGTGGTTGTAGATTTCAGATTCATCTCTGCATTCTTGCGCGCGTAATGCACCTATCAATGTAAATCCCGTGGGGGAGGAGAGCGGGCAAGGGGCGTGGATTTGATGCCTGAGACTATCTCCCTGTCGGGCTTTTGATCGTGCGAAGCGACCCCGGGGTCGAGACATTTGACTTTGACCGACAGAAGCCTGGTATCAATTCAGAAGCGGTTACCAAATCGGTCCCTCGATGCATTCTGAAAGTCACGCTGTTGGAGAAAGGTGTGAAGTTTTCATTTGTTTTAATCGCCATAATCCGATACTTTAAACTGTCATCTAAACAGATAATTTCTATTTTGAGAAAGTTTTTATCTTTAAGTTCCCATCTGACTGTAAAACTCGATTGAAATCGAATTCCACCATGAAAGTCAGAGGATTTTTTACGGGTCACTGATCCGACCTGTTCCGACATGTTGAGCAGATGTTATAAAGCATTTTACGTTTCATTAATATTATAATAGCACGGTCAATCTTCCTAGAGTGACTGATTTTGTAGTTCAAAATAAGAGATGCTAGTGGAGAGAGAAAATACTTAATTACAGCGAGTTAACGGAGCTTACGTTTAGTAAGGACAGCTAAGGACGTACTTTTGAAATGTTCTTTTAATTCGTTATATCATAGTTAATTGAGTGGAATGGTTATGAAACCCGTCAGACTCCTTTGTTATACTTTTTTGTGGACCTGAAAGTGCACAACGTTCAAAAGAATTCCTATCATTTTGATTGTATTGACCAATAAAAACGTTGCATTAATTTATTCCGTAACAATTTGCCAATAGAAAACAAAGGATTGTGCACTTTCAGGGTGCTTCCAATATAAACTGCAGCACTGTTGTTTTTATTATTGATGTTTGCCACTTTTCATAACCAGTCTCCTCTAATAACTATGGTTTTATACAGTATTATAGTATTGTTTGTTTAGATATTTTCTCCTGGGGTGGGGGCTTTTTTGACACTTTTGATTGACCTTTCGTTTCCCACCCTGGGGAATTTGATCAAAAAATTTTAAATTTTTGCCCCCCCCCCCCCCCCTCCACGGCCCCACGGGGTTTACATTGATAGGTGCATAATAAGCCGTGAATTCACACGCGAGGCAATTACGACATTTCTACCAGCACAGTTTCCCTGAATTTGATGTGATTGTCTTCTAAGAAACAGTCTGAAGAAATTTAATCCATTCAAAAAAATTTTTCTTACCGGATACAGAGAAGTTCTCGTAGAATATTCACTGTTATTACGTATACAGAAAAGCCCATTTGAATTTGACACTAGTTACGGGAACGACTAACGGATTCATTTTTCAAATAATCAATTCATTAATAGAAACTTGGGGGGTACGCTTGACCTGCTTCGACTGTAAGCAAAAACGATATGCGTTTTACGAAGTGGAAGGACTATCTCTCTGAACTTGAAAATTGCTAAAAAAAAAAAACCGGACATTTTCTGTACATAGTGGAAGCTGACTTTGGGCTCGATTTTCTGGAAACCAGTGACAAAATCCTCAAATCCACGAACGGAATGTATTAGACTGGTCTTTTGTTAAGCAAAATACTTTTAAGCTTTTAAAATTTATTCCAAGCGAAACCGAGACGCCTTAACTTGCGAGGTTAATAAATTTGTAGCGCGTTGATCGCATAGCAAAGCCGAAACTCGAGCTGCGAATACCGTAAAATTCCGAAAATAAGCCCCGGGGCTTATATTTTTCAAAGGCCCTTTTTGTGTGGCTTATCTACGGAGGGAAATTTGCGCTTCAAAATCGATTGGGCTAGCCTTGAGTTGGAAGGAAATTTACCGTTTTGGCTTTGTTTTACTTTGCCGTTTGAGGGCAATTTTCCAAGTACAAGCCCCCCGGGGTGGGGGGGGGGGCTTATATTTGGAGGGGCGATTTAACGGAGGGTTTTTTGCGTTACCGGTTTGGGGGGCTTATATTTGGAGGGGCTTATAAATGGAGGGGCTTACTTTCGGAATTTTAAGGTATTTCTATAGATCTCTTGGGTGTCCACAGTTGACGTCATCCAGTTGTGACGTCAGGGTGCATTTTAGGGTTACCAGGCAACGCTACTTCAGTGTGAATGCAAATGCCGTGCATTTCGCTTCGGCTTTTCAAAACCTTGCTTTTCCCTAAAATCTGTACCTTTGAATTCATGTAATACGGAGGCAAATTAAACCAGCAATTATTTGGTTCTTTCCGCGCCGATTGATGTGACCGATTGATCAAATCAAAGACTGGTTTGAGTTCTAACTGTGATACATCCATCCGTCGTTGAACCTGAGAGTGAATAAGTATAGGTAATAGCATGATTTGTAGTGACATTTGGCATAAATACCATGAGTGATATTTCGAAATTGTTATACGTAATTTCACGAGCTGTTAGGCGAGTAAAATTTGCATGAGACAATTTTGAAATATCACGAGTGGTATTTATGCCAAATATCACGTACAAATCATGCTACTATTTGTTTATACTACTACCCGCAAAAGGTTTGTAATTTTCACATGTAGGTATTTCAAATTAAGCTGAAATCCACTGCTCTAAGCCAATCAAATTGCAGTAATTTTTTATGTAGTAGTATAGAGGCCGAAATAATGCAAAATGGCTTTGAAATACGCCTTTTAGCTAATTTTCCGGAAAGGTATCTCAGAATTCATGATAAATACAGCTCTACCAACTTCAAACAGCGTTCATGGCAGAAAAAATGCTTTAAGTATAATAATTTTGGCGCATTTATTAATCAGTTGCCGCGTGGCGAAGTGGTCGAGAATCTAACTTCACGTATGGAAGATTGTTAGAGTGTGAGTTCAAGTTCCCGCCGAGCCATATATTTTTAAACTTTGTACATTTTTTTGGATTTTTTCCCCTTTGGCTTTTTTCCCTTTATTCTCGCTGGTGATCCTTCAAATTTTCGCGAGGATTTTGCGATAACGCATTTCTAGTAGACAAGAACCACTATCCCTGAAAAAGTCTGGCAGAAACGTAGCCTGCTAAGAGGGTCAACGAATAAGAATCACTGTCAATTCTCTGACAGCTCGCGCGTGACGTCCTTCGCTTCTCATTTCCGGTTCCGGTAGTTGGCCCCAGCGCGTGTATTAGCTAGGAAGTTTGTCAAGTTTTACGTCGTAGTCGAGCAACAACAACGACAAAGAAATGTACAAAAAAAGCTTTTGCCGCAGAAAACATAAAATATCTACCGCTCGCGCTTCGCGCTCGTAAAAAAACTTGTGCTCGACTTGTAGGCAAGTGAATTTCCATGTGATTATTCGGTTCAATATCTGCTTGTAAGCGCCAGGAATGTTACGCGTGTGTATTAGCTGCATGCGTTTTTAGTTCTGTTCATGTTCCCACCTTTAGTGCTGTTTAGTTTGTCGTAAGAGTGCTTATGACCTAGCCTGCGAACAGCAGACGTATCACTCCAGTCGTCGCTTCTCTCCTTCCGAAAAATAGGAGGGAGAGAAGCGACGAGCGGAAATGTGTCTGCTGTTCGCAGGCTGCTTATGACCTTGTGGAAATCAAAAATTGGATTCGTAAGCAGTCATAAGCGCGACAGAGTCGGAGTCCGAAGAATCAGAACGTTTCCATTTTCCTAAGACTCCCCTTATGACTCCTTCGTTTACGATCCAGTGAAAGCCTGATCGGAATCGGCAAGTTCACCACGCAAGTTCTCATGCTTTGCGATTGGTTTAGTTCTTCTACTTCTGCTTGCGACTTCGACAATGGTGTCATTATGTCGAGGGGTCGGGGTCGGGGTCTGGGCTGGGCCGTGGTCCAGGTATATATCTTTTTAAAGAATGCTGTTTTAGGGTTAGGTTAGAGTAAAGGTTATGGTTGACACTAACCCTAACCCTAACCCCAAGTTTTACTGACACCCCTTCGACAACCTAGTTTTCACTTGAACATAAACTATGGAGTCGGAAGCGGAATCAGAACGCTGTTTTCACTATATCGTAAGTATTCCGAAAGTATTACTCCTCTGATTACGACTCCGACTTCGTTGCTAGTGAAAACCAGCCTTTAGTCGTTCATTGTTAGCGTCATTTTTAAGTCTTTTTTTTTTTTGGTCGTTTTGCTCGTCCTTTTTTTTCGTCTAATTTCGCTATCGTCTTGTAAGTATCTTGCTTGTATTCTGCCTTTTTTCTGTTTGCCGTATTGCTTTCGCTCAGTTTTGTAGTTATTTTATCTTGACTTTGTATTTGTTTAATAGTTGTTTTTCATTAACGCTTCGCTTCATTTCATTTCGCTTCGACTACATCGTTTCGCTTTGGTTCGCCTTCTTCATATCGATTGTAGGAAGTCTAGAAATAAGTTTTGTGAGTGGAATTACAACGCGTAAAGGCTGCGACTTTACTAGAACGTACGTGCTGTGGAAAGTCCTTTCGTCACTCTCAATACAAATGCCCGAAAATAGTCGGCATGGAAAAATTAGCATAACGTCAAAACAGTGAATGTTGTAACGCGGATTTTTTTCTTCTTAAAAATTTCAAGGTGTTGCAGTGAATCAATCTTTAAGGCGAAATTTTCAGACATCGAGAAGATTATGTGACGAGGTTTAAAACAATTTCTGTCGAGTCGCTCTAGAGATATACAGAAAAGCTCTAGAAATCAAACGTTAAAATAAAGGTGGTGAGAAAACACTAGGTTAGTTTTCAGGATCGCAAGAAAGAAAATACACCAAAATTTCCTAGCATTAACATATGATATTAAGCTGCATTCTGACGCTAGAGTAATTTGAGTAATTTGAGTTCCTTAGTACTTCGTATTTAACATTTCATCGCGGTTATTGAAAATATAAGATTAGAAATTTATTTACGTTTTACTTGAAACATACATATTTTTTTACTCTAGGAGGTTATTTACTAAACACCACACTTTAAGTTCCTAGTGTTGGCTTTTCAGTACCAGGTCTAGATCCCGGAGGCCAGGGGTCTAGATTGGGCAAAATTCCGCTTTTATCGATTTCAAAGCTTTTTGTTTATTGTTATCATAGTGATATCAATTTTACAAAAAATTGTGTTTTGACAAACTACAATCCACAATACACTGGTTTTATAGCGATGCGGACAAGTATAAAATCATTTTTTAAGGCGATTGAAAAAAAAAAACAGTATGGTCTCCAAAACACTGTATCGAAACACCTTAAAGATAATTTAAAAATATTCTGTCATCTTCACTATTTCTTCATCTTTCAGGGTTGCAGCACTCTGTGATTCTGCCTCCGCAGCCTTACGGTTTGCCACTTAATTTCAAAACTTTGCCAGAAACATTACAAGACGCTGGTAAGAAAGACCTTTTTTAAATGTTCTCTACCAATTTGAGAGCGAAGAAAACAAGTCCCAAAATACCGGATTATGTGGAACTCAATCCAACTTGCAAAATAAAATATGCTATTGAAGATTTAGACTCAAATGCCAAGCGAAAGGTTTTTGCTTTACAGTTGAAAGGTTCTACATTACCTGTCCTGGCTAAGTTTTGTCAATCGAAGTCACTTCAGCTTTCAAGTATTTGTTAATTTTTGTAAATTTCTCTCCCACTGAAGGTGTTTTATGCTACCGAAACTGGGTGTGGGGTCTCTGTGACTCCTTGACGTCTTGGCTTCAGTTCTGGCCCCTCTCTCTCTGTCACACAACGCAGGCGTTGCGTGACAGAGAAAGAGACAGAGAGAGGCCAGAACTGGACTAGGAGTGTGAATGAAAGGGAAAGGAAAAGAAACCTTCTTTCCTAACCCCTTCATGTTTTGGCGCTCACTTCGACTTTCAAGGCGCAACCTATCTAACGATACCCTGGGAGCAGCGGCCCTTCGTTCTTCCTAGATAAACCAGGAAGAGTCCCTTCCTCTTCCCGACTTATCTAAGAAGATGGAAGAGCCTCTGCTCGCAGGGTAACCTAACGAATAATGTAACAACAAAATTAAGATGAATGAGGGCAGGAGCTTGCAACTCCCATACTTGGCTTATAGTGCAAAGGCGTTTTCACAAATCACTTTATTTTTAGCATTATTTTGCAGTATTTTTTCCCACGAAAATGGAAGCACTGCCCCGTTTGTGTGCGCAACCATAGTAAGATAATAATGATAATAATAACAACACGTAAATGCTGTCAAACATCAGAAAAAACTATCTCCTAGTCTCCGGTTTTTCTTGAAGGATTTGTAAGGCTTATTCAAAAGTCGCGGGAAAATCGATCTAAAAATAAACTGTTCTGTAAGAGGGCGGACCGTTGCACGGGCACAAGGGAATTGCTTGCTCCGGGTTATGGCTCCTGATGAAGGATAGAGATTAGTCGTCACAAGTCACCACAGGACAGCCACTCTGTTTGGGTAGTACAAGGACAACTTCGTAAAAGCGCATGCTCATTGGTGTTGTATTCTCATAGGGTACGCCACTCATATGGTTGGTAAATGGCATCTTGGTTTCTTTGAGTGGTCATACACTCCGACCTACCGCGGTTTCGAGTCTTTTTATGGGTTCTACACGGGCATGGAGGATCACTTCGAGCATGAGAACTTGGGGATTCTGGATTTACGGGACGATACCCTCCCTGTGCGGGACATGAATGGGACGTTCTCAGCCAACCTCTTCACCAAGGTAGCAAAGAAAAAACGAAACAATGAAGAAAGTAAATCGAATAAAAAAAGAAAAAGCAATAAAACCAAACTTCAGGGTGGAGAACAAGTCATTTCGTTGTTGTTTTTTTTTTTCGTTTTTAGACCTAATAGCTGTTAAGATTTTTTAAAGATGATTTTGAACAAAACCAATTTGTTTATGTACAGATTATCTGGATACGCGGTACAGTCGGATCTACCAGCCAACTTTCTTTCTGTTTAACGGGAAGTCCTAAATGAGAAATTGTGCCGGTTTTTCTGTTAACCGCCGTAAGCTTATGTTTGCGTATCGGGCCTGGACGAACTGTTGAGTGTAAATCAGCCTTTACATTTATACAACACAATATTAAATATTAGTAAAATCCAACTAGTGGTCTATTATCAATGCTGCGTTCTAATTGATTGAGCTACTACCAGGCTATATGTTATAGCCCACTAGCAGCAAAAAGGGCCGGCCTTGAAACCAAAACAATGGTGGCTGAATCGCGTCTTGTTAGCTAAAGTTGTCTTGTCTCGATATTTTTGACCAACTAGTCGGATTTTACTAAAACAATTATTCCTTTCGCCCTCGTGGCCTCTGAGTCAAAAACAATTATTCCTCGTGCCTGCGAGCCTGAATGGGCTCTAAGTCAATAGCCTATTCGGCCTTAGGCCTCATGGGCTATTGACTCAGAGGCCATTCGGGCTCGAAGAATAATATTTGATAGTAAAGTTTACTACAACGTACTGTTTTTGTCATCTAGGGTTAGACCTAGGACGGAGTATACATTACATTTTTCGCTACGAAATACTATATAATTTAGTGTACACAATTCAAACTGTGGCAAGTAAAGACAGGCCCGTTCACATCTCTTACATCTTAATTCTAATACACAGCAAGCAGTTCAAGTTATCAAGGAGCACAGTTCTTCAAGGCCTCTCTTCCTGTACTTGCCGTTTCAAAATGTTCATGATCCGGTTCAAGCACCTCAAAAATACATTGACAAATACAGCTTCATCGAAAACAAGACGAGGAGGACGTATGCAGCCATGCTGGATATTGTCGATGAAGCTATTGGTAACGTGACAAGGAGCTTAGAAAAAGCAGGGTAATATACATTGGTTTCCTTTATTTTCAGCTCAGTTCGTAGAGCGCCGGTTTGCCGCTCCGGGTAAGCAGTGATTCGAACCGCAAACAGAAGCTAAAACAACCGAAGTCTTATGAATCTTGGCTACTGAGGACGTACTGGTTTTGATGTACTTCAATTCAGTCCATACTGCCTTGGAGAAAGAGAAGGTGACGTAGGGTCTGGTTATAAATCAGTCCTCTCTACGGCATATATTGCTTGCCGCTTGCCTCGTCGGTATTGTACTTCAAGACCCTAAACGTGCCCCTGACATAACTTTACTATACCAAATTATAAAATAACTAAGATAGTACGCGCGCTCTTATTGGCCGAGGGGAGTGTTTGCATGAGAGTATGTAAACATGGTTGTGGCGTCAAGATGTTTTGCTTTTCGCGCGCTAATCACGCAAGCACGAATTTGAAAAAGTTTTCAAGTTCAAAACTCGACAAGTTTACTTTATTTAATTTTACCCATTCCTTCGTCGGCTGAAACTTGGAAAATCGTTACAAAGAAAGTGTGTCAATTTTTTTTTTCGCTTAAGCTGACACTTTAAGCGAGAAAAGTCCGTATTTTGGAAAGCATCCTTTTGCAAAACAAGAACTGATCACGCGTTCAAGACTTCGTGGACAAGACTTTGCGACTGGTAAGAATTTCTTTTTTAATCAGTGCCATAAAAAGAGTTTTGCGTCTTTTCTCGGAAAAATAAATTTTATAAAAGCAATAGAAAACTTTTTTCTTGTGTTTGCATAGCCTGATATAAATACTCGGGGCGTTGGGAGAATTCTCGACAGTCATGCAAACCCTCGACTTCGTCTCGAGTTTGCATAACTGTCTCGAATTCTTCCAATCCCTCTCGTGTTTATATCAGGCTATGCAAACACGGAAAACGTTTTCTATTACTTAAATTAAACACCAATTGACTCAGACGGTCCAGTATCTCTATATTCTATTTTTGATGACCCAAAACCGAAACGTTTGCGAAAATGTTGAAGTAATTGTCAGTTATACTGGCCATCGTCGACGGTATACTCTACATATTTACAGAAAAAAGGTGCTACGTAATTGATAGGCACTGTACCACTAGCGAAGACAGGAAATAAATGCATGATATCATAATCAATTATCGTTTCACCGCAGCCTTTGGGATAACACTTTATTCATCTTCACCACTGACAATGGAGGGCGTCCTAAGTCAGGAGGTTATAACTGGCCTTTGCGCGGACAGAAGGGAAGTCTCTGGGAGGGAGGAGTACGTGGGGTGGCATTTGTCCATGGGCCAATGCTGAAGAAAACAGGCGTGAAAAGTAAAGAATTGCTTCACTCTACGGACTGGTATCCCACACTGATCAACCTCGCAGGTAAGAAGAAGGGAGGGAGGGGTCCGAGAGGGTGGCTTTTGTCCATCAGCCAATGTTTAAGAAAACAGGCGTCAATAGAAAGGATGCAGAGTAGTACTTCACTCCACGGACTGGTATCATACACTTATCAATTGTGGTAATAGTTTAGCTAACGTTTCAGTCCAAGTGCTAACTGATAAATTTACATTTCAAACAGACTTTCTCTTTTATAAAAAAAGACACAAAATGTACCTTAAATCTTCGCTCGCTCGATTATCCTTAATAATAATAATAATAATAATAACTTTATTTGTATAGCGGTATAGACAAAAGCTCTATATCGCTTTGCAATCAAAAAAGAAAATAACTAACTAACAATAGCACTAAAACAAAAAGTCAATTGAAAGCGAGTCTAAAGAGATAAGTTTTCAATCTAGATTTAAAAACATCAACTGATCCACTTAATTTAATGTCTAAGGGAATATCATTCCAGTGCTTTGGGGCAGCGACCGAAAAGGCCCTGTCTCCATAGCTCTTCAGGCGCACATTCGGTACTTCTAATAAATGTTTGCTAGCTGACCTAAGATTTCTTGCACGGTTATATGGGACTATAAGTTGACTTAAATACGGAGGCGCCAGATTATTGACAGCTTTAAAAGGTAATTCGCTGCTCCACAGGTATCCAGTGTAGCTCCTTAAGGACGGGGCGAATGTGCGCAGTCCTAGGTTGCCCAGCTACAAGGCGTGCAGCGCAGTTTTGAACGCGCTGGAGCTTCTGAATAATATACTCCGGTGACCCGAGGAGCAACAGTCGAGTCGACAAGTAACATAAGCATGGACGAGGGCCTTTGTGCTCTCAGAAGTCAGACACATTCTAATCTTCGCGATATTACGAAGATGAAATAAAGCAGATTTACAAACGGAACTCACATGCCTATCCAGTGACAAGGTCTCATAAAAAACAACTCCTATGTTCCTAGCTTTGTCAGACCGCTCTACACGATGATCACCAACCAGGATACTATCTAAAGATGGACGTGGCCGATATTTTGAACTGATAACGAGCAGTTCCGTCTTGTCCCTATTCAACTTAAGTTTGTTACAAGACATCCAACGGTCGATATCTCTAACACAAGATTCGACCTGAGAGACAGAATAAGCTTGATCATCCCTACTGAGAGAATTGAAAGACAGATACAACTGAGTATCATCAGCATAGAAATGATAGCCCATGTTGTATTGTCTGACAATATCCCCCAATGGGGAGGTATAGAGCAGATATAAAATCGGTCCAAGCACGGAGCCCTGTGGTACTCCGCACGACAGCGAACGCGTGACAGACCGCGCACCACGAATGCTCACAAAATGAGTTGTCGCTCAGGTATGATTTAAACCAGACCAGAGCTAGATCGCAGAGACCGAAGCGGTTTGCTAATCTCTCAAAATCCTTCAGCCGATTCTAGCCGCTAGGAGAACAGTGATTAATTCATCCAGGGCAAATTTGTCGCTTGATCTTTTGTCTTTTTTCCTTCAAAACGACAGCTTAGTATTTTATTCAACTTCCACTTTTCATCTGTGCATTTCATAGGTGTATTTTACCCGTCAGGAGAGGAGATGTGTTGAATTTGCCTAAATTTTACCGCGCTAGCTCAGTTTCTTGGCGTGCACCCACGGGCAAATGGTAGTGGCTAACTGACCAATCAGAGCGCGCGGTTTACTTTTGTTATGTTATAAAACACCATGGGTCAGTTATTTAAACTGAGTTTAGCCAGTGCCAGTTTGCCGAACGCTTTATGTAAACACCATTTATTGTGAACAGTGTCATGAAAGCATATAGTGTAGACTAGAAAAGCGTTTGTCCTCTTAAAATAACCCAAGGAAGAAGAGATCTGGAGGTCCGAAGGTTTCCTAAACCGCGGTCTAACTTAGATTTCGTTTAAATAACCGACCCTATAAGTCTTGCTAGTTTTTGCTTTGTTATAGCATTAGTTGAAGTGTTTGCACTAAGAATTTTTTGACTGAGCGTCTATCACCTAACTCTTGGTAATGTTGTTCTAAATAGAACTACTTAAAAATACCAGTTTTTATAAAGGCCGGAGATAGCCCCAAACGGACGCTACTCCAGAAACTCACACAAATATCCTTGGATCCCGACACCGTATTACGTATTCCGACATGTATTACGGATTCTACAGACTATTTCAACGACTTACTTTAGAAAGCTGGTTTACAAACTTAGAACAAACGCCACTGAATAGTAGCCAACAGTTACCAGCACCGTACAAACGACTTATTGACAAGATTAAGCAAAACGAAACTGGTTAAAAGTATCAAAGGTTTCAAAAATAACAAAGCACATGGTCTCGACAACATACCAATTGAAGTCTGGAAAACTGGTGCCTTAAATCAACAGTTGCTTGACATCTGCAACAAAACATTCAATGGTGATCGACCGAATATATGGGTTAAAAGTGGAATAATACCCCTACCAAAGAAAGGCGACTTGGGTGACACAGGAAACTATCGTGGTATATCCCTAACTGTCACAGCTGCGAAAATCTATAACAAGATTCTATTAGATCGAATAAGACCTCATCTGGATCCTCTGCTCAGGGTGAACCAAAATGGATTTCGTAAGGGTAGATCTACACTACCGCAAATTTTAACTCTGCGTAGGCTCATAGAGGGAATAAAAGAAAAACAGCTTCCTGCAATATTGACTTTCGTAGACTTCAGTAAAGCCTTTGATTCGATACATCGTGGGAAATTGATGGAGATCTTGAAGGCATATGGAATTCCAACAAAGATAGTGGATGCCATCAGCATACTCTACAAGGACACCGAAGCACAGGTGATAACTCCTGATGGTGATACGGAATTCTTTGAAATTCTTGCGGGAGTTCTGCAAGGAGACACACTCGCACCTTTCCTATTTATCATAGCCTTGGATTATGCCCTTAGAGAAGCTACTAGAGAAACACACACTGGGTTCACTCTTACACCACGGCAGAGCTCCCGTCATGTAGCAACATACATCACCGACACTGACTTCGCGGATGATCTTGCCCTAATTTCTGACTATCTTGAAGAGGCACAACTTCTCTTATTAAGACTGGAGGTTGCTGCGAAAACAGTGGGTCTGCATGTTAACTACAAGAAAACGGAATACATGCTGTACAATCAACCTGTAGGTGATCTTGTCACACTGGCAGGGAACAAATTGAAGCAAGTAGATAACTTCAAATACCTTGGTTCGTGGATACAATCCGGTGAAAAGGACATGAATATAAGAATTGGATACGCTTGGAGTGCACTCAACAAAATGATGAAAGTGTGGAAATCAAACCTAAAAAATCATCTCAAAATAGGTTTCTTTCGGGCCACAGTTGAAAGTGTACTGCTTTATGGTGCTGAATGCTGGACGATGACTGGAAAGATGATGAATAGACTAGATGGTACGTACACAAGAATGCTCAGAGCAGTTCTTGGAGTTTCCTGGAAGGAGCATAAAACCAACAAAGAACTGTACGGCAATCTTCCTAAGATTACAGATACACTGATGATCAGGAGGCTGCGGTTTATAGGACACTGTTGGAGAAAAAAGGATGAGGTGATAAGTGATTTACTACTCTGGGAACCAAAGCACGGCGCAAGAAAGAGAGGAAGACCAGCATTGACATACGTAGACCAGCTGCAAAATGATACTGGTTTGAGCATAGCTGAACTGAAGAACATCATGGAAAACCGGAAGGAATGGATGAAGCTAGTTAATGGAGTTCGAGTTCGCTCGAAATAAGCAGTAAGCAAGCAAGCAAAACGAACTACGGCAGAACGACTGGAGTACTGACAGTTTTACTAACAATAAACGACTGTTTAATTACTGATTACGAGTCTTTATAGCCAATACCATCACAGCTTAACTGACAGGCGACCAATAACATCGCGACGTAATTGACCAACCAGATCGATAACCAGAGTATAATATCATCAACTGACGTGAGACAACTCACTTTGACTCTGAAGATGAATACCGCACAGGTTGTCGAAACGTCAGTCACTGTCGACAAAAACAGTCCTTTTCAGGACTACGTTCACCCGGACGATCAATCTCAACCTACTTTTGCTGGGTTCAAACCTTTCAGCACTTCAAAAAATATACATTTACTATCCTCCAACCAACGATCACGCGTTTTTGTTTGCTCACGGAACACATATTAAATAGTGGAGCTCTCGATGCACGCAGCGGAACACCATGAATAAGAAAATTTGGTTATCTATGCATCCAATTTTGATCCTGACAAAATCGTCCGTTTGTACATACGTCGCTCCCTCATGTTAGCGGTATGTGAAATGTCTTAATGTATATTCCAAGGCACATACAAATTGTGTTTAACTTGATATTGGAAATTCATGTTATGATCAATTGACATCTGTTAAAATAGGGCATCCGGCGACCAGTGTCACATGACTGCAATGCACGCTCGGGTGTATAACTCCTTGAGGTGACGTGTTTTTTAAAGTTCTCCGCTGACCACTTATGGTAAACAAGTGATCACAGAAAGTCTTCGGAAAAACTTTATTTTAGAAAGTTCCCACGAGTGCTTTGCTTTTGGCCTTTGCTAAATCTATATATTAAAGATGTAGAAAGGGTATGATCGCAGGCTAACTAACGTCGATGTAACAGGACAATATACGAAAATATTGTAAATCCAGTTTTATCGTACATAAGACATAATCAAGACCTTGATTCTTTCAGGAGGAAAAGTCGATAATAATCCTGTTCCAGTGGACGGCTTTGATGTATGGGAGACAATTTCTGCAGGCAAGCCATCTCCAAGAACTGAAATACTCCTGAACATCGACTTAGCACCAAAGAAGAAGCGTTACCGAGGCCATTATCAAGGCGCGGCACTCCGTGTTGCAGATATGAAACTATTGGTGAGCTGTCCGAATTCCTCTTGGTTCAAGCCACCAGAACTTTGTAACAAAGAAACGGTTAGTAACTAAAGGTCTTTTATGAATATTTTTGATGAACATACTCTCGATTCCCTACACAAATCGAATTCATAACTTCCCAAACACTGGGTGACCGCTCTATCCACTTAGCTTCGAAGAGATTCATGAAGCGCAAAAGCCAATTACTGGGTGCTTACTTGCGAGTTTTTACTGTATCATGCATAACGAAAAGATCAGCGATGTCGAGGGCGTACCTGTTTTATGGTCATAAACGGAGAGAAAGGAAAATTAATTAACAGAGAAAGAAGGAAAACGTTATTCTCTTTAAAAAGTAAGAGGCCCTCTAGGTGGTGGTGTGAAGTTTTCGTTGCCATGCACGGGGTAAAAAAAGTTGATAAATCTCCAACAATTGACACCCTGTTGTTTTGCCTTGAATTAGGGCACAACGGTTGTTACTAAAACGGGGAACGCGGAGCGGGGAACGGGAAGCGGGGAGCGGGGAGCGGGGAACGGGGAACGGGAAACGGGGAGCGGGGAACGATCACGAGGAACGAAATGAAACATTGAAACAAAACCCTAGCCTTGAACCCTGACCCTATCAATAACTTCATTTCAAATTTTCTGCTTTGTTCCAATCTTTCAATTTCCCCTTCTCCGTGCTCGTTTAGGCCCCGCTCCCCGTTTTAGTAACATCCGCCGGGTATCAACGTACGATGGCAACTAGTCCGTGTATTGCCGTTTTTGTCATTTGTTCTAATGTTGACAAAGGACGAGTACCTTATTACATGAAATTTTCGCGACACGTTAATTTCGCGAAATTAAAGTGACGCGAACAATAAGTGTCGCGAACATAACATGGTCCGCGAAAATTAAGTGACTGACATTATGTCCATAATTAAGAAAAAACGAGTTTATTATCACTGAAACGTTTACAAGATCACATTTTTTATTTTTCTGAGGAGTTTTTAGTGTAAGTGGACGTTGTAGTCAATTGACTCAAGAACAATAGTTCACGTACAAACCTGAACTGCTTGTGAACATTGTGAGAACTGCTTTGTTGTTACTGTTGACACTAGTCTCGCTGTTGCGCTTTTCTTACTTTTGACGTTATTGTTCCTTTGATGAAGTAATTATATTTAATTCAAGGAGATGTTAAATAACATTGCCTATAAAATGTAAATTATTGTACTCAAAAATGCAAAATTAAAGTGATTCAAAATATAAAATTTTCAGAAAATCGCGAAATTTAAGTATCGCGAAATATGCGCACATCAAAATTGCGAAGTAAACATGTCGCCAAAATTTAATGTAAGTAGTTATCTCTTTTTACCATTTTCAGAATTCTCAAGTCAAAGGTTTTATTGAAGTTGCTCTTTACAATATCACAGCTGATCCTACAGAACACAATGATCTGAGCCAAAAATTGCCTGACGTCGTCCAAAAATTGCAAGAGAGACTGGAGTTTTATAAACGTAGCGCCGTATCCCCTCTAAACAAGCCCGCAGACAGCCAGGCTTGGGATGTTGCGCGGAAGGATGGCATTTGGACGCCTTGGAGAAGCACGGTGGACGAGAAAGCCCAATAAACATGAGATTTAAGAGGGAACTTGTACGACATTTGAGGTGTTAAGTATGGGATTGTCTCAGGTTAACAAATACCGTAAAATTCCGAAAATAACCCTCTCCATGTATAAGCCCCTCCAAATATAAGCCCCCCAAACCGGTAACGCATAACACCCTCCGTTAAATCACCCCTCCAAATATAAGTCCCCCGGAAGCTTGCTCTTGGAAAATTGCCCTCGAATACAACGTAAAACAAAGCAAAAACGGTAAATTTACTTCCAACTATAAGGCTACCCCAATCGATTTTGAAATGCAAATTTCCCGCCGTAGATAAGCCCCTACGAATATAAGCCCCTCCAAAAATAAGCCCCTCAAAAAGGGCCTTAGAAAAATATAAGCCCCAGGGCTTATTTTTGGAATTTTACGGTATTTACTAAAACAGTGGGTATAATATGAGGAAGGGTGAATGTAAATTGGGAAATGTTATCAAGGTTTAAGTAGCTCGAATGAACATTGTGGTGCTTTTTAAATTTGTTCACGCCTTAAACAGGGCGCTTGTTCGAGGGTAGCTTTTGTTTGAAAGTTAGGTGCCACAGATAACTGCTTCTTTCAAGGTTAACGGTATTATTATTCATTCTTCAGTAACTGACAGAAACGTCTCTTGATTTTGATTGCTTTGGGGCAGCGACGCTTATTATTATTTTTTTTTGTTCCAGCTGGGCGCAATCACTTACAAAACTAAACAGTGACTTTCATTATCAAGGCAATACAGAAGAGTCAAGTACTACGCAGAATTCACAGTTATTTACTCTCGAAAGGTCAGGTAATGCTGAAAGCCCTAGATATGAAATTAGGCAAGAGCAAATCCATGGACAAAGAGAGGCATTGGGGTTTCGCTGGGTAGATATTGCAAGGATGCTAGGAATGTCTCCTAGGACACTTAGTCGGCAGAGGCAAGAATTTGGTATGCCACTCGGTCAACAGCATAATTTTTCCTCCTGGTCCGACACCTGGACAATATTGTGAGAAGCATTCTTTCAGTTACTCCACTGTGAATTCTGCGTAGTACTTGACACTTCTGTATTGCCTTCATAATGAAAGTCACTGTTTAGTGTTGCAAGTGATTGTAATCTGGAGTTCATTATCTCATAGTTACTAACTATGATTATCTGTATTAAAAGTTTCAAATCCTGAGTAAGTTGATTCTGCTGCAGTAGTCCTGGGCCGACTCCGTAACTCGACCATACATCACCCGCAAAGTGCGTTTATATTCCTCTAGACGCCTTGCAAGAAATTCTGCGTGCCCCCTTATTGGTATTTTCTTTGACACAGTCTTCGCAGTGCTGCAAAAGTGAGATCAAACCTTCGAAAAATTCATTTACATTTGGAATATAGAAACGATTAGAAGCCATCTTGAATTCCAACTTGTGTTCTCGTTTTAATTCCCTCTCGGAAACAGAAATGATCAAAAACTGTCGTCTCTCTTCTTGATTTAAAGAACAAGCATCTTGATTTACAAAAAGTATCTCTTGATACATGACAAGAAACACGCGGGAATTGAAATTAAATTCTATAATCTTGACACATTATATTCAAAAAGCAAGTTGATGCTAATTGTATCGATCTTGATAGTGAACTTGTGGATTTGAATTATAAAGTTGCATCTTTGATATTTTGTCACGTTTGGCGAAGCATAGATGCCCATAATATTTACAAGCAAATTCATAATACCAAAGTGGTTTTAAACGTTTGTAATCGAAAGATTCTACATTTATACTGCGTTGACTGAAAAAAAATTACAATTAATTCTCCAAAACCTACCCTTCCGTTTACAGTAAAAAACCTTAGGCACTAAATCGAAATTTTTTCTACATATTCCCATGTGAATATTTCATTCATTGTCCATTTCTCTTTCTAAGCTAAGTTTTGCAAATGACTCACACTCACAATACAAGAAAAATCTAAAAACGGACAGCCAGTAAAAAAATAACGAAAGCTCCGGATTTCTCTAATAGGCCTCTTCCGAGTTCGTAAAACTCTAATTTTTAGAACGAGGCTTAGTGCCAAACCCTTTCTTGTAAAAATGAGTTTTATTTGCAGGAGAGTAAAGGAACATTTTCATATCAATGGCCTCACACTTAGCCTCGCTTCGAAATAGAGGCTTGGAGCAACTCAGAAATGGCCCATTGCAAGGACGATCACATCCACGGAGTCCAGGCCCCATTCTCCTTTGCTACTTGTCGCGCCTTTGGGTCACCTGGTTTATTAGCAGGAGGTAACGCACCACTCATGTAAGACTGCACTCGATCTTGGAACTTCTTTACCATATCCGGGAACTTTTTGCTAAGGTCGTACTTCTCATATGGGTCAGCGGTGATATTGTAGAGGGCTACATCGACAAGGGGAACTGGAGGGTAAAAAACATATAAAAGTCTTGGTACTAAACGTAGCAAAGAAAAATATAAGATTCTACAGCTTGAGTCTTAACAAAACAGCAAACACATTTTCCACATTAGTCATATCGCGCAGAAATAGTGGACATCATTATATAAGTTATTTTTTGACCACCCAGGCGAGCAATTCAAATGTACGAGCGCTTTGAACAAGCTCTGAATAGAATAGGGTCTCATTTGGCTCATCAGCGTCATTCGCGCAATTTCGAAGGCTCTAAAATGACAAATCCACAGACTGAATGAACTGCAACTCAGTCCGTATTTCAGCGAAAACGGACGTAATAAAGGAACTGAAAAATTGTAAATAAGCTAAGAGAATGAGTCTGAGCATGTCTTACTTTGTGACCAGTCTCACTTGTGGAAGATTTCAGAGGATCGAGTGGAAACTTGGGAACGAGCTTTTGAAAGCGAAAGGCACCATGGGAAGATTTGGTTGACCCCTTCCATGGCCCGTTTGTTTTCCGTTTTTTTTGTTTGTTTGTCTGTTTGTTTTGAGGGGAAACAGAGAGAACTGCAAGCCCGCAACCTGGAAGCAAATATTGGCCACAAAGAATACCCGAGGTGACTCTAAATGAAAGCTGTGTATGTCAAACATATCACACCACGTAAGGGAATCCGGATTCTGGAATGTAGGAAAATTTTTGCCGTGGAATCCGAAATCCTGGGCGTTCGAATCCGGAATTTAGCTTAAGGAATCCGGAATCCCGCTAACAATCCACCGCACCGTACCTAAAAAGATGGCGACTGGTACATTTACCCACAGTTCTTAGGGCATGAAAACCATAAAATTGATCATAAAAACGCACAGAAAAGTTTTATAAACTTCAAACCTAGGATAGGCAATGTTGCTATTACAGGGACAAATTTCGCCTCCCCACCCTTCCCCCCCTCCCCCCCCCCCCTTCGCCAAAAAAAAAACTATGACTTTATGTGTAATTGGCCGTGTTAGGTTCGAAAGGAATTGTGGTAAAATGTACACCCGCCATCTTTTTCCGTACGGCGGATTGGAATCTAAAATCCAAGTTCCAGTACCTGGGATCCGGAATCCACGACATGGAGTCCAGAATCCAATAATGTCTTGGACTCCCGGCCCTTACATGGGGCGATACATGAAATAGCCAGTGCACAAAGGAGTAATATATCTTCAAGAACTAACTTACACCTTCAAACTCGTACAAATACACTTCATTTCCTTGAGAAGAATTCCGTTCTTCAGGTGGTATGAAGTAAGAGATGTTAGGGACCCCCATGAGAAGTTTCATGTCTCCAACACGAAGACCAATTCCTTGATATGCAAAGTCCAACTGGTGTGGAACAGAAGGAGTGTCTACGTTATGAAGAATCTCTGGGCGAGGTGAAGGCTCGCCATTAGAAATTGCCTTCCATACGTCGTGACCATCAAGGGCAGCGAGTTCCTCCTGATCCAATAGCCCACCTAAAATATATTGTACCCGACACACAAGTGAATTTGTTTACATGAGATGTTAACCTTTTAAAAATATAAAACTGTTCTAGTGAGGCCTTAAACTGCTGTTTAAAAAGTAAAATCCAAAATCCAAGCTTTCACCGATCAACGGCATCATCAGGGATGAGTAAATATTCCGCGCGCGCTACATATATGCAAAGAAAGTGTGGGGTGAAATGTGTAAAGGATGTGACGTATGTATGAAAGCTATAGGAATAAATAAACTGTGAACGGAATACAACGCTCTTATGATGGAATGTCTCAAGACAAAGCACCTCTTAGATAAAACTGACAAGACCTCCTGGGCTCCTGGGTCAAAAGCACTGTAGCCATATACTCACCAGCCAGATTAACTAAGGTTGGATACCAATCAGTCACGTGAATAAATCCTGTACAATTCACTCCTTTCCTGGAGAGAATGTCACCATGTACGAACCCTACCCCTCTGATTCCTCCTTCCCATAGAGTGTCTTTTCTTCCCCTCAGGGGGTAGTCATATCCCCCGTTTTTAGGTACTCCACCGTTGTCAGTGCTGAAGATCATAAGAGTATTCTCCCACAACCTTAAAAAAAAGATAAATAAAAGAATCGTTGGTTTCTGTTCACTGAAAAGAATAATAGAGAGCTTTAGATTCGAGGACGCGGACTACGAGTATATGAGATTTTCTCAATACTAAGTATTGGACGCTCGTGAGCCGGCGTCATTTTGGCGGGAAAGCGTTTGTAAACATGTATGTATGTACGTAAGTCTTTATTTATACACGGAAATCATCAGTTAAGCTTAAGTTAAAAACTAAAACTAACGGAGAAACGTGATAGCCGTCGCCATTGTACAGCCTTCAGTATAAATAAGCGTACTAACTTTTTTGGTGAAAATGAAGCATTCCGGGGTGTATTTTTGTTTATTTCGGGAAAACGCGAAAAAACTTTAAGTTAAATCTCGTACTCGTACTCAATCTTGTCCTCAAATCTAAAGCTCTCTACTTCCGATCATATTAACAATTGATCATTGCGAGCAATGACATTTTTTTGTCGTTTTAGTTCCCCCGGTTCGTCACTAACATGAACCCGGGGGAGGGGGAGGGGGGATTATTTCGGAGTGAAAGTGACGGGGATGATCGAAAAAGGCGCTGAGGTAAAATAAATACTTCTGTGAAGTTCTTAATCAAACGAAACAATTGCGAAAAGAGGACGCTTTCTGTGCAATTAATTTAGTCAACACGTGCCATATATTTTGATTTTTAACTATAATTTGATTTAACTTTTGAAACAATTTCCTGTTGTAGTTTTAAACTTTCTTCCGATCAAGCTGAAGCAATTCCCTTTCGTGTAACACGCGACTCATTTATCTTAATGCCAGGTCACTTTTGTTTCCTTTAGCGCTAACATAAATAAATGGGTTTAGTTCTCGGGTTACACTACAATCAGCAAAGGTCAGACTTCCTGAATCTCTTCATGCCTTTACTGAGGTGTTAAAAGCATTTTAAAAAGCTCTCACTCAGTAAATGGGAAGTTGTGAGCCTGCAAAGAGACGTTCAACATGAAATCGCCGACAGAAAACACGCACACAAACGGAAGAAAAATACTCATTGGGTTGTGTTCCACCTCCTGCTTCCTACTGTCTGTCGTTTGCTGTATCGCACTGTTTCACGTGGAATTCAGAATACACGAGCATCATCGACTCATATCACAGTTAGTAACATTCCGTCAAGAGATTCAAAGAGAAATCGCTAAAGTTCAACAGGATTGTAAAAAAGGGAGAGTAACCAAAAGCAACCATCCCGACATTTGGCAAAATACAGAAGGTGGGTGAAAACGAACAGAAAGTGGAGATAGATCACTTTTAGCAAAACCGAGGATAATCCTTTCACGTGGTATAGTGGTTTAGTTGGAATCAACTACAGAATACAGGGCCACATTTTAAGTTTTAAAGAACACGGAAAGGGAGATATTTTAGTGGCTCGGTGGCTCGTCATTCGAGGTTAGCAACTTAAAGAACGAGAGAGGTATATTTTAGTGGCTCGCAGACTCCGTCCCAACGAATATACCTAGAAAATTGGCCCTCTATTTTTTAGTTATGCTAAATGTTCTTAACCTTATTTAGCTTTTCAAACAACCGTGCAAGCTTGTATGTAGTTTATATATTGAAGTATTAAAACATTACGCTCATTTTTCAAGGTCGCAAAGTTATATACAGGGAAAAACGTGATTCATCAGATGCCTCTCAAAACAAATCGGTTACAAAAGCCTCCGAAGTAAAAAAGCTGATCAAAAAAGAGCTTCGCCTGATGCAGAATAAAATCTGTGCCAAAGATGAAAAGCTCTGTCAACCAGGACCAAAAGGTAACACAGGAAGACGGGGAAGACGAGGACCCCAAGGTATACCGGGCCCCAGAGGGAGATCCGGCCCAGCGGGGACTCCCGGTAAAAATGGACCAATAGGACCACAGGGACCAATGGGTATAAAGGGGGATCGCGGATTGCCAGGTCTGCCAGGACTTCCCGGCCCCAGAGGTCCGCTTGGTGAGAAAGGTGCACCGGGGCAATCCATCTCAGCTCCCTTCTTATTACAGCCTCCTGTTGAAACGACAGTCAATGCAAGTCTGACAGCCATCTTGAAATGTACAGCGGTTGGCAATCCTCCTCCCAAAGTCACATGGTTTAAGGTGAACTCAACACTTCCTGTCGGACGTCACGTAGTAGAGTCCAGTGGCGCTCTGATTCTTCAGGATGTTAGACCTGGAGACGAGGGCCAGTACACCTGCAAAGCTGAAAATTTGCTGGGAACCATCAACGCCAGCGCACGGCTAACGGTGCAGTGTAAGTTGCATTTTATTCTTCAAGATTTCAAGACGTTTTTTTTTTATCTCCCCCTAATACATTTTCTGACATGCTGTAGGAGTATTCTAACGAACACCTACAGATGGTCTATTCTTGCCGTTCTTCAGTTACTCCCTCTAACTTTCATTATAAGATGCACAACTCTCTAAAGCGATCGGTTAGCAATGGTCGCAGAGGTGTGATGCAGTATTTTGTTTGCAGAATAAACGTGATTTTCTACTTCTTGCCAGTTCCACCCTTTATTAAATTGTCATCAAATCACCTGATTAGCAACTAGGAAACTGCAACAGCGTAAATGAAAAACTATAGTTTAGTCATGACCTTTTTAAAGAAACCAATGAACTGCAGAGAAGTCCTAATCAAGGGGAAACAAGTTACTTTGTTCTTGAGGTTGAGACCAATTTCCTTGGCATTGACTGCATACGACTGGTGAACTGCAAAAGAACTAACCATTAGGAAGTCTAGTTTTAGAGGGTGTTCACGTTCGTTTACTGGTTGAGGTGACCGCTGAATAGGGGTTTAGTTTAAAGTGAATAAGAGGTCAAATTTTTGGGTATTTCATAAGTATTGCTTTTCTGCCGGTGCATGTGACCGTTGTGGAAATGTGCCATTATACGAGTTTTAACTGTATAGGTTACAAATTCCACGATATTAAAAAAGTGGAGAGAATTTTGTCACCAGAATAAAAGCGTTTTTTTTTATTTCTTGCCAGTTGGTCCCCAGATATTATTGTCATCAAATCGCCTGATGGCTGAACAAAACCAAAACGTCACTATCGTCTGCAATGGCACTGGTCAGCCTCAACCCACCATCACGTGGTCTAAGTTAGGAGGAGTTTTGCCAAAAGGAAGAAATGAAGTGATGAACGACGCCCTAAGGATCTATCAAGTGACGAGAAACGACGGTGGCATATACACGTGTAAAGCAGGTAATATTCTGGGATCAGCGATAGCTATGGCTCAGTTGATGGTTTTTTCGCCTCTTCGGTTCAAAGTTCGACCTCCTCAAGAACTGACTCCTGTGGTTGGCTCAACTGTTCGCCTCCCATGTGTGGCCGAGAGTGACCTGAGACCTACTCTCACCTGGACAAAAGACGACTCTATTCTTCCGGTTGGTTCAAGGATTCTGCAAGACAACACTCTAGTTCTTGGCAGCATAAAAAAATCACACAAAGGATCTTACACCTGTAGAGCGAGTAATCCTTTGACAACAATAGAAATCAAAGTGAAACTCAATTTTCCAGTTGCTTCTTCCTGTTCTGTGATCAGAAAACACGACAGTAGCGCAAGCGGAAATTACGTCATTGATCCAGATGGCGAGGGCGGTCTGGCACCATTTACTGTTTATTGTGATATGACAGCTAAGAATGGGGTTGGCGTGACGGTCATCAGTCACGACAGTGAAAGTAGAACATCCGCGAAAGGATACGAAAGTTATGGTGCTTACTCACGAGATGTTCGTTACAAAGGAGCGAGTGTATCTCAGCTGGCGAGTCTCACTAGAGTTTCCTCTCACTGTGAACAATTTATCAAGTATGACTGTTACGGTTCTGTTCTGCTCTACAACGACGTTTTACATGGATGGTGGGTGTCACGTGATTCTACCAAAATGAGATACTGGGGTGGAGGATCAGGCTATGGTAAGTGTGCATGCGGGATGACTAACTCGTGTGCAAATCCCAGTTATGGCTGTAACTGTGACAAGAATGACAACGTATGGCGTGAAGACAGCGGTCTCCTCACGGACAAGACCAAGCTTCCTGTAATACAACTCAGGTTTGGCGATACTGGTGGCACCAAAGAACAAGGTTACCACACACTCGGAAAACTTAAGTGCTTTGGAACAGCATAAAGAAATGCTTCTTCTTTTTATTTGTAAAAGAAAGTTGAAAACGTTTAGTCAACTAGTTATAACTTCTAATAGAAATCTGCGCATTCTTACGATACTGCTTCCTGCTTCGTTTAGCTGATGCTTTCGTTCATTATATCATAGTTAAAAGAGTGGAATGGTTTTGACGCTTGTCAGACTCCTTCGTTATATGCTTTTGTGAACTTGAAGGTGCACAAAAGTTCATAGCATTCCTTTCATTTCGGTTTTATTGACCAATAAAAACGACGCACTCATTCATTAAGTCACAATTTGTGAGCACGGAACAAAAGAGCTTCCACAATAAACTACCGCACTTTTTTTAGTTTTATCGTTGATGCTTTCCGCCTTTCCTAACCAGTCTTTTCTACTACTGAACTATGAATGTAACGATCAAGTCTTACTTCACATGTATAAGCACCACCTTACTAGAAATAGTACCTGGCAGCAATAACCTTATCGTCTTTACTGATTCTTTTTTCAAAGACATAATTTTAATCGGCTATTCTTAACACGATACTCTCGCAAGTCGTGTAAAATACAAAGCAGAGACAATGAGTGAATGAATAATGAACTATTCTTTGTAATGTGCACTCAAAAACGCTGATAAGTGCCAAGGATAGAGTTCGAGAAGCAAGAGTGGCGCAGTGGTGAGAGCGCTCGCCTCCCAACAAAGGTCAAATGTAAACGCGAAGAATCTCTAACAAAACAGTCAATATTTGTGGAATATAGTCTTCTCTAGAAGAAGCATTTGAGTTTTGCTGGAGTTTGTTGGCCGATGGACATAACACTTTACCAAAATCGACCAGAAGACACGTAAAATTGGACAAATTTATATTTGGAAACCCATGACTACCGGAATTATTTTGTAAAAATTGATTTGCGTCATCAGTATGGAATTTCCGCCGCTGAGTCGCAGACGTTCCTCTGCGCGAAACATCCCCAGCGGCGAAGAGCGAGGAGAAACGGATGTTTTTGCAGGCTAACCAACAGCAAACTCAAACAACAGATTGCGTCGACGCCAGGATTTTAACCCGGGGCTGGCCACATTGGTGCCTTTTGTCTTTTGTCTGTCATTCGTAAACAATAGCTAAAACAATATAACTACTCCGTCGACCAATCAGCGCTTCTGACCGGATTCCGGACAGATTTTACGTCATCAGTACGGAATTTCTGTCGCTGAGTCGCAGACGTTCCTCCGC
Organism: Porites rus; assembly: GCA_964035705.1. Lineage (NCBI taxonomy): Eukaryota > Metazoa > Cnidaria > Anthozoa > Scleractinia > Poritidae > Porites > Porites rus. The sequence continues at coordinate 5,473,924 of OZ038000.1, forward strand.
GCGAAACGTCCCCAGTGGCGAAGAGCGAGGAGAAACGGATGTTTCGCAGGCTAGTTGTTGGTTTTCTCCCCTGCTTCGGGCGTGAGAGGTTTTTTCTCCGGGTACTCCGGTTTTGCCCTGTCCTCAAACACCTACACTTCCAAATTCGATCTGGAACGCATGGACACTATAAAAAGACTTCTTCAGAGCTCCCAAGTGCTTATTTGACAAGTTTTCCTAGGCCGTGTAAATTAGACAACTTCACAAGTATTTTACCTTCTCAACGAAAAACCTGGTGAGTAAAACTTGTTCGTGTAGAGACCTATAAAATTATAAAACTTAAGAATACAGAAAAGTTTGTCCATAGCTGCCACTACCAGGATAATAAAGCTCTGTGAATTGGTAAGGCATTGGATATGTCATGTGATCATTGACTTTAACCAGTAGCGTACAAGTATTGTTTAAACTTAAATGGCAGTCATACGTTTTCAATCAGTACGTTTAGTATTCAACTAATGAAATCGTTCGAAAATAGCACATTGGTTTACTCTTATACGACAAGAATAGTTTCGCTGAACAAAGTTCTGTAAAAATAAATATTTTAAACTCCCTTTTAGCTTCAAATGCAATGACTAATCCCAAAACGCACGTACAATCAATTGTCGGGGCGACTTGCTAAGTCGAGGCAGTTTTCCCTGTCGCTGTTATGGAGGTTTTTTTCCTAAAAAAGGAAGGATTTCCCAACCCAGATTCGAACCAAGGCCTTCCTTAAGATAACCGCTCTCTTAACCACTACCCAACCACACCGACCTGCCAAAATTTTTCAAAAAATGTACTCACAAATCATAATTTTAAACTGTCTTTCATAGCTAATACATCTCTAACAGGTGCCACAAGCCCTTTCTCCAAACAATCGTCGTAAATTCAATTTTGGCTCACAGTTTGTTCTTACTAAGACATTTACAAATCTATTTTTTGCCTTATTGTAACTTCATCCAAATCAAATCTCACATCTTGCATGTCTGCAGGAGTCATTACTAATAAAGGCATCGACCGTTAAAATGACATCGTTAAATGGTCGCCCTCGACAGAGTCAAAAGAGATGCTTGCTACAATTCATAAAATAAAGATTATTTGAGTTCAACAACATCAGGTTTTTAAATCAGGTGTGGGCCTTTCAAAGTCACCATAATCTTTCGGGGACAAGTCGAACACCGGGTGGCCCAACAGCACTATGACCGAGCGGAAGAATAAGGCCTAGAATAGACAAATGCGTTTATTTAAGAAACACAACGTAACGGTTCAGTGGCGTGACTGGTAATATGCACATGCGCAATACGCGTCCCCAAATAACCACAACCTAATCTGTCACGTCCTTGATTAACTTTTCTAATAAATTCCTCAAAAACTACATGCAAAGGTGCTAACAACAAACAAATAAACAAAAAAAATTAAATGTATAAACCTGTGCAAGACGTGTTCCCAAAAGCTCGTAAATTATAAACTCTATTTCACCTTATTATGACCAGTGACTTCCTGTTGCACTTATACATGTATTCGTTCATTAAGCTGAGATAACTCCCGGCACTTGTCGTTTCATCATATCAATCATATTTGTCAGAGATATAAATAAATTGTGTAGGAAAGCGATTATCAAAGGCCAAGTTGGAAAGCCGTTTCAGTGTGAGGTCCCTGCTTCACTTGGTGTTTGTGACGTAGTAGTCCTAACCAAGCGGTTTTATCATGAAACAAGTAAGATCAGAGGAGAGGAATTTAAGGAGAGTTACAAAAACTGACAGTGTGTGTTGCAAGTCAGCTTTGCTTCTGTCTATTGCGTGCTGTATCGCACTTATTCACGTAGAACTTCAAATACAAAAACATAATCGCCTATTTTCACACCCAGTGACTCGCTCTGGTCAAATGGAAACAGAAATCTTTCGAGTTCAACAGAAAAATGAAAGATGGAGAGTAGCCGAAAGCGGCCATTCAGATTTGCGACAAGAGACGGAAGGTGAGTACCGGAAAATACGAGAGCAAAGATAGCAGGCTTTTTGCCAAGAAAAAAGTGAATCGTTTTAGGCCTAACGATAAGCGGTATTATAAGCTGTAACGCTTGTTACGTTGGCAAAACAAACCGACACTTTTCCACGCGCGTGCACGAGCACATGTCATCGGACGGATCGTCTCACGGAGTCTATGTACATTAAGTGGGAAAAGCCTCACCTTAATCAACAGGTGAAACACATCAATCTGACGCTTTCTCTATAGTTGCGTGCACGCGCATCTATTAATTTTGTTAACTTTAAATTTATGTAGCGTATTTAGTTCCAACGCTAATATCATAGGCGACGAATTAATTTTGGCGCGAAATTTCAGCGTTAATTTGTAATTTCACATGTGAAATTACAAAATTGCCATGGCAACCTAACGTACGTCTCAGTGTCAAGATGGCGACGAAGTTTTAAAATTTCATGAATGAAGATGTCAGGGCACAAAAAGACGCTTTAGAAAACCTGTAGACACGAAAGAGCACATCGAGAAGGATTCTAACAGGTATTTTGTCGAAAAACTCTGAACTTATGCCAAATTTAAGCTCTAAACGTTCGAGAGAGGGCGGGACTTCTTGATTGATACGATCCCGGAAAAACATGTCGAAAATCCAAGATTGCTAACGTAATTCGTCACCCATGATATTAATAGGTAATCAAATGGTATACTCGTGAAATTAGGGAATAATTTCACGCGCGTTTTGTCCAAATTCTAATAATTTCACGAGCTTTTCACTCGTCACCATTTGATTACACAAACTAATTATAAAATAACTGAGATAGTACGCGCGTTCTGATTGGTTAAAAACCTATAGTTTTATGGTGCTGGTAAACTCATATAAAACCTAAAGTTATTTTATAAAAGCAATAGACCACACTTTCTATGGGTCAACCGGCGTGATAACCCACTTGGGATGTTGGGAGAACACTCGAAAAGCTTGTAAATCACGAGTCGAATTAACTCGTGTTGTCCCAACATCCCGCGTGGGTCATCACGCCGGTAAACCCATAGAAAGTGTGGTCTACTGCTTAAGTAACGTATACTGTACATTGTAACAGGCATGTTTTATCAGCTGTAAACTTTCATAACCGTCACACTGACGATGACGGATGTATCGTCGAAACATGTTTGTTAAAATTAAAAAAATCGCACTATTTTTTATAATGTTTTGCTGCTGTCATGATCATTTGGATCAGTTATTAAATACTTCCTTTCAAAAACATTGTTTTTTTTAATCAAACACAAAGGTCAAGCAAAAACGAGGAGATAGAGATCAGAGATAAAACGTTTTTGCAAATTGTACTCTAAGTACAGATAGGCTCTTCTTGCCCACTCAGGCAGCCAACCAAGACAGAGAATTAGTTTGGTCTTTCCGGGTCGCCGAGCCTGCCATAGTGACCATCAATTCTTTTATTGGCATTTGCGTCACTGGTTGTTACTGAAGTTTTTTCAATAAACACGGTTTGTGATCTAATTTCTCTCATAAGGTCAGGAAAGTTCGTCACGACAAAAACGGGCTTCATCAGATGACTCACAAGCGAAACCGGTAAAAACAGCTTCTGATGTAAAACTGCTCATTAAAGAAGAACTTCGTCTGCTGCAGAATCAAATCTGTGCCAAAGATGAAAAACTTTGTCTTCCAGGACCAAAGGGTAACACTGGAAGACGGGGAAGACGAGGACCCCAAGGTATACCGGGTCCCCGAGGGAGAACCGGACCACCAGGATCTTCTGGTAAACATGGACCAGTAGGACCACAGGGACCAACTGGCAAAAAGGGGGTTCGCGGAATGCAAGGTCCGCCAGGACCTCCTGGTCCCAGAGGTCCGCCGGGTAAGAAAGGCGCACCGGGACAATCTATCTCGGCTCCCTCCCTGTTACAGCGACCTGTTCAAACGACAGTCAATGAAAGTCAGACAGCCACCTTGAAATGTACAGCAAATGGAAATCCACCTCCAAAGGTCACATGGTATAAGGTTAACTCATCACTTCCTGTCGGGCGTCACGTGGTAGAGTCCAGTGGCGCTCTAACTCTTCAGGATGTTAGACCTGGAGACGAGGGCCAGTACACCTGCAAAGCTGAAAATTTGCTGGGAAACATCAACGCCAGCGCGGAGCTAAAAGTGCAGTGTAAGTTGCGTCTTTTTCTTTAAGACTTTTTTAAAAAAGATGTCCCCCTTCTTAATGAAATGAAATGTTTCTATGAGTATTTTAACGGACACCTATAGTTGGTCCTACACCCTGCTCTTCAGTTATTTCCTTTGACCATCTTTATAACTTGCACGCCTCCTTAAAATGACAATTAGTATTGGTCGCAGCGGTGTTCACTGTACCAATAGTTTGTTCGCAGAATGAAATTTATTTACTATTTCTTGCCAGTTCCTCCTTCTATTGTATTGTTTCTCTTCATGGTTGAAGAGAAACAAAACGTCACTGTTGCCTGCATTGCTACTGGACAGCCACAACCCGAGATCACGTGGTCAAAATTGGGAGGAACATCGCCAAAAGGAATAAATTAAGTGACGAATAGAACCTTAATAATATACAATGTGGCAAAGATGGATGCTGGTACATACATCTGCAAAGCAAAGAATATTGTAGGATCAGCAAAAGACACAGTTCAACTCGTCATATTCTCTCCCCTGCGGTTCAAAGAAAGACCTCCTAAAACTTTGATTCCTGTGGTTGGTTCCACCGTTCGTCTACCGTGTCTGGCCGAGAGTGACCTAAAACCTACCCTAACTTGGACAAAGGATGGCTCTTTGCTTCCTGTTGGTTCAAAGATTCTTCAAAACAACACTCTAATTCTTGGCAGCATAAAAAAATCACACGAAGGATCTTACACCTGCAGAGCGAGTAATCCTTTGACAACAATAGAAGCCAAAGTCAAAATCAATTCTCCAGTAATTGCGGCTTCCTGTTCTGTGATAAGAAAACACGTCAGCAGTGTAAGCGGAAATTACGTCATTGATCCAGATGGTGAGGGAGGTCTGGCACCATTTACCGTTTATTGTGACATGACGGCTAAAAATGGAATTGGCGTGACAGTCATCAGTCACGACTGTGAAAGAAGAACATCGGTGAAAGGATATGAAAGTTTTGGTGCTTACTCACGAAATGTTCGTTACAAAGGAGCGAGTGTATCTCAGCTGGCGAGTCTCACTAGAGTTTCTTCGCACTGTGAACAGTTTATCAAGTATGACTGTTATGCTTCGGTTCTGCTTTACAACAACGATCCACGTGGATGGTGGGTGTCACGTGATTCTACCAAAATGAGATACTGGGGCGGAGCATCTGACAATGGTAAGTGCGCATGCGGGATGACTAACTCGTGTGCAAATCCCAGTAATGGCTGCAACTGTGACAAGAATGACTATGTATGGCGTGAAGACAGCGGTCTCCTCACTGACAAGACCAAGCTTCCTGTAATACAGCTCAGGTTTGGTGATACTGGCCACGGGGCCGAACAAGGTTACCATACACTTGGAAAACTTAAGTGCTTTGGGACAGTATAGATAGATTCTAGTTGTTGTGATTCCAAACCCGAAAAGGTAAAAAAAGGATGCGTAACCTTAATAGTTTCATAAAGAAATCTGCAGACTAACAGCCATGTTTTACATATACAGTAAATACAATAAAAACCCGGTCGCAATTCCGTAGGTTAGCTTTTCTCGCTTTTTTTGCTGGTATTTGTGGTAAAAAAACGATAAATTCTTTCCACGAGAATTAACACCAACCGAAAATCGAGACATGGCACTGATAACCCTGTCTTTTTTTTTCTAGTACTGAAGTATGGATATCATTGTTTAAACCTGCGTTCGAAAGTCTTGCAGGTCGTGTTAGAGAGTAGTAAGCGATAGTTTAATAAATATTTTTTACGTAATTTGAAAAATACTGTCACTGTTATCGACGGCTGCTACTACCGGGGCTGAGCGCATGCGTGAGGTTCTGACTATTATTGTGTGAAAGCTTTCGTGGAGAGAGATATTATTACTCTTGTTTGTTATTCACATAGAGGTATCAAGCCAATCAAAACAAGAACGCTCACAGCCTAGACCGAATGACCATTTATCTACCTTAAAATAAACACCTCACCAAAAGATTTGGAGGTCTCATGCAAAAAGATAAAAGGTGTTAAAGTTAAGCCCTGTTTGATCTACACTTTTAATGTGCAATTTATAAAATTCAAATACTTTTGCATTAAAAGCGATCAAAAATTTCAGTGTGTGTTGGTTAAGCGACTTGTGGCGTGAAAATAGACAGAAGAGAAGCTTATTAAAACCTTTGAATGCAGAGGTCCACTCAACGCGTGAATGAAACCGACTGGTTCTTTCTTGTCGGATCTCTAATCTAGAGATGCTAATGCCAGAGGTCACTTGAAGTAAGAATTAAAACAAAACCGAATGCAAGGCTGGCAATACGACAAAGGGGTGATTTATTTGAGGCCAGTATTTCGGCTAACAAAATAAGCCTTCTTCAGGGCCACAGCTTGTTATATTTTGAATTTTTAAGATCCTTTGAGGTCGAAAACATAACGTTTTCAAATCAGGTGTGGGCCTTCCGTCATTCCTCGATGCAAAAGTCTTCATACTCAAGCATCGTCACGCCACGCGCACCACGTGACCCTGCAGGAATATGGCAGCGCGGAGGAATGAGGTCTAAGGGATTTACCAACGCTGGGTAAATGCCAGACAAAACTAAACAAAATGAGCGGAAGGTAATGGGCACGTGAGCTTTAGGAGTTGTAAAGCCGCGTCTGTCACGTCTGTAACCTACTTTTTCTAATATCTTCCTCAGAAAAGACAAGCAAACAGACAGACAAGCTTTCAAGTGTATGTGTTGTAGGTTATATCCGTTCTCAGGTTAAATCACAATGTTTGTCTCCTATGAATAATTAAGGCCTAGAAACAAAAAGAAAATACTGTCGAAAATTCGGTTGAATCCTAGTCAAAAATGAGAACGGAATTTACCTACAACATAAACCTGTGGTTAGTTTCTTTACATCACCACGTGACGACACAAAGCAAATCCTGAACTTCCTACTGTGCAATAATCTTCCCATCAAATTTTGGCGACCGATGGCCAAGTCCGAAATGTCATACGTCTCCACCCCCTAACCCGTGGACGGCGCGGGGTAGAGAGACGTCTGAATTCCGAGAGTTATAGTACCGTCCGGTGACGTAACCTAGTAATTTATACATTTTTGCATAAATTTCGATTTCTAAAGAAGTTGGCAGCCAAAAGTCACGGAACCGTGAACAACAGCGTGCATATAGTCGATATGCATTGTTCTCTGTTTTGAGTGCGGTGAAGCTTGACGATAAAGCCTCCGGAATAAATGTAAGGCATCGTTTAACTTTTCGAGTTTGAAATGAGGTATAGGCCACTTGCACTAACAGGTCACGTGACCAATGCTTCCTTTAAACAATGAGTTGGAATCTTGCTGATGCCAAAAATTGACAGAGCACATAAAAATTATCTTACACCCGAAATTTGAGGGGAAACGCATTTAAGGGAGATATTTTATGGCACTTTGATTTTTCAACAAAGTAGTATCATTTGTATTAGCCGCCATGTTGGAGGGCATACTCTTGCCCTCCAACATGGCGGCCAAAACTTCTTTTTGCTTAGATCTTGTTAAACGTTTGATAGTTACGCTCAGATGTGCTGTAAACGTTCCCACATCAACTTTTCAACATTCTCCTTGAAGTTTAAGAGCAAAAGTTGTGTTCAGAAAGAGTTAATTCACAATGTCAAAAATCACATTTTGGTCACGTGACCAACTACGAACTTACTCATTTTAAGAAAATGGTGCAGGTTTGAAAATCAAAATCACCATTATCTTGTTCAAGACATGACCCTCTAATCGTTTTTTGAAGAAAAAAATCATATAACTTTCACTTTGATAAAAACGATGTCACATGACCTCTTAGTGCAAATGGCCTATTGACAGGCTAAAAACGACCCATAGGCCCATGGTATTGTGAAACGTGACCTTGGACTTGGAGTTAGCTTAAACTACAGAGGTCCCCTTTTTCTTTCTTTCAATTCTATGCAGTACACGGAGAATTTTACACTCTGACTGAGCAAATCTTAATTTGAAGCTCTGAGTTTAACGTTTAGAGGTCATGAAGCTTGTCCGTTTCATTCTTTTTGAGTAATTATTTCCTGTGGTCTGGAGCGCGATGTCCTACTGTTCCTCCGTTCGCAATTCCTTTTGTTCTAGCTTGATAGTCTATGCGACTGTACTGGTAGTGCATCTTTTTGTTACAAGTGCCTAAAGCAAGACTGCAGTTTCGGAATTAAAAGATACCTTGTCTAAGGGACGGACCATTAGAAAACTTATGGGGGGGGAGCGGGCGAAGTACAAAAAAGAAATTTCGCGCAAGAAAAAATTAAATGAAAAAATTCTTGTACGCCAGTTAATCCTAAAAAATATTCATGCTATGGCCTAAAAAAAATGCATACAAGGAATTTGATGACGAAAAAAATTCCTGCGGCTCGAAAATCCCTCCCCCCCCCCCCCCATAACTTTTCTAATGGTCCGTCCCTAACGTCACGTTTATTTTTGTTCAGCCTGTCAACACTATTTCAAACCGGATGTTTTCTTTAGCGCGTTCAGCCAACAACAAAAGGTTTTCTGTTTTGGAAAGCTAATAGCCAATCAGAAAATACCTACCATATTCGCAAAAGTAGGTGACGTCACTGGACAACGCTCGGAATTCAGTCGTCTCTCTACCCCGCACCCCCCTACGGATTACGAGGGGGAGACGTGTGACATTTCAGACTATCGCCAGCCTCTCTTTAACTTGTCATATCATAATGTCCCATGAGGGTAATGGGTTCATGATAACCGTCACGAATATAGAGACATTAAAGTAACCACTAAGCCCACTATGAGAATGTTGATGTAATTGTTGTAGTTACTGTACTTGGTGTAGTAGCTGTAGTTGGTGTAGTAGCTGTAGTTGGTGTAGTTAGTGTAGTTGGTGTAGTAGAGTAGTTGCTGTACTTGGTGTAGTAGCTGTAGTTGGTGTAGTTAGTGTACTTGGTGTAGTAACTGTAGTTGGTGTAGTAGCTGTAGTTGCTGCAGTTGGTGTAGTTTGTGTAGTTAGTGTAGTAGCTGTAGTTGGTGTAGTAGCTGTAGTTGGTGTCGTTAGTGTGGTTGGTGTAGTAGCTGTAGTTGGTGTAGTTAGTGTAGTTGCTGTAGTTGGTGTAGTTAGTGTAGTTGGTGTAGTTGGTGAAGTTGATGTAGTTAGTGTAGTTGGTGTAGTTGGTGAAGTTGATGTAGTTGCTGTAGTTGCTGTAGTTGCTATAGTTAGTGTAGTTGCTGTAGTTGCTGTAGTTAGTGTAGTTGGTGTAGTTGGTGTAGTAGCTGTAGTAGGTGTAGTTGGTGTAGTTAGTGTAGTTGGTGTAGTTAGTGTAGTAGCTGTAGTTGGTGTAGTAGCTGTAGTTGGTGTAGTTAGTGTAGTTGCTGTAGTTCGTGTAGTAGCTGTAGTTGGTGTAGTTAGTGTGGTTGGTGTAGTTGATGTAGTTAGTGTAGTTGGTGTAGTTACTGTAGTTGCTGTAGTTGCTGTAGCTGGTGTAGTAGCTGTAGTTCGTGTAGTAGCTGTAGTTGGTGTAGTTGGTGTGGTTGCTGTAGTTGGTGTAGTTGGTGTAGTTGATGTAGTTGCTGTAGTTTCTGTAGTTAGTGTAGTAGCTGTAGTTGGTGTAGTTGCTGTAGTTGCTGTAGTTAGTGTAGTTGCTGTAGTTGCTGTAGTTGCTGTAGTTGGTGTAGTAGCTGTAGTTGGTGTAGTTAGTGTAGTTGCTGTAGATGGTGTAGTTGGTGTAGCTAGTGTAGTTTGTGTAGTTGCTGTAGTTGGTGTAGTTGGTGTAGTTGGTGTACTTAGTGTAGTTGGTGTAGTTGTTGTAGTTGATGTAGTTGCTGTAGTTGGTGTAGTTGCTGTAGTTGGTGTAGTATATGTAGTTGGTGTAGTATGTGTAGTTGGTGTAGGTTGTGTAGTTAATGTAGTTGGTATAGTAGCTGTAGTTGGTGTCATATGTGTAGTTACTATAGTATATGTAGTTGGTGTAGTAAGTGTAGTTGGTGTAGTTAGTGTAGTTCGTGTAGTATGTGTAGTTGGTGTAGTATATGTAGTTGGTGTAGTTAGTGTAGTAAGTGTAGTATTTGTAGTTGGTGTAGTTAGTGTAGTTGGTGTAGTAAATGTAGTGGGTGTAGTATATGTAGTTGGTGTAGTTGGTGTAGTATATGTAGTCAGCGTAGTATGTGTAGTTGCTGTAGTTAGTGTAGTTGGTGCAGTTAGTGTAGTTGGTGTAGTTGGTGTAGTTGGTGTAGTAGCTGTAGTAGGTGAAGTTGGTGTAGTTAGTGTAGTTGGTGTAGTTAGTGTAGTAGCTGTAGTTGGTGTAGTAGCTGTAGTTGCTGTAGTTGCTGTAGTTGCTGTAGTTGGTGTAGTTGGTGTAGTTGATGTAGTTGCTATAGTTGCTGTAGTTACTGTAGTAGCTTTACTTGGTGTAGCTGGTGTAGTAGCTGTAGTTGCTGTAGTTGCTGTAGCTGCTGTAGTTGCTGTAGTTAGTGTAGTTAATGTAGTTGCTGTAGATGCTGTAGTTGGTGTAGTAGCTGTAGTTGGTGTAGTTGGTGTAGTAGCTGTAGTTGGTGTAATTAGTGTAGTTGCTGTAGATGGTGTAGTTGGTGTAGCTAGTGTAGTTTGTGTAGTTGCCGTAGTTGGTGTAGTTGCTGTAGTAGCTGTAATTGGTGTACTTAGTGTAGTTGGTGTAGTTGTTGTAGTTGATGTAGTTGTTGTAGTTGATGAAGTTGCTGTAGTTGCTGTAGTTGCTGTAGTTGGTGTAGTATATGTAGTTGGTGTAGTATGTGTAGTTCATGTAGGTTGTGTAGTTAATGTAGTTGGTGTAGTAGCAGTAGTTGGTGTAGTATGTGTAGTTGCTATAGTATATGTAGTTGGTGTAGTAAGTGTAGTTGGTGTAGTTGGTGTAGTTAGTGCAGTTGGTGTAGTATGTGTAGTTGGTGTAGTATATGTAGTTGGTGTAGTTAGTGTAGTTGGTGTAGTATTTGTAGTTTATGTAGTTAGTGTAGTAAATGTAGTTGGTGTAGTATATGTAGTCAGTGTAGTATGTGTAGTTGGCGTGGTATATGTAGTTAATGTAGTTTGTGTAGTTGGTGTAGTATGTGTAGTTGGTGTAGCTTGTGTAGCTTGTGTAGTTAGTGTAGTTGGTGTAGTATATGCAGTCGGTGTAGTATGTGTAGTTGTTGAAGTCAGTGTAGTTGGTGTAGTATATGTAGTTGGTGTAGTATATGATGTATGTGTAGTTTGTGTAGTTGGTGTAGTTAGTGTAGTTGGTGTGGTATGTGAAGTTGGTGTAGTTTGCGTGGTTGATGTAGTTAGTGTAGTTGATGTAGTTACTGTAGTTGGTGAAGTATGTGTAGTTGGTGTAGTTAGTGTAGTTGGTGTAGTTGGTGTAGTTAGTATACTATATATAGTTGGTGTAGTATGTATAGTTGGTGTCGTATATGTAGTTGGTGTAGTATGTGTAGTTAGTGTAGTTGGTGTAGTTGGTGTAGTTAGTATACTATATATAGTTGGTGTAGTATGTATAGTTGGTGTAGTATATGTAGTATTTGTAGTTTGTGTAGTTACTGTAGTTGATGTACTATATGTAGTTAATGTAGTTGCTGTAGTTGATGTAGTAGGTGTAGTTGGTGTAGTTAGTGTAGTCAGTGTAGTTGGTGTAGTATATATAGTTGCTGTAGTTAGTGTAGTTGGTGTAGTTACTGTAGTTGGTGTAGTATGTGTAGTTCGTGTGGTTACTGTAGTTGGTGTAGTGTATGTAGTTGGTTTAGTATATGTAGTTGGTGTAGTACGTGCAGTTGGTGTAGTTTGTGTAGTTGGTGTATTTAGTGTAGTTGCTACCCAAACCTACACCACCTACATCAAACTAAACCAACTACAAAACACTACACCAAATAACACCTACTAAACCAAACTACACCAAACTACACCAACTACACAAAACTACACCAAACCACATCAACTACACAAAACTACACCAAACTAAACCTACTAAACCAAACTGCACCAAATTACACCAACTACACAAAACTACACCAACTACACAAAACCACACCAAACTACACCAACTACACCAAACTACACCAAACTACAACAACTACACCAAACTACACCAACTACACTAAACTAGACCTAACTACACCAAACTACACCTACTAGACCAAACTACACCAAACTACACCAACTACACAAAACTACACCAACATACCTACTACACCAACTACGCAAAACTACACCAAACTATATCAACTACACCAAACTAAACCTACTAAACCAAACTACACCAAATTACATCTACTACACCAACTACAGCTACTACACCAGCTACAGCAACTACAGCAACTACAACAAATAAACCAACTACATTAACTACATCTACCACACCAACTACGGCAACTACACTACTACACCAACTACAGCTACTACACCAACTACAGCAACTACACTAACTACACCAACTACATCAACTACACCAACTACAGCTACTACACCAAGTAAAGCTACTGCACTAACTACACCAACTACACTAACTACACCAACTACACCAACTACACCAACTACAGCTACTACAGCTACTACACCAACTACAGCAACTACACTAACTACCCAACTACAGCTACTACAGCAACTACAGCTACTACAGCTACTACACCAACTACAGCAACTACACTAACTACACCAACTACAGCAACTACACCAACTACAGCTACGACACTAACTACACCAACTACACTAACTACACTAACTACACTAACTACAGCAACTACACCAACTTCAGCTACTACAGCTACTACACCAACTACACCAACTACGCCAACTACATTAACTACACCTACTACAGCTACTACATCAACTACAGCTACTAACCAGCTACAACAACTACACCAACTACAGGTACTACATCAACTACAGCAATTACAGTAACCACATCAACAACAGCAACTACATTAACTACAGCAACTACACAAACTACAGGTACTACACCAACTACAGCAACTACAGCTACTACACTAACTACGCCAACTACACTAACTACACCAGCTACACTAACTACACCAACTACACCAACTACAGCTACTACACCAACTACACCTACTACAGCTACTACACCAACTACAGCAACTACACTAACTACACCAATTACAGCTACTACACCAACTACAGCTACCACACCAGCTACACCTACTACACTAACTACACCAACTAGACTAACTACACCAGGTGCACTAACTACACCAACTACACCAACTTCAGCTACTACACCAACTACACCTACTACAGCTACTACACCAACTACATTTACTACACCAACCACATTTACTACACCAACTACATATACTACACCAACTACAGCAACTACATCAACTACACTAACTACACCTACTACAGCTTCTACACCAACTACACCAACTACAGCTACTACATCAACTACAGCTTCTACACCAACTACAGCTACTACACCAACTACAGCAACTACAGTAACTAGATCAACTACAGCAACTACACCAACTACATTAACTACACCAATTACAGCAACTACAGGAACTACACCAACTACAGCTACTACACCAACTACAGCAACTACAGTAACTACATCAACTACACCAACTACACCAACTACATTAACTACACCAACTACACCAACCACAGCTACTACACCGACTACAGCAACTACAGCTACTACACCAACTACAGTAACTACAGCAGTTACATTAACATTCTCATAGTTGGCTTAGTGTTCACTTAATGTCTCTATATTCGTGACGGTTATCATAAACCCATTACCTATATTTGTTAGAGATATAAGTAGATCATTTGTTAGCCTGAGTATCAGGCGTTTCTGGGGGAAAAGGGGAAAAATGAAAGCGACAAAGGGAGAGGGCTGACGGAGAGAAACGCCCTTCCTTTCTCTTCTCCCCCTCCCCCCTCCCCCATCTAAAATCTCCTCTACCCTAGCCCCTTAGGGAGGCCTGATACTCTGGCTAATCATATGATTAGAAAAGCCGTATGTCACGGGCCTGGTTATTTAATTTCTCGAGTTTCACAAAAGGCCTTTCCTTCACTGATTTCAAGGGTCATTAACTTACTCGGTCTTTCTAAAACGTAGGCCCAAAAAGACAGTTTAATCAGGAAACAGCGGAATGTAGAAGAGAAGCATAAGACTGGAAGTAACGCATTTGAGAGCTTAAGTTGCAAGTCAGGTTTGCTGCTGTCTATTGCATACTGTATCGCACTTATTCATGTAGACCTCCAAATACAAGAACATCATCGCCTGATTTCACACTCAGTGGCACTTTGTGGTCAGATGGAAACACAAATCCTAAGAGCTCAACAGAAAAATGGAAGATGGAAAATCACCGAAAGCAGCCCTTCAGATTTGGGGCAAGAAACGGAAGGTCAGTACTGAGAATTTTAAACGCGGAAATAGCTAAGCTCTTTGCCAAGACCAAGGCCTCTTACCTCTCCTTATGCAAATATCACTGGTTAATAAAACACTGATAATAGTCACACGTAAATCGAGAAAATGATCACAGAAGGAAAATAAAAAGCCTTGAATTTGAAAAAAAAAAATTTATTGTTGGTACCATAAAAGGGCAAAATTCGTTGTTCAAAACTAAAACTTAAGGAGATGACCATTTAACTAACGTTTACTGTTCACCTTGAGCAATTTCTTTAAGATATATTATTTATGTTCTACAATCTTTGATAAATGGCTTCTATTTTTGAGGTCAAAAAACCACATCAAGAGAAAGACGTGCTTCACCTAGTGACTCACGAGCGAAACCTGTAAAAAAATCTTCTGATGTAAAACAGCTGATCAAAGAAGAACCTCGTTTGCTGCAAAATCAAATCTGTGCCAAAGATGAAAAGCTTTGTCGACCAGGACCAAAAGTTAACACAGGAAGGCGGGGGAGACGAGGACCCCAAGGTATACCAGGGTCCGAGGGAGAACCGGACCAGCAGGACCTCCCGGTAAACATGGACCAGAAGGACTACAAGGACCAACTGGCAAGGACGGAGTTCGCGGAATGCAGGGTCCCGCGGGACCCCCCGGTCCCAGAGGTCTGCCGTGTAAGAAAGGCGCACCGAGACAATCTATCTCGGCTCCCTCCCTGTTACAGCGTCCTGTTGAAACGACAGTCACTGAAAGCCAGACAGCCATCTTGAAATGTACAGCGGTTGGCAATCCTCCTCCCAAGGTCACATGGTACAAGGTGAATTCATCACTTCCTGTCGATCGTCACGTGGTAGAGTCCAGTGGCGCTCTGATTATTCAGGATGTTAGAGCTGGGGACGAGGGCCAATACACCTGTGAAGCTGAAAATTTGATGGGAAGCATCAACGCATTACTCATTACTCATTAATGAGTTACTCCGTAACACATCTTCTATTTCTTGTCAGTTCCTACCACTATTGTACTGTCATCACATCGCCTGATGGTTGAAGAGAAACAAAACCTCACTATCGCCTGCACTGCTACTGGTCAGCCGAAACCCAAAATCACGTGGTCCAAGTCAGTTAACAAACTGCCCAAAGACAGAAACAAAGTGATGAATGGAGCCCTGACAATCTATCATGTAGTAAAAAAGGACGGTGGAACATACATTTGCAAAGCAGACAATATTCTTAGTTCAGCAACAGATACGGCTCAACTAATAGTTTTCTCGCCTTTACGGTTTAAAGTCAAACCTCCTAAAGAAGTGCACACTGCAATTGGATACACTGTCCATCTACCGTGTATGGCCGAGAGTGACCTGAGACCTGTAATTTCTTGGTCAAAGGATGGCTCTATACTTCCTGTTGGTTCAAGGGTTCTTAAAAATAACACTCTCGTACTAAACAGCATCAAGAAATCACACAGAGGATCTTATACCTGCAAAGCAACTAATGCCCTCAAAACGATAGGAACAGAAGTTAAAATCAATTCTCCAGTGAGGGCTACCTCCTGTTCAGTTATCAAAAGGAACGTCAGCAGAGTGAGCGGAAATTATGTCATTGATCCAGATGGCGAAGGAGGTCTGGCACCATTTCCTGTTTATTGTGATATGACAACTAAACATGGAATTGGCGTGACAGTCATTAGTCACGACAGTGAAAGCAGAAAATCAGTGAAAGGATATGAATCTCCGGGTACTTATTTACGAGATGTACGTTACGCAAAAGTGAGCCTCTCTCAGCTGGCAAGTCTCATCAGAGTCTCATCGCATTGTGAACAGTTTATCAAGTACGAGTGTTAAGGTTCACATTTGCTTAACCTTAACAACGTTTACAACCCTAAATATGGATGGTGGGTGTCACGTGATTCTACTGAGATGACGTACTGGGGCGGAGCATCTGGCAATGGTAAGTGCGCATGCGGGATGACTAACTCGTGTGCAAATCCCAGTTTTGGCTGTAACTGTGACAAGAATGACAATGTATGGCGTGAAGACAGCGGTCTCCTTACTGACAAGACCAAGCTTCCTGTAATACAACTCAGGTTTGGAGATACTGGTGACGGCAGTGAACAAGGTTACCATACCCTTGGAAAATTGAAGTGCTTTGGGACAGCATAAATGAAGGCTCTTATTTTAAACTAAAAAAGCACGAGGCCTTTGTAGCGTTATTAGTTCCGAAAAACAAGTGATAGTGGAAACGCCGGTTTCGGTTGTTTACCCTCTTTCGCTTCTTTTTGCTATTGGTCATTTCCGTGTCCAATACATTAATCAAACTTTGTTAGACGAGAATATGAACAAACTGAATATAGTACAAGTGATTAATTAATAACCACAGGCCCTTTATATGCTTCTGTAAATGCGACAGTTTGAAAGTCATAAAAGAGAAAGTAGAAAAAATCACACCGAATCTGCAGTCCACTCTTGCTATTGCGACGACTGCGCGCATGCGTAAGGCACTGGCTATATTGTGCCACCAATGTTTAGAAAGTATAGCCTATGCCAGGCTCTCAGACGGTAGGGATGTCACCAAAACGAGGTCAGGAAAAAATAAGTATCTCAAAGTCTAGATCAGAGTAAGACAGTAGAGTAGCTGCAGCTCTGTTGCATTGGGGCTAGGAACATTTCTCCTGCTTGTATTTCACAGCTGGATATCAAGCCATTCAACTGAGACCTTACGAGAGCTGCTGTGGTTTTTAGAACGTTATATTTATACTTGCATGAGTTCATATAAATATATTCGGTAAAAATGTTAAATGTTTGGCAAAAGCTCATTTAAAAAATGCATAACATTTTAAAGGCTTTTTTACCACATGAAGCGTTTCTTAGAACGAGATTGGGAATAAAGCGAAAAAAGGAATAAATGTTATTCTCCCTTAAAACTTCCGTTTCTATGTACAATTTGTTAACAAATTAGATGCGATCTTAAATATGTAACTCATGTTAGTACGGTACGTTTACGGGGCGACTCGAATGGCGTCAAATTGCGGGGAAATGGACAAAAGGAGGATTGTTACATGTTATGAATATAAAATTCTTTGAAGTCCAAGACATAAGGTTTTTCAATTCAGATGGGGGCCTTCCCTAGTTTACCCAGGCAGGGTTAGCTCAGTCGGTAAAGCACTTGACTGCAGAGCGGGAGGTCCTGGGTTCGATTCCTGGGGCCGAACCAATACTCAGGGTCTTCAAATAACTGAGGAATAAAGGTACTGCCTTTGCTCTGTAAACGGCTAGACCTTCGCGTAGCTCGGACGACCACGTAAAATGGCCGACCCGTCTTCAGTAAGAGACGTAAAAACTGGTGTCCCCAATTAATACGTTCTTCTAAATAAATTGACATTCAAATAAAGTGGATTTTTCGGTCATGCATTGTCATCTCACGTAAACCACGTAACATTGTTGGGAAAAAGCCGCGAGGAAGAATGAGTCCCAAGGAGTTAGGAATGGCCGGCGGAAAATGCCTGACATCTAAAACTGAAACGTGACAGAATACGCGAATGGTATTGGGCACGATGTAGGTTACATGACAAAGAACAAAAAACCACATCTGTCACGTCCGTAACCAAATTTTCTAACAACTTCCTCAGAGAACACATGGAAAGGTATTGCATTAAAATACAAAATAAACATTGACCTGTGCTAAGCGTGCTCCTTCTGGTTCGTAATTGCCATCTCTATTTGGCTTTATAGTATTACTACGACTTCCTGCCGTGCTTAAATTCTCAAGCAAGCTGAGACAACTCCAAGCCTTTCCCCTCTTCTACTTGTCGTTCCATCAAATCACCCATATTCGTCAGGGATATAAATAGATATTTGAGCAAAAAAGGTTTTGAGACTGCTCCAATTGTTTAAAAGTTTTAAAGTTCTTTTCTTTATTAATTTCAAGGAGCCCTGCCTAACTAGGTTTTGGTGAAGCCCTAGGCCTAACAAGACACTTCAGTTATTATGACAAAAACAAGGGTAGAAGAGAAGCACACAACCAGAGTTAAAACATTTGATAGTCTGTGTTGTAAGTCAGGTTTGCTGCTGTCAATTGTGTGCTGTATCGCACTTATTCGCGTAGAACTTCGAGTACAAGAACATCATCAACTGATTTCACACTCAGTGACACTCTGTGGTCAGTTGGAAACAGAAATCGTTCGATTTCATCCGAAAAATGGAAGATGGAGAGTAACCGAAAGCAGCGATTCACATTTAAGACAAGAGATGGAAGGTGAGTATTGAGAAAAACGAGAGAAAAGATAGGTGGTCATAATCGGCTTCCGCCAGGAACAAGGTGAATAGTTTTAGGCCTACGGTGAAGGACATGTGTTAATATCCCCTTTCAGAAACACTGCTTTTTCTAAAATCAAACCCAAAAGTCAAAACGAAAGAGGAAATGACCCGGTGCAGGGTAAAATGGGTTCCTTTTAAGCGAATTGTACATTCAAATCCTGCCTGCTTGGGGAGCCATGTGATCAATTCACTATGTCTTTCCCGGTTTTCAAAACCGAAAAAGACAAAGTGAATTGACCCCCGAGGTTTATTAAATAAACACGGTTCATTTTCTATTTCCTCTCATAAGGTCAGGAAACCTTGTCACGACAAAAACGCGCTTTATCCGATGACTCACACGCGAAATCTGTGAAAACAGCCTCTGATAAACCTGCTGATTAAAGAAGAACTTCGTCTCCTACAGAATAAAATCTGCGTCAAAGATGAAAAGCTCTGTCGACCAGGACCAAAAGGTAACACTGGAAGGCGGGGAAGACGAGGACCCCAAGGAATACAGGGCCCCCGAGGGAAACCCGGCCCAACAGGACCTCCTGGTAAACATGGACCGATAGGACCTCAGGGACCAATGGGCAAAAAGGGGGATCGCGGACTGCAGGGTCTGCCAGGTCCCGTAGGACCCAGAGGTACACCGGGAGAGAAAGGCGCACCGGGACAATCCATCTCAGCTCCTTCCCTGTTACAGCAGCCTGTTGAAACGACAGTCAATGAAAGTCAGACAGCCATCTTGAAATGTACAGCGGTTGGCAATCTACCACCAAAGGTCACATGGTCTAAAGTGAATTTGTCACTTTCTGTCGGTCGTCACGTGGTAGAGTCCAGTGGCGCTCTGATTCTTCAGAATGTTAGACCTGGAGACGAAGGCCAGTACACCTGCAACGCCGAAAATTTGCTAGGAAACATCAACGCAACAGCGTAGCTAACAGTGCAGTGTAAGTTCCTTCTTTTTCGCCAAGATTTTTAAAAAGGGTGTCCCTCATCTTCATACATTTTCCGACATGTATCTAAGAGTGTTCTAACGGAAAACTAGAGTTGCTCTCATCTTACCGTTCTTCGTTTATTTCCTTTGACCATCTTTATAACTTGCATACCTCTCTAAAATGAACAGTAAGTATTGGTCGCAGCGATGTTCATTCTATCAGTACAGTAAAACCCGCGACTAAGAACCTGTTAGGCTAAAATTTGCGAGTTAGTCACCCTCTATACAAGAACTTGATCAGCTCTAAAATTTGAAACACGTTCTTTTTTTCTAAAATCCACCAAAAAATTCTGTACAATTAAGGAAATAAGATAAGTCAACATTCAGGATCCTCTTCGAAGACATAGGTACCTTAACACTTCACTTTCAACTACTGTACTCCCCAAACACTCTGCAAGTGTTGCTATGATACAATTTACCATCTGTGCGCGTGGTACAGAGGGCCTAGTTATGACCATCTGTGTATCAACAATTGGATGTCGCATTCGAAAAACCAGTTTGACTAAAGGAAAAAAGATTGACTAGTGCAGAAGTTTGGTCTGCATTGACTTCAGAGCTTTGACGCGATTCAGGCAGAGAAGACAAAAGGAGGCTCTGCTCGCATGGTGGTTTTACCTAAGGAATGAGCTAACTACTCTTAACCTTTTCACTGCCAGATGTGGCCAAAGGCAAATTTCGATCAAATTTCCAAATTTCATTCTCTAAAACTTTGAGTAACAAATAGCATCATGTGAAAACACAGGCAGAGAGCTTTCATCTGAATGGTCACGTCATAGGATTTCGTCCACAGACTCAAAAGTTAGAGTCACGTTACAAAACTCTATCAAGAACTTTGGCAGTGAAAAGGATAAATACTCTTAGCCACAATGTATTTTTTCTTTAGAAAATAAGAACCTATGGAAGAGCCTAAATCGCCTAAATTTGTGCTTATTACCATTTATGTAAAGAAACTGTTTAGGTTAAATTGGGAAAATGCAGGTTCTTAGTCGCGGGTTTTTACTGTACTTTGTTTGCAAAAAAACATGAGTTTCTTTTCTTGCCAGATCCACCCTCTATTGTATTGTCATCAAATCGCATAATGGTAAGTGGTGTGAATTGTGGGAGGTAATAATTGAACTATGTCTGAGTTAATATGTAGTTTGTGCTGAAAAAATTAAAAGGGAAATTGCTAGTTCTTTATTATTATAATTATTTTTTAATTGCCTTTTATATATTTTTCAATATATATATATTTTGTTCTCTAATTTATTTACTCTACTTTGTTTAGATTAATTTTATTTGACCTATGCAGGAGATCGAGAGAGATTTTTTTGAGAAATAAAATGTGGAGTCTATCAAGTACAACTTTTCTTTTGCATCTTCTCTCAGTCTTTTTCTATTTCTTCAATTTCCTTCTTTCCTGGACTTGACACGGGAATGCCGGGCATATGACCTGGTACCGGGTTAGAAACATTCCTGCTCAGTTGTGCCATGCCCCTGATGATTCACAACTTTTTAGAGCCTTGGTGTCGATGCATCCATTGTCCCAATATACCCGGGTCCCTTAACCTTTTCTTTCCTACTCTTCCATGTTTTTTTTATCTGCGATTTACCTTTTTCGACTTCCTGGAATTCTACACTGAAAAGTTTCAAGAACGAAGTAATTCAAGATGAGTATTCTTGTTGTTGTTGTTTTATTTCTTTTCTCACTTCCTCTTTTTATGGTAGATGTTTTTTTTTATTTTTTGTGTTTTTTTTTACTTGAATCCCCCCGTTCTTCTTTTTAACACCCTCCTTTAATTAAAACAGCTACTGTTTTTTTTTTTTTTACCGTACATTCAATGTTCTAAAGAACGAAATAATATTATAGATGATCATATTTTGTGGTTATTAGCAAATTATTTATCTTCTTTAATAACAATTTTTAAAGAGGGTTTAACTCCCCCCCCCCCCCCCCCACCTCCTTTTTTTTTCCCCGCCTATTTTCTTGTTTCATTTAGCTGGGATAAATTCGTCCCCATGCTCCTCTCATTTTGCACTAGAACAGCAACTATCTTTTTAGGTACTTTCAAAGTTTTAAAGAACGAAATAACATTATAGATAATTACATTTTCTGGTTGGCAGTTTATTTAATTAAGTAGGGTAACCCCCTTTTTTCATCCATTTTCGTTTTCATTCAGCTGGGATAAGTTCATCCCCAGACTCCTCTCATTTTGTACGTCATCATGCTGACGATTACCTATGGCGTGAGCAGCAAAAAAATTGCTTTTACTACTTTTTGTGGGCCACATCCATGAGAAGAGGAATTTTTATCTACTAGCTGAGGAGTTTCCAAGTTTTTTTTGCTTGCTAATTGGTCTGCTGCGGAGGCTATCTGAAGTATTTTAGAGTAAGTAATCAAGTACTTTTTATTTCCAAGACCTTTCAGTACTTTCATGTGTCAATACCGCAGTCATCTTGCTACGGTTATAGCTAGTGGATCTATAATTGCCCTAGAAACCTGTTTCCCTCGCTTCAAGGTCCTTAACTTTATATTATATTATATATTAACCCTTCAGTTCCTTTTATTTTATTTTGCACTGTGTATTGTGTTGGACGTGGCTGCATTGCAGTTTGTCGGTCGCTCAGTATCGGTGTCTTTAACTTTTAACATTTTACTTTGCACTGTATATTTGTGTTGGACGTGGCTGCATTGCAGTTGTTGGTCGCTCAATATTGGTGCTTTTTCTAACTATTTAACTATTAACCATTTTTATGTGTTTTTATGCCTACAACACTCTCATTTACACACACCCTCCCTCCCCAACTTACCCACTATTTTAGTGGAGACTTGGGAACCCTTTCATTAGGGTTCATTTCATTTTTGTTGTTGTTTCTTTTTGTTTTTTTCAGAGCTGGTACTGA
Organism: Porites rus; assembly: GCA_964035705.1. Lineage (NCBI taxonomy): Eukaryota > Metazoa > Cnidaria > Anthozoa > Scleractinia > Poritidae > Porites > Porites rus. The sequence continues at coordinate 5,496,605 of OZ038000.1, forward strand.
GGGACCAACAAAACTGCTGCGCAGACTAAACGTCTATCTAAAATCAGACTCTAATGAATTATAATAAGAGCACAGGAGGGTAAATCGTTTAGTGGACAACAGTTAAACAACGAACAAGCCCTTATCTAATGACTGCGGGTTAGTTTTAAATAAATATCCAACAATCTGTCGTTAAATTAACAATTGGTTCATGATTCTGCTGTGCGTATGTCGAGATATGAAGCACGGCGGGAAGTTTGGAGAGCACGAAAGAGGCTTAAGAGTTACTCTCAGCTGCGCCTCGAGCAACTCTAGATTCTTGCGTTGTCTGCAAACTTCCCAAGTGCTTCATACCTCGACATACGCACAGCTGAATCATGAACCATTTGTTTTATGACATTTTTTTAACGCGATCTATACGGCAGTTACCCGCTCAAAGCAGTACGCGTCAATTTCTACGTGACAATTTGTTTAACTCATGGCTATGTTTCCTCAGTTATCTTCAAGCTGCATGAGAAAAAGTGTACAGACCTCTCGCTTGAGACAACATTCAAAAAGTTCTTAGAATCCATATTGAGATGGAAAACTACCAATTTGCCACAAAATTCCTTTTGAACAAAAACTAAGACTTTGCAAAGAATGATTTGTACCCGCCATAGCTCGCAGCTGACAACAACATTCACCTCCGCCTCTAGCCCTCTACTATCTGTTAACAAATTCAAAAGTGTTTCTCTTTAGATTACCTTATGAAACACATGGCAAACGTTTCATTATGTACTGTTAAGTTATGGATGCACTTGGGAGCCGGGATTGCTAAGTTCACGAAAAACTCGCGGTATAGTTTATTGACGTCATTAGCGCGCTCAATGGGAATATGAAGCACTATCGCGCTATTGAATAGACCTGTTTACCGATACGGTGGCCATATTGAATTAATTCGATTTAAGGAGTATTATAGGATGCCCAGGGGGCATGAGCACATTTCGTTTGTACTTTCGAGCGCTTTTCGGGACGTTTTTTCTTAAAGTTTTCTTAGAATAAGATTGTAATGGGGAAAAAAACCCTGTGCCGTGTTTGGATGTAATAATGATCGCCTTTTTCCCGAGAAATATAAAATAAAAGACCATATTTCTAATACTAAACTATAAAAAGGCGATCAATATTACATACAAACAAGACACAAGGATCTTTTTTCCCATTGCAATCTTATTTTAAGAAAACTTTAAGAAACAATGTCCCGAAAAGTGCTCGAAAATACAAACGAAATGTGGGCATCCTATAATACTCCTTAAATCGAATAAATTCAATATGGCCGCCGTATCGGTAAAAAGGTCTATTTGATTAGGGGACTATTCTAGCTATGTTATATTGTCATACATATCATGTGCAGTCATTCATCAGAATCAGCAAAATGCTCATGGAAACGGAAAAACACTAAAAATAAAATATAAATAAAATGCTAATTTATCACGTTAAATTGTCCCGCGTAACCGCACCTAATATATAGATTTCGCCAAGGCTAACAGCGAAGATCTCGTTTATACACTTAACCAAAAAATAAACTTAAAACCACTGCGAAGAAATCTTTCAAATCTGTGCTTAATATTAGCTCGATTGCAGACATGCAAGAAAACTGAGCCATTCCAGCATAAAGATCTCAATTTAATTAATTTCAAAAACTTACAAGGCGCCAATATCTATATATTTTAATACCAATAATAATAATAATAATAATAATAATAATGATGATAATAATGAATAATTATGGTAATAAAAATGATAAAATAAGATGATAATATAGATATAGAATAGAAAAACTAATGGCTAAAAGTTAAAAAGATAAAAGCTGTAAGCATAATCTTCAAAATTATAAGCTAAAAATTATTTATAATCTAGTAAGCTAAAAATACAATCTTATAATCTAAGTGGTACAAAATGCTTTTTTAAAAAGGTGAGTCTTCAACTTTCTCTTAAAAGTGTCAATTGAAATGGATTTCCTGATAAATCTTGGCACAGCATTCCATAACTTAGGTGCAGCAAACAGAAACGCCCGTTCACCGAGAGTTACCTTGGGCTTAACATTCGGATAACTAAGTAGGGTACTGTCGCTAGAACTTCTTAAATTATATTTAGATACAGGCTTAGGAGTAATTAAAAAACTAAAGTACGAAGGTGCTAAGCTCTTAAAAATCTTAAAAACAATCAACAGGATTTTAAATTCAATTCTGAACTTTACAGGCAGCCAATGTAAATCTACTAATAAAGGAGTAATATGACAATATTTACTTTCATTGCATATTAATCTAGCACACATGCTCTGCACACGCTGTAGCTTATTGAGTTGATACTCTGGCAGGCCATTTAAAAGACTGTTACAGTAATCGACTCTGCTTGAAATAAAGGCATGAACCAAAGTCTTGGTGTTGTCTTTAGATAGGTATTTTCTTATGCGTCTCAGATTATACAAATAATAGAAGGCAGAGTTACATGTTTTTGAAATATGGATTGCCAACGTCAGGCCCGAGGCACAAAGGCCCGAGGCACGAACCTTGAGATACGCCGCATTCCAAATCAAACTTCGTTGAGAGTGTGCCGTCGATTGAAACTTGCTGAAGCGTGTAAAATGTTGTCACGTTTAAACAAAGGAAAGCACACTGTATTGTAGAACTGTATTTGTCAGAAATCAAAAGGTCTAATTAGCAAAAAAACAACTTTGCACGTGCATCACGCTTTTTTTGTACATTTCTTTGTCGTTGTCGTTGCACGACTACGACGTGAAACTTGACAAACTTCCTAGCTAATACACGTTTTATGGATGAAATGCGTATGTGCTGAAAAAGACTTTGTTGCTTGTGTTTCTTTTCGCTTTTATCTTCACTGCCACCTATTTTCACCCAGCCCGATTTCTCACCACCAATATAAAATTTTCATGTTGTTCTTGTAACGAAATACGTCTCCTTTGTCTTTTATCTCTCGCTTTAGCTCTTTCTCTGTTTTCCCCCTTAGTGTAAACTTAATTAAAATTTAGTCGAAAAAAAGGTTCGGCTTTGTTTTATTTTCCTCTCTAAAAGTCCGGATGGCCATGCGATTTACCGCCAAAACGTGAGGGTGATAGGTTGAGAAATTTCACAACGGCTAACACGTAGGGGCTGACATATGGACGGACGGACCGTCGGACGGTCACGTGATTACCAAATTTCTCGCGTTTATAGCTTGCCATATTTTCTTACCCATGGTGCTCCGCTGCGCGTGCTTCGCACTCGAGAGAGCTCCGCTAAAAAGGATTAAATTATATTTGAAGTATTTATTTTTTGCATAAATAAGCTTAATTTTGTTTTGTTGTGCTTTTCAAATAAATCCAGCTTGTTCAAGAGCTTCTGTCTTCAGTTTTGCCAGTCGATCCCGTGACATACATTATGAGAAACATAAATTTTTTTGTTAAAATTTACATTTGTTACCAGGCGTGAAACCCGTAACTTCAAGCGCCCCTAAGATATATTTGGTAATTACAGGAATCGGTGCTGAAGCGAACAACAAAAACAGTCAGCACCAGAATAAGTGGAAAGAAGTATTTTCAAAACAAATTACGTTACCACTTCAAAACAAAAAAGCCAGATTATGCTAGCGGTGCTAAATTAAGATAAAAGCCAAAAGTTACGCTCGGTTTGCCAAATTATGCCAAAATTATGCTTGCACAAGGGCGTATGGAAAAGCAGGAATCCGGAATCCGGAATCCGGAACCGGAGCCGGAAACGGAACCGGAACCGGAACCGGAACTTAAATTGAGACCAGGGTAAACTGGGAAGCACTAAAACCAGTTCCCGATACCCGTGTGGAAATAACATTCAAGATGGCGTCCTCTGTTATCATTGTTTTGAGAATTTTCAGCACAGTGATCGCGATACCAAAGATATACTCACATTCGGAAAGTGACTTGCAAAAAAAAAAGGTAAGTGTATCCTACTGTTATTCCTAGCAGTCATAAACTGTGACTGCAGCGGTAGGTCGAGCGATTTTCGACAGATCGAGACTACAACGAATCAGAAACAGATTGACTGCGAAAAACAGCCATGTTTAAGACCGCTGTTTCCTTGATTTCCTTCTCTTGAGCCTAAGTTACTCATTTCTTAAAAGGGCTTCGTGTTACATCCATTGTGAGGAAAAGACGGCAAAGGGAGGAGGAGTACTCATGTCAATCATGATCCCAAGTTGCAACGTTCACGCGTATATGAAATTCTCGAAGAAAAATTTTGCGACGGACGCAAAAAATGCGACAGTAAAAAATATAATAACAATAAATAAATATAATGTGGGAATGAAAAGTCTTGATCGAGCAATAATTGTTAGTGACACTCTCAAGACAGAAACGTCTCCAATTTTTATTTCTTAGATTCCGGTTCCGGATTCCGGATATCCGGCTCTTCCATACGCCCCTTGCACAATCGCCAAAACCCTAGACGGCCCCAGAGTAGTTCTGAGTGACAAATGGAAAGAGTCACATGGTAGTCACGTGTTCCTAGCTTGAGACCACTTACCGCTGATAGATAGATCCAGAGTATTTCATATTTCTGTAATGAACAAGCGATGCTTCGCTTTTTCTGGTTTGCTCTCTTTTTTATCGCTGTCGTTTTGGAGACAGCAAATGGCTCCAAGCCTCCTAACATAGTACTGACTGTAATTGATGATCTGGGTTGGAGTGATGTGGGATTTCAAGGATCTGTTATTCATACTCCAAACATCAACAGACTGGCAGCTGAGGGCGTCATATTGGACAACTATTATGTACAACCTGTATGTACGCCAACCCGAAGTACCCTGATGACTGGAAGGTACCCCATACATACAGGTGACAAGACAAGACCTTAATTTATTTGGGGTCTTATACCAGCTTGTATATCGACTTCTTTTAAACATAATAATTTAAAATTACAATCTTCTACGTTAAGCTATTTATTACACTATACCAAACAAGTTATTACAACTAGCGATAGTTACATACGCACAGGCGGACACATAGTTTGAGCTACATTTTGTCTTCCTTTTCGTTTCTTATTTAAAGTATTCAAACACATGCTTCGCTGTCAAGTTTTGGGTTTCAGGCTTCTCGTTGGGGGATTTATTAAAAACATGAATATTTCATTTGATGACATTTTTTCACTCATAATATATTCATTTCAATCATTTTTTTTTTCAGTTCCCCTGTGTAACGAGATTAAAATTTCCATATGGGCTCAATATTTTTCTTCTCTTAAGGTGATCCTGAATTGAACGATAGCTTCACGTACCGTAGACGTTATTAGTTATTCATAACCACCGGAGCAGCAAATTCAAATGCAGGAGCTCTTTGAAAAAGCTCCGAATGAGAGAAGAAAAGGTTTCATTTGGCCCACCAGCGTCGATAAAACTCATTCGTGCGACTTTGTTAGTCTTAAAATTACAAATACATGAACGGAGTATTGAAAATGAATGATATATCTACGATTTACAGTCAAGCCAAGTCAAGCGTACCCCGCAAGGTGCCATTAATGAATTTATTATTCGAAAGTTGAATCCGTTGGTGGTTGTAGATTTCAGATTCATCTCTGCATTATTGCATGCGTAATGAGCCGTGAATTCACACGCGAGGCAGGGGCACCCAACGAGAATATAGTTCAAAACCACTTGAACATAGCATTGTAGAACGTATTTTGGTATTTAAAACGGTAGATATAGGCATATTTTTATCCCCTAAAAATTTTTCATCCGTTCGGATTTCCTAGCTGAAAGTCTAGTGATCCGAAAATTATAGGGATCAACTTTTCGAAAATTTCAGCCAGAAAAAGGGATCCCGAAAATTCTAGGTGACCTTTTTAGGGTAAAAATCCGTT
>OZ038000.1:5504950-5917450 GCA_964035705.1 Porites rus
TTCCTAGTGTTGGCTTTTCAGTACCAGGTCTAGATCCCGGGGATCCGGGCTCTAGATCGCGCAAAATTCCGCTTTTATCGATTTTAAAGCTTTTTGTTTATTGTTATCATAGTGATATCGATTTTACTAAAAATTGTGTTTTGACAAACTACAATCCACAATACACTGGTTTTATAGCGATGCGGACAAGTATATTTTTTAAGGCGATTGAAAAAAAAAAAATAGCATGGTTTCCAAAACACTGTATCGAAACACCTTAAAGATAATTTTAAAATATTCTGTCATCCTCACCTTTTCTTCATCTTTCAGGGTTGCAGCACTCTGTGATTATGGCTCCGCAGCCTTATGGTTTGCCGCTTAATTTCAAAACTTTGCCAGAAACATTACAAGACGCTGGTAAGAAAGACCTTTTTTAAATGTTCTCTACCAATTTGAGAGCGAAGAAAACAAATCCCAAAATACAGGACTGTATGTGGAACTCAATCCATTTTTCAAAATCAAATATTCTATTGAAGATTTAGACTCAAATGCCAAGCGAAAGATTTTTGCTTTACAGTTGAAAGATTCTACATTACCTGTCCTGGCTAAATTTGTCAATCGAGGTCACTTCAGCTTTCAAGTATTTGTTAATTTTCGTAAATTTCTCTCCCACTGAAGGTGTTTTATGCTACCGAAACTGGGTGTGGGGTCTCTGTGACTCCTTGACGTCCTGACTTCATCTCTTATTTTGGCTTAGTTCGGTAGTGCCTTGTTTATTGGATCGCAGCCTGTGTGACAACCATTTCTGTGCGTGCGAGACAGTTTGGGCGAGTGACCCGAGTGAGATAATCGGGGGTGTGATAGTCCAGTTCTGGCCCCTCTCTGTCTGTCACACAACGCAGGCGTTGGGTGACAAAGAAAGAGAGAGAGAGAGAGGCCAGACCTGGACTAGGAGTGTGAGTGAAAGGGAAAGGAAAAGAAACCTTCTTTCCTAACCCCTTCATGTTTTGGCGCTCACTTCGACTTTCAAGGCGCAACCTATCTAACGATACCCTGGGAGCAGGGGCCCTTCGTTCTTCCTAGATAAACCAGGAAGAGTCCCTTCCTCTTCCCGACTTATCTAAGAAGATGGAAGGGCCTCTGCTCGCAGGGTAACCTAACGAATAATGTAACAACAAAATTAAGATGAATGAGGGCACGAGTCCATAACCTGGAGCTTGCAACTCCCATACTTGGCTTATAGTGCAAAGGCGTTTTCACAAATCACTTTATTTTTAGCATTATTTTGCAGTATTTTTTCCCACGAAAATGGAAGCACTGCCCCGTTTGTGTGCGCAACCATAGTAAGATAATAATGATAATAATAACAACACGTAAATGCTGTCAAACATCAGAAAAAACTATCTCCTAGTCTCCGGTTTTTCTTGAAGGATTTGTAAGGCTTATTCAAAAGTCGCGGGAAAATCGATCTAAAAATAAACTGTTCTGTAAGAGGGCGGACCGTTGCACGGGCACAAGGGAATTGCTTGCTCCGGGTTATGGCTCCTGATGAAGGATAGAGATTAGTCGTCACAAGTCACCACAGGACAGCCACTCTGTTTGGGTAGTACAAGGACAACTTCGTAAAAGCGCATGCTCATTGGTGTTGTATTCTCATAGGTTACGCCACTCATATGGTTGGTAAATGGCATCTTGGTTTTTTTGAGTGGTCATACACTCCGACCTACCGCGGTTTCGAGTCTTTTTATGGGTTCTACACGGACATGGAGGATCACTTCGAGCATGAACGCCTCGGGATTCTGGATTTACGGGACGATACACTCCCTGTGCGGGACAAGGATGGGACGTACTCAGCCAACCTCTTCACCAAGGTAGGAAAGAAAAAGCGAAACCATGAAGAAACTAAATCGAATTAAAAAAGAACAAGCAATAAACCAAACTTCAGGGTGGAGAACAAGTCATTTCGATTTTGAACAAAACCAATTTGATGTGAAGTATAAAACCAATTTGTTTATGTACAGATTATCTGGAAACGCGGTACAGTCGGATCTCCAGCTACTTGCATCTCTAGGATACGTATAACTTTCTACTACGGACAGTTCTCTTGATTCCAGAGATACCATTCTTAATACAGTTCCAGTATCTAATATATATATACTAAACCAGTGGTATTAGTGTTTTTCGCGCGCTCTGATTGGCTACTCAAACTCGGGATATCCAGTTCTATTCGCTGATTCACCTCCAGCTCCTCTAGCGAACGACGCCAAACTCGCGTAAGTTACCAGCAAAATGGCTTCCCGGTTTGCTGCCGTAACAAAGAAATTTCACAAATGATTAAACAGGCTGTTCCCGAATTACACGAATAAGGTGACGGAATTACCTTTGGAAGTTTTAGCAGGTAAAGCCTTGTCTGCCTCCTGGATAGCTCAGTTGGGAGAGCGCCGGTCTGCTGAGCGGGAGGTCGCGGGTTCAAACCCTGGCGGGACAAACACTCAGGGTCTTTAAATAACTAATTATCTGCAGTGCAGTGTTCCTTGCCATGTTAACTTGCTGGCACGAACAGGGGTCTTTTTTGCATGAGCATGCGCGACCGCTGACTTGTCAAAGAGCACGCGACCAGTGACAGCGACCTTGCTGCATAGTCATAGGAACCAAATTGTTCACTTTGAAAGCTTGCTTGAGATTGAAATGGTAGCAGGAACTTAGGAAAGACCTTCGTTGTACGAAATAAGTAAAGATCTGTTGATTTAAGGTGGAGACTGATGCGCTGAACGAGGTGAAAGAGCAAGTTTCTCAAGGATGTCTGACACGAACATGGCTGCTTGTTGTTGTTTGGCGCTCGACTCGTGTCTTGATTCCCCTTTAAGAACCGCAAAGTTTGGCATAGAATGCATTGCCGATGCGTAGCTACTGAGCAAAATGTTCTTTATTTAGTGTTTGTCTATAAATCGGATGTAAATCAGTTTCTCGATGCCGTAGAGGATTTCTGTCAATTATTTGTTAATAGCTGATTTAGCCACATTTCGGGAGTGGGTTAATAACGATCAGCGGGCGACTACCACGCCGTTTTCAGTTGGAATAGAAAGTTGTTGCCTTAAGTATTTTAGCGATACAAAGTTTGTTTATAGGAAAATTGTAGAACTTCTTGTTTTTGCGTGGACTAACATTGTAACGCATCTTTTACAGGAATTTGCTTTTAGCCAGAACTTAAACTGGGTTCTAATGATTTTTAACTTTTGGTCGGCATCACATGTTTACTGTACTTCTTGGGAAACCTTACCGTTTGTTTCATCAAAATCGCGGTCACAAGATTGGACTTTAATTTCGGTCCTATTGAATGCAGTTTTGACTGTGTCTCATTGATATTCATTTTTTTTATTGTTCGAGACATACAGAGTGACTAACACCAACATCTCACCAGGTGACTAATCTACGTCTCGTGTGCTCTTAATTTTGTAGCTTTAAGTGCTGGGAAAATTGTAGAACATATATTATTTCACTGCTGAACTGAACATCGGCTTTCGCGCACTTCGAGCCCACTCGCTTAAATTTGCTATGTTTTTTTTTTAATATTTCTCTTCCTTTCCGATTTGAAAACAAAGAAAATTGAAAGTGTTTAGTTGCATCAACAAACGTTTCTGCACTTTGTTTAGACTTTGATGAGGTCAGCGCGATCCTCCAGGCACTACATATACGCGCGCTGTTATCCAGGTCAAGTGGGGAGATGAAATTTGATAGTAGCTCGTGTGTGTTCAAGCCGGTCTACTTCGCTTTTGTTAAGACCATGTTAGAGTTTTTTTTTTTTTTGCAAACTACACATTTTGTTAAATCACGAGCACATTCACCAAGACCAACGAGCAAAATAATCGCTATGATAGCTTTGAGACGCGCCATTTTGATGAAGGCAAACCCTGTGGTGAGCCTCCATGCACATCGCTTGTTCAGCGGTCGCGCATGCTCATGCAAAAAAGACCCCTGTTGCTGGCACGTACAATTTTCTAAAATATTTGCTTTCCTTTTTTTCCCATAAATAGGCCACTTGCACTAAGAGGTCACGTGACCAATGCTTCCTTTAAACAATGAGTTGGAATCTTGCTGATGCCAAAAATTGTTAGAGCACACAAAAATTATCTTACACCCGACATTTGAGAGGAAACGCACTTAAGGGAGATATTTTATGGCACTTTGATTTTTCAGCAAAGTAGTATGATTTGTATTGGCCGCCATGTTGGAGGGCATGCTTTTGCCCTCCAACGTGGCGGCCAAAACTACTTCTTGCTTATATCTTGTTCAACATTTCATAGTTACGCTCAGATGTGCTGTAAACGTTATCACATCATCTTTTCAATATTTTCCTTGAAGTTTAAGTGCAAAATTTGTGTTCAGAGAGAGGTAATTTATAATTTTAAAAATCACATTTTGGTCACGTGACCATTTACGAACTTATTCATTTTAAGAAAATGGTGCGGGTTTGAAAAACCAAATGACTATTATTTCGTTTAAGATATGACCCACTAATCGTTTTTCGAAGGCAAAATCATACAACTTTCATTGTCATAAAAACGATGTCACATGACCTCATAGTGCAAATAGCCGATTAACTTCTATTTCCAGGCAAAATTGGTCTTGCGAGGAAATCCCGAGTTCATAAAATAGCGTCAAAGCGTCCCCTTTTCCTCTGTAGTGGTCAACAAAAACATAATTGCTTCGAGCGTATGAAAGTCAACTCCAGTAAATCACTTCGCAATAAAATCACGCTATTTAAACACCATGGAGTCTTTTCTTACCTTCAAAATCATCAACCCTGGAATATTCTTGTATTTTAAAAAAGTTCTTACTCTGAAACTTGGCAAAACACCCAGTTCACGACAGCGATTTTGTTTTACTTTATATTCACCGCCTAGCGCGGTAAATATAACGTCATAGTCCGAGATAGCGAACCAATCAGATTGCTTGAATCACCAAGATCACTGAGTGTGTATATACTAAATCATAATAAAAGCAATACTAAGCCTTAAACCAATAACATGACAAACAGCCTTCTATCTTATTAAAGGGGGATGGGTGAGTTAACCCTCGGACGTACACGCAAATTCAAGGCCGTTTACATCTCTTATATCTTAATTCTAATACACAGCAAGCAGTTCAAATTATCAAGGAGCACAGTTCTTCAAGGCCTCTCTTCCTGTACTTGCCGTTTCAAAATGTTCATGATCCGGTTCAAGCACCTCAAAAATACATTGACAAATACAGCTTCATCGAAAACAAGACGAGGAGGACGTATGCAGCCATGCTGGATATTGTCGATGAAGCTATTGGTAACGTGACAAGGAGCTTAGAAAAAGCAGGGTAATATACATTGGTTTCCTTTATTTTCAGCTCAGTTCGTAGAGCGCCGGTTTGCCGCATCGCGTAAGCAGTGATTCGAACCGCAAACGGAAGCTAAAACAACCGAAGTCTTATGAATCTTGGCTAGTGAGGTCGTACTGGTTGTGATGCACTTCAATTCAGTCCATACTGCTTTCGAGAGAGAAGGTGGCGTAGAGTCCGGTTGTGTGGTATAAATCAGTCCTCTCTACGGCATATAATGTGGGGGTTTGCCTCGTCGGTATTGTACTTCAAGACCCTAAAAGTGCCCCTGACATAACTTTACTATATCAAATTATAAAATAACTAAGACAGTACGCGCACTCTGATTGGCCGAGAGGAGTGTTTGCATGAGGGTATGTAAACATGGTTGTGGCGTCAAGATGTTTTGCTTTTCGCGCGCGCTAATCACGCAAGCACGAATTTGAAAAAGTTTTCAAGTTCAAAACTCGACAAGTTTACTCTATTTACCCATTCCTTCGTCGGCTGAAACTTGGAAAATAGTTAAAAAGAAAGTGTGTCACTTTATTTTCGCTTAAGCTGACATTTTAAGGGAGAAAAGCCCGTATTTTGGAAAGCATCCTTTTGCAAAACAAGAACTGATTACGCGTGCAAGACTTCGTGGACAAGACTTTGCGACTGGTAAGAATTTCTTTTTTAATCAGTGCCATAAAAAGAGTTTTGCGTCTTTGCTCGGAAAATTTATTTTATAAAAGCAATAGAAAACTTTTTTCCTGTGTTTGCATAGCCTGATATAAACACGAGAGGGGTTAGGAGAATTCTCGACAGTTATGCAAACCCTCAACTGTCTCGAATTCTCCCAACCCCTCTCGTGTTTATATCAGGCTATGCAAACACAGAAAACGTTTTCTATTGCCTAAATGAAACAGCAATTGACTCAGACGATCCAGTATCTTTATATTCTATTTTTGATGACCCAAAACTGAAACGGTTGCGAAAATGATGTTGAAGTAATTGTCAGTTATACTGGCCATCGTCGACGGTATACTCTACATATTTACAGAAGGGGTGCTACTTAATTGATACGCACTGTACCACTAGCGAAGGCGGAAAATAAATACATGATATCATTATCAATTATCATCTCACTACAGTCTTTGGGACAACACTTTGTTCATCTTCACCACTGACAATGGAGGGCTTTCTGAGTCAGGAGGTTATAACTGGCCTTTGCGCGGACAGAAGGATACTCTCTGGGAGGGAGGAGTACGAGGGGTGGCATTTGTCCATGGGCCAATGCTGAAGAAAACAGGCGTGAAAAATAAAGAATTGCTTCACTCCACGGACTGGTATCCCACACTGATCAACCTCGCAGGTAAGAAGGAGGGAGAGAGGGGTCCGAGGGGGGTGCTTTTGTCCATCAGCCAGTGTTTAAGAAAACAGGCGTCAAAAGAAAGGATGCAGAGTAGTGCTTCACTCCACGGACTGGTATCCTACACTTATCAATTGTGGTAATAGTTAGACATTGTCAGTCCAAGTGCGAAAACACTATGGGCAAGTTATTTAAACGGAGTTTAGCCACTGTCAGTTTGCCGAACGCTTTATGTAAACACCATTTATTGTCAACAGTGTCATGAAAGCATATAGCGTAGACTAGAAGAGCGTTTGTCCTCTTAAAATAACCCAAGGAAAAAGAGATCTGGAGGTCCGAAGGTTTCCTAAACTTGCGGTCTAACTTAGATTTCGTTTAAATAACTAACCCTATAAGTCTCGCTAGACTGGAGTACTGACAATTTGACTAATAATAGACGACTGTTTAACTGTGACAAAAGACGGATCGAAACGCACCAATTACTGATTACGAGTCTTTATAGCCAATAACATCACGGCTTAACTGACAGACGACCAATAACATCGCGACGTAATTGACCAACCAGATCGATAACCAGAGTACAATACCATCAACTGACGCGATACAACTCACTTTGACTCTGAAGATGCCTACCGCACAGGTTTTCGAAACGCCAGTCACTGTCAACAACAACAGTCCTATTCAGGACTACGTTCATCCGGACGATCAATCTCAACCTACTTTTGAAATGACTCCTGGGTTCAAACCTTTCACCACTGCAAAAAATATACATCTACTATCCTCCAACCTGCGATCAGGCGTTTTTGTTTGCCCACGGAAGACATTAAATAGTGGAGCTCTCGATGCGCGCAGCGGAACACCATGAATAAGAAAATTTGGTTATCTATGCATCCAATTTTGTTTCTGACAAAATCGTCCTTTTGTACATACGTCGCTCCCTCATGTTAGCGGTATGTGAAATGTCTTAATGTATATTCCAAGGCATATACAAATTGTGTTTAACTTGATATTGGAAATTCATGTTATGATCAATTGACATCTGTCAAAATAGGGCATCCGGCGACAAGTGTCACATGACTGCAATGCGGGCTCGGGTGTACAGCTTATTGAGTTGACGTGTTTTTTAAAGTTCTCCGCTAACCAGTTATGGTAATCAACTGATCACAGAAAGTCTTCAGAAAAACTTTATTTTAGAAAGTTCTCACGAGTGCTTCGCTTTTGGCCTTGGTTAAATCTATTTAGTAAAATCTAAAGGGTGGTCTATTATCAATGCTGCGTTCTGATTGGTTAAGCTACTACTAGGCTATATGAGCGCGGGCTTTTTGAAGAAAAAAAGGATTAAAGTCTAGCTTTAACTAACTAAAAGTTTTTTATTCTCGATATTTTTGACCAACTAGTTGGATTTTACTAAAACAATTATTCCTCTCGCCCTCATGGCCTCTGAATCAATAGTCTATTCGGTCTTCGGCCTCATGTGCTATTAACTCAGAGCCCATTCGGGCTCGAGGAATAATTGTTAAATATTAAAGATGTAGAAAGGGTATGATCGCAGGCTAACTATCGTCAATGTAGCAGGACAAAATACGAAAATATTGTGAATCCAGTTTTATCGTACATAAGACATAATCAAGAACTTGATTCTTTTAGGAGGAAAAGTCGATAATAATCCTGTACCAGTAGACGGCTTTGATGTATGGGAGACAATTTCTGCAGGCAAGCCATCTCCAAGAACTGAAATACTCCTGAACATCGACTTAGCACCAAAGAAGAAGCGTTACCGAGGCAATTATGAGGGCGCAGCAATTCGTGTTGCAGGAGGAAAAGTCGATAATAATCCTGTACCAGTAGACGGCTTTGATGTATGGGAGACAGTTTCTACAGGCAAGCCGTCTCCAAGAACTGAAATTCTCCTGAACATCGACTTAGCACCGAAGGAGAAGCGTTACCGAGGGATGGAGTCTATCGACCCCTATTATCAGGGCGCGGCAATTCGTGTTGCAGATATGAAACTATTGGTGAGCTGTCCGAATTCCACTTGGTTCAAGCCACCAGAACTTTATAACAAAGAAACGGTTAGTAACTAAAGGTCTTTTACGAATATTTTTGATGAACATAAGCTCGATTCCCTACACAAATCGAATTCATAACTTCCCAAACACTGGGTGACCGCTCTATCCACTTAGTTTCGAAGAAATTCATGAAGCCCAAAGCCAATTACTAGGTGCTTACTTTCGAGTTTTTACTGTATCATGCATAACGAAAGGATCAGCGATGTCGACGGCGTACCTATTTTATGGTCATAAACAGAGAGAAAGGAAAGAAACAGAGAAAAAAGGAAAACGTTATTCTCGTTAAAAAGTAAGAGACCCTTTAGGTGGTGGTGTGAAGTTTTCGTTGCCATGCATGGGGTAAAAAAAGTTGATATATCTCCAACAATTGAAACTCTCTTGTTTGCCTTGAGTTAGGAGACAACGAATGTTACTAAAACGAGGAACGTGGAGCGGGGAACGGGGAACGGGGAACGGGGAGCGGGGAGCGGGGAGCGGGGAGCGGGGAACGATCACGAGGAACAAAATAAAACATTGAAACAAAACCCTAGCCTTGAACCTTAGCCCTATCAATAACTTCGTTTCATATTCTCTGCTCTGTTCCGATTTTTCAATTTCCCCTTCTCCGTGTTCGTTTAGGCCCCGCTCCCCGTTTTAGTAACATCCGGTGTCAACGTAAGGTGGAAACTAATCCGTGTATTGCCGTTTTTGTCACTAGTACTAATGTTGACAAAGGACGGGTACCTTATTACATGAAATTTTCGCGACACGTTAATTTCACGAATTTCGCGCTACAAAAAATGGCGAAATTAAAGTGACGCGAACAATAGGTGTCGCGCACATAACATGACGCGAAAATTAAGTGACTGACATCACGTCCATAATTAAGAAAGGACAAGTTTATTACCACTAAAGCGTTTACAAGATCACATTTTTTTATTTTTCTGAGGAATTTTCAGTGTAAATGGATGTTGTAGTCAATTGACTCAAGAACGATAATTCACGTACAAGCATGAAACGCTTGTGGCCATAGTGAGAACTGCTTTGTTACTGTTAATGATATAAGAAATAAATCATAAATGAACTGCGGAAATGAAATGAAAATGAAGAAATGATCTTCGCAGTGAACGCAATTTATGCAATTGCGTAAAGAAGCCTGAAAAAAAAATCAGGACTTCATCGTGGTTTGAACCCGTGACCTCGCGATTACCGGTGCGATGCTCTACCAACTGAGCTATGAAGCCACTGACGTTGGGAGCAGGTCAGG
Organism: Porites rus; assembly: GCA_964035705.1. Classification (NCBI taxonomy): domain Eukaryota; kingdom Metazoa; phylum Cnidaria; class Anthozoa; order Scleractinia; family Poritidae; genus Porites; species Porites rus. Next base: position 5,514,945 of record OZ038000.1, read on the forward strand.
TGACTGTTGACACTGGTCTCGCTGTTGCATTTTTCTTACTTTTGACGTTATTTCCTTTGATAAAGTAATTATATTTAATTCAAGGAGATGTTAAATAACATTGCCTATAAAATGTAAATTGTTGTACTCAAAAATGCGAAATTAAAGTGATTCAAAACATAAAATTTTCGGAAAATCGCAAAATTCAAGTGTCGCGAAATATGCGCACATCAAAATTGCGAAGTAAACATGTCACGAAAATTTAATGTAAGTAGTTATCTCTTCTTACCATTTTCAGAATTCTCAAGGGAAAGGTTTTATTGAAGTTGCTCTTTACAATATCACAGCTGATCCTACAGAACACAATGATTTGAGCCAAAAATTGCCTGACGTCGTTCAAAAATTGCAAGAGAGACTGGAGTTTTATAAACGTAGCGCCGTAACCCCTCTAAACAAGCCCGCAGACAGCCAGGCCTGGGATGTTGCGCGGAAGGATGGCATTTGGACGCCTTGGAGAAGCACAGTGGACGAGAAAACCCAATAAACATGAGATTTAAGAGGGAACTTGTACGGCATTTGAGGTGTTAAGTATGGGATTGTCAGGTTAACAAATACCGTAAAATTCCGAAAATAAGCCTCTCCATGTATAAGCCTCTCCAAATATAAGCCCCCAAGCCGGAAACGCAAATATAAGTCCCCCGGGGGCTTGCACTTGGAAAATTGCCCTCGAATACAAAGTAAAACAAAGCAAAAACGGTAAATTTACTTCCAACTATAAGGCTAGCCCAATCGATTTTGAAACGCAAATTTCCCTCCAGGAAAATACAATAGTTGTTACATTTTGCGTCAAAAGTTGTTACATTTCGGGTTAATGTTACATTTCGCCCCAAAAGTTGTTACATTTCGCGTTAATGTATCATTTTGCGTCAATTGTTACATTTTGCGGCGTAACAGATGTATGGTCGAGTTACGGAGTCTGCCCAGGAGAATCAACTTACTCAGGATTTGGAACTATTAATGCAGGTAATGGACTCCAGATTACAATCAATTGCAAAACTAAACAGTGAATTTCATTATCAAGGCAATACAGAAGAGTCAAGGACTACGCAGAATTCACAGTTATTTACTCTCGGAAGGTCAGGTAATGCTGAAAGTCCTAGATATGAAATTAGGCAAGAGCAAATCCACGGACTAAGAGAGGCATTGGGGTTTCGCTGGGTAGATAATGCAAGGATGCTAGGAATGTCTCCTAGGACACTTAGTCGGCAGAGGCAAGAATTTGGTATGCCACTCGGTCAACAGCATAATTTTCCCTCCTGGTCAGACACCTGGACAATATTGTGAGAAGCATTCTTTCAGTTACTCCACTGTAAATTCTGCGTAGTACTTGACTCTTCTGTATTGCCTTCATAATGAAAGTCACTGTTTAGTGTTGCAAGTGATTGTACTCTGGATTTCATTATCTGTATATCCTGAGTAAGTTGATTCTGCTGCAGTAGTCCTGGGCCGACTCCGTAACTCGACCATACATCACCCGCAAAGTGGGTTTATATTCCTCTAGACGCCTTGCAGGAAATTCTGCGTGCCCCCTCATCGGTATTTTCTTTCACACAGTCCCCGCAGTGCTGCAAAAGGGAGATCAAACCTTCGAAAAATTCATTTACATTTGGAATATAGAAACCATTAGAAGCCATCTTGAATTCCAACCGGTGTTCTCGTTTTAATTCCCTCTCGAAACAGAAATGATCAAAAACTGTCGTCTCTCTTCTTCATTTAAAAAACAAGCATCTTGATTTAGAAAACGTATGTCTTGATACAAGACAAGAGACATGACACATTCAGAAAGCAAGTTGATGCTAATTGTATCGATCTTGATAGTGAATTTGTGGATTTGAATTATAAAGTTGCATCTTTGATATTTTGTCACTTTTGGCGAAGCATAGATGCCCAATAATATTTACAAGCAAATGCATAATACCAAACTGGTTTTAAACGTTTGTAATCGAAAGATTCTACATCTATACTGCCTTGACGGAAAAAATTACAATTAATTCTTCAAAACCTACCCTGCCGTTTACAGTAAAAAACCTTAGGCACTGAATCGAATTTTTTTCTACATATTCCCATGTGAATATTTCATTCATCGTCCATTTCTCTTTCTACGCTAAGTTTTGCAAATGACTCACACTCGCAATGCAAGAAAAATCTAAAAACGGACAGCTAGTAAAAAAAATAACGAAAGTTCCGGATTTCTCTAATGGGCCTCTTCCGAGTTCGTAAAACTCTTATTTTTAGAACGAGGCTTAATGCAAAACCCTTTCTTGTGAAAATGAGTTTTATTTGCAGGAGAATAAAGGAACATTTTCATATCAATGGCTTCACACTTAGCCTCGCTTCGAAACAGAGGCTTGGAGCAACTCAGAAATGGCGCATTGCAAGGACGATCACATCCACGGAGTCCAGGCCCCATTCTCCTTTGCTACTTGTCGCGCCTTCGGGTCACCTGGTTTATTAGCAGGAGGTAACGCACCACTCATGTAAGACTGCACTCGATCTTGGAATTTCTCTACCATATCCGGGAGCTTTTTGCTGAGGTCGTACTTCTCATATGGGTCAGCGGTGATATTGTAGAGGGCTACATCGACAAGGGGAACTGGAGGCTAAAAAACATATAAAAATCTTGGTACTAAACGTAGCAAAGAAAAAATATTAGATTCTACAGCTTGAGTCTTAACAAAACAACAAACACATTTTCCACATTAGTCATATCGCGCAGAAATAGTGGAAATCATTATATTAGTTATTTTTTGACCACCCAGGCGAGCAATTCAAATGTACGAGCGCTTTAAACAAGCTCCGAATAAAATAAGAGAGGGTCTCATTTGGCTCATCAGCGTCATTCGCGCAATTTCGAAGGCTCTAAAATGACAAATCCACGGACTGAATAAACTGCAACTCAGTCCGTATTTCAGCGAAAACGGACGTAACAAAGGAACTGAAAAATTGTAAATAAGCTAGGAGAATGAGTCTGAGCATGTCTTACTTTGTGACCAGTCTCACTTGTGGAAGATTTCAGAGGATCGAGTGGAAACTTGGGAACGAGCTTTTGAAAGCGAAAGGCACCATGGGAAGATTTGGTTGACCCCTTCCATGGCCCGTTTGTTTTCCGTTTTATTTTGTTTGTTTGTCTGTTTATTTTGAGGGGAAACAGAGAGAACTGCAAGCCCGCAACCTGGAAGCAAATATTGGCCACAAAGAATACCCGAGGGGACTCTAAATGAAAGCTGTGTATGTCAAACATATCACACCACGTAAGGGAATCCGGATTCTGGAATGTAGGAAAATTTTTGCCGTGGAATCCGAAATCCTGGGCGTTGGAATCCGGAATTTAGCTTAAGGAATCCGGAATCCCGCTAACAATCCACCGCACCGTACCTAAAAAGATGGCGACTGGTACATTTACCCACAGTTCTTAGCGCATGAAAACCATAAAATTGATCATAGAAACGCACAGAAAAGTTTTATAAACTTCAAACCTAGGATAGGCAATGTTGCTATAACAGGGACAATTTTCGCCTCCCCACCCTTCCCCCCCCCCCCCGCCAAAAAAAATATGACTCTATGTGTAATTGGCCGTGTTAGGTTCGAAAGGAATTGTGGTAAAATGTACAGCCGCCATCTTTTTCCGTACGGCGGATTGGAATCTAAAATCAGAGTTCCAGTACCTGGGATCCGGAATCCACGACATGGAGTCCAGAATCCAAGAATGTCTTGGACTCCCGGCCCTTACATGGGGCGATACATAACATAGCCAGTGCACAAAGGAGTAATATATCTTCAAGAACTAACTTACATCTTCAAACTCGTACAAATACACTTCATTTCCTTGAGAAGAATTCCGTTCTTCAGGTGGTATGAAGTAAGAGATGTTAGGGACCCCCATGAGAAGTTTCATGTCTCCAACACGAAGACCAATTCCTTGATATGCAAAGTCCAACTGGTGTGGAACAGAAGGAGTGTCTACGTTATGAAGAATCTCTGTGCGAGGTGAAGGCTCGCCATTAGAAATTGCCTTCCATACGTCGTGACCATCAAGGGCAGCGAGTTCCTCCTGATCCAATTGCCCACCTAAAATATATTGTACCCGACACACAAGTGAGTTTGTTTACATGAGATGTTAACCTTTTAAAAATATAAAACTGTTCTAGTGAGGCCTTAAACTGCTGTTTAAAACGTAAAATCCAAAATTCAAGCTTTCACCGATCAACGGCATCATCAGGGATGAGTAAATATTCCGCGCGCGCTATATATATGCAAAGAAAGTGTGGGGTGAAATGTGTAAAGGATGTGACGTATGTATGAAAGCTATAGGAATAAATAAACTGTGAATGGAATACAACGCTCTCATGATGGAATGTCTCAAGACAAAGCACCTCTTAGATAAAACTGAGAAGACCTCCTGGGCTCCTGGGTCAAAAGCACTATAGCCATATACTCACCAGCCAGATTAACTAAGGTTGGATACCAATCAGTCACGTGAATAAGTCCTGTACAATTCACGCCTTTCCTGGAGAGAATGTCACCATGTACGAACCCTACCCCTCTGATTCCTCCCTCCCATAGAGTGTCTTTTCTTCCCCTCAGGGGGTAGTCATATCCCCCGTTTTTAGGTACTCCACCGTTGTCAGTGCTGAAGATCATAAGAGTATTCTCCCACAACCTTAAAAACAAGATAAATAAAAGAATCGTTGGTTTCTGCTCATTGAAAAGAAATACTAGAGAGCTTTAGATTCGAGGACGCGGACTACGAGTATATGAGATTTTCTCAATACTAAGTATTGCACGCTCGTGAGCCGGCGTCATTTTGGCGGGAAAGCGTTTGTATACATGTATGTATGTACGCAAATCTTTATTTGTACACGGAAAATCATCAGTTAAGCTTAAGTTAAAAACTAAAACTAACGGGGAAACGTGATAGCCGTCGCCATTGTACAACCTTCAGTATAAATAAGCGTACTAACTTTTTTGGTGAAAATGAAGCATTCCGGGGTGTATTTTTGTTTATTTCGGGAACACGCGAAAAAACTTTAAGTTAAATCTCGTACTCGTACTCAATCTTGTCCTCAAATCTAAAGCCCTCTACTTCCGATCATATTTACAATTGATCATTGCGAGCAATGACATTTTTTGTCGTTTTAGTTCCCCCGGTTCGTCGCTAACATGAACCCGGGGGAGGAGGAGGGGGGATTATTTCGGAGTGAAAGTGACGGGGATGATCGAAAAAGGCGCTGAGGTAAAATAAATACTTCTGTGAAGTTCTTAATCAAACGAAACAATTGCGAAAAAAGGACGCTTTCTGTCCAATAAATTTAGTCAACACGCGCCATATATTTTGATTTTTAACTATAATTTGATTTAACTTTTGAAACAATTTCCTGTTGTAGTTTTAAACTTTCTTCCGATCAAGCTGAAGCAATTCCCTTTCGTGTAACACGCGACTCATTTATCTTAATGCCAGGTCACTTTTGTTTCCTTTAGCGCTAACATAAATAAATGGGTTCAATTCCCGGGTTAAATTACAATCAGCAAAGGTCAGACTTCCTGAATCTATTCATGCTTTACGAAGGTCTTTAATAAAGCATTTTAAAAAAACCCCCACTCAGTAAATGGGAAATTGTGAGCCTGCAAAGAGACGGTCAACATGAAATTGCCGACAGAAAACACGCACACAAACGGAAGAAAAACACTCATTGGCTTGTGTTCCACCTCCTGGTTCCTACTATCTGTCGTTTGCTGTATCGCACTGTTTCACGTGGAATTCAGAATACACGAGCATCATCGACTCATATCACAGTTAGTAACATTCCGTCAAGAGATTAAAAGAGAAATCGCTAAAGTTCAACAGGATTGTAAAAAAGGGAGAGTAACCAAAAGCAACCATCCCGACATTTGGCAAAATACAAAAGGTGGGTGAAACGAACAGAAAGTGGAGATAGATCACTTTTAGCCAAACCGAAGTTTATCCTTTCACGTGGTTTAGTGGTTTAGTTGGAATCAACTACAGAATACAGGGCCACATTTTAAGTTTTAAAGAACACGGAAAGGGAGATATTTTAGTGGCTCGGTGGCTCGTCATTCGAGGTTAGCAACTTAAAGAACGAGAGAGGTATATTTTAGTAGCTCGCAGACTCCGTCCCAACGAATATACCTAGAAAATTGGCCCTGTATTCTGTAGTTATGCCAAATGTTCTTAACCTTATTTAGCTTTTCAAACAACCGTGCAAGCTTGTATGTAGTTCATATATTGAAATATTAAAACATTACGCTCATTTTTTAAGGTCGCCAAGTTATATACAGAGAAAAACGTGATTCATCAGATGCCTCTCAAAACAAATCGGTTACAAAAGCCTCCGAGGTAAAAAAGCTGATCAAAAAAGAGCTTCGCCTGATGCAGAATAAAATCTGTGCCAAAGATGAAAAGCTCTGTCAACCAGGACCAAAAGGTAACACAGGAAGACGGGGAAGACGAGGACCCCAAGGTATACCGGGCCCCAGAGGGAGATCCGGCCCAGCGGGGACTCCCGGTAAAAATGGATCAATAGGACCACAGGGACCAACGGGTATAAAGGGGGATCGCGGATTGCCAGGTCTGCCAGGATCTCCCGGTCCCAGAGGTCCGCCTGGTGAGAAAGGTGCACCGGGACAATCCATCTCAGCTCCCTCCTTATTACAGCCTCCTGTTGAAACGACAATCAATGCAAGTCTGACAGCCATCTTGAAATGTACAGCGGCTGGAAATCCTCCTCCCAAAGTCACATGGTTTAAGGTGAACTCAACACTTCCTGTCGGACGTCACGTTTTAGAGTCGAGTGGCGCTCTGATTCTTCAGGATGTTAGACCTGAAGACGAGGGCCAGTACACCTGCAAAGCTGAAAATTTGCTGGGAACCATCAACGCCAGCGCACGGCTAACAGTGCAGTGTAAGTTGCATTTCATTCTTCAAGATTTCAAGACGTTTTTTATCTCTCCCTAATACATTTTCTGACATGTTGTAGGAGTATTCTAACGGACACTTACAGCTAGTCGCTTATTGCCGTTCTTTAGTTACTTCCTCTGACCTTCAATATAAGATGCACAATTCTCTAAAACGATCGGTTAGTTATGGTCGCAGCAGTGTGATACAGTATTTTGATGGCAGAATAAACGTGTTTTCTAGTTCCTGGCCAATTCCACCCTTTATTGAATTGTCTTCAAATCACCTGATCTGAAGCAACGTAAATAAAAAAACGTATAAAGAAAAACTATAGTATAAAGTTATGTCGATGAATTTGAATTCATTGGTCATGACCTTTTTAATGAAAACAATGAACTCCGTAGAAGTCTTAATCAAAAGGAAACAAGTTACTTTGGTCTTGACTGTCGCTGTAAGTGTTTTTCTAAAATAAACCATTTTCCTTGGGATTGGCTGCATAGGACTGGTGAGCTACAGAAAAAACTAGCCATTCAGGAAAACTAGTGTTAGAGGCTGTTCAAGTTCGCTTACTGATAGAGGTGATGGCAGAATAGGGATCAGGTTTAAAGTAAATCAAGGGGGCAAATTTCGGGAATTTCATAAGTACAAATTTTTCCGCTGGTGCGGAAATAGTGGAGAGTATTTTGTCATCAGAATAAAAGCGATTTATTCATTTGTTGCCAGTTGGTCCCCAGATATTATTGTCATCAAATCGCCTGATGGCTGAGTACAACCAAAACGTAACAATCGACTGCACTGCCACTGGTCAGCCGAAACCCAAGATCACGTGGTCCAAGCTAGGAGGAGATTTGCCAAAAGGAAGAAGTGAGGTAATGAACGACGCTCTGACAATCTATCAAGTGACAAGAAACGACGGTGGCATATACACGTGTAAAGCAGATAATGTCCTGGGAACCGCGACAGATATGGCTCAGTTGATGGTTTTTTCGCCTCTTCGGTTCAAACTTCGACCACCTCAAGAACTGACTCCTACGGCTGGCTCAACTGTTCGCCTACCTTGTGTGGCCGAGAGTGACCTGAAACTTACCATAACCTGGACAAAGGATGGATCCATACTTCCTTTTGAATCAAGGATTCTTCGAAACAACACTCTAGTTCTTGGCAGCATCAAAATATCACATAAAGGATCTTACACCTGCAGAGCGAGTAATCCTTTGTCAACAATAGAAACCAAAGTAAAAATCAATTCTCCAGTTACACTTGCTTCCTGTTCTGAGATCAGAAAACACGTCAGCAATGTAAGCGGAAATTACGACATTGATCCAGATGGCGAGGGGGGTCTGGCACCATTCACTGTTTATTGTGATATGACAGCTAAAAATGGAGTTGGCGTGACAGTCATCAGTCACGACAGTGAAAGCAGAACATACGTGAAAGGATATGAGGCTAAGGGAAGTTACTCGCGTGACATTCGTTACACAGGAGCGAGTCTCTCTCAGTTGGCAAGTCTCACTAGAGTGTCCTCGAATTGTGAACAGTTTATCAAGTATGAATGTACAGGTTCCGCTCTCCTTCAAAATGGCCATTTTTATGGCTGGTGGGTGTCACGTGATTCCGCTAACTCACGACTCCATTGTCCCGCAATTCCCAGAAGAGACTTGAGGACAAAGAAAACCAAACCAAATGTAGAAAAATGACCGGAAAGCCTCGGAGTCATGTTAGAATTTTAATATATCGACCGTGAGCTATTAAAACCCAGTCGAACATCCGCAGGTTAGCTCTTCTCGCTTTTTTACTAATGTTTATTGTAAACAGCCTGTCACGGTTCAACATATTCATCAAACTCTAAATTCTTTTCACGAGAATTAACACCAACCGAAAATAGGGACATGGCACTAATAGCCCTGTCTTTTTCCCCTAGTACTGAAGTATCGATATGATTGTTTTAACTTGCTTTGGAAAGTCTTGCAGGTCGTGTTAGAGAGTAATAAGCAATAGTTTAATAAATGTTTTTACGTATTCTGAAAAATCCTGTCACTATTGTCGACGGTTGCTACTATCTCATTTGAGACCTTTAAGAGCTGCCACAGCACCCAGGTTTTTAGAAGGTTTATTTTAACTTAATTGCCTGCATACAAAACAATCTACGGTCATAATTCAGGGTTGGTTATAAAAACATAGTTCAAACGGTTAAAACACTTTTAAATTTGACAAACCCTCCCATCTAAGCATTGTTTGCTATTAACAGCGTCAAGAATGCACACAGCCTAGACTTTTTTTACCTACTTAAAAGTAAACACTTCACCAACAGATTTAAAGGTCTTATAAATAAAGATAAAAAGTGTAAAACTTAAGCTCTGTTAAAGCTCCACTTTTTAAGTGTTATTTATAAAGTTAAAATAGTTTGGGATAAGAAACAATCTCAAATTCCAGTGTGCGAATATGGTACGTTGGTTGAGCGACATGGGTGGCGTCAAAATAGACAGAAGAGAAGCTTGTTATATTTTGTTAATTTTAAGATCCTTTGAGGTTTGAAAACAACTTTTCCACATCAGTTGTGGGCCTTCTGTTGTTCCTGAACGCAAAAGTCTTCATGGTTAAGCATCGTTACCCTACGCGCACCACTTGACCCGGCAGGAATATGACAGCGCGGAGGTATGAGGTCTAAGGGATTTACCAACGCTGGGTAAATGCCAGACAAAACGAAACAAAATGGGCGGAAGGTAATGGGCACGTGAGTTTTAGGCGTTGTAAAAAAACCAATGCCGCGTCTGTCACGTCTGTAACGTACCTTTTGTAATATCTTCCTCAGGAAAGACAAGGAAACGGACAAACAAGCTTTCAAGTGTATGTGTCGTAGGTTATATTCGCTCTCAGGTTAAATCACAATTTTGTCTCCTGTGAATAATTAGGGCCTAGAAACAAAAAGAAAATACTGAAGAAAATTCGGTTGAATCCTTGTCAAAAATGAGAACGGAATTTACCTAGAACATAAACCAGTGGTTAGTTTCTTTATATTATCACTTGACGACGCAAAGCAAATCCTGAACTTCCTAATTTGCCGCTCTGAGTTTAACGTTAAGAGGTCATGAAGCTGGTCTGTTTCATGCATATTGAGTAATTATTTCCTGTGGTCTGGAGCGCGGTGTCCTACTGTTCCTCCGTTCGCAATTCCTTTTGTTCTAGCTTGATAGTCTATGGGACTGTATTGGGAACGCATTTTTTTGTTACAAGTGCCTAAAGCAAGACTGCAGTTTCGGAATTAAAAGATACCACGTCTAAGGTCACGTTTATTCTCGTTCAGCCTGTCAACACTATTTCAAACCGGATGTTTTCCTTAGCGCGTTCAGCCAACAACAAAAGGTTTTCTATTTGGGAAAGGTAATAGCCAGTCAGAAAATACCTACCATATTCGCAAAAGTGGGTGACGTCACCGGACAAATTACAACGCTCGGAATTCAGTCGTCTCTCTAACCCTCACTCCCCACCCCCCCTCCCCCCACGGATTACGGGGTGGAGACGTGTGACATTTGTCATTTCATAATGTCACTCATATTCGTTAAGATATAAGTGGGTCATTTGTTTAGAAAAGCCGTATGTCACGGGCCTGGTTATTCAATTTCTCGAGTTTCAGAAAAGACCTTTCCTTCACTGATTTCAAGGGCCATTAACTTACTCGGTCTTTCTGATAACGTAGGCCCAGGAACAGTTTAATCATGAAACAATGGAATGTAGAAGAGAAGCATAAGACTGGAAGTAAAACATTTGAGAGCTTGAGTTGCAAGTCAGGTTTGCTGCTGTCTATTGCGTGCTGTATTGCACTCACGTAGAACTCCGAATACAAGAACATCATCGCCTGATTTCACACTCAGTGGCACTTTGTGGTCAGATGGAAACACAAATCCTTAGAGCTCAACAGAAAAATGGAAGATGGAAAATCACCGAAAGCAGCCCTTCAGATTTGGGGCAAGAAACAGAGGGTAAGTACTGAGAATTTTAAAAGCGGAAATACCTCTTCTTGGGCAAATATCATTATGACGTGGCTGGAATATTCGCCTATTCAAATACAATAGCGCGAGCGTGCTCTATATTCCCATTGAGCACGCTGATGTCAATAAACTATACCTCGAGTTCTTGTGAGCTTAGCAACCCTCCCGAGACGGCTCCCAAGAGCATCCATAACTCAACAGTACACGATGAAGCGTTAACCATGTGTTTTATAAGGTAAATTTAATAGAAAACTTTTAAATTTTCTAACCGATGGCAGGGAAAAGAGAAGACTTGCCTACAAGTCGAGCTCAAATTTTTTCACGAGCGCGAAGTTTTCTCCGGCAAAAGCGAGCGGGAGAGCTCGAACTTCGTGCTGAGGCCAACCACCGGAACCGGAAATGAGAAACGAAGGACTTTGAGAAAGTCTAGGAAAAGAGTTGAGTGTTGTTGTTTTGTCATCTGCGCGAGCTGTGCGGGCTATGGCGTGTGCAAATCGTTCTTTTCACAGCTATTTCTTTCAAAAAGAATTTTTTGGTGAATTAATAGTTTTCCGGTTCCTCAATATGGCTTTTACAATCTTTTTGACCGTTATCTTACGCGACTTGATTAAACTTTATTCTCTCAGTTTCAAGACAAAAACATAACTGTGAGGTAAAAAAATATAGTCACGTGGACATTGAAGCGTACTGCTTTAAGCGCGAGCTATAATAATGTAAGGTAACTGCTGCATTAATGCATAATGTTTTAAAACAATTAGGAGATGACCATTTAACTAGCATTTACTGTTTACCTTGAGTGATTTCTTAAAGATGTATGATTAATGTGCTACAGTCTTTCAAAAATGGCTTTTATTTTTGAGGTCAAAAAACCAAATCAAGACAAAGACGTGCTTCACCCAATGCGGACTCGCAAGCGAAACTGGTAAAAACAGCCCCTGATGTAAAACAGCTGATCAAAGATGAACTTCGTTTGCTGCAAAATCAATTCTGTGCCAAAGATGAAAAGCTTTGTCGACCAGGACCAAAAGGTAACACAGGAAGACGGGGAAGACGAGGACCCCAAGGTATACCAGGTCCCCGAGGGAGAGCCGGACCAGCAGGATCTCCCGGTAAACATGGGCCAGTAGGACCACAAGGACCAATTGGTAAAGAGGGAGTTCGCGGAATGCAGGGTCCCGCGGGACCCCCCGGTCCCAGAGGTCCACCGGGTAAGAAAGGCGCACCGGGACAATCTATCTCGGCTCCCTCCCTGTTACAGCGTCCTGTTGAAACGACAGTCAATGAAAGCCAGACAGCCATCTTGAAATGTACAGCGGTTGGCAATCCTCCTCCCAAGGTCACATGGTATAAGGTGAATTCATCACTTCCTGTCGGTCGTCACGTGGTAGAGTCCAGTGGTGCTCTGATTATTCAGGATGTTAGAGCTGGGGACGAGGGCCAATACACCTGTGAAGGTGAAAATTTGCTGGGAAGCATCAACGCAACAGCGAAGCTAACGGTGCAGTGTAAGTTCCAACTTTTTTATTTAAGGCATTAAGCAATGATGTTCATTACTCTGTAACACATTTTCTATTTCTTGCCAGTTCCTCCTTCTATTGTACTGTCATCACATCGCCTGATGGTTGAAGAGAAACAAAACGTCACTATCGCCTGCACTGCTACTGGTCAGCCGAAACCCAAAATCACGTGGTCCAAGTCAGTTAACAAACTGCCCAAAGACAGAAACAAAGTGATGAATGGAGCCCTAACAATCTATCATGTAGTAAAAAAGGACGGTGGAACATACATTTGTAAAGCAGACAATACTCTTAGCTCAGCAACAGATACGGCTCAACTCATGGTTTTCTCGCCTCTACGGTTTAAAGTCAAACCTCCCAAAGAAGTGCACACTGCAGTTGGATACACAGTCCATCTACCGTGTATGGCCGAGAGTGACCTGAGACCTGTAATTTCTTGGTCAAAGGATGGCTCTATACTTCCTGTTGGTTCGAGGGTTCTTAAAAATAACACTCTCGTTCTAAACAACATCAAAAAATCACACAAAGGATCTTATACCTGCAGAGCAACTAATACCCTCAAAACGATAGAAACAGAAGTTAAAATCAATTCTCCAGTGAGGGCTACTTCCTGTTCTGTAATTAAAAAGAACGTCAGCAGGGTGAGCGGAAATTACGTCATTGATCCTGATGGCGAAGGAGGTCTGGCACCATTTCCTGTTTATTGTGATATGACAACTAAACATGGAATTGGCGTGACAGTCATCAGTCACGACAGTGAAAGCAGAACATCAGTGAAAGGATATGAATCCCCGGGTACTTATTTACGAGATGTTCATTACGCAAAAGTGAGCCTCTCTCAGCTGGCAAGTCTCACGAGAGTCTCATCGCATTGTGAACAGTTTATCAAGTACGAGTGTTACGGTTCACTTTTGCTTCACAACGTTAACCGTAAATATGGATGGTGGGTGTCACGTGATTCTACTGAGATGACGTACTGGGGCGGAGCATCTGGCAATGGTAAGTGCGCATGCGGGATGACTAACTCGTGTGCAAATCCCAGTTTTGGCTGTAACTGTGACAAGAATGACAATGTATGGCGTGAAGACAGCGGTCTCCTTACTGACAAGACCAAGCTTCCTGTAATACAACTCAGGTTTGGAGATACTGGTGACGGCAGCGAACAAGGTTACCATACCCTTGGAAAATTGAAGTGCTTTGGGACAGCATAAATGAAGGCTCTTATTTCAAACTAAAAAAGCACGAGGCGTTTGTAGCGTTATTAGTTCCGAAAAACAAGTGATAGTTGAAACGCCGGCTTCGGTTGTTTACCCTCTTTCGTTTCTTTTTGCTATTGGTCATTTCCGTGTCCAATACATTAATCAAACTTTGTTAGACGAGAATATGAACAATTTGAAAATAGTACAAGTGATTAATCTGAATAACCACAGGCCCTTTATATGCTTCTGTAAATGCGACAGTTTGAAAGTCATAAAAGAGAGAGTAGAAACAATCACACCGAATCTGCTGTCCACTCTTGCTATTGGGACGACTGCGCGCATGCGTAAGGCACTGGCTATATCGTGCCACCAATGTTTAGAAAGTATAGCCTATGCCAGGCTCTCAGACAGTAGGGATGTCACGAAAACGAGGTCAGGAAAAAATAAGTATCTTAGAGTCTAGATCAGAGTAAGACAGTAGAGTAGCTGCAGCTCTGTTGCACTGGGGCTAGGAACATTTCTCTCGCTTGTATTTCACAGCTGGATATCAAGCCATTCAACTGAGACCTTACGTGAGCTGCTGTGGTTTTTAGAACGTTATATTTATACTTGCATGAGTTTAAATAAACATATTCGGTAAAAACGTTAAATGTTTGGCAAAAGCTCTTTTAAAAAATGCATAACATTTTAAAAGCTTTTTTACCACATGAAGCGTTTCTTAGAACGAGATTGGGAATAAAGCGAAAAAAGGAATAAACGTTAGTCTCCCTTAAAACTTCCGTTTCTATGTACAATTTGTTAACAAATTAGATGCGATCTTAAATATGTAACTCATGTTAGTACGGTACGTTTACGGCGCGACTCGAATGGCGTCAAATTGCGGGAAAATGGACAAAAGGAGGATTGTTACATGTTATGAATATAAGATTCTTTGAAGTCCAAGACACAAGGTTTTCAATTCAGATGGGGGCCTTCCCTAGTTTACCCAGGCAGGGTTAGCTCAGTCGGTAAAGCACTTGACTGCAGAGCGGGAGGTACTGGGTTCGATTCTTGGGGCCGAACCAATACTCAGGGTCTTCAAATAACTGAGGAATGAAGGTACTACCTTTGCTCTGTAAACGGCTAGACCTTCGCGTAGCTCGGACGACCACGTAACTTTATTGCGGACCCGTCTCCAGTAACAGACGTAAAAACTGGTGTTCCCAATTAGTACGTTCTTCTAAATAAATAAATTGACACTCAAATAAAGTACATTTTCTTACGGTCATGCTTTGTCATCTCACGTAAACCACGTAACATTGTTGGGAAAAAGCCGCGAGGAAGAATGAGTCCCAAGGAGTTAGGAATGGCCGGCGGAAAATACCTGACATCTAAAACTGTGATCAATTCACTATGTCTTTCCTGGTTTCCGAAACCGAAAAAGACAAAGTGAATTGATCACTGAAGTTTATTAAATAAACACGGTTCATGTTCTATTTCCTCTCATAAGGTCAGGAACCCTTGTCACGACAAAAACGTGCTTCATCCGATGACTCACAAGCGAAACCTGTGAAAACAGCCTCTGATATAAAACTGCTGATTAAAGAAGAACTTCGTCTCCTACAGAATAAAATCTGCGTCAAAGATGAAAAGCTCTGTCGACCAGGAACAAAAGGTAACACTGGAAGGCGGGGAAGACGAGGACCCCAAGGAATACAGGGCCCCCGAGGGAAACCAGGCCCAACAGGACCTCCTGGTAAACATGGACCGATAGGACCTCAGGGACCAATGGGCAAAAAGGGGGATCGCGGAATGCAAGGTCCGCCAGGACCCTCCGGCCCCAGAGGTCCGCCGGGAGAGAAAGGCGCACCGGGACAATCTATCTCGGCTCCCTCCCTGTTACAACAGCCTGTTGAAACGACAGTCAATGAAAGTCAGACAGCCATCTTGAAATGTATAGCGGTTGGCAATCCACCACCAAAGGTCACATGGTCTAAAGTGAATTCGTCACTTCCTGTCGGGCGTCTCGTGCTAGAGTCCAGTGGTGCTCTGATTATTCAGGATGTTAGAGCTGGGGACGAGGGCCAATACACCTGTGAAGCCGAAAATTTGCTGGGAAACATCAACGCAACAGCGAAGCTAACGGTGCAGTGTAAGTTCCTTCTTTTTCTTCAAGATTTTTAAAAAAGGTGCCCCTCATCTTCATACATTTTCCGACATGTTTCTAAGAGAGTTCTAACGGACAATTAGGGTTGCTCTCTTCCTACCGTTCTTTATTTATTTCCTTTGACCATCTTTAAAACTTGCGTACCTCTCTAAAAGGTTCAGTAACTATTGGTCGCAACGGCGTTCATTCTATCAGTACGGTAAAACCCGCGACTAAGAACCTGTTAGGATAAAATTTGCCAGTTAGGCCCCCTCTATACAAGAACTTGTTTAGCCCTAAAATTTGAAACACGTTCTTTTTTCCTAAAATCTACCAAAAAAATTCTGTACACTTAAGGAAATAAGATAAGTCAACATTCAGGACCCTCTTCGGAGACATAGGTGCCATATTACTTCAAATTCACATGACTACTGTACTCGCCAAACACTCAAGAATGCAAGAATCGAGTAAGATCTTCGTTGAGCATACGCTACGTGTTGCTAGGATACAATTTAGAATCTGTACGCGTGGTTCAGAGGGTCCAGTTATGACCATCTGTGTATCAACAATTGGATGTCGCATTCGAAAAACCAGTTTGACTAAAGGAAAAAAGATCGACTAGTCCAGAAATTTGGTCTGCAGTGACTTCAGAGCTTTGACGTTTCTCAGGCAGAGAAGACAAAAGGAGGCTCTGCTCGCAGGGTGGTTTTACCTAAGGAATAAGCTAACTACTCCGAACCTTTTCACTGCCAGATGTGGCCAAAGGCAAATTTCGACCAAATTTCCAAATTTCATTTTCTAAACTTTGAGAAACAAATAGCATCATGTGAAAGTACAGGCAGAGAGCTTTCATCTGAATGGTCACATCATAGGATTTCGTCCACAGACTCAAAAGTTAGAGTCACGTTACAAAACTCTATCAAAAACTTGGGCAGTGAAAGGGATAAATACTCTTAGCCACAATGTATTTTTTCTTTAGAAAATAAGAACCTATTGAAGAGTCTAAATAGCCTAAATTTGTGCTTATTACCATTTAAGTAAAAAACCTGTTTAGGTTAAACTGGGAAAATGCAAGTTCTTAGTCGCGGGTTTTTACTGTACTTTGTTTACAAAAAAACACGAGTTTCTTTTCTTGCCAGATTCCCCCTCTATTGTATTGTCATCAAATCGCATAATGGATGAAGAGAGACAAAACATCACCATGGCCTGCATTACTACTGGCCAGCCGCAACCCACCATCACGTGGTCAACGTTAGGAGGTACTTTGCCCAAAGGCAGAAATAAAGTGATGAATGGAGCCCTAACAATCTACGACATGGTAAAAAGAGACGGTGGTACGTACATATGCAAGGCAGAAAACACTCTTGGATCAGCAGCAAAGACGGCTCAACTTATGGTTTTCTCTCCTCTGCGATTCAGAGTCCTTCCCCCTACAGAGTTAACACCTGTTAGCTTTGGTTCAATCGTTCGTCTGCCATGTGTAGCCGAGAGTGACCTGAAAACTACAATTACCTGGACAAAGGACGGTACTACACTTCCTGATGAAACAACGTTTCTCCAAGACAACACACTGGTTCTTGACGGCTTCGAGAAATCGCACGAAGGGTATTACACCTGTACTGCAACTAATGCTCTGTCAAAAATCAAAGCGAAAGCAAAACTCAATTCTCCAGTTGGTGTCGCTTCCTGTTCTGTGATTAAGAAACACGTCAGCAGTATAAGCGGGAATTACGTCATTGATCCAGATGGCGAGGGAGGTTTGGCACCATTCACAGTTTATTGTGATATGACAGCTAAAAATGGAGTTGGCGTGACGGTTATTAGTCACGACAGTGAAAGCAGAACAAACGTAAGAGGATACAATGCTCAGGGTAGTTACTCACGTGATATTTATTACACAGGAGTGAGTCTCTCTCAGCTGGCGAGTCTTACCAGAGTCTCCTCGAGTTGTGAACAGTTTATCAAGTATGAGTGTTACCATTCGGTTTTGCTTAACAACAACAATGAATATGGGTGGTGGGTGTCACGAGATTCTACCAAGATGATGTACTGGGGCGGAGCATCTGGCAATAGCAAGTGCGCATGCGGGATGACTAACTCGTGTGCAAACCCCAGTTATGGCTGTAACTGTGACAAGAATGACTATGTATGGCGTGAAGACAGCGGTCTCCTCACTGACAAGACCAAGCTTCCTGTAATACAACTCAGGTTTGGAGATACTTTTGGCAGTGAAAAAGGTTACCACACACTCGGAAAATTGAAGTGCTTTGGGACAGCATAGATTAAGGCTACTTCTCTTTTATTCCAAAATCGAAAAGCAAAACGACTTTGTAACGTTATCAGTTTCATAAAAGAGAAAGGATAGTCGGAAGAAATCAGGCATTCCGTAGGCTACCCCTTCTCGCTTCTTTTTGCTGTTGGTTATGGAAAGCAAATTGCCGTCGCCCTGGTTAAATATATTAATCGACCTTTATTTGACGAGAATAAAAACTAAACAACAATAGTACAAGAGATTAAAAAATCCTAGGCCCTTTGACTACTTCCTTTAATGCGATAGTCTTGTAAGTCATTTAAAAGAGGAGTAGAAACAATAATTTCATACATAACGAAATATTCTTTTCACGCACGGCTACTGAAAAACGATGACGAGTCCTAACAATACAGAAACTTCTGTGCCGGCCGGCTGCGACTTTGCATGGGGGATTTGCTATATTGTGTGACCGTCGATGTTTAGACAGTATTGTAGTACACCTGTTGTTTTAAGGGCTAGGAATACTTCCTTTGCTTGTTTTTTTGTTTTTTTTTTCAACTGGGTATGAAGCCAATCATGTAAGCCCTGACGAGAGCTGCTAGATCACATTGGCTTTTCGAACGTTTATATCTATAATTAACTGCGTTCTTGGAAAAAAAGTAAAACATTTGTGCTTAACAAAACATCTTTCGAAAATAGCATAACATTATCCTCTTTTACCGCATGAAGAGTTTCCAAGAACGACATTGTGAATGAAGCGTAAAAAAATCAATAGACGTTAGGTTCCGTTTCTATGTGCAATTTGTCAATTTTAAATCTTTTAAGATAAGACGCGATTTTCAAACAACAATGTGCAAGCTCGGTAAGTTGGCGTCCGACTCGCGAGACGACGAAACAACAAAAGATAAGCGTGTTACATGTTATGAATATAAGATACTTTGTGGTCCAAAACATGAGAATAGTAAATATCAGGTGTGGGCCTTCAGTAGTTCTGGCTCCATTTGCTCAAAAAGTGGATAACGCTATGCACTGGATAAATCACTATCCACTGTGAAGCGCAATATTGGTTTCTCTAATAGTTAACTGCTGGATAGTGGCTTATCTTGAAGAACCGGGGTCTAGTGTTTACCCAGGTCTTCACAGAGATGCACTGCCATGCCACGCTAACCACGTGACACTGCCGCGCGGAAGAATGGGTCCTATAAAGGGATTACGCAAGGCCGGCAGCGAATGCCTGACCTCTCGAACTGAAACGTGACAAGATGCGCGACGAATTTTGGGCACAATGAGCAAAACGCATGAGTTGCATGAAGAAGAAATAAAAACGCGTCTGTCACTTCTGTAACTAAATTTAATCTAACTTCCTCAAAAACCACACGGAAAGGTATTGAATTCAAATACAAATAAACATTGACCTGTGCTAAGTATATTCCTTACGGATCGTAAATTATTAACTCTCTCTATTTGACCCTAATATTCCTAAAAACTTCCTGCCGTGCTTAAATTCTCAAACAAGCTGGGGCAACTCCTAGCCTATCCCCTCTTCTCCTTCTCGTTCCACCAAATCACTCATATTCGTCAGGTTTATAAATAGATTATTGACTAAAAAGATATTGAGAGTGTATAAACGGGCAAAGTATTTCAATTATTCAAGTTTCAAAGCCCTTTTAAGCACGTCTGTCTAACTTGGGGTTTGTGAGACCCTAGGCCTAACAAGACACTTCAGTTATTATGACACAAACAAGGGCAGAAGAGAAGCATACAACCAGAGTTAAAACATTTGACAGTTTGTGTTGTAAGTCAGGTTTGCTGCTGTCGATTGTGTGCTGTATCGCACTTATTCACGTAGAACTTCGAGTACAAGAACATCATCAACTGATTTCACACTCAGTGACACGTTGTGGTCAGTTGGAAGCAGAAATCCTTCGAGTGCATCAGAACAAAGAAAGATGGAGAGTAACCGAAAGCAGCGATTCAGATTTAAGAGAGGAGATGGAAGGTGAGTATTGAGAAAAACGAGAGCAAAGATAGGTGGTCATAATTGGCTTCCGTCAGCAACAAGGTGAATCGTTTTAGGCCTACGGTGAGCGACGTTTAATAATGAACTCCTTTCAGAAACACTGGTTTTTCTTAAATCAACCATAAACGTCAAGACGAAAGAGGAAATGATCGCCAGAGATAAAATAGTTTACTTCTTAGCGAAATGTACTCACTCAAATAAGCCAATTTTGCCCCGCTTCTAGGGAAGCCAATCAAAAGGAGGAAATCGCTTTTATTGGCATTTGCTTTTACTGATTGTCACTGAGATTTATCAGATCAGCAAAGTTCACGTTCTATTATCTTTCATAAGGTCAAGAATCCTCGTCACGACAAAAACGCACTTCACCAGACAACTCACAAGCCAAACCCGTCAAAACAGCTTCCGATGTAAAACTGCTGATTAAAGGAGAGCTTCGTTTGCTGCAAAATCAAATCTGTGCCAAAGATGAAAAGCTTTGTCGACCAGGACCAAAAGGTAACACAGGAAGGCGGGGAAGACGAGGACCCCAAGGTATATCGGGGCCCCGGGGGAAACCCGGCCCAGCAGGACCTCCTGGTAAACATGGACCAATAGGACCTCAGGGACCAATGGGCAAAAAGGGGGATCCCGGACTGCAGGGTCCGCCAGGTCCCACAGGACCTAGAGGCCCATCGGGTGAGAAAGGGGCACCAGGACAATCCATCTCGGCTCCTTCTCTATTGCAAAGTCCTGAAAGAACGACAGTTAACAAAAGTCAGACAGCCATCTTGAAATGTACAGCGGTTGGCAATCCTCCTCCCAAGGTCACATGGTCTAAGGTGAACTCGTCACTTCCTGTCGGTCGTCACGTGGTAGAGTCCAGTGGCGCTCTGATTCTTCAGGATGTTAGACCTGGAGACGAAGGCCAGTACACCTGCAAAGCTGAAAATTTGCTGGGAAGCATCAACGCAACAGCGAAGTTAACGGTGCAGTGTAAGTCATTATTTTTCCCTTAATGAATGGTTTTGGTCTATATAGGAACTGAAAAGGTTTGTTAATTTTATGTCATGTGAAATAGGCTCAGAAAGTTTTTTTATTCCGGAAAAAATCAAATTGAGATTTCTTTATCCATTCTTTCTTCCTTTTTCAGTTCTCTCTAAGCTATTATTATCAAAAAATCGCCTCATGGCTGAAGAGAAACAAAACGTCACCGTCAGCTGCAGTGCTACTGGTCAGCCGCCGCCTAGCATCACGTGGTCTAAAGCCATTGGTAATTTGCCAATGGACAGAAATGAAGTCATACATGGAGCCCTGACGATCTACCAAGTGACAAGAGAAGACGGTGGAACATACATTTGCAAGGCAGAGAATATATTGGGATCAGTAACAGATACGGTTGTACTCATGATATTCTCTCCTTTGCGGTTCAAAGTCCGTCCTCCTCAAGAATTGACTCCGGTGATTGACTCCACTCTTCCTCTGCCTTGTGTAGCCGAGAGTGACCTGAGACCTGTAATTTCTTGGTCAAAGGATGGCTCTATACTTCCTGTTGGTTCGAGAGTTCTTAAAAATAACACTCTCGTACTAAACAGCATCAAAAAATCACACAGAGGATCTTATACCTGCAGAGCAACTAACGCCCTCAAAACGATAGAAACAGAAGTTAAAATCAATTCTCCAGTGAGGGCTACTTCCTGTTCTGTTATTAAAAAGAACGTCAGCAGTATGAGCGGAAACTACGTCATTGATCCTGATGGCGAGGGAGGTATGGTACCATTCACCGTTCATTGTAACATGACAGCTAAAAATGGAGTTGGCGTGACAGTCATCAGTCACGACAGTGAAAGCAGAACATCCGTGAAAGGATATGAAGGTCAGGGTAGTTTTTCCCGTGACATTCATTATACAGGAGCGAGTCTCTCTCAGCTGGCGAGTCTCACCACAGTCTCTTCACAGTGTGAACAGTTTATCAAGTATGAGTGTTACAACTCGGTTTTGCTCTACAAGAACGATCCGTTTGGATGGTGGGTGTCACGTGATTCTACTAAGATGGCATACTGGGGCGGAGCATCTGGCAATAGTAAGTGCGCATGCGGGATGACTAACTCGTGTGTAAACCCTAGTTATGGCTGTAACTGTGATGCGAATGACAACGCATGGCGTGAAGACAGCGGTATCCTTACTGATAAGACCGAGCTTCCTGTGAAACAACTCAGGTTTGGCGATACTGGCGACGGGGCCGAACAAGGTTACTACACACTTGGAAAACTTAAGTGCTTTGGGGCCGCATAGATGCTAAACTCTGTTTTACAATGCAAAAGTACCGTTACCGAAGAGCCGCAAGGAAAACGCTATAAAACTAATTACTGATTTGGGTAGGTTTAGTTCTGATTGTCTGGTAGTCTGATCCAGGAGTCCAGATAGTGGTGACGGCGCAAGGAAAATTGAGCAGTGAAAACTCTCCCTTTCTTCTGCATTTTTTCCCTTCCACTCAACTTCCACTCTCCATTTCGCGCCACTTTCCAGCCAGGAACAGGCTAATTGGCTGAAAAATGGCGCGCTTTTTTTGAGCCAATCACATCGTACTGGCGTAGAGGTTTTCTAAAAAAACGTTTGCGAAACAGGACAGCAGGACGAAGAGGACAGCAAAACATCTGTGCGTGACAAACGTGACAGGACTATTACTTGCGCGTTTTGCGGTGATTCTTCACTTAAATTGCGTTCTGATACAAAAAGATCTGTTTAAAGGACGGTAAAGTCTGGCGGAATTTTTTTCTACCAAAATTATTGTCAAGCTCGAACACAGTGCAAGGTTTGCCGTCTTCTTGGCTCTTCCGTCCTTATGCGAAGTTTACTAATGAAAACAAATTTGAAACAAACCCAGCTTCCTTGAACGCATTTGTTATATTTCCAACAGCTTCATCCATTATGTCAACCATTCCTGCGTAGGTTCTTCTAACAGGGTCTTTAATGAATGCGTACTTGTCTACGTGTTCCTTGGGTGCTTGCACAGGGCCATGAACATTTTGAAAAGCCATGTACAGGAAAAGAGGCTTGCTGCTATTGTGTGATCTGGTAATCTGTTGGGCACGCTAAAACAGAGGAATTGACGAACATAAGCCAGTTCGATTCTAATAAGCTAAGGCATAGAGAACCCATTAATAAATATAATATAGTGAAAAGTGTGAAATTTGGCTAAAATTTTGGAAAGCATAATTATGATTTGATACCACCTAAGTTATGAGGAAACTGCAAAATTAATAATAAAATTTTGTAGGAAAATGGATCTTAGCAAGGGCAGATGGAATACTAGAACGCAGTTTGAAGCTTTTTATTTTTCTTTCTCTCTTATCATTTCTTCAGAAGCCTGGATACCCACATTGGTTTAACCTTCAACAAGAATTTTGTGTTCAAAATAATTTTTCCACACCTCATTCAAAATAATTATTTACTTTAAAACTAACACTTTTGACACTTTTATGCATCTGATATACAGTTCTATTGCACCCTGTACACTCATTTTAGGAATCAGTATCTCAAATGTGAGAATCCTCTTATGCATCCAAAACCAACTGTTGGGCAGCACATTCTTTTGTAGGTGATATATGCTCATCCCCACCAGGAACATATTAGGGCCATTTATACCAAGAAAAATAAGACGCGTCTTAAATAAGACGCGAACTTTTCGTGTAAACGGCACATTTCGTCTAAAATAAGACGCAACTTAGCTAAGACGCGTCTTATTTTAGAACAGCCCTTAACACCTGTTCTTAGATAAGACGCGTCTTAGCTAAGACGAGAAAAACTTCGTATAAATGACCTTCGCGTCTTACATAAGACGCAAACGCATAGTACGCATGCGTTAATTTTTGGCGGGAAAATTATCGCTTGCCCCGCAGTTGACTGGCAGGCTACTGGCGGGAAAAAATTGTTTACAAATTACAACGCGCTTTCGTTTCCTTGTCTATTCTGCTTTTTTTTCTTCGCTCAAATACAATGAGCACGCCGTTAAAGGTAAAAAGAAACACAAATCGCAACAAGACGTCATAACTTTGAAACGCGCACCATGTTGGATTGCCGTTGCTACGGGCAACACTCACATGAAAACGAGTCAAGAAAAGAAATAAGACGCGAACTATTTACACGAGCTGTTTTCGTTTTAGATAAGACATGCTCGTATAAATGGTCCAGTTCCCGTCTTATTTAAGACGCGTCTTATTTTTCCTCGTATAAATGGCCTATTATCACATCGGGCCAAGCATTGACTGAAAATTGGGAACCTGATATGTAAATGTCTGTGTACACATTTGCTCCATTTCGGTCTGCCACTTTGAAACATAATATCACAGCAATCAAAAACATAATAGCACATCCACCATGCCTGAATTCTAGCAAGGACCATTCTTTAAAAAAACAGCGTGTTCACATGAGCGCTCACGATGAGTATTGCACTTCAGGCACCCCGCTTGGACAACAAGTGTGAACAGACTCCCAGTTTAGCCACTAAGCCTTCACATTTACCTTTGCAAAAGCATTAACAGAGTAAGTGCCATTGAGGTCCCTGACTATTTCTTCATTATCTCTCAAGTCAAGATAATGATCCTGTACGTGGGTATAGTGATCCTCGGCACCACTGTAAAACCCATAAAAGGTATCAAACCCGCGATAAGTGGGAGTGCTGTCCCAGTTGTAGAATCCCAGATGCCACTTTCCTATCATGTGGGTACTGTAACCTGAAATTAAATCAATAACTAAATGACTGAGAAGATAGTTATTTTGTTTTCCTTGGGACCAGTCATTAACAATTTAAAATAAAACAAGGAAAGATCAAGATAATAATAACTAAGTCGTATGTAATAATAATTATTATCATTAGATGCGGCTGAGTATGACCTAAAGAATTATGTAGATCAAGAAGGGTGTTATCTGCCAAGGCCAATTAGGCAGAGGCAGATAACACCCTCTAAGATATGCATAATATAGCCCATTTCCAAATTGCCTCCAGTTTCTTTTTCAAAGTGGGGCTAAGTGCAAAACCACTGATATAGAAATGATTTTTAATTCTCATGCAAATAAACCTCATTTTCACAAGAGAGGTTTTGCTCTTACAGGGGCAGACCCAGGTTTTTTTTTAGGAGGGGATGCACTCGTCTCTTGCTCTACTTCAACACCAATAAACCACACATTTTTTTTTTTTTTGCAGAATACCAGTTGTATTAGAAAACCGCAGGTCATGTGGGGGGGGGGCACACCCTCTGCACCCTCCCCCTAGATCCGCCCCTGTCTTAGCCTCATTTTGAAAAAGAGAGTTTTTGGAACTCAGAAATGGCCTGTTCTTCACATTAAATTATGTGAAAGCTTATCTCAATCAATGTCATTCCTTCTATATAAGACTGTTCCGCAGCAAAATCAAGATATTAAGAAATGTTTCCCTTAGCAGATATTCACTGTTCTTCATATATGTTTTTGGCCAGTACGTAGTACAGCTATTTCTTCTTCATACAATGTGTGAAATTTTCCGCCATTTTCTCCTGAGCTTAGCCTGTGCCACAGCGACAGCGCAGATGAAGTTAAACTTCTGGTTAAGTCCGTCTGGGAAACAGGGCCAAAATCCTTGTTTTTGGCCCCCTGCTGTGTACCAAGATTTTAGTATTGCACCATGATTGGCCTGTTACATCAGCCACTGTCAAATTGCAAATCAGGTTAAAGGAACAATTTGAAACATATTTCAGTTTATGGGATGTCACCCAAGTTTGGTTAACACCACCTGGTTATGAAGAATTACATATTGCAGCCACAGGATTTGAACGAGTCAGAAACAGAGAAATATTTTGAATATTAGTATTAATGAAAAACATGTAAATTGAGGTTCACACTGTATACCAAGGGAGGATTGAGAAAATTCAAAAATAGCTCACTGTTAAGACAAAAGGGTTGGGAAAGGGGGGAGGTCAATGGGTTTTAACCTTACCAGCTTTCTTAAGTTTCTGTGGTAATGTGGTTATATTCAAGGGCAGGCCATATGGATCTCCATTATGAATTATTCCATGTTGCAGGCCTGCAAAGAAAAAAAGAAAGATATTTATTGCTTTTTTAAAATATTATTTTGCCCAATTTAACTGAACAAAGTGAAAACTGTAAGAGGCAGTCTAACTGTACGTACTGGATGACCTTAAAACTATATGCCAACTCCTGGATTATTTGGGAGTCTCTCAGATAGGGCACCAACCTTCTGTTCTCCCAAACGGATCACTTTCCTGTGCTTCAGTTTGAAATTTAGCCCATTTTGTTTTCTCAGAATTATTCACATTTTTTATTCGTACAGTGGAACCCTGTTAACCCATTCGCCCCTGAACCGCCCGTAACCGCCCGTGCGGATCCAGGTCCTTTCTACCCTTTGTGACGTCATCAGTTTTAACGGTCAAGGACAACTTTCTTCGCTAACTTGTGCAGAGTGAAGAGATCTTTCAAACCATACCAGAATGAGCACAATTCAGTCAAGGACACCGGAGAAAGAAGCAAAAAACCACCTGACAAGGACCTGAAAATCTCCATGACTAAAATCTTGTTCCATTACCCACCTACCTTTCCTTTCACCTAATCCTAAGATCCTAAAAGCTTTCCTAAAAACTCTTCCCACCAAAATGAAGCCTACTAAATGCCCAGCAAGAGAAAAAAAAAGTGAGGCAAGAAGAGCGTAAAAAGAAGGGAGGAGAGAAAGCAAAAAGTAAAAGTCAAGACTGCTGTGTCACTTTTAAACCCAAAAACTATGTCAAAATTTTGCTTTCTACGCATGCCCGAACTTCGCAAGCTGATATTTTGCATCTGGATTAGAAGGCCGCCAAGTGTACCACCTGTAAACCAGTTTGTGGTAAGTTTTAGCTCTTTATAGCACGACAGTGACCAGAAAACCACTCGACTAGCTTCAAAACACGTTTTTCGGCAAAATCTCCAGGAGCGAATGGGTTAAGCAAAGTACCAAGCTTTTTGAAAAAAATCCACTTTTCAGCATAAAACAACCAAATCTGTCTATTTCATGTAAAATCAGGTGAAAAAGTTGGTAAAAGGCCATTTTTAGGTTTTTTGATTAACCCATTCGCCCCTGAACCGCCCGTAACCGCCCGTGCGGATCCAGGTCCTTTCTACCCTTTGTGACGTCATCAGTTTTAACGGTCAAGGACAACTTTCTTCGCTAACTTGTGCAGAGTGAAGAGATCTTTCAAACCATACCAGAATGAGCACAATTCAGTCAAGGACACCGGAGAAAGAAGCAAAAAACCACCTGACAAGGACCTGAAAATCTCCATGAAAATCTTGTTCCATTACCCACCTACCTTTCCTTTCACCTAATCCTAAGATCCTAAAAGCTTTCCTAAAAACTCTTCCCACCAAAATGAAGCCTACTAAATGCCCAGCAAGAGAAAAAAAAAGTGAGGCAAGAAAAGCGTAAAAAGAAGGGAGGAGAGAAAGCGAAAAGTAAAAGTCAAGACTGCTGTGTCACTTTTAAACCCAAAAACTATGTCAAAATTTTGCTTTCTGCGCATGCCCGAACTTCGCAAGCTGATATTTTGCATCTGGATCAGAAGGCCGCCAAGTGTACCACCTGTAAACTGGTTTGTGGTAAGTTTTAGCTCTTTATAGCACGACAGTGACCAGAAAACCACTCGACTAGCTTCAAAACGCATTTTTCGGCAAAATCTCCAGGAGCGAATGGGTTAATAGGGTCACCAACGGGCCAAAAAATTTTGGCCATATTAACGGGTGACCATATTAACAAGGGGTTTTTTACAAGGAAAGGTATGGCCATTTTGCTAGACAGCCAAAGATAGTGGCCATAATAATGAGGTGACCGTATTAACGACACGGAGGTGGCTGTAAGGTGGCGTTCCACTGAACTACGGTTTCTGGGGCATTTTTGCACGTATGGAGTCAATAACAAAGATTATTTTGTCATTACAATGATGAAAGCGAAATGTTGATTGGTAAGACTTCATAATTATAATGTCATTTGGGGGCTGGGTTGATTTGTGGGGGATGGTCAGCATTAGCTCCCATCAGCCGTAGCCCCTTTTTCCCCTCATGAAATTTACACAAGGTAGAGCTGTTTTCTGCTTTTATATCAAACTTAGATGAGCATCTTAGATGATATTTCAAGCTGGAAATGTTCATGAAAGTGCAAGTCTCTTTAATTTGAAAGAAAAAAAATTGATGCGAAAGACGGTAGGATTCAAGCCTGACCCAAATGGTCCAGTATACTACGCTACACTAACCACTAGACCACTGAGGATTTGCTGGATGGACGTGAAATAATTTAGGTACTTATGGCATCAACCCCAACCCAAAAAAAGAACCTAACCAGTTTTGAAACAGCGCTTAAGGTGGCTGAACATAGTTTTGTGGGCGGTCAGCTGTAACTTGCATGACGGCGCGTGTTTTAAATGAGACAGACAAACATGGCGGTGAAAAAGCAATGGTACACAGAAGATGATTTCTCAAAATCTACTCATTAGAATTTTGTGATATTTGGCAGAATTTTTCCTTTTATCTTATTTTAAGTAATGAGAACTTTAAAATGGAAGTTGAACAGACAAATTTTGTGGCACATTTAATAATTATAGTACAATTAAATTATTGATTATCTAAAAACCCGTCTGTTAAAATTTGGTCAAGTAAGTTTCAAATGGTAATGATTAATTATAGTAAGTTGTGTGCAAGTTTATAGGAAAATCTAATGAGCGAATTTTATGTAAACTGAGGAAAAGTGAGATTTTGAGGTTGTATCAGGGGCGGATCTAGGGGGAGGGTGCAGGGGGTGCGCACCCCCCCCCCCCTCCCTGAGATGACCTGTGGTTTTCTAATACAACTGGTATTCTGCAAAAAAAACTATGTGGTTTATTGGTGTTGAAGTAGAGCAAGAGACGAGTGCACCCCCTCCTAAAAAAATCCTGGATCCGCCCCTGTGTATTCAATTGTTCATGTTGCCATGGAAACTACAAAAACGTCAATTTTTACCTGTCAATCAAAATCTTTCATCAGTACATTTTTCACTTGCCAAAGTTCAGCTTGTGACCAGAAACCTTTCTCTCGCCATGATTTGGCAAATGACATATAATCACAAACTGCCAAAACTGTGTTCAGCCACCTTAACCCTAATCCGTAAAGGCAGTGCTTAACCCTAATCAGTAGAGGTAGTGCTTAACCCTAATCTGTAAAAAGCAGTGCTTAACCCTAATTAGTGAAGCGGAAAACTATGTTGTGTAAATTTCATGAAGTGTCCGAAGGGGCTACGGTCGATGGGATCTAATGATAACCTCATTCGCTTTTACTCTTAAGCTGTCTCTCCTCTAGAATTGAATTGTGCCAATTTAGCGGATTTGTATTTAACACAAATACTTACCAGTATGTATAGGATATCTTCCAGACAGTAAAGCTACCCTTGTTGGCGTACAAATAGGCTGAACATAGTAACTGTTCAAGATTACTCCTTCGCTTGCCAATTTGTCGACATGCGGAGTTTTTATTTTCGACCCGTGGAAACTCACATCACTCCAGCCGAGGTCATCCACTAAAACAAATAAAATATTAGGCTGTGACTGCAACGAAGCTGTACCGGCGTTTATGCAAAGGTTTGCCAGCGAAAAAATTCCAAAAATAATAACGAAAATGCTCATTGTTTTTCTTAAAACTTGCATTGCTGACCGCAAGGGGAAGATTGAGGGGGAGGGGGAAAGATTGCGTGACAGCTAGCTAAACTCTAGATGTGATGTCATTGTAGTCAAAAATAGTCTTCCGCAACCGCGGCAATACCGCAGAAGCTTTCGACGGCACGTTGTAATATTTAGATTCTATTGTGCTATAGCTTTGGCCTTTTTTTCTAGATAATGGCTCACAAAAGTACTAATTATTATCGATCTAAGTCGTTAAATGCCCAATGGGAAGATCTAAGCCGTTCAATTGGTGGGGTTCTGCACGAACGCGAAGGTCCTGCCGTCAAGGCGGAAAGATCTCAGATTACAACTGCTCATTGGGTGAATAATTTGGAAAGGGCACACTGTGCTGAAGCTGGCTGCCGAAACAAGTTTTCTTTGACAGAAAGAAAGCATCATTGTCGAAGGTAAAGCTTATTAGATGCTTTTAAAAGGGATTGGTGTGCGATATGCACAAGAGAAGTGGAGGCGACATTGGTTTTGTCGCCTCCACTTCTCTTCTCTTGATTAAATCAGCAGTGCCGCCGCTCACAGCTGACTCAGGCAATCAAAGTTGAAAACAGCTAGAGGCAGAAATATCTGGGATTTAGTTCAAAACAACATCAAGATTTCAGTTGTGGTTCAATTTTATCCTTGTTTCAAGTTTTCTTTTCTTTTGCTTCAAACTCATTCACAGGAAAAGGCATAGTCAAATAACCAATTGTAATTTCAGTAATGATTTTATGTGTTTGAGGAATCATAACCTTGGTTTGCCCAGGCTTCACCAAGTCATCATATCATTTTGTCAGGCACAGGAATCATAACCCTGGTTTTTAAAGGCTTTATGAAATCATTTGAGGAATCATAACCTGTGTTGTCATAGCTAAGAATCATAACCACGATGTTGCAAGACTTATTAAATCATCTGAGGAATCATAACCCCCACTATTGCATTGTTAAAATCAAAGTATCACTCATTGTAGCTTGAGAGTATACTGTCAGTGGAATCATAACCGCCCCCCCCCCCCCCCCCCCCCAAATTAAAGAATTTCCCAAATCCTTTCATTTCAGATATGTGAATATACAGGAAATCAGAGCAATGATTTTTGCTTTTGTTTATTTGGGTCTTAAAATTATGCTCAGATACAATTTTTTTTTCAAACATTTCCCTTTTAATAACAATTTGAAAAATGCTTGGTGAACTGAAGCAACATAACCAAAATTCCAGAGTCTCCCCACAAATTGCACTGTGAAGTGTGCGGATCAAAAATAATCCAATATGGAAAAATAACAATACACAAGGAATCAGTGTAGATAACAGCTGTCAGAGAAAACGTAAGTTTAATGGCGATGCTATATTTTTTATACAAAACAAATGTCTGAATGTTAATAATAGATAATCAAGTTCGTGTTTAAATTAATAAACATTAATAGACCAGTGAAATCCAATTAATAATGAACAAATATCAATAAACAATGTAAATTAACAAATTTGTTTTTTGCTGCAATGCGCCAAATTGCGTGATTGTGGCAAGCTTTACTATTGTGTGACAATGTTTGCGTTAATTGATTTGACTCAAGTTGAAAAATTTTTGGTCGACCAAAGGGGAGAAATTGCTCCTTCGAGAAGGGATTTTTGACGAAATATATATGGAAGTGCAAAATCCAGAAGAACTTATGAAAGTGTTACACAAATGTACTTGATAATCCTTCTGCTAAAAGCCAGTTGAATTCATTTGTTGAGCAAGCAATTATATCGTGTCAGAATTAGAGAATTAAATAGGAGATCAAAACATATTCCCCTTGGACATCCCCTTTTTAGACTAGTGAAATCCAATATTTACTCCTTAAGCCTGACAATATCAATAAACAAATTCTGTGAGACTGATCATGATATCCCATACATCTCATTATAGAAAATTTGATAGAGGATCAAAACTTATTCCCTTCGGAGATGACTATTTCTATGAAAGTTCTCAGAACCTTCTCTCTTGATGACATATTGATATTGCCAGTAGGAACTGATTGACGTTCAGGGTCACTATTAGGAATTGTATTAAGGTTCAATACTTATATACATGTACATTATAAATTATAACCACTTCTCTCCCAGAATGGCCAGCAATTGTCAAAAGTATATCTGACAAAATTTCTAAATTTCATTCTGTAAAGTGCTAAAAAAACAGATAGCGCCTAGAGTAATGCCAAAGAGGTTTCATTTGAATGGTCATACCACAGAATTTCATCAGCAGATTTTAAATCTAGTACAAGAGTCATTATTCATTCTGGGAATGAAGAGATAATTAATACATCATTCTGTTGTCGATCTACTGGTTTGTGTCAGTGACCTATACTTAAGCTGGAACACTACACTTTGTATTTTGAATTTCAATATTTTGCGTCAGCCTAAAATATTAATGTTAGCTGGACTTTCGGGCTGCTATTGAAGGAACCTGAGTGACGCGGGAATTCAAATCCCATATTAAAATGACATGATGCTCAGTATATAACAAATTAGAGTGAAATCCCTAAAAGAGGACAATGTGGGTTTGATTCAGGCTTGAATTGAATCCTTACAGAGACTTATAATAAACTCCAACACATTTCATCAAATTGGATCAAAACCTGTAAATCCAACATCTAAGTAACCAAGCATCCCTATCAATTTTATTATGGGAGTCCACACTCATCCACGAGGATAAATACTTTTATGAATTAGGACTGCAGATACACCATAAAAGTCAGTAATTTTTCACTGTGTTTGAATTTCATGTCTAATTAGGCACTCTGTTTATCCACAAAAAAATTCAAAGACTAATATTGTTTCCTAATTTCTCCTAGGATGTTCGTACAATCAACCATTTGATTGCACTATGGGACAATTCCAAAACATTGAATCATTTGAGATTTTACTGATTGTATTAAAAGAAACAGCACAGTCTTTTAAAGACAACCAAAGAATAATTTAGACCAAACCTTTCAAATAAGATCCTATAATGGACCAAAAAATGTCTATTTTAATATTGCCAGACCTGCCAACTCTCACAATTCTGCCTTCAAAGACTCTCATGATTTTTCACTTGTCTCACGGCCCCACGACAAGACTCCCAATCTCATGTTTTTTTGGGGAAATATCTTTCTGAAATGAAATGTTACCTTGTTGAATATAAGACAGAAATTCTGTGGGGATGCTAGTGCCAGCGTTTAACCTTAATGGGGCTTTGTAACATTTTAGCCATGAATTGGCAGGTCTGTATTGCTATCTCTTACATATGTAGCCACACTTACACTGTCCTTAATCAGTAAAATCTCCCTGAAAGAGAAATGGTGATGAGTCATCAGCCACAGATAAACTATCCTCGGTCTCCACCAGTGAGGAACGCAGTGCCCCAGCAGCCACTATGAGGTTGCTGCGTTCACTTGATGGGCCCAAAGATAACTTACCTATGCTTGTTTGAGGCTTTCTAGTTAATGCTAGCCTGCCCCTCTTTTGTTGTGCACGTAAGGCTGCATCAGCAGTAGATGTTGTACAGCACCTCAGAGGGGTCAGACTAGCTGATGGAGCCTTAGTTGCTGGCAGTGGAACATTCTCTTTTGCCAGCTCCATCAGTTCTTTGACAGACACTTGCTGACTGGGTGCCTTATTACCACCAAGAAGAGCCAGCAGGCGACTTCCCCTGCGTTGATTTTCCCTGGCTGTTTTCCTGCCTCTCTCCAAACTGATCTTGCGTTTCAGGAGAAGGTCAGAGCGTGCATCCTCATCCCCAGAATCGTAAACTACCACTTCCTTTGCTTCCACTGGGGCAATTGTACTTCTCAGCTCCTTTATCTCTTCACTGCTCAACTCCTCCCTTTCCAATGCTTTCCTTACTTCCCTGTCTCTCTTTTCCTGGAAGTTAACATTTTGGTACATTTATGAGACATTGATTAATTGAAGCCATTGTGGAAAGAAAGGAACAGTGGTTTGTTAACAAATAATAATAGTTATAAATAATGATACAATAATAACAACTGGTCAGTGGCACTTCAGTAACTGTATAGCGAGGTTTTTCCAGAATCTATCCACATTCTTAGGATAATTATGTTCTGTGTCCTTTGAAATGCATGGAATGTGACACCATAAAGGCCCTGGTCCATCTGATGTCAGTAATCATGTGAATTAATT
Organism: Porites rus; assembly: GCA_964035705.1. NCBI lineage: Eukaryota > Metazoa > Cnidaria > Anthozoa > Scleractinia > Poritidae > Porites > Porites rus. The sequence continues at coordinate 5,548,828 of OZ038000.1, forward strand.
CACATGCAAGTGATGCAACAATCATTAGTCAATTCACAAGCACACGTAGTGTACACCAGTACATAATGCTAGGCACTTTAATAAACCTACATTTATTTATGTGAATTCATTCAAATTTCTCACTAATCCCTGCGTTAATTATCTTAATCTGCCAGCTGTAAACAACGTACCAGGCAGTGGAGAATACATTAATCCTGTCCCACACTTGTCCTGGCATGAACACCCTACCTCGATATCCCTCCATTCATTTTCCCCTCATCTAAGCCATTTGAGTATGAAAGTAAAAAATATAGTATAATCCTACCATTGTTAGACGGTTCCTTTTGTTAAGAAACCGCTGTCTCCTTCTTTTCTCCTTGTCTGCCTTAATTTGAGCTTGGTGTCTTTGACTCCTATAATATCTTTTGATCCTTTTTCCAATAATACTTCTTGTTGGTAATGAAACACCACTTGATGACATCATCTCTCTTACATACTCGACCATCTCAGTTCTCACAGAGTCTTGAACATCTGACCAAGGCACTGTTACGAATTTTAAATTATTGCCTTTAGCACAAATAGAATTTAAAACAGTCAATACACCCCACTCGAGTAACATCAACGGTTAATAAATTAAATTTAATATATGGACAATATGTGTTCCCAACTTCAATTTTCAAACTAAACACATACAATACATCCGACTTCTTAACTAACATTTAAGATGCAAATATTCTTTCAGGATTCAATTATACATTTGATTTCCTCCCACTATATCTACCGGTAATAAATTATAGGAAGAATAAGGTTGTCTAATTATACCTTCTCCTGGATTAATTTGATCCTTGAATTCAAATTCAAATGCATCTCGTATAATGTCCTGTGAAATATTTCAACAAGAGCATATCTGTTGAATTATAATTTAAGTCAACATGTAATATGGAAGGGTCTCACTGTCTTACAAATCTCAGCCACATAATTTAATATATGTTGTGCTCATTATAAGTGGAAGGAAATATCACTGAGTCAATTAAATGGTTAATATATTTTTTGCGATATGTGGATCTATAGGAAGATTATGTTTTCCCTATTATTCAGATTTGCCTCAAATCCCAATATATGAAATAAAAATGCACCTTGTTCATCTTCTTTATTATTATTTTTGAAGTAATTAGGGTAGTATTTTTATGGTTTCATTACATTTTATAATGATATGAATATAAAATATTATATTAACCCTCGGACGTACAAGTAAATTCATACCCCCACCATGGTACAAGGGGGGGGGGGGGGGACTGGGTGGATGGAACCCATCCCCAGAGTTTTTGATATGTTGCAGTATTTTGTAACGATATAATTTTTACCTTTGGTGGAAAGCCTTTCATCTTCTCTACAAGATGAGGTATATTTTATGGGTGGTGGCACTGCTGGGGGCCTGTGACATCACCAACAATGGTTGCCATCTTGGTTGCAATCTTGGATTTTACCAAGGATTAGAAATCAGGTTAAAATCGTGAGAAATGGTGATTTTTTTTGTGCTTCAGATGAAAAATAACACACAATTAAGCACTTTGTATGATTTTGGCCTCAAGATTTACTGTAATTTTTGAAAAAGTTGGAAAAAATGTACTTTCACTCAAAAATGGCTTGACCACCTCCTACTTGATGTCATATCTCGTAACCATAGAAATGGACCATAACCAAACTCGACTCAAAATATGTGCGAAGGATGAACGAATAGCTACTGAAAAGATCAGGTGCTGATGTTATATCCTCTGGGAGAAAACCTTATGGGCAGGGGGGTGGCATCCAACCCCCCGCCCTTGTACGTCCGAGGGTTAATAAGTTTTATAAATTTATTTTGTCACAAATTATTGAATTATTTTAAATAATTCAATAATATTAATTGGATTTTTGTATGTAAATTTGAAAATGTGTATGTACTGTAGTTCTTTGTGTCATACAAGGTTTTCAGTTCATAACATTTATTAATCTATGAAATAATGACAGAAGGACTCCAGTTGCAGACTGTAGAGGACCGAACTTTGAACAAGTGATTTTAGTACCCTACCCGGCTCCAAAAAGCGCTCAAATTTGTGTCCCCATCTGAGTCAGATCAGTTACAGAGTTTATTTTAAAAAAGTAGCTCACAGGATATATTAAAAGTGGTTTTGCAATACACTACATAGCGTGAAAATCAAGTAAAATGCCCCGTCGAAATATACATCTGAAAGATTCAGCTGACGTCAACAAATGTCCTAAAGAGTTTTTTCCCCCAAAAGCTAGCGTTTATAAAGTAAATTGTAACATTTGGCTTTTACTTACCAGTGGTACAACTTTTGACGGTGCAGGTGACTAGAGGAAAACAAAAGGGAAGAATTTTTTTGTCAATTAAGTGCTGTCATGAAATTCCACTTAATTAATTATCAAGCAAACCCGCAACAAAAACAACACACTTAACTTACGTGACTTTTCGCAATTGCTTGCTCAACAAATGAATTCAACTGGCTTCTAGCCGACGGATTATCGAGTAACACTTTCATAAGTTCTTCTGGGTTTTGCACTTCCATTTTCCGCCAAAAATCCCCCTTTGAAGGAGCAATTTCTCTCCTCGCGTCCACCGAAAAATTTCAACTTGCGTCAAGTTAGCGCAAACATTGTCACGCAATAATAAAGCTCGCCACATTCGCGCAATTTGGCGCTATCTCGCGAAAAAGGAGCACCAAAATATCCAGCAGATCGGACATGTATAACAAACCCAAGAATAAAATACAGATTATTTAAGTTAGTTCAGAATGGCGGATTATCAGACGTGTTTCTGCCCCGAATGCCGAGGTTGCTTGCGCTCAAGACGGACTGTTTTCAGACATCGGAACCTTTATGGATTAGATCGGTACACGGAGAACATCAAATGCAGCGGGCAGCCATCTAAAAAAGCCAAATTTTCCAATTTAAGGACATCAGAGATACCAGGTAAGTCTTTTCTTCTATTGATAGCACTTTGTCGATTTTAATACATATGTATGCCGCGTAAATCTTCAACTGGGAAAACTTACTGGGAAAGGAAGATTTGGGACTGGACTTGAGGAATTTGGAATTCAAAATCGCGGATTTGCAATCAAGGAATATGGACCATTCGGCAAAATAAGTAAAAAAAAGTTAATTTAATTGGAAAAAGTAAATGGATTTGATTGAATTACAACGGAATTTTTAACTTCACATAATGGTGCATTTCTATATTTTTTTCGTATCTTATTTCTTCAAGATGCTGCTGGTCAGCCAGCTGGACATGACAACCCTCCCTCTATTGACATCATATCTGGGTCATGTGAGGTGAATGTCACTAATGATGCTCACACTCTTATTGGTGAGTCACATCAAGAAGTACTTTTATTACAAGAAATGATTTTAGAATTTCTAGAAAGTACATACGATAGAAGGGCTTGAATTCTCTTTTCCTGGACATTACTGTCAGTTGTCTTTCTGCTACTTTCAGCCCTGGATATAACACTAACTCTGGCTTCTGAAAGTCAGCAAATTGACTCCTAAATACGGGGAAGAGGAGGGAACTTCTCAGTTGTTTTTAGCATAAGATACAGAGGCGGATCCAGGATTTTTTTTAGGAGGGGGTGCACTCGTCTCTTTCTCTACTTCAACACCAATAAACTACATAGTTTTTTTTGCAGAATACCAGTTGTATTAGAAAACTGCAGGTCATCTCAGGGGGGGGGGGGGGGGTGCACACCCCCTGCACCCTCCCCCTAGATCCACCCCTGAGATATATGTTATGAGTCAATCAAATTCAGCTGAAAAAATTTCAACCTAATATGATAGGTTGATTCTCAATTTCCTTTGTCTTCAAACCCTAATTCATGTGAATAATATTATTGGGGCTAGGAGACAAAGGAAACAGACAATATACCTGGATAGAAAAATTTAACCTGAACTTAATTTTGACATGTATCATGTATACATGATCGTCAAAGAAAAAAGAAAGTCAACTTTAAAAGAGGCACAGTTTATATTTTTTTTTTCATCTTTGGTCTTATAATTATGTAAAGCCCCATTGGGAAAATAGAGTTTCATCCCCACTTAATACTCTTTTTGCTTCTGAGACAGCAGTCACCACAGTATTTAATTCAGGAATAAACACACAAAAACATACCAACACCATTTCCAAAGCTTACATTTCAGCTTTATTTTTTATAACAGTCATATACAACATTTTTTATAGGCTTGCAAACTTAATCGAAAAACAATAACATTCAAGTTTGACTTGGATATTTTAATGTTGCAATTAAGACCACTCATTTTAATAATAATTAATTACTTATTAATATAATACATTATTACTCCTCCTCAAAATATGTTTTGTTTTCTACATTAAAAAATAATAAAAACATAGACTCATTGCTTGAGAACATCTAATTGCCAGTATTCTTAGCAGCCACCTTAAATGTTGGATTTTGTTTGCTCCAGGTGAATTTCAAGGATCTGTGATAGACATGAAATGTAGCAATAATAACATCAGTTCTGAGGAAAATAAAATGCAAATTTATTCAGGTATATTTTTTATCAATACCTTTATCATGAATTTTACTGAATCAAAACAACCTTACCAGTATATAGTGAGATAAATCTTAAAAGCATTATGCCTATAATCCTTGCTAGTAGGGGAATTCTGATGTAAAAGTGACAGGCCAGGTATTATTTTGGGTGCCTTGAATTAGCCAAGGTTTTTTGGGGGGTATCTTAAACAATGTTATTGGCGTATGGTAGTGCTAGTGCCACACGTCTTCTTCTGTTAGTTTTGATTTAACCTCTTTCAATTATCCCTGTCAATTTAACTCTGGAGTACTCTATCCTGGTGGTCATTGGCTTTGTAGTTAATTGCATGTCTATGATTGGATCGTCTGTAAGGATCAGTTAATGAATTAACTACAGGCAACATAACCTTCAATCACACAGATGTTAATGGGAAGAGGTGACACCACTTTACTCATCTCATAGTGGGGTCCTCTTCCTTGGGAGGAATAATTCCCCATACTGATTACAATGTTAACTTTTTTCAGGTGAAAATGGCCTTGCTGATTTTGAAGAAAGTGACAAGGAAGATCAAGGGATTGCTGTCTTAAAAGGTATAACTTTTACTTTCATGAAATCTGTATCAGTTTAGAATTTAAATCAAAGTAACCCTCAATTTGTTTGGTAGACTGTAATGTGCATACAGAACAGAGAATTAATACAGATGTTTAATGCACCTATCCATGTAAAGCCTGAGGGGGGGAGGGGGGATTGAGGAAGGGCATGGCATAAAGATTTGACTGTTTTCTGTTGGCCCTGGAGTTAGGCATTTGACTAATGTTCTTCTGGGGGGTGGGATATTTGAACCTTTCTTTTTTTTACCGACATGGCATGTGAAGATATTGACCACTAACTCAGACTTGTCAAGACCGATCACATGTGTTCCACTTCACGCATGTGCCGTACAGTCTGGAAATCAAGAATAATTATTAAACTTAAGACTTTTTAACCTTTTTGTTGTTGTTCACAAAAGATCATAACATCACATTCTTATATCTTATATCCATGGGACAGGGCCATTAGTTGGAATTCTATAATTGAGATTAAACAACAATGTGCAGCTCCCCACCCCATGCCCTGTCCCCTTCTCCCACCCACTTCACATTGATAGGTGCATAAGGGAACTATTAATACTTGTCTATGAATTTAATATTAGGATGATCTGATTGATCAGCTGCCAGAGGAACACAACTTAATACTGTCTCATGTGTGATTGGTTGTGGATAATCAATTCAAAAGCTGACTGTAGCTAAATCTACATTAACATGTACTCAGCACTACAATGAACTGCTTGTTTGTTCTAAGGGTTTCTGTCTATGAGAGAGACTTTTTAAATTCATTGTTTATTGCCAAATATAATTGTAACTTAAAAACTACAGTCTTTGAAGAATGCATGACTGTAAATACTAATATACTTCTGGTAATTCACACCTCTAGACACTATAGAACTATCAGACTGCAGCACTGAATCCGAGGCAGACGAGAGGAAAGACATGATGGAAGGAGAAAGTGCTGCAGTAAATGGTGCAGACCAGTGCAAGGAGGAAGAGCTGAAAGAAGATGTCATAAAGACAAAAGAAGAGGGGAAACTAATTCGCTGGATTTCGTTAATACTTTTACGTTTAAAACTATCATTTAATTTATCTAATGCTATTTTTTCTATGTTGCTAGATCTTATTTATTTCATTTTTTGGGTAATACGTCATCTCTTATATATGCTTTTCCCGAAGTCAATCAGTGACCTTGAAACCATTGCCAATTTAAAGGTTCTCAACAAAACAATACTTTTTGCTGTTTGCCCCAACCCCAAATGCTCGTGTCTCTACCAGATGAATGATATTAGTTCTGAGAGGGATGGGGTTTTAAAGCCTCGCTTATGCAAGAACAAATTATATGGGAAAAGATGTAATGCAGAACTTTCTTTTGAACGAAAGCTTTCATTTGGAAAAACTAAAATGATTCCATATAAGACATATCCCTTTTTAGCACCTTCTGAGTGGATAAAGACATTTTTTAATCTGGAAGAATTCTTAAATCTCATAAGAAACCGGCCTGAACCATCAACAACTGATTATAGGGACATATGGGATGGGCGTATTCTTCAGGAATTTCTAATGGATCCTGATGACAACACAAAGCCTCTTCTGAAGGACAAAATGAATTTGGCACTTTTACTTTACCTAGATTTTTTCAATCCATTTCAACGAGCGGTTTATTCATGCGGAGCCCTGTACATGAGTGTCCTTAACATTCCAAAGAGTCAGCGTTTTAAAGCAAAGTGGTCAATACTGATTGGTCTAATTCCAGGTCCATCTGAACCTGAGGGTCACATCAATACTTATTTGACCCCAATTGTAGACGACTTGATCATGTTATACAAAGGAATTCAAGTTCAAGTACTTGGGCCTGAGGTCATCTTCACCCGTTCTCTACTTCTTCCAGTACTTGCAGACATACCAGCCTCAAGGAAGTTATCACAATACAAGAGTCACAAGGCCGATCTTCCATGTGATAAATGTATGTTTCGGGCAGTTCGAGAAAAGGGCACCAGAGGGGCAAGTGGTAAGATGAGTTTTTACACAAGCGAGAAATCACCAGCACGGACTGACAGTGAGGTACGAAAGGCAATGGGTATGTATAGGAAGGCAACAACAAAAGCAAGTGCACTAGCAATGTCTCAAAAAACAGGAGTAAAGTACAGTGAACTGGCTCGTCTGCCATACTTCAACATGGTTGAAAATTTCTTAATTGATCCCATGCACAGCATCTTGATGGGCCTTGTTTCAGACCTTGGGGAAGAACTTATAACTAATTCCAACAACTTGATGACAGAGGAGGAGAGAGACATCTTGGCAAACAGATTGAATGCTGTGAGGGTGCCCTACGATCTTGGAAGGCTACCAAAGACAATGCTTGACAAGATGTCAGCACGAGGGTTGAAAGCACAACAGTGGAAGAATTTCATTGTCACCTATGCAAGGGTCTGTTTATGGAATGTAGTACCAAACAGATTTTATGATGCCACAAAATGTCTTGCTGAGGCAGTTGAACTGCTTCTGAAAGACCCCATAACAAGGGATGAAGTAAACAATATCTCTTGTCTTCTTCACAAGCACCATGGACTGTATTCAAAAGTGTTCGGAAAATTTGAGGTAAGTGTTAATTATCACATGACTCTACACATCCCTGAGCTCATTCAGAATTGGGGACCTCCTACCAGCTGGTGGTGCTTTCCTTATGAAAGACACATTGGTCTGTTAGGAGATGTCAACACCAGTGGGAAAACTGTAGAAGAGGAGATTTTTAGAAACTTTGTCATGCAGCATTTAATTGATGTTGCAAAGTTACCACTACTTGACAAGGTAAGTGAAAATGATATTCCCTCTTCTTTAAAGCCACTTATGAAACACAAAGACAGTGAACATCTGGAAGAGGGAACAGAAGAATGGTCAGTTTTTCAAAGAATCCAAGCAGAACGTCTTTTCAGAGGGACAGAAAATATGTACATGGCACCCTCGAGAACATCTGTGACCAATTTGGACATCCAAATGACAGTTGAACAAGAGGACATAGACAAAATCGACCAAAAATGGCCTGTTAAGATGCTTCCTCCAATGAGGATCAAGCAAAGACCAAAGTTTGAATTTTACAATGAGCTGAAAGATTACATGTCAGACATCCATGAAGATTCATTTCTGTTTGTCGAGCCCCGTATAGATACCTTTGCGAGATGTATGGTAAATGGTTCCACCTTTTCATCTTCTTACAACAGAACTGACAGGGGCCAGACAGCTCTGATCTATTGTGTGGATAAATTAGACAAACCTGAAAGTAAAACTGAGGTTTCTCCTTACTTTGTTCAGGTACGTTATTTTTTTACTGCACGAGTTCATTTGAAAGACTTGATGGGAGCTACTAGTATGCGAGTTCATCACCTTGCAAGTGTGGACTGGTTTTATTTTGCCAACAAGAACCATGATGCGGATAAACTCTCTGGACTTCCTGCAGTAAAGAACAGCTTTTATCGTGGAGAGCACATCGTAAATGTTAGACGGTTGATACGGAGAGTGACTTTGCTTCCAGTCAAAAAGAACTATCTTCTGGTAGCTAATCTGAGTCGATGACTAGAGTACAGCTGTATGCAAATCACTAAATAGCACAATAAGGAGACACTACTCATTTACATCATTTCTGTTTACTAACGAGCACTTCATGCATGTACAATAATAGTTATTTTAATTTGCTTCCAAATTATACAGTTTAGAATAATATTATAGTTTGACAGTCTCAACATATTTGATTTCATGTTTGAAATTGTTTACCACTAACAACTATATACTTTAATTGCAGCAAAATATGTACTTGTAAAATAATATGAAATAAAACAATATTGGACACTGCACCCATACTGACCCTGATCCCTCCACATACCTATGAAATTACCATCTTTGTGCCAGAGAAAACATTGCAAAGGTGACCGGAAAATTGCTATGAAAATCTTGTTCATTTATTTGTACAATATAATCTTCCTTCAAAACTATTCCCACACTGAAGAGAACTAAATTATCAAGTTAAAGGGGTGAAAGAAAAGAATATAAGATTAAGTGACATGTATCTGTTCACCATTTGGAAAACACATTTTGCACTTCACATTTTGTATTCTTTATCATTTACTAACTAAAAGAAAAAACATTTTCGATAGGTTTAAGTCTTTTTGGCCTTGTAGTGAACAGGAAAGGGCTTGGAAAGCTTAAACAGGCATTTTTCATAAAAAGGACAGGAAAAAAGGGGACATTTTTTGCACTGTGATTACTATAGTGCATCATGAGAAAAGCTTGATTCCTGTGTTTTTTAAAGGTCTCTGTTTGTCACCTTTATTTGATAAACTTGACTCTGGAAAGAGAAATAATAATTTTTATTTTGGAAAAAGTCTGGAAAAAGTCTTGAATTTTGGATCCAAAACTCTGTGAAACATGCACTTTTAAAAGTAGGCAAACAAGTCTGCAAACTGAAAAAGTACCAAATGGGCAAAAAAGAACCCTTGAAAATACATTTGAATGAGCTGCCCAAAATTGTCAATGTGCATCAACTCTCATTGGGCTCTTCCTACACATGTGATGTCATCAGTTTACCATTAGACATTACCCTCTAACCTCGCCTTATAAACACCTCTATAATACGGACACGTCTCTACTACGGACAGTTCAGATTTAAGTAGGTGGGGAATCAAAAAGTTAGAAAGTTCTTTGCATTTGGTTCCATTTTGCCTTTGTTTCCCTACAAAAGTAACCAAGGATCAATTGCTCAAAAGTAAAATGCTTGCTCCTTGGCCCCTGGTGGCAGCCCTGCCTTAAAAAAAATCAGTTGTTGGGTGTTCAGGCCTATATATAATTCTCGACTGATAGTCAATATCTATGACAAGTACAAAAAAGTAAAATAAGAGAAAAAATTGTACTTAACATTTCAAAATTTCTGTGTTGTTTGATCAAGTCTGGATCTTAAAAACTCCTTGTCACTTAAGTGCAACATTTTATTAAAGTTCAAGGCTGTGCTCCAAGGCTGTAACACCTAGGGTGCCCAGCATATGATTTGAATGAAAAAAGTAAGACTTTCAAGTTGCTTGAGAGCAAGAGTTATAGGAGCGGGGTGAATAGGCGAATGGATCGGCGGATTTTGAAAATATTTTTGCCCAGATTTCGGATTCAAAGCGAGATTTTAACGGATTTCCGGATCCTGTAATTGCAGCGGATTGCAGATTCATCAACTTTTTAGCCCCAGATTTTGGACTTTGCGTGTAATAAAAATATTTTTGCCCGGATTTCGGATTCAGGACGAAATTTTAATGGCGGATTTGGCCAATAAATCATAATGGATCGGCGGATTTGCATACCCCTATTCAGCCCCCTCTTATAGGCACCAAGGGCCAATGGGCTCTGCTAGAGAACAGCTCTGATTAATTAAAATATTTGTGTTTCATTTTAATTTGGACCTGTTTGACCCCAGGGGTAATCCAGATTTCAAATGATGGGGATAATTGAATGGGGGCTATCACCAACAATCATCATAATAATAATCATATACCTTAACTGGTTGGTGTCATTTAAAAATGTTGTTTAACTCAAATGAATGATTTTATACACTTAATTACTTTGTGCATTGTTCAAATCACCATTGTAAATTGTGATTTATAGTTTAAATTAATTTAAGGTTATAATTAATATAGATATTGTTATTCAATGTTCTATCAAATTTACTCCAAAAAATATGCAAATTAGTGTTATTTTCTGCTATACAAAATGAGCTGTTTTATTTAGTTTGATGTAAAACAGGTCTTCCTGCTATCATACAAATTATAACATCAGTGGTATTGTTTTTTTGTGTGTGTGTGAAGGCCTCTTTGTGTTAAATAAATTACCCAACCAGCAAAAGGCAACAGTATACAGGTAGTATACACATGTTTTTGACGTTAATAAGCTTCTGTTATGAGTACCATCACTTGAATGTAAATGTATTACCATTTTATTTTTGAAGCAAAGCAAGAAAGTTTACCTTTAAAAGGTCCGGCCTGCATCCATGGATGATCACGATCTTCAACTACCTTCAGATTAAACGATTTCAACTTGAAAGTTTCAATAAAATACAACAGGATTTTCGTGTTAGATCAGAGGTACACGATCAAATCTCGTACCAAGCCCCTTTCAAGTTTTAGTTTATGCGCGCACGCTAGGAACTACAATACTTCTTCTGCTACACTTTTAATATTTGTCTTCGTTTCAACTTCGTCTGATCCTAGTTCGGCTTATGACAGTTCGACGACCGATCTTTCACTCGTGAATCCAACGTTACCTTTTGTTGGGCACAAGGTTATGATTCCACAAACGATTTCATAACAGCAGCGAATCGCCTGGTGATGATTCCAGACACTCACGGTTTCATACGTTATGATTCCACAAATGATTTTGACTTTGCTGAAAAAATCATCACTTATGATTTAGCAGAACTTCAGTCATCATCACATACGATTCCGGGACAATTTAATTCGCTTGACAAAATCAGCGGGCAATTCTCCCGATGATTCTCAAGCCTGTAAAAATCATATATGCTAATTCATGTGCCGTTTAAAATTCGTCTTTTAAATTGCATCGAACGATTCCACAAGACAATTTCCTGTGATTATCATGTTATTTCGGTTATCATATATTACCATACCCAAAAACAAAAGAAAATAAAATTTGAACCAAGGATAAAATAGAACCACAACATATATATTTTTCTTTTTCATGTAGGAGCAGTCTTTTTGTGCCTATAAGAAACTTCAAAATTTTTTCATCTGCCTCGGTTACCTCTGTGCTGCCCCTGTGTTTGTAGGGGTGTTACTAAACAGAGTAACGCAGTAACGAGTAACGGAGTAACGAGAAAACGAGTAACGGGATAAAAATTCGAGAGGTTTAAAATATGAATAAATAAATCTTAATGATAGAAAAAACATAAAAATGGTGTAATATGCTAATAATGACCTTTACCAATCTCGAAAAATATGTGTATTCCAAAAAATGCTTAAAATGTGTTATTTGCAAATGAATATGCCTATCCAGCAGAAAGAGTAACCAAACGTTCCGTTTATCGTTCATATTAAAAGGTTATTTCCTACAGCCCAGGATCAGGAAGACCGGCTATTTTAAAACTGCCGAGTTTCTGAACATTTGTCACAAATCACTGAATATGTACAACTCAACAAAACTGTATATATACATGGTCTTACGTCACTGTCCTTGAGTAGTACCCGGGTAATAGCATTCGTACCGACATCGAAATCTGCATCAATAAAATTGATTTCCGTATTGTTAGTTTGATCCCGCGGTATATGTTGTGCTTATTGAGATCATGAAGAAAAGAAACAGAAAGATTGTTTTGTGACGCATTCTTTTTTAAACAAGATATGGGATTACCTTAAGTTTCAAGGTTTCAGCGTGAAACGATTGTGATAACTAATAGATTCATTAAATTTTGTAAGAAGATTAGGGAAAGTACTTCTTATACCAAATGCAGGTCCCTCTTCATAGTCGCACGATGGTCTGCAAATGCCACTTTAGCCCCTAGTAGGTCTTAATATAAGAGATTGATTGTCAAAGCAAGTTTAGAAGACACGATTATTCCTTTCCCCAAGGGATCATAAGCGGAAGAAGACAGAAGTCGGAACAAGGGCTCTTCTAGGATTTCAAAATATTATTAGTTGTTGTTATCTTAGCTCAGGGGTTTCACATAACACACCAATTTTTTTTTAAAGTTTGCCGCAAGCGTGACTAGAGGAGGAAAAGTCCCTGACAGAATTCAGCACTGACAGGGGCATAGCTGCCTTTAAGCCATTAAAGCCCAGGCTAGACAAATTAAAATTTGGGTCAAAATGAGTTTATGTAATTGCATGTTATCAGGGAGTGAAATAATTTTGCGGCTAATGCAGGCACCAATGGCTGTGACAATCATGCAAAACTGATGACACATATGTCACTCTGTCGCTTGCGAACGCCATCTTGGTTTCCCAAGTAGATCTGTAGGGGTCTTCTTTGCTTACTTTGATTACCTGCTAGAATCATTTGGGTTCAAGACTTGTCAATTTGGAGGATCTCCGTTCTAAAATAACATCTAGTAAACTGGCCGTTTTCTCCTTGTTTGTTGTTTCTTCTTGTTTTGTTTCGTTTATATTCAGTTTTTTTCTGGAGACACAAGACTTATTCGACTTAATGGAATTGGCTACCACTTTGAAATATCAAGTAGCCAACTAGATCCTACAGAAAAAAGAGTTAATTTCATGCCCAGGCAGTAACTATGTTTCGGTTATTCTGCATTGATTGTTAAATGCAACATCGAGCAAACCAATCCATTTGAATGTTTCTTTTCTTTACTTTACTTTAACTGAAAATCAATCTAAAAACTAGTACCGCTCTGCAATCCTATTTTGCCGCCAATATTAAGATTTAAGAGTCTTTACATCGGGAGGATTTTTTTTAAACACGATTTATAAATCCTTTTAAACCGGTAGAAACGTTCACTATAATTAACTTTTGGGCGAATCCTGTATTTGCAAGAGGAGTTAAAAGACATTGAAAGTTGAACAGGGAAGTTAGTAACCCCGGGGGTAATACCCTGGGGGTAATAAGTGAGCAAACTGTTTCTAAGCCTTCAAGTTGGCAATCAAGTACTTGGTTAGCTGATAACGGTAATAAGGGCCCAACAAAGTTCTACTATTTTGATCTACCTGGCAGAGCTATTTCTACTAAGAAATGAAATAATTATGGCAATAAGAGAGAAAATCTTTACCTCACCTTCCTCCATTGTTGCTCCTCGATCCCCTCTTTGCTGTGAGAAAATTACCCATTCAAACCTTTTATAATAGCTGTGGCAGGTGACGTTTTTGGCGCAAAAATACCTTCGCAGGCTCCTGACCTTCAACTTTGCTAGGGGGAGGGGTAGTAGGGGGGTTGACGTCATTGTTTTAAGCATTTTTTGGAATACACTTATTTTTCAAGATTGGTAAAGGTCATTATAATATTTCGAATGTTACAACCATTTTTATGTTTAGGATTTATTTATTTATTTATTTTTTTGACCTCTTGGATTTTTATTCCGTTACCCGTTTTCTCGTTACTCTGTTACTCGTTACTGCGTTACTGTGTTTAGTAACACCCGTGTTTGTAGTATTTATTGTGCCAAGATTCTAAATTAACTTTACCTAACTGTTAAAATTTGATCCACAAGTGCCAACAATAAAAGTAACGATGCAAAATGCATATTTATGTGTTATTTTACATGTCAACCACAAAAATTACCATTTCTTGCGGTTTTAACCTGATTTCTAATTCTTGGTAAAATCCAAGATGGCAACCATTGTTGTAGCCTCCCCCGCAGGCGTTTTTAGGGGAGATCTTATTTCTTGTGCTTGTGGGGAGGGAAGAAATACGATCTCCCCTAAAAACGCCTGCGGGGGAGGCTACCATTGTTGGTGAGGTCACAGGCCTCCAGCAGTGCCATCACCTATAAAATATACTTCATCTTGTTGAGAAGATCAAAGGTTTTCCACTGAAAGCAAAATCACTTCAAAATACTGCAACATATCAAAACCTCTAGGGAGGGGTTCCATCAACCCCCCCCCCCCTGTACCATGGTGGGGGTATAATTATGATACCCTCATTTTCATGTACTAGAAGTAAGAAACCATGTCCCATGCACCATTTTTTGACATTTCATCTGTCCCATGTTCCTGTTTCAAGGCCAGGTTGCTTGTCAGAATTTTACCGTAACAGGATCTTACAATATTACTGTATCTTTGATATTAATCCTCATTCAAAGTTCATTTTGATCTCTTGAATATAAATCAGAAATAACTAAACTATAATAACTAAAAACGTATCATCAAGTCCATCTTTTTGACACCTTCCTTTCCTTTTTCTTTGTCTTTTTTTCAGATGCGGTGAAGTGTTTTGTGGCAAGTGTACACAGTACAGAAGACGCCTATCATTATTGGCAACTCCAGATCCTAATGGGTTTGCTTACAGAGTGAGTCTCCTCATACCTTCTAAATCTCTTAGAATTTTTGAAGATAGAAAAACGTAACCATGAAGCAGGTTCTTTAGCCTGTGGGGGGTAGCGTGAGATTTTGAAGGTGTATGCATGCTGGGAAGGTGGTGCAACCTAGGGGGTGTTGGGGCATGCTCCCCCCAGAACATTTTTGAATTTAGGGTCTCGGAAATGTGATTCTCAGCCTTTTCCGCAGGATATATTTAGTAACTAAAATTAATACACAGGAAAATGAGGTGGTTAATTGTTTATTTTACCCATCTTTAGTGTTGTTGGTAAGGTACAGTGTTTAAGGAAGCCTTGCCAGGGTAAATTCCGACAAGTGACATGGCCCAAAAAGTCGCAACAGTGCGTAAAATGAAATGGTGACAAGAGACAACCTCCCTCGGCCAAATTGCGATAGTGACAGCAAAGCCGACAATAAGTGACAAGCATTTATAAACACCTACACGACACGTTTTAAAATTCAGACGGACGGGACGCCCCCCCCCCCTGGCAGAGCCTCTTTAAGGGGAAGAAAGGCCAGTGACTCCATCAGAATTATGGAATAATAATAGGATAAAGGAGGTACTAACATAAAGACACCAGTATTGTGCAAAAAATGTATCAGGCATCCCAATTTAAATGAGAAAAAAATGCTTTTTCTGAAAAAAAAAAAGTAAAATGAAGCTGATTTCCAGGGTGTCTTTTTTGAGAACACGTGTTAAAACTTTAAGTTAAATCTCGTACTCATACTTGTTCTCATCCTCAAATCTAATTAAAGCTCTCTAATATCATGTGAAGAACAAACATCCTATCCATGGGAGAATAAAACAATCCTGGCTTCATGCTGCAGTAACTGGGTTTTGCCCTGGCCATCAGGGGCACCCAATGACTGTTTTCTGTAAAATGTCTGTTCGGAGAGGCAGATGTTACCTAGGATTTTCTATTTCTTGAGAACAGCTAAAGATTTCAAGATGACCCTTCCACTCAGGCAATTTTCGAAGCTTATCTAATAAATGCCGTACGATTTTCTTAAGTTTAATTTTTCACATTTCACTCCCCAGGTTAGGCTATTTTTCTGCTGGAAAAAGGAAACCTAAAATTTGGGGTTCATGGAGAGAGGAATCAGAAAAATTCTCACTTTTGTAATACGTTAATTGCATCAAAAATTTTCAAGAAAATAAAACTGACTAGTCCTTGAAATTGTGAAGACACTCAAGTTCCCCTAGGATGACCAAACAGGTACAAAATTTATAGCACCGCTTAGAATGCATTTCTAGATAGCCAAAAGTACTCTGCATAGCTTAAAAGTTTTTTCATTGTATTTAGGAGGAAATCGTCATTGGGTGCCCCCGGGCCATGCCGGCCTCCTTTGCTTGTGTGTGTGATTAATTTATTTTTTGTTAATCACTGGCTTCTACTGTTTCAAGGTATGCAAGAAATGTTTTGACAAGGGACCTCAAGGTACTGGAGCATGGCGGTCTTTTACAAAAGACTTCAAAATGTATCGAGAAAACTTGGAGAAAAGAGCTAACAATAATGGACAAAATGTTGTACCAGAGCAACCAGCAAGTGATTTGGAAGAAGAAATGCAAAGGCTTGTAAATGGCTACAAGAAGCATGTAGGTTCATCGAAGATCAAGTCTTTCATGACAGAAGCCTTCAGTTTAGTGAAGATTCCTGACTGGCAAAAGTCGAAGCACTGGATGGTGAGAAATAGAATAGCCTTATGTAGCAGGCACTTTGAAAGTTATGGGTGCAAAAAAGAATGGGGCACATTAGGGAGACACACAAGGGGGGGACGGAGGGCCTTGAACAGGCGCTCCCTCTCCTCGCAAGCCTCCCTCACAGGGGCGGATCTAGGGGGAGGGTGCAGGGGGTGTGCACCCTCCCCTGCCACCCCGCCTGAGATGACCTGAGGTTTTCTAATACAACTGGTATTCTGCAAAAAAAAAAACAAACGTGGTTTATTGGTGTTGAAGTAGAGCAAGAGATGAGTGCACCCCCTCTTAAAAAAATCCTGGATCCGCCCCTGCCTCATCACTTACCCTGTTCTTTCTTAGCATATTACTTCCAAGTGCCTGCTGTGAAGGTTTCAGAAATGGAAAGACCTACTTAACATACAGTAACTTGTGAAAGAAAAATAGTTTTTATTGAAGAGTTGTGCAGAATGAGGCCTTAAGTGGCTACTTATGTAATGTAGAATGGCAAATTGGAGGGAGAATCTAGCTGTTCACAGTTGCAGATAACGAGGAATTCCCCTAAAATAATGCATCTTATGTATGCAGAGATTTTTATACTAAATTAACAACTTTTGGATCTAAAAACTGCATTTTTGCCACTGAAGGATCATTGATTTTATAAGGATCTACTCACTTGAAGTTTACTTGAAAATCATGTATTAGGACCAGGAAAAGTGGATACAACTACATGTAGCTTCCAGGGTGTGAATAAGTTGGAACCCCTTAAATAAAACATTCTAGGGCCTCTTCAGTATTAAGGAGCGCAGTATAAAATAGTCTATTTGATTCAGAGCTAATATAGGTGTTTTTTGTTTTTTTCCTTTCTTCTTTTGCAGCAAAACTCATCAACAAATGTTTGTACTTTGTGTGGGAAAACGTTCTCAGTAACTGAGACAAAGTGTCACTGCAAGTGAGTAACAGTCTTGTAAAAATGTCAAAATGATCAAAATGATATCTTTAGTTTATTTTAGAACATTAAGGTCTCGGTAAAGGAAAACGAGGTGCCCACAGAAAAAAATTCTAGTCGCGCGAGTATTTTCGCTACAAAGGCAAGTTATACATCAAATTAAAGCTAAATGACTAAATTACCTTATAAAAGATTTTATTTCATCGAATTTCAAAAGGCGCTTAAGTTTTTTGCTCTCAAACTCAGAGGTATCGAGTTTACTACTGAAGCTCCAGCCCTTTCGCGTTGTTAAATATTCACTTCCTTTTTATTGCATCTGATTGACAGATAAAAGACCTAAAAAACGGGGTGAGGAATTTTCCGATTTCCCTTTGTAACTCATTTTATGTCAGTTTCTTTGCGTAAATCGCGCTCGAGATTCGACTTTTTAGTTTGAAATGCAATAATTCCGCTAATACGAGACAAAAAAAATAAAAATAAAAAAATATGCAAATTTCCTCAACTCTCAGCACTGTCCTCCTTTTAATTTAACCTTCTTCTTTCTACAGGGTTTGCGGTTCCATAATCTGCTCATCATGTTCATCGGAAACACTCATTCTATACCCCTCTGGACAATCCAATACCGTAAGTTGGGCTCTCATCAACATCATCGGTTCCCCGGATGAGGAACCAACCGGTTGTTTTTACTTGCGAATTTGCAACACTTGTCACGACAGGGCAGCGGCATTACAGGCAAATACTGTCACTGACGGAGCGCCTGTGACGTCCATACTGGACGACATCGCTAATATTCATCAGACTCTTATCAAGATTCAGATTAAAATTAATGATATGCTTCCCAAGTATGAGACTCTTGTGGATGCGGTAGAGGCTAAAACAGATTTAAAGGGGTTCATTACCTCTCAGCAGAGTGCTACGCAGACAATGGCTAAGTATCATTCGGATTTGTCAGATCTCTTCACGCAGTTCGCTGTTGACATGCAGGGCATAAAACGTCTCAAGCCGCAAACGAACACCCAGATAAAACTTGCTAAAAATTTAGCGAGCAGTATGTTTAACTTCTACGGTGATAATTTCCCGCTGTTTAGAGATTGCAAAAGGCGCGTGGTAGAAATTCTTCCGCAAGAAATACTGGAGAAAGTTCAAGTGATCGTCGATCAAAACGCCATCAACAACGCATACATTTTCACCAGACAGCTAGGGCTCGAGGCTTTACTGTTGGCTGATAAACACAAATTTGATAATCAAATTGCCACTTTGCTGGCCGACTGTGAGAACGTCTGTCTCGAGGATTTGAAATCGCAGATCAGAGCTAGTCAAGAGGACTGGGACCACCATGAAAAAACTCTGCAAGAGGTGCTTCACATTAACATTAAACATCATCGTTTGGTTGTTCCCTCTAGAAGATTGACGCATGCGCAAGGTGCGGTTTACGTGCAAACTTTTTTGTTTGATCGCTGTTGTCTTGTTATAGCAAAAACACTTTTTCAGTTGAATGCTAAGACAACTGAGAAAAAGTTCTCGGATTCTAAAGAAGCGTTGCAGAATTTGAGCATACAACTGTCGACCTTAAGATAGTGTAACTAATTTAACAGCTTAAACAGACATTGTAGATGACCAATCTAGCGATCAAAGCAAACTGTTTTATCGAATTCAATCTGGTGAAAAGCGTAACTTACAAAATCTGGGTACCTCCAACAAAGCTCCTCTTTGGTTCGAAAGTTACCTTACAAACAGACAACAGTCCACTCGTGTTGCAGCTTCATTGTCAAACCATTCACTATTACACATGACGTACCTCAGGGCTCAATTCTCGGCCCAACGCTCTTCAGCCTGTACATGAATGATCTACCCAAAGTCATCAAGTTTAGTGACATCGAATCTTACGTTGATGACACTAAGATATATTTCTCGTTCGCGTCAAAGAACATTGATTCATGTCTACGCCAAGTTGATGAGTATCTCAAACATGTTTCAGAGTGGTGTTGGGCTAACCACCTCTTTCCTGAAAAAACAAGTTTGTCCTGTTTGGGGTGGGGCAACTGATCACCAAGTTGCCCAGTAACATCACCGTACCTTTCCTTGGTCAAGACCTAGTACTTGTAACTTCCGTCAAGGACCTTGGCGTCACACTTGATTCGAACCTGACCTTCAATGGCCATATCACTTCACTAACCTCCTCCCTTTTGTCAACATTAGTTCAAATAAATAGGGAACGGCACTTGTTCTGTAAAGATGCACTGTACATAATCCTAAATTCCCTGCAAACTGTTCTATTGCTCGACCGTTTGGTCTGAAACTTCTAAAGAAAACATCCATAAACTACAACTTATGCAAAACTTTGCCGGCCGTATACTTACTACCACAAAAAATTTTGATTACATTACACCAGTCTTACATGAACTTGGTTGGCTCACTATCGAAGAGCCACTACGCTTACGTGATGTAACTATGATCTTTAAATGTCTCAATGGTCTTGTAATAATAATAATAATAATAATAATAATAATAATAATAATAATAATAATAATAATAATAATAATAATAATAATAATAATAATAGTCTTTATTCAATCAAAGGATAAAAATACATATCCTAAGTTACGGTGAAATGTATTAAAAGATACACGATAAAATACAATAGTAATATAAGATAGAATAATACTATACTAAATTATATTTTAAAATAAGTCTATTTGCAAAAGTTTTCGTGTATCTCTCCGTTTTTATCTGAGGAAGGTGACACCTTCCCCAACGCAAATTATATACTAATTCTTTTTCTTTGGGAATGATCGCACTTAGCATATGATTATTAACAGCTCTTTTGAAAGCGGATTTATACCCAGCTACTTAAGTACTAAGTTTGTAAAACGCTCTGAAACTCACTCGTATTACACTAGACAGAACAATCAACTTAACCTCCCTCAGTGTCGAACCTCCGCGGCACAGTGTGCCTTCCGTTTCAGGGCGACTAAATATTGGAACCGTCTTCCCAATGATATTAGAAACTCTGCCTCTATTGAGGTTTTTAAAAGGAGTGCCAGGCTTGAGATAGTCAGAATGCAGAAATTGAAAAGTTGCCTATAGTTTGTTGATCTTTGTAATCAATTGTTTATTAACTTTTTAATTTTTTATAAATGTAGTTCTAGCATTCAAATTTAATTGTCTTTTATACATGTAAATTTTTACCTATTTCGTATATTATACTTAGTGAATAATCTTGTAAATTAATTCTGAAAAACCCAATTGAGATAAGTACATGTAATGAATGTTTTGTATTGTATTGTAACTTTTAGCTAACAAAAGATTTATTTGACCAAGCAACGTTCGTTACGTCTTTATTTCTCGAGTTGTAGCATTTGCTTAATCTTTATGGATCTGAACCTTCTCTTGATGCAATCTTGACTTTTCCGGTGAATTTAAAAGCTACTTCGTGACTGAGCTTATGTACGGCATAAAATGTCCTGTGTATAAAGTATTCATCATTCAACATCAGTATATCTTACCACTCATACTTACTTTTTTTGCAGTTATGGACGATTGCATCATTATGTTTGCACGCGGGTTATTAAATCTCGTAGGTCTTGACATGAGTATAAAACTTGACCTGCGAAACGCGTTTGCTAACGTAACATTGATAATTACTATGTCATATTCTAGATTTAACTTACTACGTCATAAGGCGCAGTCCTGATCATAATAGTCTTCTTTAACTTTCCTTCATTTTCAACGGAACTTTTATCTGCGCCCACACAATTTCACAGGGACATTTTATTACCCGTGCATCTTTTTTAACTTCACCCCATCATGGTTCCCTTTCGGGCGCACTCCCAATTTGTTATTACTAGTACTACTAGATCGAGTTTTAAGATAATTGTATTGTGGTTCGCGGTTTGCGGTTTTTTAAAAGTGAGGACGAAGGCCCAGCTAACAGCTAACAGGTTTAAATTTTGTCTAGGGTATTTGAGGGGTAGAAGCTTCCCCCTCAAAATTTCCGTCTTCCTCCCAAAAAAATCTTGTTATCATCACAGTATACAAGTAACTAGATCGGGAAAAATCATCCAGACGCGACGAGGTCAGTACAAATGAAGTACGTATTCCCTGTCTAATGACACTATATGACAAGGAACATGGAGTATTATTATATAAAAAAAGACGACCACTGTAACATTTCTGAAAATTGTATCTCAAAATGCACCAGATTGCATCGCAGCGTATACTCATTTCAAAACATTTTGGGGGGGGGCATACCCCCGGACCCCCTTAGGAAGCTCCTGGCCTTCTCTTTGGCCACTCGGGACTTCTCCCCCAAACGATAAATCCTAGATAGAACGCTGCCTAAGCTAGAGAACTACAGTCTGACAGTTAAGCACTCCAATGGACTTAACGAACGATGTTTTCCTCGGAATTTTCTAAGATTTTTCAAGTCCTTGTCTTGCGTTAGCCTCATGCCATGCTGCTTAATTAGCAACCTGCTTTAGCGTTCGTATAATAGTTGTTAGTAAAATCCAACTAGTGGTCTATTATCAATGCTGCGTTCTGATTGGTTGAGCTACTACTAGGCTATATGTTATAGCCCACTAGTAACAAAAAGCGCCGGCTTTTTGGCGGCAAAAAAGGATTAAAGTCTAGCTTTAACTAGTTAAAACTTTCATGTTCTCGATGTTTTTGACCAACTAGTTGGATTTTACTAAAACAATTATTCCTCTCGCCCTCATGGCCTCTGAGTTAATAGCCCATTCGGCCTTCGGCCTCATGACTCAGAGGCCATTCGGGCTCGAGGAATAATTGTTAATTAGGGGACCTCGGCACAAAGTCTCGGTGCCAGACGAACTTCGTACTCCCTCTGCAATCTCTCATCGTTTTTTCTCTCCTAATCAGTTTTCATATTAATGGGTCTTTCATTTTCCCCACTTTCTTGGTATTAGCTCCATGAATTGGTCTTTTGCCCTATCCGAGTCAGCGGAGGAGGCCTGGAACCGCGTTCGATTGGCGAAACACCACGACAAGAATGACAGGTGACGTCACGTGTCCGAAATCGCCGACGACGACTGGGAACGAGGCTGCAGGTTTCCTTGAAAATTTCCTAGATTTCTCGGTGGGCCACGACCAGCGTAAGAAGCTCCATGTTGATGACAACGCTTTTTCTATAGCTCAGTTTTGCAAGTGGTTGTCTCTTTCTCTTCTCAGCTGCTCAACTGTGTGCCTCACAACCATACAGCTCACTGCGCATGCACGTACGATCTTGCCAATTTATTGCACGAATTCGTACCGCAGTACAGTGAAATGGACTGCTAATACGATTTCTGACCACACCAGCTGCGTTCGAGTTGCCAGAAAACACCTGTTGAGAACAGAAATTCTCAAACTCATCAATCATTCCTTAGTCAAAAGCCAATAAATGACAACCATTTGGGTCAGGTGGATGAATCTTGATACTTAATGAAACACCCGATGAAACGTCACCAGGTTTTCATCTGCGATGGAACATGTTTTTAATCTGAGTTCAAACACTTGCATTTGCATTTTTATTGTATTATTTGAGAAGACTTGTAAAAAACTGGACTTCGTACTTCATCACGGGTTCCAAACACCTCGAAACAAATGAAAGCAGTCGGCCTATTGCCTCGTGTTTTCATCTGTCTCTCGGTGTTTGGAACCCGTAATGAAGCACTTGCCCTCGTTCTTGACATATTACTTCAAACACAGTATGATTGCAAACATCACAGCGTTTTTATTTTTTTTTTCTTTTCATTTTCTATTTTTTTTTTTAGACAAGTGGCAGGTTAAAGTTCACGTAAGTGTTAAATTTCCGGCTGAGGTTGATTCACTGTACATGTACATTTTTATACGATTCCCTGGCCCACCCCAAAAAAGTCTCAAGATTGCAAGAAAACATATTTGGCGGCCTAAAAAAGAAGACACTGTGGTAATGTGTCAACGTCCTTTCGAGAAATCATAACGTCTGATGATCACAGAATGTTTGATCAAGAACTAGACTGAAGTTTCAAATTGTACAGAAATGATACTTTGCCATTCTTCCTCACCCTCCGGACGCCGCCTCTTTGATATTCAGTCCATCGAGCTGCAGTACTCTTGTACTCCAGAAAATATTCTGTAGTCCAGCAGTCAGATGACGCATTTTTAGTATTTACCCAGCCTTGAGTGGCAACAACTATCAGCAATTTTGCAGACGTAAACCGTATCTGTCAAAGAAAACAAGACGATTTATGTAAGCAGACACCTGAGCAGAGACGCTTCTATAGTGTCTGCCTCTCTCTTTTACGTTCTCATTTAAAAAATGGCCACCATTTCTATGTAGATAGAAAGAATGCTTTTAGGGAGCAAGGGGGAGACTGTTCTCGTGGAGTCACTTAAGGTTCCAAGAATAAGAACCAGACAATTGCCTATCATATCAGTGACGTTTCTACTACTCCTTAACAGTAATCATCAGCTTCTCCTTTTGAACGAAGAAGCTTGAAACTTCCTGCTTATCCAAACCGAGTTAAAGATAGAAACAATCATTTTCATCTTACATAGAAATGTTTGGGGCCTAAACTGTTAGCAACAGAAAACTCGGAACATAGAGGACTTTCAAAGCAAACGTTTCTTATTGTCCAAAAGAAATTAATACTTTTCCGTATACTATAATAAGCGCCAAAGCATTCCAATATGTTGATTTTTTGTAAATATGCGCAAAATGAAACTCGTTCCGTTTAACCGATACAATAAAAAAAATTAATATTATACTAGCTTACCTCCAAGTATGGACTGGTGTCGTTGCTTAATGCGCGCCATCCGCCAGGTTTGTAAATACGACCACTAGATGGAGGACTGTCGGCCTCGAAACTTGACGCAGAGATTGCAGAGTTTGGTATGGATAAGTCTTGAATCCCTAATGCAACTTCATTACAAACTGTGCCAAGAGATGAACAAACAAATTTTCTTAACCCTTTCACTGCCAAATTTAATCAAAAGCAAATTTCGACCAAATTTCCAAATTTCATTTTGTGAAATTTTGAAAAACAAATAGCACCATGTGAAAGTACAGGCAGAGAGCTTTCATTTGAATGGTCACGTCATGGGATTTCATCCACAGACTCAAAAGTTAGAGTCACCTTAAAATCTCCATCAAGCACTGTGGCAGTGAAAGGGTTAAACTTTTCGCCTGAGAAATGGAACTAAATAGAACTCTAGGGCGGTTAGCAGCCAGTGAGTCAATAAATCGATGAAACGGTCAATCAATAAACCTTCTCGAATTTTTTAAACAATGCATGCGTGATTCCAGGAGTGGGCTTAGGAAATAGAAGAAAAAGAACTCCTTCACACAGTCGCTTTAAAAAGGTCATGTAAGCGTACGAGACTTTTCAGCAAGCGATCGAACGAGTTACTGCACATTGTTCCGTCCGTTTGCACGTAGCTAAAAGTCTGACTGCTTTCAAACTTTGCGCAACAACTCCCAACAACACGCAAAAACATACAACAGAGTGTGAAAACGGACGCAACATGTAACATCCAACAATGTTGGGAGTTGTTGGCCAACAATTTTGCGTCCGTTTGCACGGGGCTTTAACTATACACGATAAAAGTTACACCTGTAGGACTACAGCCGCCAAATTTTTCCTAGCTTAAAGGGGACTTGTCACGTTTTTCCTCTCTTTTTAAAGATCTAAAACATGTCGCAGCAACTGAATTCCAAAAATACTGGTACAGTGGTTTTGTTATTTAAGACCAGCCTAGTCCCTAGGCGTTCTCTCTTGCCCCGTTGTCTGCGCGAAGTCTGGGAAAGAGCGGGCGAGAGATCGCGTTCTCGGCAAGTATCTCTCGGCGATGTCACAGCTTACGGTAGAGTCCAGGATTGACCGAGCCGAGAACGCCTAGGGACTAGGCTGATTTAAGACTATATTATGGTATTGAAACACTTTCTTGTCGTCTGTTGCTATAGATGGCAAAGATAGACATGGATGTAAATTTGTTTGGTATCTTTTTTATCACTCTACAGGAACTTTTTTGGTATGGTTAAAGGCACTGAGTAATATCTGAGAAACTGTCTACCTACCCCTCCCCTAAGCCAACATTTTGCCCTACGTGAGAAGTAAGTGTTAATGTTAGCTTAGGGGAGGGGTAGGAGGGCAGGTTTCCCAGAAACCTTACGTGACGTGATCCCTGATGTTTTTATAGCTCAGAATTGACCTAAATCAGCAATATCCTCTTGACATCGTCCCTTCAAGTCTCGCTTGCCGCTCGCTCTTGGACGAGCTTACGCAGCTTGCTTGACTTTCTATATAGCCTGTGAGCAGGCCTTTGGTCTAAGAATTATTGACACCGATCTTTGTCTGTTATTTGCGTTGCTGCAGGCTAGTACCGGAGGGTACCTGGGTGAAAAAAAAAACTGTTTTTCATAAAGGTATATTGCGTGATTTTTTTTCCCCAATTCTGGTACAGTCTGAGAGCAATTAAAACGCAATTGAACCCTTTGATCAATAGTGATGACGTCACTAATCGATATTGGTCACGTGTCCCTTGACTTTCTATAAAGAGAATGGTAACAGCAATCTGGTTTAAAATGTATCATATTTTGGGAAATTATTTTCTTACCTTGGCAATCGTCGCCACTGTAATTTGATTGGCACAGACACTTATATCCGGGACTTTCTGCTAGTGCTACACAAGTGCCGCCATTTTGGCAAGGGGGATGAACGCATGCGTGATAGCGTCGATGAAGATTATCTATATAAACTGTGTTTTCTCGCGGAAGGAAGTGTTTTGGGTGCGACAAACGAGTTCCCTTGTTCAACTCACAGGAGTTGGAGGTCAGCATGTAGTTGATACTATAACAATCTGCTTTGCGTTCACACTTGAAACTGCATCTCTCCAAGGACAAGGTTTGTGCTACTGCGATCACGTGACCATGTAATGCTCGATTTGAAATTGACTCTACAGTTCGGCAGTGAGGCTCAACAGATGTAGTTTGGTCTAAAAACATTAGCAGCAAAGAAGCGCCCACAACAACCCAATCTCCCATGCTTAATCGAAGTTGCTCGTCTTGCAATCTGTGAGGTGAATTCAAACGTAGATGCAGTTTTAGTTTATGACACATCAAGGCCGGATAATTAATTAGAAGCAGTGTTCTTTTGTGAAGAGACAGTCGAGCACGTGTGAGTTAGCTCCAAGCAGTTTCACCATTATTCATAGCGCACAATGAAATATAAAATGTAAGAACCAACTCAGGTTTGTTCTCGTAAGGAATACAATAAGACCTTGCATATGACGTCATAGAAGTTATTTTATTTAAGGAAGAAGACAACTGATTACACCAAACCTGTTGGCTTTCGAAAAATTCTCTAAACACCACTGGCGATAAGCTTGATATGAAAATCTGATGTTGACGCAGAGGAGCTCAGAGGTTTGTTATAGATCTGAAGTGATTTTAAATATAAATCTGACACAGTCATGGCTGTCACATCGTTAATTTATAAAAAGGTGAAACTATATTCTCCTCATTTTAGTTACCATGTTAGAAACAATTATTTTAACAAAAAAGGCTAATTGCAGTCGAAGGGTTGTCATGAATGTAACAAGGTGTCGGTGCGCTAAGCAATCCCTTGACACCATGGACCAATAAACTTTACGGCAATATTGTTAATTATTTGACTAGCCATGGCGTTGCTTGGCAACCTTGGCAACACAGAAAGTGTGGAAAGAAAGCATAAATCTTGTGCTCGACTTTCCGCCAATTACAATTCGTCTCTACAAGTTGTCCACTGAAATCAATACAGCTTGCGTACTTCAAAAAATGCTCAACAAATTTCAATTTTCTTCTGTTGACACTTTGGTTCAAGGAAATTTCAACTCAAGGATTTTGTTGTAGCTTTGTTTTATCTTGCCTAGTAGAGAGTTAACCCCCAATAAAATCAGATTTTTTACTCTTAACTTTCAGTTTTTATACTCTTTTGCAAGATTTTCTCATGATAAAATCAGTTTGCCGTTTACCAGCTTATTAAAGAATAGTGATAACAATCATCGATTCAAACTATTCTCAGTACACTGAATAACGCTATGTGCCGTCTATGTATATCGAATTTAAAGGGAAGGTTTCCCTTAGATTTTCCTCCTGGAACATGCAATTCAATATCGTTGACGTTACCAAAACAATTAAAGACGTTTCACCCGAGCCTACTGGGTGTTTCAAAAGTTCGTTCCGATTTTTTCTTCGCTCAAATTTCACTGATTATCAAAAATACCTTTCGTAAAACTTAGTATGTTATTCATTATTCATTTAACATTGAATAACCGAAATATCGCTAACAAGCAGAATATCTTTCTTTGTGTTTTCTAGCATTTTTTAAGTGGTGACGTATAGAATGTAGCAGCTCCCAAAGTGTGTCTAAAGAGACAGTTTTCCAAGCGAAGCATAATCACTGCCTTAGCTCGTCCAGTTATTTGGGGGCTGGTTCGTTGTATGTTTTCTCGTCAACGATAATCCAGATGGTCTCCAGAGGGTTCACATCACGTGAGTTTGCTAGCCGGTCGGCCTTTGCTATGAAGTTTCAAATCCTTCTGACACCATGTCTGCATTTGCGCCGCCTTTTTCTCTTCAAGGCTTTCATACATCTTCATACCGTTGTCCTCGAAACTTTGATATTGTGGAGTTGAAGTTTTTTTTTACCTTTCTGTCTTGTAGATTTATTACGCATATACTTACAGTTTTTTCGAAAACATTTCTCACGCATAAAAAAAAAGACGGCCATACACTCCTTGGTTTTTTCTTCTAAAGTCTTAACTTTCGACACTTGTTCACTTATATAATTCAGACTTTAGTCAACAGTTCAAAAAAATTCTTTGACTAAATGGCCCGAGAACCAAAAAAATAGGTGCCTCAGCTTTAGCGCAAACAATGTGGGCCTTCATTTTTTTGGACAGAGTGGAGAAAATTAAAGAAAACCTACAAAATGTGCAGGAAAAATATGGCGAGAAAAAACTCGCGTACGTGCACATTTGGGCCAAAACTTCAAAAATATAATTTCTTCAAATTTTAGTTTGAAATTGCTTTGAACAGTTATTTAGATAAATTTCTTTCCTGAATCAGTTTACATTTGCCTAAAGAAGCATTAAATGCTTTGCGCAAAATACAATTTACAATCGGAACGAACTTTTGAAACACCCTGTATTTTTAGTCTTAAATATTTAAGAACTACAACGAGCTATATCTGAAATAAAACCAGTTCTTCAATTGTATCAACATTTCCCACTTTGTTCCACCTTCAAAAATATCCGCAACATATTTTAAGGGAGACAAGTGGATGTAAAGAGAGAAAATTAATCAATAAATGTTTTGTTCATCGTTGTTGCTAGATTTAACATAGTTAAATGGAATCCATAAATAAATAGAAGGAATTAATATATTCCTTAATTTAATTATGCCTTACCAAAACGTATTAACATCGCAGCAAAACAGGAAAGTATCGTGTAAATATTGGGATCGCTTACTCTCTGGCAAGCTAGCTGAAGCCGTCAAAGTTAAATAAACTGCATCGAGGCTGAAACAACTCATTTGCTTTGTGCTGTGGTCGGTTATGAGAGCCCAAACACATGCCAACTATGTAAGTAATCGAAAAAATGTCATCAAGGTTTTCTTATCATGTTTACAGATGCTTGCAGATTAAACATTAGAATCATATTTTAATCAATTCTTAAAGGAAAATGACTCAGTCCGACTCTGCCCTCGCAAATCTATTGGGGCGAAAATGAAGAGGATGAAATTAAATACACTGGTTTGTTTAACTTTTTTCTACTTTCTGAGCGCCAAGATGCATCACTTGAAGATTGTAACTACACCAAACATTAAAAGAAAAAAAAAATAGGAAAGTAGATAATTTCTTCGTAAATCGAACGGATAAATGTATGAATGCAAATCAAGGCTGATTTTAGGCCTCAAAAGTTGTCTTTGTTTAAAACTATTTCACAGGAAAATCTGTCAACTTAACCGTGGCAAAATGTTGACATCAACAGAAATGTATAAAAACTGGCCAAAGTAAAAAAGAAATGTCACGAATTTTTCAAAACCTTACTGACGCCAGTTAATTTCACGTGCAGTGAGCAACTGAGCAACTGGTCACTGTGCACATTTCACTCTCATATAATTATAATCTTTGTTGCAATCTCTTGTAATAGTGCAAAAAATAAAATAATCTAAGGATGATGTATATTTCTGGGCGTTTGAAATGATAATTTCAAGCAACACAAATATATTTATTCTCTGTAGAGGATGTAGTGATTTCGGTATATCTAAGAAACCGTAGGTTTCAGGAATTTTTGGTGTACCGGAAAATTTTCGGATCCAATCTCTTGATCACGAGTCAAGAAATCTAATGTTTCTGTGCTTCTTTGTGTCTCAGAATCGTAGCCACAAAAATTCTCGGATTCTTAAAACCAGGGTCTTAGCGTATCGAGGAGCCTCGAATTAGTACTTAGCAAAAATATCGGGTGTGACTATTCAGATGAAGCCTACTTGCATGGCAGGTGATAAGAAATGTTGGCCTCAAATTAAACAAGAGAGCTTGGCACGACTGAAGTTACTATATTAGCGCGAGAGAGGAGAACTGAAGAGTCTTCATATGTTTTTGCTCCTAATAATCGTTTCAATGCGAAAGGTGGCCAACTAAAAATTGAATGAAATTTGTAAAGTTCATTTTGTAAATTGCTGAAAAAGAAATAGCACCAAGTCAAAAGTATCTCGACAAAAAGGTTTCAGTTGATCAATTTTGTCAACAGACTCAAAAGTTAGAACCATGTTACGAGACTCGTCGGGCAGTAGCTAGCATGCCATACAGATTAGCTATATCCAGAACTTTCTTATGAAGGTTTTTTATCGTTTAATAAGTGCTTTATCTTTTCATTCTGTGCAAGGACATAAGCTAAGGACTCTTATTTCAGTGCTTAACAGGAGCCACTCCCCATCAATAGTGTTTTATCAGTACTGTGCATGTTACTACATTGCTGTTCAGTTCAGGCTGGATTCTATCGAAATTTTCATGGTTTAGCAATTCCCGCAACGCTGTTGTAATGAAAGTCATTGAGCAACTCTTTCATATGGAACTGTTCGTTATATTTAGCATGCAAAGGATTTTTTTCTTTAATTTTACGTCTGTGGATAAAATCCTCAAGGCTAGGTGAGGCCATTAAAATAACGGCTCCTAAGCTTTAAAAATGTAGTGTAAGAATGTGGTGATGTTTCTTATCCTTAAGGTGTTCAGTTAAGACTAATGGAAAAAACAAGAGTGGATATTACAAACAAAAGCTTTTAACAGCCGGCAGTCCTCAGTTTCATACGTGTCTTCATCAGCTCAGATGGCGGTAATTTTACACTTTTCAGGGAAGACTGCCATCCAACTATTCGAACCCAACATTATCAGGTATGCGCACGTCTTTTAAACAGACAGTACCTTAAGTTTTGTCTCTTGTTTTCAAGGCTGAAATTCTTGAGACGTCCTGTGGTGAAAAATTACTCCGTCCTCTAAGAGTCCTTCACACCAGCTGACTTCAACAACCGACGTCTACCGACAGCTAAACTTACAGTTGCTGTCAAGCTAAACCAAGATTCAATCAAGCGTCGTGTAAACTGAACTTATCTCGAATAGACTTCATTTGTTTTTCGCAGAATTAAAAAGGAGATAAAAGGCGCTCATATAATACTGACTTATGTTTATTTAATTTGTTTTTCTCCTTGCTGTGACGCAAGTAAAAAAACCACTGTTGAGAGGGTTGGAATAATGATCAACATCTGGGCAAACCCCCTTATATAAAAATTGCTTTGAGATGTTAGATAACCCCCTTACTATAAATCACATCCTTTACAAAGCCGCAACGTACGAGCCCCCGCATCTAAGAACCCCTTAATAACGTAAGAGTCCCGGGCAGTAAGAGTCCCTAAACGTAACAGCCCCTAAGAATTTCCTGGCTGCTTCGCTAGTTGAATTCCTTCACAGCGTTTCTGGTACAGCTCTGATCGTATACCTTGCAACAGAACGAACAGTTTTTTTTAACAGCATTAACTTTTATCAGCTAAACACAAGCGATCCAGGCCGGATCTTTAATCTCAGGAGAGACCAGCAAGCTCACCGCGCGAAACTACGATGCCGTTAAGAAATTTCCCTAAAATTTTAAAAATCAATGGGGCCATTTTTGCTTATGGGTGAATCAAGTTGACTCGTTATTCTATTTTGTCACTCACAAAATTAAGGACAATCTATTGTACCAAAAAACTCGTGGACTATCATGATTTACATACTTCTTCGCTTTTTTTAGCATAAAGGATTTGAAATCAGAACTATGCAAATGGTGAACCTCAGGCAACACCAACGTCAATGATGAAAAACACCTAGGCTTTTTTTCATTATGCTACCATTTTTTCAAGCATTTTAGACGTACTGGATGAAGAAATATCGGAAAAATTGTCTTGACATCTTAGAATAGCAACTTGGGATGAATAAGTCTTCTCTTTACGAGGTCCGAAATTGCTTCTATCATTATCAATAAATCATTCTAAGTATATTTGTACTGTACTGCTCTGTACTAAATCTGACCATACTTACACACAGCCACCAAAAGGGTTTGGGCGGGGGGGGGGGGGGGGGGGCGCGTGGGGGGCTTAATAGAGTATAGCATGGAACGTGTAAGGTTTGTTCGCAATATCCATAGTACTTTATCCGCTTTATTAACCTTTATTACTGTTCCTCCAACATACCAGCCACCAAACATTATAGACGGTATTTACACTGGAGTACTTTTACTACATTTAGCGTCATAACTTACAACAACAAACAAAGAAACTAAAAGAATAAAAAAATATATATCCCTAAGCGCTTGGTATACTACGACTGTCTTACTGTGAGACAAACCAAGTTACTTACAAAACTATGGTTAAAATTGAGGAAGAGTAGTTTTCAAGGGAAAATTCCAAATAATGGGAATTTGGTACAGTTACGTACGTTAAATAGAATGTTTCGCGATGTTTGCATACTTCACGAGACACCCTAACGGGTGTTTGAGGCAGCTTCGCGTGTCATTAGTAATATCTGCTAGGACATTCAGGAAACGACCCAAATTTTATGATATTTACAGTTGGGCCTCCACGCTACTTTCACGGTTGATTTTAACTTTGTTTTCTCTCCGTCAAGAGTAAATAAAAATCGGTTACACGAGTCAACAAATATACTTTAAGTCCCAGAATTGAACTGGCAACAGGAGCACTAAATACCTCTCTAAATACAGTGTACATAAATAAAAGTG
This sequence comes from Porites rus, assembly GCA_964035705.1. Taxonomy (NCBI): domain Eukaryota; kingdom Metazoa; phylum Cnidaria; class Anthozoa; order Scleractinia; family Poritidae; genus Porites; species Porites rus. Next base: position 5,581,888 of record OZ038000.1, read on the forward strand.
GAAATCATCGTAACAAAAATTTTAAATTTTACACCCAAAGAATACATTCCAACTATTTGACCATTTTGTGCTTACCACGTTAAGCCTACCACGAAGGTTTGAGAACTGAGCAAGCACAATGTACTGAAGGAACTTCGATTTACTAAGACTTAGTAGATCCAACATAAGACTTGAGAATGATACTAGAAGTCACAATGATAGTAGGTGTTGATACAAACATACTGAAAACAACAAAAAGGAACAAATAGTTACACTAGTAAGCAAAGCAGCAGCAGCACTTATAAAGTGCTGCTTTGCTTAGGCATCTCTTTGACTTCATGTGCAGTGCTCATTAAACGGCAGCACAGAAATAAAACGTCGCGCATCTGCGAACAGAACAGAATTATGTTTCCTTTTTTATCTCTTTCTGTTGCTCAAAAGCAATAAGAACACCAAATGAACGTAAAAAGAGTCAGTTTTCAGTCCAAAAAGTATGATATCAATAAGTGCTGCATTGCGGTTTAAAGGATGCATAATTATTTTTGCTTCCAAGTGTAGTATTGAAAGGGCAACAGTTAATCTAGAGGCACTTTTTCAAATAAATACGGTACGTTTCGAGGCTTACCGGTCGTTCCGATACAAGTTTATTCAGTCGAAGCGTAAATAGTTTCACGTCCTTGGCTTAAATAACAAAGAACATTCACCCGAAATGTTTTTCTTGTTCACGCGTAAACTTTACTTGAAGTGAACGAGCTCCTTGGGTAATTTCACTGCTTGAGTTCGTATCGAAACGACTTTGTATCGAAACGACCGGTTTCCGAGAAAGATACTCTTTTGAGTAAATAAGGTATGTTTTCTGTAAATGGACCCTAACGTAGTCAAGTTACCAAGTTTAACGTGATTTGTGGAAAACTAAGGAAGGTATAGCTCCGTAAAGTCGTTGCCTGCAGAGCAGTTGTTGTTGCTCTTTTCTACCGAAAGCGCGGCCCAGATTTACTTTGATCGCAGAAGCCATCATGAAATCAAATTGAAAACTAAGAAAGGAGGGGCGGGGAGAAAACGCTCGCGTACTTTTTCCTCCCCTCCCCCTCCCTTATTTTAAACCGTCAACCTCCCCCTTGGAATCATTTTTTAGACCCGCCAAATCTCTCTGTCATTTTCAATGTCCAAATCGTTCGCACGGCAAAATACAACAGCTTTGCAGGCTACAAAGTCACCAAATTTTAACAGACGTTTGTATAGAAAAGGTGAGTTAGTGCCCCCTGCCCCCCGCTTCCTCCCTTCCATACGAACGTCTTTAAAGTTTTGCGACCTTGCGGAGCAATATCTTCGCACGCTCTTAACGATCATTTTTAAACTTGGTAAGTTTCCGAATTTTCAGTTCGCTAAATGGTCTTTATCATAACTTGAAAAAACCGTGAAAGGGCTATTGCGTTACAGTTAGCCTGCGAGCAAGCTGTCCTATTTGGGCAAGCGAAGCGAGTCTCGCGAGAACGCGCGAGCAAGGGGCTCCTCTGCCCCTCACGGCTTCGCCGCTCGCTCGCACGTTCTCGCGCGACTCGTTTCACTCGCCCAAATAGGAGAGCTTGCTCGCAGGCTACGTTACAGTCTTTTAGTCGGAAGGCATCTTCTTCTTCATTGCCTTCCATGTGTCTGCTGTCATAACATCCTTTCCTTTAATGCTCTTGGTTACAAATCCGCCGACCACCATACCATTTGGCAGCTGGGACACCCCACCGTTCCTTCCAAGAGGCAAAACCATTACAGGATTAGACGGCTTGTATTCCTTAAGACGTTTGTTTTCATTCAGCCGTTTAATATTTTCCACCGCTACATCTGTAAAAGAAGACAACAATCAATTGGGATGAAACCTTTAAAACTTTCTGTTTGAAAGGAACTTATACATTACAGAGGCACCCAACGAGAATATAGTTCAAACCCACTTAAACACAGCATTGTTAAACGTATTTTAGTAGTTAAACGGTAGATATAGGCATATTTTTATCCCCTAAAAATTTTTAATCGTTTCGGATTTCCTAGCTGAAAGTCTCGTGATCCGAAAATTATAGGGATCAAAACTTACCTTTTCGAAAATTCCAGCCACAAAAAAGGCTCCCGAAAATTCTAGGTGACCTTTTAAGGGTAAAAATCCATTAAAAATGGGCAATTATTACATTTTTTTAGATGTTCGAAAATCCTAGCAGAGGCAGGCAAGCAAGAAATTTTACAACAAACGTTCCAAAAATTCTAGATCTCAATTCGTCTTCCAGATATATTGCGAAAATTGACTTTGGGTACCCCTGACATGAGGCCATTTCATTTCTATTATACTCTTTCGCAAGCATACTCAGTCAGTCTCTGGTCCTCAACCATCTTACGATTTTTAAACTGTTAACTTTCCTTAGTTAACCTTATTCTTAATTTCTTATTTTCCAGGCACTTTTCCGCCTTGAATAGCCTTGCTAGGTGCGGGCAGTGCTTCTGTTATATTCTCTGCTTACTAATAAAGTTCTTCTAATCAAAATGCAACAATGAATTTAGAGTGCCATAAGCCCTACCCTGCCTTTCGAGATTATAGTATTCGGAGTTCAAACTTCTTCTTACAATCAGCTCCAAAATATGGGCACCTCTCTATTACAGACAGTACTTTTGGTTTCAATACAAAACTTCACACAATAACGACAGTGTTGCTCAAAAACACCAGTTAATTGTTTATAACATTTGTTGTAAGCAAGCAACTTGATGTTTCATTTTTCAGGTTGAAATGTCCACTGACGCTATGATTCAGAAGGAATAACTAGGATTGGCAGGAATTTACACAAACCTGGGAATCATCCGGGAGATGTTATGCAAAATTTTATTGCCTTTTCGGATTTCATTCTTATTGTGTGACAGTGAAAAGTATCTACAATTTAACTATCTTACCGGCCTGTAGACGTGCTAAATATGCCAGTTTGAGTTCAGGAGTATTGTTGCAATCCCCGATGGCGAACAAATTCTCAATTTCTTCCACCCTCAGGAATCGATCCACTTTAAGACTTCCATTTTTTTCCATCTTGTCAGAAAGCTTTGACTGATATGCTATGGAATTGACTTTCAGTCCTGTGCAGCGAAACACCAGATCTGTTTCAATGCTGGTGCCTTTGTCCGTTGTCAGTGTTAAGGGTCCAGAAATCCAAGGTTTATCTGAATCAAACTGCCAAAAACATGTCTCCTATAAGAATTGCCTGTGTTACAGATGGAACTTAAGTCTGGTTAAGTCCATCTGCAAAACAGGGCCAAAATTCATGTTCTGGGCCCCCTGCTGTGTACCAGAATTTGAGTACAACGTGGCACGATTCCCCTGTTAAATAACACATCGTCAATTTGCCAATCAGGATGAAAGGAAGTTCGGAAGGAGGATCTCCCCACTGCTTCGCAGACGTTACTCATTGAGGTTAAATTATGTATGAGATGCAGGTTATAGAAATATGGCAATTAATTTCTTCCATGTTTTTGCTTAGAGTAAAAAAAAAAAAAAACAATTATTTTTCTCAATGTATATTACTCTTTAAAGAAATATGTCTGAATATTTACATCTTGCAATACATTTTTGAGGAACAAAATCATGTTCTCTGTGCACTTAATTTTTCCTCTATCTTTCTATAGAGCTTGTGGCTTATTCAAAAGAATGTTTCACATTTCATATCATTTTTCTTTCTTGGCTTTGCTTTTTAGATTTCACCCAAAGGAACTCTATCATAACCCAATTTATAAACTATTACTTACATTCAAGTCGTCCATATTTACACGCTCTCCAAGAATGGTCTCAACCTTTAAACCCTTAAGCCCATCACGTGCCTTCTTAATAAACTTTGGCGCCATTCGGTCATCAAGAATTTCTTCCCTGTTATGCACAAGAGTGATTTTCTTCTTTGGGTAGTCATTGGCTAATTCACCAGCCAACTCTAACCCAACAGCCCCTCCACCAATGACAACAATTCTGTCACTTTTAATGACCTAAAACGAACAAATTAATGCCAAGGAACAATGATAAATAGAAAAGTAGGTTTAAAACATGTTTACAGTGCAACTGGAAAAATGAACACCTAAAATATGTCAGGAATGCTCATTGTTTATAAAACCTATCAAGTTTCAGGACTTCATGTGCCAAAACCGCAAACTGACTGACCGTTTGAAAATATTAGTCTGGCTTAAGTGAAATCAATAGAAAAGGTTAAATTTTGCTTAGAATGATGTAAAAATAATTAAAATTGGTTCTGAAACATTGGCTGACTGTTGAGTTAGTTGTGATAAGTTTTCAGTGTTCAATAAATTAAAAATTCCTCATGGTTTTTGTGAAATTTACTTGTTTTATTTCAGAGAAGAGTAGATAATACAGGAATAAGCCACGGCATCACATGTTGAAAGCAACAATGTTGCTTTAGAATACCAATGACTGATGAAAGGACAAACGCATTTTTCCGTTTCTTTATGAGAAGTCTCAGAGCTTCTAAATTGACCAGTATTAGCTCAAATTAAAACAATTACCTGGAAAATCCAAAGCCGACAAAGAAAAGAAAAAAAGCTGACACAGTTCTTGCTGTGCAAACAACAGTAACACTTTGAGATTTGGCAAGTGGATTTTGGATGTGTGTTTGGACGATAATAACATTCCAGGCATATTTCAGGTGCACGGTTTTCCTGGTCACACTTTACAGTAGTTTGGGGAATTGGCTGAAATTTCGTTAAAATCAGGGCGTAAAATTAATGGTGACCAGTTAACCAACCATTAGTAGTTTCCACATTTGGTTATTAAAAATGTGCCCGAGTAACCTGACATGGTTAGTTGAAATTTCTGTTAAATTAAGTATTTTCATTCATAGTTTCACAAAAGGCTGATGTGTTTCTTTTTTGCATAAGGTTGTTTTCTATCTTGAACAATTTGTTGTTCTAAAAGATACAAAATGTATGCTTAGTGCACAATCGAACAACACAAAAAAGTCGCATTTCTGCGGAGGCAATGTAACCAAGCTTTGGATGAGATCTGGACACAACCTTAGCATACCTCTGCAATCTTGCTCATTTCTGTGTTTGTTTTGTTTTCTTTTGGTAAAGCGGCTCGTTTGCGCAACCTATTCCTTGGATAGTCGCACTTTTCGCAGAAAAAGGTCGCCACACGTAAGTTGTGAAGAGGAAATAGAAGATTGAGAAAAACAACAAAGAACAAGTACAGTTTACAACACTACGGCACTACAGACGGCTCCCCGGAAGTTGGCAGTACAAAGAAAAGCTTAATCAAGGAGGACTTTTCCACAAAGAATGAAAAAAGACATTCACCCAGTTACAGTTCGATTAGTCTAAACAAACAATGGCGGTTTTAAACCAATCCACCCATACTTTAGTTTGCCCCATTTATTAGCACAATTTTCAGTAGTTAATAATTTATTATATTGTTAGTTCAAAACCAGATTCTTGGATAATAAACTTTAAAATCTGGTTAGTAAAATTTATGCCCACTAACCCAAGGGGTTAGTGCTTTGTAATCCAAAAAATTAATTTCGAGCCCTGAAAATTTGATCAGCAGTAATAATCAGATTGACCCATTGACTATATGATTCGTCAAATCTCTTTCTAAGAATTCTGGTTTTTTTTTACCTGCATGCAAGTCAAAGTAATAGATACAATTTTATTTTATTTTCAGTTTTTTACTGTGATCTATCAGTACTTTAAATTTGGCAAAGCCATTGTGTCTTGAAGTTATTTTACTAACCCTAAACATTAAAACACAAAAAGCATCCAAAATTAATCATAAATGGATATAGCTACATTATAATTTTAATAAAAAGGCAACACTCAAGTTTTAATATTGTAATTTATTTCTTCCTACAATCTTTTTTTCACCTTTCCTTAATGATAGATTAAACATCTTCCATATTTGTTGATTGTCACCTTGCTTGAGGTTTTCAATCAGTGATTAAATTAACGATTGGAACACCAATAGTTTAAGGTCTTACAAAGAAGTCAATGTTGAAAGTTTGATGTTTGGCTCAATCACTAAGACTATTAGTACCTGGTCAGTGCATTCCTTGTAAAGTTTTAAAGCATCTTCCATACTTGTTCCTAAAGGCAGCTTCCCTTCAAAAAATAAATCGTACTCTTTTAGAAACTATAACAACCTTACGTTACCTAGGCACTATGGCTTCATTACGTGGATTGCACGAAACCATTAAGGACAAAAACAAACCTGGGGGACAGACAGGGAGCAGTATACAAGATGGAATGCTGCGACTTCCAGGCTTCTTACATTAGTGAAACTGGCAGAAACCTAAGCATGCGACTGACTGAACAGAAACGAGCGATGAGCAATGGTGATGTCAACAATCACATTGCTGAGCACCATTTACAGATGAAACATCAAATTGACTGGGAGTTTGCGACATGTATAACATATTCTACAAACTACTATCAACGTCTTACTTTAGAAAGCTGGTTTACTAACTTAGAACAAACGCCACTGAATTGTAGCCAACAGTTACCAGCGCCGTACAAACGACTTATTGACGAGATCAAGCAAAACTAACTACGAGAGAACGACTGGAGAACTGACAATTTCACTAAAAATAGACCACTGTTTAACTGTGACAATAGACGGATCGAAACGCACCAATTACTGATTACAAGTTTTCATAGCCAATAACATCACAGCTTAACTGACAGACGACCAATAACATCGTGACGTAATAGACCAATCAGATCAATGACCAGAGTATAATACCATCAACTGACGTGATACAACTCACTTTGACTCTGAAGATGACTTCCACACAGGTTGTCGAAACGCCAGTCACTGTCAACAACAACAATCCTATTCCGGACTATGTTCACCCGGACGATCAAACTCAACCAACTTTTGAAATGACTCCTGGGTTCAAACCTTTCACAACCATTTCTTAGTTAATCAGTATTAGGTGAAATGTGATCACAGTCAATAGCCTCCAAAGGATAGACCCTCCCTAAAATGATACGTAGAGTTGGCCCCCGCTATTACTTTCATGAGATAGAAAAGGAAAATAAAATTAAAAAAAGGCCCAGCTCTTCATTCCCACAACTGCATTTGCAAATACAGTAGAAATCTGCAGGTCAGAACCTGCATTTTCCAAGGTTAGCCTTAACAGGTTCTCACAATTGTAATTAGGCTATTTCGGTTATTAAATAGATTCTTATTTTCTGAAGACAAAATGTAGATTGAATCTAAATACATGTAAGAGCATATTTCTGTATTCAGCTTATTTGTTATATATAAAACCTGCATGCCATTAAATTGCAGTTGAAGTGATAAGGCACCTATGTCTCCAAAGAGGATTCTGAATGTTGCCTGAATGCACAGACTTTTTTTTGTAGATTTTAGAAGATACGAACCTATTTCAAAGTCTACTGCTACACAGGTGCTTGTATAGAGGGCACCTAACCGACAAATTTTAGCCTAACAGGTTATTTTACTGTACCTGGCAACTCAAAATCCCATCAGCAACCTAATGAAATAGGAGTGATGGAGGCCAAAATATTTTTCCATAAAACCTGTGACACACAGGAACCTCAACGAAAGTCACCAAATGCATGGTTGAATATTCCTGCATCAATTAATGTAAAGATATTATAGACTCAGGAACTTACCTGGAAATGGAACAGATGAGCCACAGGCAAACACAAGATAATCGTAGCTAATCTCATTTCCACTGGAAAGTGTCACTGTTCTTCTGGAGATATTGCAACTAATAACACGATCCTGAACAAAGGTGCCATGCTTCAGAATTCCTTCATAAGGTATGAGAGTCTTCTTGACAAAAGACGGCTCAACAACACTTCGTAGTCCTGCCATGTTATGATGAAAAGCATCTTTGGGATCAATGAGAGTGACTTTGCAGTAGCTATCAAGTTGCATAGCAACCTGAATGCCACCATAACCTCCCCCGACAATGACTACCTCACAGGAGTGTTTTGGCGGAGCTGATGATGAGTTCCCCATGACATCACTTGTGAACACAAAAAGCACTCACGTGAAGCCTGTGGAAGTTTAATGTATCAAAAATTTAATACTGTTACCTCATAGTAGAATTCTAATCCGCTGATGTTACACAAGATGATTTGCAATGACGATTTTCAGCACAACATACCATTGCAACATCATTGAATAATTGTTTGGAGTGGTTACAACATTGTTCAACAATTGTAACGTTACGTTGCACTTAAAATTGTTGTTGTCAATCATCATCTCACCTTAACTTGGCTGACTTAACCCTTTAAGTCCCAATAGTGACCAACATCAATAATATTTTCTCCTGACAATATCCATATGTTGCCAAGAGGAATGGTTATAAGAGTTAATAAAATGATCACTAAAGAAAAAATGCTTTGATCTGCTATTAAACTCTCTCAACTAATTCTTTAAAGAAATGTATGAAGATCAGTATGGAGAATTTATATGTGGACATTGGGGCTTAAAGGGTTAAGAGTTTGTTAGCTTTAATGCAGTCAAACCCTGTTAAAATTACGGTCACCAAAGGAAAGTATCAGTATTAACTGGATGTACTTATCCGCAAAAAGTAGGTTCAATATTTTAGAGAAAATGTAAGCTGGGGCCCTTTCTTCTTAGCATTTACATGAAGCCTGACATTCCATGACAGAGAAGCTGGGGTATTTCATAGAACCAACACGATAAGGCATATTGTTCATTGACATTGAAAAAATATCAGAAGAGTAAAGAATGGCTTTTGATTTGCAAATTAATATACAAGGGCTAAAGAAACAAATCTCTCATTTTGCATATATCAAGTAAATTAATCAGTTGGGTTTTGATAGAGTTTTGCTTAATATTTTAAAGAAAACATTTAGAAATCTTCTTTATCTTACAAATTCAACAATTTTTATGCAAAAGACAGATTTTTTTTATAAAAATGACTTATAAATAAGATATATTTGCGGTTACCACCTATACACTGAGGAATCTGTCAAAAGTCCTTGATTTACCCAAATACGTCTGCATAGATAATTTATAGTAAATGTGTCATGACTGTGTAAAAAAGCGTCTGCAGACATACATATACTTTAATTGTTTATTTTCGAACTAGAAGTACAAAAATAACCGAAATAAATCTCAAATATTGAATCGCTTCATTATTGCATTCTTTTTGCTTGGCCTTAGGCAAAATACCATGCTACAGTATGAATGGTAAAGACAAAAAAATATCGGAAGAAAAGTTTTGCAAGCCTCGGTAAGCTTGGTCTCAGCTGTGAAATCTAGACTGAGATAACCTTATTGACAAGATCATGTTCTACACGAAAAAATAGAATCAAAAGGAAAACCCTTTTTTCTCCTTTACACTGTATTCTTTTCAACCTTCAGGCTCAATGGCATTACAAATAGAGCGGAAAGCAGAGAAATGGGTCGTTCTTAAGTTTAACGATTCGCGCCCGCCTTCTTCAGGCTAGCTTTTATAAGAACAAAACAATACCGAGATCGCGAGAAACCACAAAAGATTCCTTTAATCTAGAAACGACATTGAGGAGAAAGAAAGACTAAGTAGTTTTCCTACCTGGAGGGAGGGTTGAAGTTAGACTACGGTCCACAGAAACCGTAAAAATCTCGACGATTATGTCTTCGAATCACCTTCGCCAACTTGACAGCTTCTTTTATTTGAACTGAGCCCGCGGGCTTGCTGTCGTTGTAAACAATCATATCGCATGCGCACTAGAGTGGGAGAAATCAATATGGCGGACGGTTTGCCTTACGAGAGGTTGTCGAAGAAAGTTACGCCTTTTTTGAAGGTACGCTAACAGTTTTTCTGCTTAAAGCGTATTTTACTGTTGTAACTCTACAATTGTATCTTTTGGTATGAAAAGTATTTCCTTGTAATTTTTTACGAATCCTTGCTTTGATTCATCGCTAAACAGCTCTCTGGCTTTCCGTTGTCGCCTAAATCCTTCGCCAGTTGTGTACTTGAAAACACTTTCAACCTTTTTATAGGTCAACCCAGGATTGTGCACGAATTATGAAGGGAACATAACAGTTTCTTTAAAATGTTTAAAATTTAATTTATTTTTCTTAGAGCAGTTGTTTGATCGGTGACTTGGAACAGATGCTCAGAAGGGGTGTGCGATCGAAGGACATGCATTTACGTTAAATTGCAGAAAATCCGAGAAATGCCATTGTGTAGTGACAAATATTTGTTTGAGACTATATGCTTCGTCGATAGTGACTTCTATTATTCGCTTTTTTTCAGTTTGCCATCTTGCTTTAATCGAATTGCATGTTGTACGAATTATTTATTATTTTATTTTATTTCTCTCTTGTCAAGTGGTTTGACATCTTTTGTTCTTACATCGCGTTTAAAATTTGGCCGTCAACAATTAAGCATATATTCCTGGAAATCTTTTCCGCGTTTGTCTTTCCTTTGTTTATTTTAATGTATTAATATTATACTATGTTATGCACCTTTATTTTTAAACTTAAAAATACATCGTAGTGTTATTTTTCTTTACTTTTTTAAGAGAGGATCGTGATGATGTGTTAAGTCAGGATGTGTGCAGAAATGATGGATATCACCAGAGATGAATCAAAAAGAATTCTTCGTAGGCTAGGTTAGTTGACCTTTGTTGATTCACCTACCAACAACTGTATTAGAGTATCAGAAGTTGCAGTGTGATAAAAATAATATTACTAATACTAATATTGATGATGATTATGATGATGATGGTAATAATGTTGTTGATGATGATGTTGATTATATTGTAGCACAACGTACATTATTAATAATAATTTTATTGATTTGTATTGCGCAAATATCAATCCAGGGAAAGAAATTTTCATCTGCGCATAACATTGACTCAACAAAATCCTAAAATCCTAGTACATATTCCAAAAAAAAAAAAAAAAAAAAAAAAAAAAATTTACAGATCGTTCCTAAAAATTAGTAAAAATAACAATTTAAAAACAAAAATTAATCTTTAAAATCCTATATACAAATCCTTCTTAATAAAGAGAATAAAAACAATAAATTAGCTGGGAAACGCCTTCTGAAATAAATGAGTTTTAAGAGCCTTGAAACTGAATTATTTGCAGAAACTACTAAATTATCTTTTTTTTATTTTGTCTTGAAAGCTGGAAGGATTGCATTGGTTTATCATGTAATCATAATTTCTTTTCTTTTTTTTTCATTTAGAGTTAGAAGCATATTCTTCTATTATCAGTGCATTCAGGGCCCAAGGAGAATTAAGTCGGTCAGTTGATTTGTTTGTCTTATAGTAATAATGAAGTGTCCCCAATTAGTGCAGCACTTTGACATGTTGATAAAGTTGTTGATTGATTGAAAGTTATAATAAGATGCCCAATTAATTTTTTTCGGTAAAAATGTATTTTGATTAATTACTGCTTGTTTATGATGTTGAATTTTTGTAAGAAAGGAAATCACAGTATGGAGGAGATTTGGAAATTATCAGTGAAAACTAGTAATGGCGGTTAATATTATAGCTCCTAGACTGCAAGCAGTCTCTTATTTTTCTTTTGAGCTACAGTAAATCGAGAGCAGGTACCCTATAGCTCCCAGCATAAAGTTGAGATATGTCTATGAGTTTTACTTGCTATACACTTTTTTCCGAAATGTTGGCAAAGTTCACTATTGTTTAATCTTCTTGATAATTGGCCTTCTATGTTTTGTTTAAAGTTGAAAGTCTTTTTTGAACTCTGTATATGCAATTAAAGCAAACAAAGCTGATTAATATAAAGATAACAGAAATGAATATTGCCACCATTTTGGAGAAAGGTGTATTGTGTCAAGCAAAGAAAAGCAACAGTGGTGATTGATCTGGGAATGGTAATTTTGTACTTTATTTCACCAACAACAAGAAGGGAAAACTGCTATTCTCATTCTTAATGCATTTTTTTCGATAAATAGGGCTAAAAAGAAGATTTTGCAGGAACTGGGAGCTCAGCTCAGGTGACTGACTGAATTGAATTTTTCATCTTACATCTTACCTTCCATTGTCAACTTCTACTGCAAATTTAGTTAGCAAATTATTTATCTACTTACCATGGTGGTTGATAGCTTGGAGGGCTGAACACTTACATTACCATTATTATTTTATGATTAATGTATTAATGTACAATTTCAAAAACCATAGTTCATAGTTCCCCCCACATAAAATTTTTAATGAACTTCACTGTAACATTATATTGTGCATTTCCTTTTCTTGGGTTTGGAAGGTTACCAGTCTTTTCAATGCAAGTTAATTCCTTCAAGTTGTAAATAATTTAATGTGCTTGGCTTAAAGAACAAAGAATATTCACCCAAAAGTTTTTGGGTGAAAATTTGCAATATTGCAAACTTTACTTGAAGTGATTGAAATTTTTGTGTAGTTTCACTGCTTGAGTTCTCCTAGCAAAATGACTTGTATTGAAATGACTTTGTATCAAAACGACAGGATTCTGTTTGGAAGGGTAGGGATGTTTCCTGAAAATTACATGATGCAGGTAGAGTAATCAAGACTTGAAAAAATCTTGAATTCCAGCTTATCCTTTGGGCAAGCAGCTGTCATATTTTTGTTGCACAGGGTCACTTCTTGCTAGTCTTAGTGAATGATTTTATTAGAGGATGACTTGCCTGGAGTCTTAACCATTGGACAAGTAAGCTTTAAAAGTTAGTTGCCCAGTAAGAAAATCTACCTGTATCAGACTACTTTTAAGCCCTGAGCCATATGTTTTTACAACTTGATATACTGTTCACTCTAATAGTGATGTGTGACAAAGTCATTAAAAGTCTTTTGGCACTTTGAATTTAATAGTATATCCACTGAACGCCATAGAGCTGAGGTGCGAAGAGCCTATAGTGATGACAGATTGGCTATCGTGGCAGAAAGGTACAGTAGGCTTCAATTTCCCTAAACGTTTTAAGTCTCCACTACAAAATGTAAATGCTAGGCTGTGATAACCATGGCCATCAATTAAAAAAGTCAAGAACTACACTCTTTTTGCAATAATTTAGTAACATAATGTTTGTTTGCATGTTTTTGTGAAGTATTTATGGTGCTGGAAGCTGTGCTGAATGGGCGGCAGAAGGAAGAAGGCTTGTTCCCTTGATGCCACGTCTTGTGCCTCAAACAGTGTTCAGTGCTTCAGCTACTGCAGCAGCTAATTCTGCAGCTGCAGCCAATGCTAAGGCTCCAGCCTCTTCAGGTACTGTTCATCAAACCTGTTGATATTATTACATTAACACTCCCTGGGTTCAGCAAATACAGCAATACGTAAGAAATGTACCGCAAAAGTGACAAGTTTTGACTGTTTTTTATTCCGATTGCTCCACTCTTCACACACTTGTCAGATCAGACATTGGAGAACCATATTTGGAATGCAGCATGCAGCATCACACTATGCCAAGTCACACAATGACCTGGTACAATAATACTTGAACTTTAGGGTGCATATATGTACAAGTCATGAAAATCATGAAAAGAAGAGGAAATTTAATACTTCAAAACCCAGTCAAAGGCTGTGTTGTGAGAAAAATTGAAGGGAACTTAGTACCCTTAAACTGTTAAATCCACATTTCTCAGCATATGATTTCTATGAAAAAAATTAAGATCCTCTAGTTACCTGGTAACAAATATTAGCAGGCGGCAGGGGCCACTGGACATTCTTAAAACACGGCCTTGCAGTCCTGGAAATCCTGAAATAAGATCCCCAAACGTAAGAAAATATATTTCTTGTTCCATTTTTAGGCACACATGTACATCATTTCTTCCCATCCATTTACCACTTTAGGGTCTTATTTTGTAGCCTACTTGTAGCCGCACCCTCCTTCCGACAAAGGAAAAACGGAGAGAGGGAGCTCCTTCTGTCCATTTTTCCTTTGTCTGGAGTAGGGTGCGGCTACACGTAGGCTACTTATTGTGCCATTAATTTTATCTTTCATGGTCCTTGCTTTCACTGTCAGGGTTGCTTAGTGTCCCTCTTGAGTGTCATCATTGTCCTATGTTTGAAAGCCATAAGTTTTGTTTGATTTGTTTTGATTTTATTTTCCGCAGTCAACAAAGCTGGAAGTAGTTCAAGTTCACTGAATGCCACCACAAACTCTTCATCTTCTTCCAGTCCACAAAACAGCTCTAAAGCTGCAACTGTGAAACAGCAGACTCAAACAGGTTAACCCACTCCTCTTTTGACTTCACCCTCTGTTTTATGAAATCAACATAGTTTTACAATTCTGCTTACTGAGTACCACTGGATGTCACAAAACTAAGAAGATGCTGTAAGTGGGGAAACAAAACACTGTTGCAGATTACAAGTGATCAACTTCATTCTATGGCAACAAAGCTAGCAAAAATTGTGCTTTTCTTTAACAATGTAGGCATGCATGATTCATGACAGTGATATCATTCTTCTGATAGCCCACTATTTTTTTTTTCTTTCAAGTGTTCTTAGTCTCTGTTTTTAGATGCATGAAGAGCTGAAGATTTTTTTGTACACCCCATAAGCAAACAGTGGCTGTTTACATTTTATTTCTGTTACAGAACTGGTCAAATTTGATTTCAGGTTGAAATATTTTACCCTAGGTTGATTCTCGATCTCCTAAAGTCTTCAGGTTCTAGGGCTCGGAGGCAAAGGAAATTGAGTACCGATATTAACCAAGGTTAAATCAAAATTGACCGGAATTCAAATTTGACCTGAATCATTTCTCTTTAGCAGTCAAGAGAACAGCTTTCTGAATGGTACCACTAAACTGAGAGGGATGAAAACCTGAGTGTAAAAGATTTGAACAACTGTCTTTGGAAAAGTTGTATAATAAGAGTGTGCCCAAGGTGGGGGTGGAGGGGGGAGAAATAAAATGACTGACACATTAATTAATGTTATAACCATCATAGGTACAGCACAGGGGAGTGAAGCTGATGGTTTTGACGATGATGGTAAACCAAAACGAAAAAGACGGCTGAGTGTATCAAGTCTGAATAAACCTGTGACAAAAGTTACCATTCCCACCCCTACTTTGGTGTCAAAAGCACCAACTAAGCAGACCACATCAGTAAGTACTATGACCAAGTCTGGCAAAGCTCTCGGACCTGCTGGCACGGTTAAACCGGTTCCACGTATGTCACCACTCCCTGCCTCTTCATCACAGGTGAAGCTTCTTACTAAGACAGTGGCAGTGTCGCAGGCAATCTGTCAAGCAAAGACTGTTCTTAACTATAAAACTATGACGACTGTTGCATCATCACCGGCCAAAACGCAAACAGCGATGACTCAGTCAATTCCCAAGAATCAGAGCAAAGTTGCCTCTGTTTCTGCTCCTAAAGCCGTCTTGGCATCAAAGACTCCACTGTCAACCGTGGGCAAGGGTGTGTCCACTGGAGCAGCATCAAACCCAGCGGCCACTGCAAATCCGATTGGGGTTGCTCTTAAAACCAGTTTAACAGCAGCCCAGCTGGCTTCAAAACAAAAAGCAAAGCCAGCAGCAGCCAGATTTAAACCTCTTCCAGGAACTGTTAAATTCAAGTCTGTCACGCCAGCTACCATGGGAACCTGTTCGACAGTTACCATGGTAACTCCCAGTCCTAGTTCTCAGGCCTCCTCGACCTTGCCAGCTACCAGCACTCAACCTGTGGTGCGAGTCATTCATGTCCCGGGAACAGGAGGTGTTGGCGTGAGCAAGCCAGTGGTTGTCATGACAACAGGTCTCACCAAAACAACAGTTGCAGGTGTTGTACCTGGAGTAAGCAGTGCGGCCAGCTTAACAAAGACAACATCTCAGGTAAGCAGATTGTTGCTGTTCATACAAAAGGCTTTTAATAAAAATAGATAAATTGACTTTTAGAGGAAACACAATCGACCATTTCCAAGTTAAAAACTCTCACTTTTAAAACAAGGCTAAGTGCAAAACCTCTTTTAGCTGGTAAAAATGAGTTTTATTTGTGTGAAAATAAAAAACTCATTTTCAAATCAATGACTTGGAGCAACTCAGAAATGGCCTTTGTAAGGACAGTGACAAACATTTGAAAATAAACATGACATTGTAAAGAATTCCAGCTGGTAAGAGGCTAACCAGTTGACTATTTACAAGGTTGACTGAGGAGTTGAACGTGGGACTTCAGAGAACAAATCCAGCTAGGGGCTAGGGCAGGGATTGAACTTGTTGCCTCTGGATTGCGATTCCAGCACTGTAACTGCTTTGCCATCCTAATTGAATTATGCAGAACAAGGGAGGTGCTGTAAATAAAGCCTTAAATCGTCTGGTAAAAAGGCAAATTATGCAACTTTTCCAAATTTTAACAGTGTTAACAAGTGTGAAGAAGTTTGTCAAATTTTAACCCATCAGGCCCCAGTTGTTCAAAAGGAGGATAATCCGATCCATCCACTGCATAAATCTCTATCCAGTGGATAACTCAGTCGGTTTTCCTAATACTTATCTGCTGGATAATGATTTATCTGTTGGATAGTGCTATCCAACATTTTAGCAACCGGGACCTGATTATTGGAGAAATATTTTGAATGAATAATATGAAGTCTTATTCATTGCAATCTTCTTGTTATTGTTGATCAGCTGACTCAAAATCCTTCAAGCAACAAGACTGTAGCCTCGACATCTACCACTTCATCTTCTCTGTTGAAACCCAAAGTTTCCAGTGCAGTAACTCAAGCAGCACCAGCAGCATCAAAAACTGTTGTCATGACAACACTAGTAGGTGGGACAAAGAGAGTGGTTCTCTCCGTCCCAGCTCCCTTGCAGCCTGCTCCAACGGTTTCTGCCCCCACTACCTCCTCCCAGGGAATTGTCGTCACTAAGGCACAAGGTAAATGGTTGAAATAAATCACCTTTTTAGTTCTGTTGTGCTTTAAAAATTATTGTATGGCTATTCAGTTTTAATATGCAGCTAGGGTTTTTGAGAGGTGATGTGATCAACATGTCACAAGCACTGGACAAAGAAAAATCGGATCATTTTACCTTTCTGGGAAACTGCCCACCTACCCCTCCCCTAAGCCAACGTAAACACTTACTTCTCACTCAGGGCAAAATGCTGGCTTAGGGGAGGGGTAGGTGGGCAGTTTCCCAGAAACGTAAAATGATCCCCAACAAGAATTGAACCCATGATGTTCCGTACACCAGTCGGATGCTCTAACCACTGAGCTACAATGGACTTTTGGAGAGCTGGACTATATTCAAGGTTCATGTGTGACATGCATACTGCTAGGATCAGCAATGTTGAAATTGTCATGTGTGTGGTGATAAAGAATGATGGATTTTACTTTAGTCAAACCCTGTTTAATGATACAGGCACTGAGGAGGCCGTAGAAAGTGTCTATATTAACATGGTGTCCATATTAACAGGGCTGTCATTAAGAGCCGGGGGCCGGGGATTTTCTGTGGCTATTATGAATGTGGCCCCCAGCTACTTTCATTTGAAAATGGAAGAAAAATAAAACCAAAAGAAATCCCTACCTGTTTGATTCCCCACCTTCTTGGTGTATTTACCTGGCAACTTGAAATCTTAGTTACAACCCTGGCATTAACCCTTTAAGTCCCAATAGTGACCAACAGCAATTTTCTCCTAACGATATCCATACATTATCATGAGATGAGGTTATGAGAATTAATAAAATGATCATGTAGGAGAAAATACTTTGATCTTTTATCAAATTCTCTTAACTAATTCTTAAAGGAAATGTATAGAGATCAGTTTGGAGAATTTGTACATGTATATTGGGGCTTAAAGGGTTAAGCTGGTTGAATGTAGAGAAAATGTAAGGGCTTTCTTCCCCCAGGGGAAAGTCTGTCTATAATAATGAGGTGTCCATATTGAGCAGGTGTCCCTAACCCTGTCCCTCCATTCAAAGTTGGGGTGTTTGTTGTTTTCTATAGGTAGCTCAAACAGCACAACATTGCATGGAGGGGATGGGGGAGGAAAAGCTATATTTTCTTCTTTTGAAGTTAGTAAAACATCAAAAAGCCCAGTTTTGGGCAAAGTGTCTCAACTCACTTTGTCACCGATTGCAGGTAAAGAAAATCCTTTGCACGCTTTAGAAATAGGTCCAGCTAAAGACCAAAGTCCAAACACAGAACTTTTTAAAGGAAGCTTTTTTAATAGAACCCTCTTTTTACTAAGCTATGAAACAAATTATTTAGACCTTAGAATTTTTAGTTTCAGTCTGAATTACAGTTTTAAGTACACAAAATATGGGATTTGCAATAGAGTACTTGAAGAATTTTACTCATAGGGATTAAAGGATTAACAGTTTAGTAATTACCTTTTCAAAGGCTGCTGGACTTTTGTAGTTGATCTATTTTTTTAAATATATTTTAGGTGTTGGATTGACTACCCTTGCTGTCACACAGTCCACTTCTAAGAAGGACAATAAAATTGCTCCAGTTCTAACCACTGTCAACATAAAGCCATGTCCCACCCAAATAACACCCAGTCTGTCTGCCCCAACTGTCACCACGCAAACTAGATCAAGACCCCTCCCAGCAATTCTTCCTGCCCCACCCAAACCATCGAGCATGACACAAGCACCATCAAGTGTCACCGCTGCCTCAAGCATCAGAAAGCTTCCTACCATCTTACCAGCACCAGCCAAGAATGTAGCTGTCATTCCAACTGTCTTAGTTCCCATGGCAACTGGTGTGGGTGCACATGCTGGTGCGCAACTGCAGTCATCAGTGCCGCTGGCTGTTAGCACCACCATCTCTGGTGTAGGGATGCCAGTTCTGAATGATGTTACATCACAGCAGTATCCATCTACTTCAGAGTTGGGTTTGATTTCTGCTGATCAGAGCAACCACAGTTCAGTTATGAACGAGAATAGTGAATTATCGGAAGTGTCAAGCTCAAAAATGCCCCTGGTAAATGAACCAAGTTGCGTGCCTGAAGGTGACAATAACACATCGTCTGAAGATGATTCTCTCCTTATGTGCTCAGAAACAATAGACAACAGCTGTAGTATCACCGAGGCCCCATCTGCTGTTGATTTGTTTACAAGTGTGGCAGAGAGCACACCCATTAAAGACCAAGCTGAAAACAATGCAGTTGATCTGTCACAAACGTCATTAGATTCAACTGAGGAACATGAAGCGACTCACAAAACAGGATTAGGCCCATTGTCTTTGCAAGATATTGAAGTATCTGTCTCTGATTTAGACACTGAAAATGGAGTGCAGAAAGACTTGTTCATTGAAGCAGACTCTTGTGAAAATCACACCGAGGCATTTGCAGAATCTATTGAAAATGTCACAGTACAGAGACTGGATGTTTCTGGGGAAATTTCTGATATAGCAGTGAGTGGTTTGTCTGAGGAAATCTATACCGAATCAGATGTGGCTGATCTTGAAGAAGAGAAGGATCACAGACAGGAGGAAGATTCAGATCAGAGCTTATCATTGGGGGAAACTCATTGTCATGACAAAACTGTGAGTGTAAAAGATGCTGAAGATGGGTTGCCTGTGGAGAATCCTGGATTACCTGTGCAGAATGCATTACAAATAATTGAAAGTTTTGTAGAAAGCATGGAAGCAAGCTCTGGAGGTCAAGTGGATGATTCGCAACTTCCAACCCACAATTTTTCTTTAGGATTTGCTCAATCTTCTAGTTTGCAAAATTCGTCTCTGCCTGAAGTTCCTGGAAATACCTCTGAGAAAGGAAATGTAATCTGTGAACAGCTAACAGCTGTAGCAGATACTGTCAAAAGCCTTGGGGAAGGTCAAAACTCAAACCTTTTAACAAAATTTGAGGAAGAGAATTGGGACTCTTCAGATCTGCCTATTGATGTCTTGTCTACTTCCACAAGCAGTTCAAACAGTGCTTCAGAGAGTATCGAGTTGACAGAGAAGGAAATCAAAGCTCTTGAAGCCTTCGGTAGCATAAGAACAAGTGGAAGAAAAAGGAAACCTCCAACATCTCTTGATGTGTCACCACCAAGGCAAGTCAGTGGCTGGGTTCGTGGTGCTCTCAGGTATGTAACTATGGCTTGTACATTCATTTATCTGTTGAAGTTAATTCTGTCAACAGCACTTTAGTGGTAATGGTGGTGGTAGTGGTAGTGGTGGTGATAATATATGTGGTATTTTTATGTAGTAGTAGCAGTGTTGTCAGTGGAAATGGTGGCAGTGAAAGTGGCAGTAGCAGCATTGGCAGCAGGTGTAACAGCCCAATGGTAGCAGTGGTGGTAAAACTTGGCATTATCTGAGAAGTGCATGTAATAATGATATTAGAGAGATTTAGAGTCACGTATACGACAAACAGAAAACATCATATGCATCATTGAGAATTGTTCTTGAAATAGTAAAAGAGCAGATAAAAACACTCCAAAACAATTCTTATGGATTCAACTGGTGTCAAACTAAATGGCATGTAAAGGGACAACTTGGTCACACGTTACAAATTCATGTTCGCCATTTGCCAAAAAGTGAGTTGTAAATCTCTTGACCATTGCAGGTTTGGTATAAATAAAAATAATATGACGTGGTAAAATGAGATAATGAGATACCAAGTTCTTGGTTAGTCAATATTCATTTTCTTGAGCCAAGCACATTTTAATAGTTTAATATTGTTCAGACCCTCTGAGGTTAAATCTTTTGAACCTGGCACTCTTTTGATGAAAGGTATACTGGTCCAAGTACTGAATGCAGGCAGTGCCTATATTGACAATAACTTTATTTTATATACCATGTTTTGCAGTTTGCTGCAAAAGGTTGCTAGTTATCGTGGACAAGGAAGACGGAAAGGTGACTTTGGCGCTGCTTCCTGGTTCCTCAAACCAGGTACCTTATAAATACAAGTCTTCTCCTTTTTTTTTTTTCTTCTCCCCAAATACAGTACCATGGGAGGGGAGGTATGGTGCTTTGGTACAGTAAAACATCAAATGTCAGATCAAGTGTCAGTATTTAAGTCTTGGCTGCATCATTAAGGTATTTTTTCCAATCTTCAATGCTCTGACTCTCTCCATCCACTTGTAATGATAAGTACCAGACTTATCCACATATAACAGCGTGTTTCCATGTTGGGGACCATCATGCAATTTTTTTTTGCATCCTGTTTGGAGGGAATTATAGGGTCTAGAAATAATCTTAGAGGCTTAATACCACAAGAGCTGTGCCAAGCTAAGTGGATATCCTGTGGCTCAAGTAGTAAAATCCTTTGTTGTTGTGTCAGTAGTGGTTTCTTTGCTGGACCTCAATCCTTTCACTACCAATACTGGCAAAAGGAAATATATTTCTAAAAAATAACACTTTTGCCAAATCCTAATATTTAACCCTTTAAACCCTAAGATCAAAACTTGAATTCTCATTTTTTGCCTCATTCATTTCTTACAAAAGTAGTGGAAAGAAGATGATGAAATCAAGCAAATTCTTCTTGTGTGATCATGACTGTAATACTCATAACCACTCTGTTTTACAAAGCATTGATATTACAAGGAGAAATTTGATTCTGATCACTCTTAGGGTTTAAAGGGTTAAATAGTGCTATGCAAAAGTCCTGCTAAAAAGGTTTCATTTGAATTGTAACACCGTTAGTATTTAGTCCACAGATGCAAAAGTTACATGTACAGTGGGGAGTCATCTAAGGATAACAGATTTTATAGTAAACTTGTTCTCCAGTATGACTGAAAAAGTAAACCAGTTCTCTCCCAAGAGATTACTGTCACATTGTAGTTCTTTTGACAAAAAAGAATGAAATCCTATGTGGTATGACCCTTCAAGTGATGGCTACTGAGCAGTACTTTCTCATAGAACAAGAAATTTGTTATGTTGTTGGCCAAGAATTCCTGTTTACTTCTAACATGTTTTATTATTGGCAATTCCTACTTACAGTTGACCCAGTAGATGCACCTGGCTACTACAAAGTCATTAAAAATCCCATGGATTTTGGCACGATAAGAGTTAAGCTAGAGGTTAGTCAAATTACTTTTGAGTCTTCTTCTTCTTACAATAATATTACAACACAATGGCACCATTTTTATGATTATATTATTTTCAATGTACTTATTTTTTAAGTTGTATTTTATCTTTGGATGTAAGGACACACCTTGTGAACATGACTTAGAATACTTAAAGTTCTAATTGTTGTTACATAAAAGTAATTTAAAACATCTGACTTATCACTCATGAATGCTATTTTCAGACTGGAAAGTATCAGGAGTATTCAGAATTTCATGCTGACATGATGTTAGTGAAAACAAACTGTTTAAAGTACAACCCACCTGGGCATGATGTGCGACAGGTCAGTGCATAATAATACCAGTATTAGATTCTGGGAAGCTAAACTTCTCACCTATCCCACCCACCCTCAAGCCATTGTTAACATTAACTTCTCATTCAAGGCAAAAAGTTGAGTTATGGGAGTGGTAGGTTGGCTGTGTCCTAGAATATTTTACTGATCCACTGTTTATTATACATCATTCTAAGCTGGTTGAGCAAGTTGAAGCGATGCTTGTGTTGTAAATGGCTACCCAAAAGGACAAGATTGGACTGGCTTGCCTGCTTTGGATTTTCTGCTACATTTCCCACCTAGGAAATACTTTTTAGGCCTATGTAATAAATCCTTTATCATTAATGTTGTGTAAAGTTCTGGCCTTATGGTTGCAGGACTGTGAGGAAGTTTTCCGTTTTTATGAAACAGAGTATGGGAAAATGTTGGAAAGATGGGAAAAGGTAATTTGAATAAATAAATTAATCAATAAATACATGGATATTTGGTGCTTGATTGAATTAGATAGAAAAATATAATCACTCCACTGTTAAAATAATTCTGGCAGGTTTTAGCTCTTAGTTCACAAAACAAGAGTAACAAACCAAATATAGCTACAGTGAATCAGGCAGTTGGTCAGGAGTCACTTTGTCTTGTGATGTCATCTTGCTATCTACCCCTCTAAAGCATATTGCCCATGGACACCTCCAGGAGCAGTATCTAGGGGTGTGTAGGTGGGTTTAATCAGGTGCCCATGACACCCGCATCTTACTTTCATTACTCCTCTTCATTGTTACCGCCATTATACTCTTTTTAGAAAGCTAGTTAACTAACTTAGAAAAAATGCCACTCATACAATAGTGAACAGCTACTAGTAGTCTGGCACCATACAAACAACTTATTGATGGACTCAAGCAAATCATAATATTGTTGGGAACTGCTATAATGTGCCACCCTCACCTCCGAAATGATTGTGATTATATTATAAGGAACGTTGCTGATATTGTTCGAGTGAGGCTTTAATAGAACCACTGTAATTGAAAATAAGGGTTAATCCCTGATCAGTGATTATACTGTTGATCCACGATAACCTGGGTGTAACTTTCATTTTAATTACTAAACAGCAATTGAAAACCTCACTCATAATATTTTACCATTAATTTTGAAACTTGCTGCTGAAGGACAATATACACTGTTCCTGATTATTTTTGCCCTTGTCATTAATTTTAATTATAATCAATAGCCTACTGTCATAACAGATATTTGATTCTCAGGGCAACAACCACTTTTTTTTTAAAACCTGTCCCTGTTAAATAGGCTTGTAATGACCTAGGTTTGTAGTCCCTTTACAAACATTTCTTATTTTTGTTAACTGCTGCATTTCTTTATTTTATTTCAGTGTCATGTTTCCCCCGCGAAGAAGCCAAGACTTACAACAAAGTCAGAGACCTCTACATAAGATGTGTAAATTCTCATACGCAGTTTTACTATTTTAGCTTGGTTAGAAACTATGCATGAAGATATGCCTACAAAATGTAAAGAAAAAAATGTACATTTTGTATATTGTGACTACAAAAATTATTAATATTAATGGTTAGTGTCATACTTCACCTTTTAACACCATGCTCCAGAATGACCTCATAGAATTTACAGTCATGTGATTAATGCATGATAAAAATTCGCCAATCACAGATCAGAAACCTTCCTTCTTGCACACCATGAGCAAACCATACCATCAAACAGTTGGAATTGGAGCCGAAAGGCTTAATCAAAAATTTTAATCTATAAGTGAAGGACTCATGCCTAAGATGCTCTCTCCCCCGCAGAAGAGCCGGCTCCCATATCACAGTAAAAATAGCAATAATCGAAAAATTAAAAGAACGCGCAGGGGTGACGATTGGAAGAGGGCTTCCTTTTCCATTCTCCCCAGCCTCCCCACAACACGAAGGCCTCTGCGGAGGAGAGAGCCTAAGATGTAAGAGTTGGCAGGTATACTTAACCCTTTAAGCCCCAATATCCACATACAAATTCTCCAAACTGATCTCCATACATAATTTCCTTTAAGAATAAGTTGAGAGAATTTGATAAAGATCAGGGTATTTTCTCTTTGGTGAGCATTTTATTAACTCTCATAACCTTTTCTCTTGCCAATGTATGGATATCGTTAGGAGAAAGTTGATGTTGATCACTGTTGGGACTTTAAGGGTTAATCACCTTTTCTAATATTTAAGAAAGAAAAAGCACTCGCTGGCTAATTGAGATGAGTTTTTAAGAATTTTACATAAATGCCCTTATAAGGAACAAAAGTACACTGACTATACCTTTGGTGTTATAGCCTGCATAGCAGCCAGACTAAGACCTAGATAGAGAGCTCTGTACAGTCTATATTGGAGATTTAGACTGTCTGCAATGTAGGCTATGAGGATGACACTGTCGTCTACTCTTCAAATTCTATTTAAGGTCTCTGTCTTTGTGTCCCTTTGCGAGGATGTTATTAAGGTCTTGTTTTTGTCATTAATGTAAGTTCTTGGTGTTGTCATTAACCCTCTTGTACAGATAATTCCCCTTCAGACTGCAACAGTGTTGTAAGTTGTTGTTCACTGCACATAGAAGGCAATAGCCAACCAAATTGTACAGCATAAACAGTCAAAACTTTTTACAGGCATCTTTGTGGGTCAAGAACCTCCTAAGAGTTAAGTTCCTGTTTGTTCCTCAGCCATCTCTGTAACCCTCTTTAAGATGGAAACCTGTCCAATATTTGGACGCTTGGTGCTGGTCCCAATACTTAGAGAGGGATCATTGTCAACGTTTCCATATTTTTAACATTATTATTATTGTGTATATTTTTCATCAGAATGTGTTAGTCTGCTCTGTTCAACAAGCAAATAAACAGTGTAGGAAATCTTGAGATTTCATGATTTTTCTCAATGCACGCAATGGGTTTCAACTTGAAAAGGAGGTTGGGGTGTCATTTTGAATAGCCTGCGAATACAGCCGTTTCTCCTTGCTCCTTGCTACTAGGGATGTTTCACCAGGAAGAAGTCTGTGCCTGAGCAACAGAAATTCCATACTGATGACATAATTCAATGTTTACATAATAAATCCGGTTGTCATGGTGTTCCAAATGTAAATTTGTTTGATTTTAAATAAATAAATAAACCAGAATCTGGATAGATTTTACATCATCAGTATGGAATTTCTGTCGTTGAGGTGCAAACGTTCCTCCTGGCAAAACAAATCTAGTGTCAAGGAGCCAGGAGAAACGGCTGTTTTCGCAGGCTACATTTTGAATAGCAAATTCTAATTTAACAGCATGTAAATTTGATGGCCTGCAATTCAGTTACCCAGCTTACATTGTAAACCTACCAAGGTACACCCCCCTCCCCCCCGCCCCCCCCACACACGGGAGAAAGCAAGGTGGAGGATCCTCAGTTATTATATACTAGAATTTAAGAAGTTTCTCAGCTGTCAGACTGTTCTAACGGTTCAAAAGCTTTTTGTTCACCCTGCCAAAAACATAAAGTTATTATTTCACCAATTTACTCAAGGCAGCCATTGTGCTTGTTAGTCACCACCTCACCAAGTAGCAAAACTTTGGTGCACTCTTTAGTTTCCTGATATTCTGTCAGAAAGGTAGTCAAAGGACATGAAACTTACCATATGAATGGCAACTGGGTTTTAGGACTTTAAAGATGTCTCCCATGCCATTCTTTCAAATTCAGAAAGAGGTTTAAGTCGCTTTATTACAACTAAAAGGAATGTTGTTTTTATGAAACATTTAACTGTCTCAGCTGATGAATAACCCGACCGCCCTTCATGTTCTGCAAAAGATAATAAAATTTGCACAGATTTCAGGTAAGATTGTTCACACTTTATTTCTCTTTTAGCACTATTCATTGGTATGTTTTAAAGTCACACGCTGGTCACACCAGTTCCACTAAAGAAGTTTTAAAACCTTTCAGTGTGTAAAGAAAATGGTAATTAAGAAGTGAATTAAAAAACGAAAAACAAGTCACAAATAAAATTTGTACTTTTCTGTTACCCATTAACAGGAAACATTGAGAAAAAAAGATAAAAAATCTGTAGAATAAATTTCATGTAGAAGCTTAAATTATCACACTCTGATATAAAAAAATCTTATATACAAATTTGCCTTTTCTAGTAGGCATTATAAAAATTTTTTGTGTTGTCCAATTGCACTCTTAATTTTTTTTTGTTAAATTATGCATCTTTTTCTGCTATGGCTTCCTTGTCTTCATCTGATTTGTTGACTTCTGCTCCATCGCCATTTTCTGAGGCTTCTTGTTTGTCCTTAGCTGGCTTGACTTGCTGATTTGAACTCCTTCTCTTGTCACTCTTGGATTTCTCGCCTACCTCTTCTTCTAGTGGCTTCTTCTTGCTTCTTCTTGTCAGCTGTTTGTACCAGTCTTTAGGATATTTAGAAATGTTGTCCATATACGTTTCATTGATTTGCCATTCATCCTCCTGTGGGAAATATTTCACTATGAGTGCAAATGCACATGAACAGAAAAAACATTATTTAACCCAAATTGTCACCACAATGCACCAATAAAACTAGGCAGTAATGGCAAAAGACCTAACTGTCACCAAAATGCACCAATAAAACAAGGAAGTAATGGCAAAAGACCTAACGGCGTACTTCAATACATTTAAATAGTTAAAACTTAGGATTTTTCCACTCTTGACAGCTGGAGCCACCTTATAGCAGCACGTCACTATGAACAGGCCGGGACCCAGCTTAGAAGTGCTGTTCCATAGCCTTCATTTGAAGTATAACATCCAAACTCAAACCTCTGGTCCACGGTTTACAGCTTAAAAAACAGGGCCACAGAGAAGCTCTGCTGTACTAATATTTGAAATGTAATACTTGATTACATCGTACCTACAAATTTTAAGTTAAAACTACCTTGTTTATCAGCAGAACTCACAAGCAGGACCACAAGAAATTACTGTGCAATGAAGAGAATTTTATTTCTTGATAAAATGTTGATGTTTTTCAATGTTTATAGTAGACAAGAAACACATCCTTACCCATTGAAGATGGTTGTAATGTGGCTCCTTTGATGAAATCCGCTTTAAAATAGCCTGCAGCGAAAACAAGTAGGAAAACAGTCTCATTATAATGTACTTCTGTCATTTAATCATAGGTTGCTCCAAAATATATCCATACTGCCCCCACAGGATTTTTTTTTGTTAAACCCTATCCCGCTGAAAAATTCCACAACCCATAAACCTACACTTTGTTTTAAAATTTTAAATGCAGCCCCTCCTCCTGTGAGTATTCCGCGACCCTCAATGGATGCCCTCTTAGGCTGGGTACGTATGTAAAGTTGAATTTCACATACGGTTGTTTCATGTTTTGAAGAGTTGGCCATGTCCCTTGTTAGTATTTAACACATCTTTATGTCGTTTGTGTCCATCCACTTCATGTACAGCTGTAGTCTTATGTCACTGTTTCAAGGACATGTCGCTTGTCAGAATTTTAACCTAACAGGGCCTTTTCATGGGGCTAGACAGTATGGATTGTTTCTGGTACCACACATTGTCTATATTGATTCTTCATTGTCTTTATTTACCTGGTTTTCATGGGTCACCCTCAAGAGTTCACGCTGTCGTTTTGTCTTGTTTAAACTTTTTGGTTCATGATTATTTCTGTTGTCAACTCTTCCACGTGTTCTCATGACAAATGACATCTTCTCCAGCAGTATACGGTTGTCTCGTTCAATAGTGGCCAGCCTTTCTTCCTCAACCTGAAAAGGAAACAAGACTGTAAAGTCAGCACTATTGTAAACATTGAAGTCAACATATTGGGTACCTTCAAAAAAACTGGAGATTTCAGTTAAAAAATTAAGACTGAGGTACTCAGCTGAAAGTCAAAATGCTAGCAACAATAAGCTTATTTTAGGGTTTGATGGCTTGGTAAACCATGAATTTGCCAGAACTGACACAAGACAGTCAATAAAATTAAACACGCAGAGGATAGTTTCCCAGCAGACCCTTGGGTGTTTGGACAAGAGACCACTGAACCACTTCACACTACATTGTACATCACTTTGATGGTAGTTGCTGTTTTCCATTCTCCCAAAGACTACAAAGTCAGAGTCATAAGAGTTCTTATAACCTTGTCACATGAAAAGAAAAAAAAACAGGTCATAACTGGAGTCATTAGCACAAGGGAATCAAAGTAGGAAAAATCAGAATGTTTCCATTTTCTTTCGACTCCATTTACATCTCCATCGCTTACGATCCAATGAAAACCAAATTGTTGACATCAGAAGCAGTTGGGGAGAGATAAACCAATCAAAATGCTCGTTCCCAGAATTTTTGTTTGATTTATTTCTTTCACCACTGCATATGACTCTGACAACTTAGCCTTCACTTGAAAGTAAGCAACGGAGTCATGAGGAGAGTCATATGGTGTTTTTTTCTAGGCTAAAACACTCTACGTTTCTGATTAGCCTAACCTCAACTCTCACCGCCATCACCAATTGAAACCATAGGCCTTAAGCTCACTTGTCTGAAAGAAGCTTAGTGCAACCCAGAGGTTACTTACATTCAACACAGGGTTAAAGCCAGCCATGCTTTGTACGAAGTCCCGTTTTCTATGGAATGCCAATTTTTTCTACTTTAAACTTAAGTTCATAAGAAATAATCAAAATGCATTTCATCACTAAATTTATTTTGTGCATAGGGAAACTGAAAATTTGAATAAAGAATAATGAAAGGGCAATTTTATCTTTAAATCAGTCTAGATTTTTTTTAGCGATAAAATCCTTGACAATACTACAGAATTTGACCCGTAAGTCCAGCAGGATATTTTTTTTCTGAAATCACCCATACCTCCTCCTCCTCTCCCCCCCACCCCCGACTTGCTCAGAAGTAAAATGGTTGGCCCCTAATATGTTACATGTCCTAATAGAACATCAATTCACACGGGAATAAATTTCACCATTCTTCTTTCAACCATTGTTAAAATGCACACGCTTCTAAGCAGACTTTTCATCAATAAAACATGGTCGCTAATAACAACGCTTACACCATTTTGCGACATAATCCAGCTTTTTAACTTGTCGGAAGATGTTAATAGGATTTCGTATTCTTGCAACTCTAAATTCTTTGTTCAGATTGCTAGCAGTCAGAAATATTCAATGAAGACAAAAACGCCATGCGACGATGTAAACTTGGAACAGAACCGCGAAACATATTCACAGCTTTAATTAGCAAATGAATGTTGAATAAACCCGGAAAAAGTTCAGAATTGTTTCATTGCAAGGCTTTTAGATCCCAGTCGAGAAAGAACAGTCACAAGAGCCAAATTATTACCTTTTTCAGGACAAACATGATGTAAAAGTGTATTGATAGAGTATGATCATTCTATTGCAGACTTTCGATGGGCTGAATTAAGTTTTGAACTTCAAGCCGTCCACTAATTTCACAGTTTCTTGACCAAAGAAAACTGATTAACTGCGCCTGCATCTAATTTGCTTCATATCATCCGATCACTCACGATTTCATCCAAAGATCTTGTTCTCATTTAGGACTTGATTTATTCTCGAAATCATTTCAATAACTTAATTCGATTTTGAAAAGTACTACATTCTCACTCAAAGAGTTTATACATATTGACACAGCAGCTATTAAGACAGTAGGCTTTGCCCGCAGGCGGCTTGAATCGATGGAAACAAACAACACGTTTAAGTAATAGTGAGAAACAATCTTCAAGCATACAATACCTGCAACTTTTTTAGTTTCAGATGTAAGTGCATATAGGTCTGAGGAGGTTTATTATCGATAACTGCTTTCGCTGACATCACCTGTAAATAAAAGGTAAAATAGGAAACGCGTCAGGCAGGCAGATGAGTTTTGACGGCGCACTCAAGTCTCGATCGGCGCGCCATGCCGCGTAAAACGCGATGAAAGAAAACAAACCTTTCTTCGGTGTGTATCGTATCTGCTCATGTCCCATCTTTTCTTCAGGAGCTTGTTGTTCGCCGGAGTTATAGGTTGATAAGCTCTGTGCATGATAACTGCAAATTGAAAGAAAACTCAAACAGAATAAAGACAACGGTCAGTCAAGAGTGTCTTGAAGTGAAGAGACAGGTTGCCTGTGGTAATCTGGCGTAGCTTGTTGCTAGGCAACTGCCAGGCGCTCTGCCAGGCAACAGCTTTCCCACAAGATGCTGAACCAACTGTGCAGTTGGTCAGCGTACATTAAAGCATGCGCACCTGTCTGTCAGCCATGTTGTTTCACCACGAGGAGAAGGACTCCGGAAAGATACGGCATTTGAGGAGTATACGGTAAACTGGACTTTTTAAAAGTCTGTTATTAGAGAAGATAGTAAATGATGCATTCCCGGATTTGAACAGACAGAAGTTACAATCATGCCTCGTTGTTACTACGAAGTCCTTGAAGTGGAAAGAGACGCCAGCGACGACGAGATCAAGAAAACGTATAGAAAACTTGCTTTGAAATGGCACCCCGATAAAAACGATAATTCTGAAGAAAGCACAAGAACATTCACAGAGATTCAGCAGGCTTATGAGGTACTCATCGATCCGCAAGAGCGAGCTTGGTATGACAAACACAGAGAGCAAATTATCCGTGGAGGAGATGACTATGTAGATAACAGCATAAACTTGATGAAATATTTCAGTGCCTCGGTGTTTTGCGGGTACGGGGACGATGAGAAAGGATTTTATGCAGTTTATTCAAATGTTTTTAGAATTATAGCTGAAGAAGATGCTGAGTTTACCACTGACAGCAATCTAGAAGTTCCGGAGTTTGGAACATCTTCGAGTGATTATGAGGAAGTCGTCCAGCCTTTTTATGCATATTGGCAGAGCTATGCGACGCTGAAATCTTACGTTTGGGTGGAGAAATACGACATCAGAGATGCCCCTAACCGACGAGTCCAGCGACTGATGGAGAAAGATAACAAGAAATTAAGAGATGCGGCCAAGAAGGAAAGAAATGAAGAAGTCCGCGCGTTAGTAAAGTTTGTTCGCAAACGGGACAGACGTGTCAAGGCATACCTAGAACTTTTGAAAGAAAAAGATGAAGAAAGAAAGAGACTAACGGAGAAAAAGAGACAGGAAGCCTTGCTAGAGCGAGAGAAGATGTTTGAACAGTACAAAGAAAAAAGCTGGGCTTCACTGTCTGGCCTCGAGGAGGACTTGGCCCAAATGAATTTGCATTTGGACAGTGAATTTGGTAAGGATGATGACGTCAATGACAGCCAATCGGATGACGAGGAAGAGGAGCAGTATTATTGCGTGGCTTGTGATAAAGCTTTCAAAACAGAGAAGGCGCTTGGAAATCACGAGAAGTCTCGGAAACATAAAGATAAGGTTGCTGCTATCAAGCGAGAAATGGCAGATGAACAAGTAGAGGATCTCGGCTTTGAGTTGGTGGACGACATAGAGCCATACGAAGCTGAGTATCTGAACAAGAGGCATTCTTGTGTTGAAGAGAATAGTGGGGATTTTGT
The DNA here is from genome assembly GCA_964035705.1 of Porites rus. Lineage (NCBI taxonomy): Eukaryota > Metazoa > Cnidaria > Anthozoa > Scleractinia > Poritidae > Porites > Porites rus. The sequence goes on from OZ038000.1 coordinate 5,613,579, forward strand.
GAGCGTTGGAGAGCTAAATCTGATGGATTCCATTGAACTATCCACGATGAGAATCAAAGGAAACAATCGTTATAAAGTGAAAGTACTGCATGAAAGAGGTAGAGCTCTGTCAGGGATTGGGGAGGCGGACTTGGAGGCCAGCTTGGACGAAAGAACTGTCAAAGATAACGGAGATGTTGACAGACAAGTGGGTGATGATGACGACTTTAACTCGGGAGAGGTAGATGACAAGAAAGGGAGCGAAAAGGGTGGAAATGCTGATGAGGGAGGTAGCGCCGAGGTTAACGATTGTGGACAAAATAAAGAAAACTTCCACGACAAACAATCTGAGCAGGCTACTAATGACGATAATGAGAATAGAAAATCATCACCAACAAATCAAAAGCCTGTTTCGGAGAACTCCAAGTCTGCGACGAACGCATTCAAGTGTAATGTTTGCCAAGCAGGATTTCCAACACGAAATAAGATGTTCCAACACATCAAGGAGCGCGGACATGCACTTAAAGTGGACGCAAAACACGAAGGTGATAAACCACAGAAACAGGAGAAGAAGAAAGGGAAAAAGAAACGTTGAACGCAGATCATTTTCTTAACACAAATGCCGTTTTAGAACATAATAATGACGTTTTATTAGTTCTGAGTGGTGGTCGTTTCTACTTTTAAGGGTCTTTCGGGTTCGCTGCATCCGGTGGTACAACAACAATATATAATTAAATTACTTCAGACGACATGTATCGTCACAAATCAACCCTAGAAAAGCCGATCAGTTTTATTGGCGTTCTTTACAGTATTCTAAGAGTTTAATCCGCCATAATTTCCATCGATAATTCTGTAGTAATCAGATGTTTATCTACAGTCTACGGGGTGCTAATGAACTGAAGACAAAGCAACAGGCCGTGCCAATCCAAGGCTTTTTGCTTGCTTCAGGTATACGCAAACTGTAGCGCTGCAAATATCCGGACACACATCAAATAACCAAATTAATTATATTGTCTCTTGGACTAATTGCGAAATTCCATTGTTTCTGAATGTTTTATGAAGATTAAGAAAGTATGCATATTTTATTTAATAAATTATTTATGTACGATTGTCGCTGCCTCTTTCCTTAACTCAAACTTGCAATATCGTGACTGCGTGACTTAATGTTGGTTCGCTTGAGCGCCTTCACCCACGATTATGACGCTACATCCGGCTGATTGTAGGATATAAAACGTAATTTGTGGTGCCAGTATTTTTGTTCCGTGGCTTGTTGCATGCACTCCCGTCACTATGGTAAAATAAACATTTGTTGTTGTTCTGATAATCTACAGTTATCAAAATAAACTTAACCAGAATTGTAGCCAAAGAAATCTCATGGCGTTTTTGTTAGCTGGCTGTATGCAACTAACCGATAACTGACCTTTACTTCGATGATAATTCGCTCGCAGAAGAGATTGACGTTCGGTTTACTAAGAAAACAAAAGGACATTAATGGAATTGGGTAAATAAACGTTTTGTTCTGCATAAATTCAACCTATTCCCTCCTTAATATCCAGCTGTTAGGGCAAGATTTTGTCTCCCTAGCTTTTAACTCTGAACGAAATCTAGCCGCGTTGTAGCCGGTCCACGCATCTGCAAGGCTAACGAAATCCTATGGTGCTGCTACAATTCAAATGGAACCTCTCTATTAAAAGTTTTGAATCGTGAAGGTTTATTGGCTTAGCAGTATTAATTTTTTTTGTCAATATTTTCTTTGGATACCATAAGGAGCGGAAAGGAATGGCAAACAAGAGAGAATGATGAGCCCTCTTGATACAATGAAACCTCGATATATAAACAAACCTCTATATAACGAAATCCTCGGTATAACGAACGATTTTCTTGACCCCAGTACTAGCAAAGACTGTAAAATATATTGAAAAGAAGCTCGATATTACGAAACCTCTTTATAGCGAACAGATTTTGCCAGCGCCTGTGAGCTTTCTTATATCGCGGTTTCACTGTATCAACTCTTTGGGGCTTGGCCTCGCGTCTCCTTTCGCGTGCGACTCTCGCGTGATTTTTCGCATAACTCCCTCGGGCCAAATGGAGAGCTTGTGCCTAAGTTATGCTGGATAGCTCCGACGCCAGCACGACAGGCATATATCGTCATCAGATAGGGTGTTTGTTCGCACATGAGAACGACGATTTCGGCTTTGCGATCCGACAACGGCGACGTCCAGGAAAACGTCGCTGAAAAAAAGACTTTGATTCGCGTCCTTTTCAATTTTTTCGCGATTATTCCAATTCGCCCTGTTACTTAAAAGAAGGGAATTTTGGTTGGAGCTGAAGAGAAGACCGCGCTCTAATTCAGACAGAGATGGTAGAATTTATCGCCTTGCCGTTCGGCCGTTCTCAAATAAACTTAAAATTTGGTCATTTCACGTCGTAGTTGTGTAGAGACAGCAAAGAAATGTACAAAAAAGTGTGATGCACGTGCAGAGTTATTGTTTTGCTCAAAAACCTATTGCTTTTTTGGCGTTCTCTTTGCCGTCGCCGTCGTAGTTAACGGAGCGAAACAGTGGCGGACGGCGGCGGCGTATTTAAATTTGACTTGCTCCAAATCTTCTCTCAGTCCTTTAGAATTCAACTCAAAAACAAAAAATTGCTAACATTTGACGAATTAAACGAGATGGAATAAGAGCGATCAAGTTTGAGGAACTCAAAATTCACTTTTAAAGTCCCGTTTTCGTACACGTCGCCGTATATCACGAACCTCGGGGTTAGCGATCACTGGTCACCACGTGACTCAATCTGAACACTATGTTTGCTGTATGTACTGCGCGACTCAAAGTTTGAGTAAAATTTCTGGAGACACTAAATGACACTGCTCGTATAAATGAGCTCCGCCAAAATTGTATGCGAATAAGTTGATGTTTTTCTAAATAATACAGACCTGTTCCCGCTAATTGACCTCCTGTGGTTCGACTCGTATAAGCGATCACTATCCAGTAGTGGCAATTTGGGTGGTCGCTTGCGAGAGTTTCGACTGTAGCTCGAAAGAAGCCTGTAAAAAAAGTTTCTTTTGCAGTTTAATTTCGATGTCAAATCAAAGGGTATGCGTATTTGCCGCTCCCCTCGTCCTTCAGCTAATTCTGCAGCAATTGGACCTAGTTTATCACGCGACAACCACTTGAAAAAACAACAGCAACAACACATTGCGTACATCTTATTTAGCCCACAAAGTACCGAAAATGTGCCCCTTTACTCTAGGAACTCACTAGCCTACGCTAACCTGTATTCGTTACTGGCGGCGTTTTTTTGCGGAGGAGCTAACCTGCAAAACGGGCAGTTTATGAGCCGAGCGAGGCGAATGCTGCATTTCGCGTGAAGCGTGAGACGAGGGTAGAGAAGAAATAAAAGGCGCAAAGCAAGGGAGGACTAATAGGCCGCAGGCTGAGGCCACGAGCGGCGAAGCGCTGCTCACGGTTTACCTGTCGTTTCGATACAAGTTTACTCAGTCGAGTTGTAAATTAATAGTTCCACGTACTTGACTTAAAGAAAAAAGAATGCCCACCCAAAATGTTTTTCTTGTTCAAACTATATACGGAGTGAAAGAAAGTTTTGTGCAATTTCACTGCTTGTGTTCGTCTCGAAACGACCGGTTTCCTTGCTCACAGGCTATTCCCCTTGGTATCTTGATAAATTGATCGCGGGAAAGTGCGGTCACTTACCTGGTTCACGCCTGCGGCAGAATGACATAACATTTTAAAAGTTATTATGTCGCATATGTTGCTTATGTCGCTAATGTGAACATCAACACTGACGACATTACCGTCAGTAAAAAAAAAAATTAGAGGGCTGAGAAGACTCTCCAAGGTTTGTTTCCCTTTATGTTGTTTCTTTTACAGAGACGACGGTATCTACGAAAGCTTCAAAACATTCTGTAGACCGTCAGACGGATTATTCTTTATTTTGTGGTCTTGAAGGTTTTGTCGTATAAGACAGCCGAAGTGTTTCTGATAGCAATTCGTCAAATGTCTACATGAACTTTTACATCCCTACCAACAACATCTTCCCCTGAAGCCGCCATATTGAAAATTGTGCCTGAGGGAGACAAACTTCGATAGTTTTTGAGACGCTCCGATTGGTTCTTCGTCGTTATGACGAAGGTTGTTCACACTTGTTCCTACCTTGCATAACCGAAACATAAAGACAGAACGACAAAAACATAACAGCAGAAAAGATCAGTTTCTCCCCTTATGTCGTTTTGCTGTTATAATGTCTTTATGTCAACTTGTTCACACTACAAACATAACGACACAACCACTTTCTTATGCCGTTATGTTTCTGTCGTAATGTCGTTTGTCGCAAGTGCGAACCAGTGAGAGGACATTTAACAACGTAAACTAAACATTGGGGATTGAAATTCTGAAAATTCCACGTAGCGAATGGAATGGAACTTTCAGTGTGCATAAATTGATTAAAGTAGACCTCATCCATTCGCAGTGTTATACATTCCGGTCGCATTGATACGGACCTTTCCTTTTTGGTTTCCTTTAAAACAGTAAGTGTGTGTCTCATATTAGTCCGGGGGGGGGGGGGGTACTCCCTTGTATGAGCCGTATAGGTATGTGCCGCCCCAAAGAGTAGGGTTTTTTTGCGCCGTTCTAGTCTGAAAACGGGTATCGGTTTTCGAGCGAACTACAGGAGTTTATAAACGAATTTATCATTTCAATTCCAAACGAGAAGAAAAGAAAGAGAAATATGCGAATTTGAAATGGATTTTAAGACATCATTTTCGTTGGTGTTCTGATCTAGGTAAGGATGACAATTTCTTAGAGGCCAGGGGCCCGTTTCTCGAAAGTTCCGATAATTAACGGGCCCGGTAAGCTGTCTCGGTTTCCATTAAAGATCGAGGTTTCAATAGTTTTGCATCTAACATGATAAAACTATCAGTTAACGAAACAAAATGCAGTAGTTTGCTGGCCAGGACCCGCGCTCTTATTCTTTTTATTTCGATTTGAATATTTGATTTCGGGCCCGAAAAGTTAACGGGACTTTCGAGAAACGGGCCCCAGGTCTGAAAACGGGTGTAAAAAATGACATTTTTTGGTCTAAAATAGGGTCAGGATTTGGAGAAGCGGGCGGCATACTCCCACCAAGAATTCCCAGGAGCACCCCCCCCCCCCCCCCCCCCAAACGGGATATCAGAAGATGGGAATGCGCGGAGAAAATCTTGCCCCAAACGCTATATCCAATTTGTATTTAATTTTTGGAGTTAAGTTAATAAACTTGGTCAAGAATTAGGTTGAACCAGCAGCAAACTGCATCAATGCTTGATTGAGTTAATTCGTTTATTCTACTTATAACATTATTACAGCTAGTTCCACTTCATTAAGTTTCTTCCACCTTCTAAGGACAAAAATGTATCCCAAAGTTAACATGATTATTAACCTATGTAGCTGTTCAGAGGAAAACGCTTTATACCAATGAGATATAAGTAAATTTATACAAAACATGCTTTTTTTATCAACATGTTAAGAGGAGAAACTAAAGAGGTGCAAAATTCATACAGTTGAAGTTCTCAAAGCGGTAAGTCACACAAAATAAGGGCTTTCCTGAAAAACCCGCATGAAAACATCAGTGGGAGAATTTTACTCTTCCTTATACAAAAATCATTCCTGCTAGTGGCTACCTCATTGGGCAGAAGCTTTTTCTGCTGCTTAAAAGGGCTTCAACTGTATGAAAGTGAAGGGTTTCAGTTCTCGTCAGCATGCAACTTGTTCTTATGACAGTCCCATTTCCTCCAGTGTTCGCTGTAGTTCACCCTCCTGTCAAACAAACAAAACCATATGAAGCACAACAATGTTCTCTGCCTTTTAAAACTTGATTTAAAAATCAAGCCTAATTCTCAGGTCTCCGATTCCTCCTTGCCCACACAGAAAGACAATTGTCTTGGGATATGACAAGGTAAGAGGAAAGCACCAACTTGAAGAACCTGAGAAAATAGCCAACATTTTGTGATGCCACCACTGGTTTTTCCCACAAAATGATGTTTGAGAAATGAGCGCAGAAATTCCATACTGATGAGGTGTCACTACCAAGAACTGGGAAGTCTTTCTTATGGTTAAATCAAAGACTCGTTGCATGACTAATCATAAGCACTACCCAGATCTGGGTAGTGACACATCATCAGTATGGAGTTTCTGCGCACGTTCCTCTGATGTCATTTCATGGGGAAACCACTGGTAGCATTGCAATATGGGCAGATTTCTCAAGTCTTGTGTAGCTCCCCCTTCCCTCTTTATCACAAAGGGAAACAATTAAGCCTGTGCCCTTTGGACGCAATTAAGTTTCAGGTCTGTAATTATTAAATTAAGAGCTAAATTTGTAGCACATGTTCATCTGAATTCAAGGTACACTTGCATATTAGTCACAAAAGCAATAAAGCTCTTTAAGATGTTACCATGTGAAGTGTGAGAGCACTACAGTCGACTCTCTCTTAACGGACACCTCTATAAGACGGACACCTCTGTAAAACGGACACCTGGAGTTGGTCCCTGCCTTTCTTTACTTCCTTTTATTTGACTCTCTATAAGACGGACATCTCTCTAAGATGGACACTTAGTGCGGGTCCCAAAGGTGTCCGTCTTAGAGAGAGTTGACTGTATGGGTAAGAAAATCTGTTTATCTATGGATCCAATAAATTTTGGTTCAGACAAAATCATCTGTACGTAATACATACATATGTCTGGTGTCTGTCCGTACGTACCTCCACCCCTTCATGTAAGCTGGGGTGAAATGTTACCTTTCAAGCACCCCGCATGTTTCAGTGGTAACTTGCATGGCCACCCAGACTTTAAGGGTTGATTTCCACTGTCGCATAACTTTTTGTAAAATTTACGCATGTTAATGAAATAGAGACAATGTATAAAAGGCCACACATAAACGTGAAAATTGAGCGAGGTTCACCTTTTATGTTTATGCATGACCTTCCATACATTGTCTCTATTTTATTCATATGCATAAAATTTACGTGAGTATGCACGAAAAAGTTACATAACAGTGGAAATCAACCTTAACAGAGAAAAAAACAACAACAAAGCCGAGTTACTTGGAAAACAGAGAAAGAGCTACAACCAGAAATAAAAAACAACGGGGAACAATTTAGTTGGAAGAAAAACATGAAAATTTTATAGTGGCGGTGAGAAAATGAGAAATTCTAGTGGCCACCACGGTAAAAATAAGCGAGAGTGAAAAAAAAAGTGAACAGGAACACATAAAACATTTCCTCCATAAAACATATACCTAGGAAGTTTCTGGAAGTTTTACATTGTAGTTGTGCAACACACTGCCAAAGAAATGTAAAAAAAAAGTTTACTGCACGTGCAAAAGTGTTTTCTTGCTAATTAGACCTATAAATTGTTGTTGTTTTTTACTATTCTTGTTGTCTTCACCGTTTCTTTAGCATTACATAATTTTATATTTTGTTTGAGTAAACCATAAATATTGAAGAGAGCTTAGCTTTTAGCCCTGGCTAAATCTATATATTATACATTTAATATACTCTGAGAGTTTTTTTAACAACATTAATGTAAATATACATTTTTTTTCATTTATTTATAAATTTACTGATATTGACTTTATTTTTTGTATTTTTTCTATTTCCCACTGTTTTAGTTTATTTACATTCATCAAGGAGTCGTTCATTCCTGGTTAATTTAATAGTTTTATAGTATTTGATGAAAAACTCATATCTTGTTCTAGGTCAGGAGAGTTGTTCAATAAACCTTTGTTCGAATAAAAAACAGACAATCAGAAAACAGCAACATAAAATGTTGATGGCATTTAAGTGAAGTAGTGACCTATGAGGTTATGCATCAACTACACCAAATGGTGGCAAATCCAGACCTTCAGATAAGGGCGGGGCCTGGTCATATATACAGACCCTGAGATAAAGGGGGCGTGTGATCTAAAAAAAATGCTTTTTGGCCCTTTGGGCCTCAGTTTGGTCTAAAAATAAGAGGGGTCCAGGGGGTCCCTCCCCTGCATCTGCTACTGCCAAATAAACCTAGGGTCAATTTAATAAACCTTACTATAATATTACAAGTGTAATTTACAAGTGTAGCTATTGTTTTTATACACTAAAACAACCGTCCCACTTGTAAATTACACTTGTCAAAGATTTAGAATATTGACCCCTGGGTTTATGCATAATTTACTTGACAACAAATGTCATGTTCAACTTTATTGCTGTTTCTTGTTTGTCTATGTATTAGCAAACCCATGCAAATAAGAATACAGAGTTAGTCCAAAGCAACAAGGTTTTCTCCTTGGTCTGCAGAAGTGAAGATAGTGGAGCAAGATGTTGAAGAAGGATTTCTAACAAGAAGTGATCAGGCCAAGCCCATTTCTTCCAGCGTTCGCTGGAGCTCAGCTTCCTGCAGAAGAAAATGACATGGAGAGGTACAAACAGTGATAATTTATGGTTGAAAAAGTCATGTCAGACAAGACCCATTTTTTTCCAACGTGCTGCGGAGTTCAGCTTTCTGTGAAAAGTATGAAACGAAGGCACAGAGAAGGCTAAGAGCGTAGGCGGAATGCTGGACAAGAGAAGAGGATTTTCGTCAAGAGGTAGATGCACATTAACCCTTCTGTGAATGCAAGATATTAACATCCTCATCATACAGAAATCATATAAGGTCTGACAATTTGGGAGAATTTTGGCAAAAATAGAGGCAAACCCCTGTGTGAATGTTCAGGATTATGTCTGAAATGTACATTATAAGCAATGACTTCTTAAAATATTGTTTCATAGATTAGGATGTATCTGAATCATAAATATTATTAGAAACATTTAAACTCATTATGTGAATTTAATGACAACATAATTTTAATATTTTTTCTGGGGAAAATCTCTGTAAGAGAGTGGAAATTTAAATGATACAATATTATTTCTTATAATTATAATTATTGCTTAATGCTGACATTACATGCACATTCTATATCACTTGGTAATGCTGAGAATTTGTGCCAAGCAAGCAACAAATAGCAATGGTGACAGGCAAATAAGCCTTTTGATCAAACAATAATACTTGCAGAAACAGAGAGGCAAGAGAACAAAACAAAATTATGTAGTATAGCAGCCGTGAAATAGGCTGAAACAATTTTTTCCACAGTAAGTTCCAGGCCGTCTTTTATGTGGTGTACGATTATTAACTAAAATATTAAAATGTTAGTCTTTATGGTGTATGATTGTCAAATAGACACTTGAGTGGATGGTTAATTGATTGTAATTTATTAAATATACAGTTAATATGACTTACTGGTATCTTGAAGCATTTAATGAACATTTACTACATAAAATTAATCTTCAAAATTTATCTGTTAAGGCATTAGTTAATCCTGTTTTTATTGATAACACATATTTCTTCCAGATGTTACAGTTATTTTTAAGGATAGGAAACAGTGGTTACACGAGGAGATATTTATTGTCATGCGTTTTACTTCATAAATATCATGGGTGACAACTTACTCTTTAATTTTGGCGCGAAATTTCAGCATTAATTTATAATTTCAGATGTGAAATTACAAAATTGCCATGACAACCTTCTGTATGTCTCAGTGCCAAGATGGCGACAAAGTCTTAAAATGTTTTGAATGAAGACGTCAGAGCATTAAAAGACACTTAAGAACACCTGAACACATGAAAGAGCACATCAAGAGGTATTCTCATAGATTTTTGTCGAACAAATTCTGAAAATTCTGAACTTAGCCAAATTTAAGCTCTAAACTTTTAAGAGCGTGGAGTTCTCCATCTCTATCGATAAAACCAGCATAGTCTTGTCAAAAACAGTCCAGGATTGCGAACGCAATTCCTCATCCATGATATTAATAGGTAATCAAATGGTATAATCATGAAATTAGAGAATAATTTCACTTGCAATTTGTCCAAATCCTTATAATTTCCCTCGTCTAAAGGCTGGGGAAATTATTAGAATTTGGACAAAGTGAGTGTGAAATTATTCCCTAAATCACTAGTCACCATTTGATTACAAATACTAATCTTCAGCCTGCAACAATATTTTTTTTATTAAATATACAAAGAGGACAGGAAGGGTTAAACAAAAAAGGTTTCATAATTCATAATTTCAGCAAGGTCTGTAAAATGGGCTTGAATAACTTAAATTAACTCCCACTTTCTCTAACTGTAAATTTTCTTCATGAGACCAAAGGAAGTAATATCTTGATTGTCACACAAATTCTCTCCATTACTACCAAAGGAGATACACATATACGGAAGTGGTACAGAGAAAATTTAGGATGTTATTGGAGGTTTAAGATTGATTACCTTACGAAGAAAGGAAGTGATATCATTAAAAATATCATGTCTTTATTCTCACACAAATTCTCTCCATTACCACCAAAGGAGATACACGTATATGGAAGTGGTACAGAGAAAATTTAGGATGTTATTGCAGGTTTAAGATTTATTTCCATATGAAGAAAGGAAGTGATATCATTAAAAATATCATGTCTTTATTCTCACACAAATTCTCTCCATATCTACCAAAGGAGATACATGTATATGGAAGTGGTACAGAGAAAATTTAGGATGTTATTGCAGGTTTAAGATTTATTACCATACAAAGAAAGGAGGTGATATCATTAAAAATATCATGTCTTGATTGTCACACAAATTCTCTCCATTTATACTACCAAAGGAGATGCATGTATATGGAGGTGGCAGAGAGAGAAAATTTAAGTTGTTATTGGAGGTTTAAGATTAATTACCTTTGAAAGAAAGGCAGCATCAGAGGTATCCCTAAATGCCAAGAACTAAAAAGACTTTTTCAATGTGGCACAAATGGGTAAACCCGGCAAGAAGAGCCTCCTTTTGTTTTCTTCTTGAATGAGGTGGAGTAAAGGACTCTCTGCCTGAATCGCATCAAGCTTTTGAAGTCATGGCAGCCCAAACTTCTGGACTAGTCAATCTCGTTTTCTCTTGTCAACCTGATTTTTTTTCTAGTGTGACCATCTGTTTATTGTTAAAACCAATGATTCTAAATGAACCTGCTCAAGCAACTGCCTGGCTTTTAGGCCAGGGTCAAAACTGTATTCTAGCAAAATGCATAACAAGTTCAACAAAGATCTTACTCGATTCATGCAGACTCTTTCTTGAGTATGTCAAAATCAAGCAAGCAAAAGAAAGGCTCTGCTGGTGGAGTGAATTGGGTGGCAAACAACAAAAAATCACTTCATCCACATACACATAGTTTACCTCTTGTAGAAGATCTTGAGCTGAGATTGCCTTTAAAACATTTTTCTTGCTTGTTTCTTGAATTTCTCCACCAAGTATTAGCTCATCCAGCATAAAGTACGCTTTCTCAAAATTAAAGATGATGTCTAGTTCACACACCTTTTAACAAAAGAACCATTAACTCAAATTATTTAAAGGACAAATTAAGTTATAATAAAAATCAATACAGTGCAGATTTACAACCAAGAGAAATTGTACATACACTTCCAAAATACTTGTCAAGAAGCTCCACATATCTGTGAATTATTTCCAGTGTAAGAAGCTCATTGTCATCCTTTTCTATTGCCACACAGAAATATAAACTTGCATATCTAAGGATAAATTTTGTAAAAAATAATGTTATAAGTACATTATATACTTTTTGTTTGTTTGCAAGAGGGGTTGTGGTGGGGTACGTGCAGAGGCACTACACCAGTGCTGTTTGAAAAATAAATATCGTGCTTCCAACAACAATGTAAGTTAAAATGTGCTCTAAGGAAATGCCTCCAGATTGGAGTGTTAAAGTGACACTGTCAGCTGCATGAATCATTGCCTAAGGTTCAAGGTCGAGACAGCTTGATTTTCCAAACATATGAAACCTTTTCCATCAATTTTCCAAATGTACATAACAATTATTTGCTCGCCAATGTTACGGATTCATTTCTTTTGTTTTTTTGGTAAATGAAGGCGATTTCTCCTGCCCGGCACCTACGCGTTTCTCACCTCTTTTTTTCATGTTCCTTAGGATACTATTTTTAACCAAATATGATAAAACAATGTCACAAGATGAGTAAGAGTTTGCTCAAAAAGAGGTTTTCTGTAAAAGACTGAGGATCAAATGAAACACTAGGTAAGATTGAAGTGGATCTCTACATGTATCCAACGTGTACATTTGATTTCGGGTTGAGGTAAACACTTTTCAAACTAGCAAAAGTAGTGTCCAGGTCAGCGTGGTCCCATAGCTGACTGTGTCCCTTTAACTGGTATAAAACAACTTGTATACTGCACACTACTGCTTATAATATAAGCACCTCCCCACCCTCACAAACACACTGATAAGCCCTCTTGTCAGTCTTTCTTGCTTTAGCTGCGAGACTCTGAAAATGCAAGTGCTTCTATTTCCAGAACAGGTTGGTCCATGAATTATATTGCTTGAAAGCATTGATTACTTTGGAACAAGTGAATACTTCAGTGAAAACCTCCATGGTAAGGCTATAAACTGGTCGAGTAATGAAAAACTTTCATTGTATGCAAATGAAACTTGTGATGAGCATAGGGTTTATTTTCGGTGAAGACTGAAATGACATGCCATGTTTTTGTGTCTGGCAATGATGTAATTTTTCTCGAATTGAGGCCCTTGATTTTTGTGTATTTATACACGCGTACTCAATCATCGTTGAATATGATGGAAAAAGTAAATATCCTGAAGAATACTCGACTGTCAATAAAGTAGGAAATTGAAGTGAAGTGCCACACAGTCCTCAGAAATGGCAAGTATTTATGGCAGGTCAGCCAGGAATTTCATCAATCAAAATCATCTGGGCAAAGCAGAAATGAAAATTTTGTAGAGATCATTGCACCCTCTCCTTAGCTTTCCTCGGCCCCTATTAGCTCTGTGCCGCTCTCCCATAAAAGAGTCTCACAACTCCCTCAAATGGAGAGCCTCCTCGCAGGCTACTCCCAAACTTGGCCATTTTCCAGTTCTCATATTATGATCAATGTACATTTTTAATACAGTGCTGAATGTTTTTCACAAAGCATCGAAATTTATTGCAAAATTAAATTTAATCCATGAGTTATGGGCCTTTGAAATATTTTTGCTCACTAAATTCGCCATACGCGACTATCGCCAGCTGTCCCCGGCAGCTGTCCGACAGCGTGTAACATTTCCGCGATCATTTTCATGCTTTTGTGGGCAAAAACATCCCCATAACCCGACAAGATCTTATGCAATCATACCTTTTATACACGACTTTTAGGTCCTTATATTCCAGAAAACTACACATCTTTGGTTTTCGAGCGAGAACGGTGGTAATGAGGTCGCGAGTTATCTTCTTCTTTTCCTTTTGGCTGGAAGCAGTGTACCATTTCTGCAGCCTGAGTTTGCCTTGACGGCTAAAAAGCAGCATAAACTGAAACTAAAATCGAACAGAAAAAATTTAAATCGTCGTTGAGCGTACTGATGGGACCCAAAGATAAAAGAGTCCTAAATTCCTCGAGGGAAATTATATTGTCAAGCTCACCATATTGATTGTTCGGGGGTACTGTGGGCTTGACGGTGGCCAGCGGTAGTAACCGAACATGTGGAAACCTGTATGTATGCACGACTGATGTTGCAACCGGAAAATGCCGCTTACACCACAGGCAGACCACCCTCTGTTCGTGTGGCCGTTGGTTACGGCGGCTGCTGTATACAGATTTAAACCAAAATGTTCCAGCAAAATTCAAGCGAAATGTTAACTTAGTCATAAAGAAGGAGACTCCTATTCCTTCTTTAGTTCTAAACCGCCAGTCAAATAATCATCTCGCAAAATTACGCTTTTATATACAACTTGACAGATGACTAAGTTAACATTTTGCTTGACCTTCACTTGAACAATTGGGCTAAAATCTGTATTTTTTAATTTATTTTTTGGGAATAACAATAAAAAAGATGGTGCAAAAAAGGGTTCTCTACTCAATTCTTTACGCCAGGCTTCACAAAGGGCATAACGCTCATATAACATATAATGTAGGTGGTTACAGGAAGCACTTTCTTTGGATTGACAAGTGCGTTGTGTAGAGTCTGTAGAAGTGTAGGGTGTGGGTAATGAAATAAATTATGTTGAGCATAATAATAGATTGATAAATGAAACTGGCTAAAGTTTGTTTGTTTGGTGTTGGTGGGTGGGTATAAAACTCTGCAAAGACAACGTTTTTTCACAACGTTTTATTTTTTAAATGAATTTAATATAAAAAAGTGACAATTATTCAACCATGACACTGACTGATTTAAGGTCTGCTTAAAACGAGTAATGATAAATATACAGTTTTTTCTAGAATAACAAGAGAAAGACATTTTTGTAAGGAAGACTTGTAAAAAATGTTCAGTTTGTCTGTGTGATAAGGTATAGTGCTCTGATTCTGTATGAAAAAGAAAAAAAGGCACACAGTGGCTACATTGTATAAATTAAAACGTCACCCACTGTTAGTTTCATTATTGTATTTCATTGTGGCTGTCATTTTGATTTTACTAAAGGAGCAACTTTTTAGAAAAGTCGAGCAACTTGGGCAACTTTTAAAGAATTTTGGGCCAACTTTTCAGAAAAAACATTTATTATTGCACATAATGTAATACATCCGTGTTAGATACAATGGTATGTGCTAGTCATGACTCACGTATCATATTAGCCAGTAGTATTTTTGAAGTATTGTAAATAAGTCAGATGAGCTATAAATTAAATCCAAACTGGCCTCAATAACTAATGGTTGTCGTTTTGTCTACTGTTCTCTGTTATAATTATAACCTTTGAAAGGGTCTTTTTCAGAGAAAACTCAACTGCAGAATGTCATATATAAAACATGACATTGTTCGAATGCAAAACATTTTGATCAGAGGAAAAATCATGTTTATGAGAAAAAGATGGTTGCATTCACTTTATTATTTTTTTACCTGTCCTTGTCCATGTTTCTACTTTAAGGTAAATACAATTTCACTAAATAAGACGGGAAACGCTTCGGACATTTGACCTCCATTAGGTTAAGTTAAGAAGGTATTAATAGGAACTATCTTTAATGTGAACTTTAAAAACCTTTAAATTCAACTGCATGATGATAAATACTAAGCCTGCAAGCAAGCTCTCCATTTGGGCAAGAGAAGAGGGCCGTGTGAAAGTGGTATGCGTCTCCCTTCTCATGCCACTCGTGCGTGTACTTTTCACGATATCCCCAAATAGAGAGCTTGTTCACAGGCTTGATGATGAAATGCTACAAACTGGTGTGACGCGGACAACCATTGTCACTGTGGCACAGTGCAAGCCTAAAAATAAATTCTAAAAATTTCAAATGTATGAAATTAGTAAGTCTTTCAGGTGTATTGAGTGCTTTTCTGTGGATCAAGACCATGTGATTCCCTAAGCATGAGGCCAAAGCTGAGCTAATATGATTATCTATACTCATTTAACATAGATAAATAATTATTACTGCACCCTACTTTTCTCTACATAATGCCAGTTAATTTCTTATCATCCTCCTTGACCAGAGCAAAAAAGATTCATGAAGTGAAAAGTGAAATCCTGTTCATTTTTCATTTTAACGTACATTCTAGAGGTAGTACACCCCACATCGCCTAAACTGAAGTTAAACTGAAAACAAGAGTTTGGTGTTTTGTGTCCCACTTGGCAGCTCGTGAATACTGTCATGTGTCCTACTTGGCAGCTCATGAATATTGTCTTGTGTCCCACTTGGCAGCTCATGAATACTATCATGTGTCCCTCTTGGCAGCTCATGATTACTGTCTTGTGTCCCACTAGGCAGCTTATGAATGCTGACTTGTGTAATGTAAGAATGCCTTGTTTAATCCTGATCTCGTTGTAGTCTCTTCTTCTTTTTCGCAATCAACATCACGATCTTCAAGAGTAATATCAACTGCCCTGCTGTCCCTTACTGTATTAGCAGTCGATGGCATCTCAATTCCGCCTGTTTGCAGTTGTTGCCTCAGTATGTTCATCCCAGCTAGTCCACCTATCTCTTTCTGTAAATTATTAAGAGGCAATAGTAAGGCCAGGCAGCAGGACAATGACCACTTTGGATTCTTGTGCCATTCTTTTTTATATAAAATATATAAAAAAATATATAAATATATGCCAGATATTACACTGAAACAGGTAACAAACTCATTCAAATTAAAACTGTCTTGACCTTCATAGATTCAATTTTACGTGTATTAGTAACCTTTGAGCATGAACTACGTCAAGGTGGTAACTGCTGTACTCAGTAAGGGACAGGCCAAATGAGTGTAAACTGTGGATATTTGCAGTATTGTGACCTTATTATCTTTTCTGATTCGAATAATTTGTCTCAAAAACAAGTAGTCAGTCTTATACTCAGTTGCAATAATTTGCATTCTGCACTTTTAAGAAACCACCATCATCTTAACACACGTGCACGTACAAGAGGAGTGCAAGAATAAATCACTGTCAATAAAGTACACTAATTGTAACTCAATAATTTTTCCAAAAAGCTGTTTGTTTTATTTTCTTATTCCCTAAGAGAATACCAGTATTTTTTTAGATATAGAGTGTAGGGCTGCATTATTATATATCTCATAAGGGGGAGGGGGGAGGGGTCGGGGATTTTTTTTTTTTGGGGGGGGGGGAATTAAAATTTGTTGAAGGAAAAAAGGTGGACGTTAAAAATTTCTGAATACAGGAAGGGGAGGTACCAATTTTTTTCGACGCCATTGAAAGATTAAGTATTTGTAACATAATTGATAAACAATTACTAGTTCAATGAAGATGTTTTGAATATCCTTTACTTTTTGCAGTAACCAACTCTATCTACAATCATATTGTACATTATCATTGCCACCTTTAGTTTTATCCTGCTTTTATTAATAATGTCACCAATTGTTTTCATTTCATTATCATCATCATCATCATTATTGTCATCAAAATTAAGCCACTTTTCTCACTTTCAAAGCTCTTAAAGTTATGATTAAGTCCTCAGCTTCTATGTTTGCAAGATTAAATCAACTTTCAAAGCTTAGAAGGAGTGAAAATATTCAATAATATTTGGTTTCTTGGCTCTACAGTTATACTGCAATCAGAATGATATACTTGACTAGTCGAGCACCGTTCTATGATCAAAAGTGATCATATGGTTGGCAGCAAATCTTTACAAAGCTTCTTTGATTTACATCAAGGATAGAATTTCTTACATGTAGGATAGAACTTTCTTACGATTGGTGATATCATTAAAGGATATCAAATGAATGATGTTGTCTGTATAAAGCTTTCCTTTTATTATATCACAATCGGTTCTGGTTGAGAACATGCTTGAGTCAAAATACTACATAGTTTTCATTACAGAACCTGAAGCTTTCAATGGAGTAGGCAAAGTGGCACTTATCTCTAATTATATTTTTCTTTTGTAAAAACTCATTCTCATAGTCATGCTTTCAGGTGATGTCACTGCATTGATTCAGGAATCTCTCCCAGGAACTTTTGTGACTCAAGGAGATGGCTGAAGTCCAGACTAGCAGTCAAGCTGCATTGTTATGAAATGTCCCAGGGTTTCAAAGAAATGTGAAAACCAAATAGCAGTGTTTCCAATGAACTGTACTTATCATAAGTTTATCCGATTAAACAGTTTTCTGACCCTTCCTACCTTTTCTTTTAAACTTCTTTGACTTTCTGGCAAAGTTTGTGGCAGGATTAAACACAAAGCCTGTTTTCCTACGGTCTAAGTCCCTTACGGCTGAGATACGTTGAATTCTATTTCCAAACAACTGTTCCCGCAAAAACAATTTTGCTGATTCTTGAATTTTCTTGGGCTTCTCTGTTTCTTTGGGTAACACAAGAACTTTAACTGGTGGTGCCTTGTCATATATTTCCGTTTCTTCTTCTTGTTCATCGTCACTGTCAAATGTCACATGATTTCCTGCAGCAACAGTTGACTGTACCACATCTTCCTTTGCTTGAGATTCTTGCTGCTTGGCAATATGTTGGAGCACTTCTGTAGGCAGTCTAGAGTACTCCCTGGCTCTTTTTCTTTCTTTCTGTTCTAGAAGCTTTTCATTTCTCTCGATTCTCGCCAGTTTTTCTTTTTGTTTACTCTCTTGAAGCCTCTCCTTCTCTTTCTTCAGTTCTTGAATCGCACTTTCTCTGCTAGCCTTCCAGGAAACGTCTTCTGGAGCATCATCGTTATCATCATCTCCATCACCTGTTACGTTGCTCCTTCCAGCGGGCTTCTTATCTATCACCGCAATGACGCGGTCTGAATCATCCTTGATGTCTTTGTCTTCAAGTTCCAAATCACCACGTGCTTTCATATCAGCCATTTCGTCCACCTTATCATGAACACTGACACCCAAGACCAGCGGCTCAGCGTCATTTTCCATCTGTCCTTCTTCCAATGAGCTCGACTTAGCTGTACGCTTTGTACTTTTGGTTTTCTTTCTCATCTTCTACGACCGTAATGCAATAAAGTTCAAAGGCGTCTCCAACACAAGTGACTACTTAAGGCTCCTCGTTTCAGCGGTACACTTCCAAGATCATGCGTGTTTTTATATCCGGGACCTTTTAGAGGGTTCCGCTGAGAGTTCTTATTTAGCATCGCTGGCGCTCGAAGGTTGTTGTGCCGTTTTCGCCGTTTCCACAACAACTCTGATAAGATTTATAGAATTTTTAGTAGTCACAAAATTTAATTTTTAAGATACTGAGAAGACTGTTTAGGGCAGACATCAATTCATTTTGTGTCCTTTAAGAAAATTCTTGCGTTTTATAAGCCATATAGCTTTAAGTTAACTTTGTTCTTTTCACGTTCAAAATGGAGGAAATTGTCAGTGAGATGAACTTCGATGAAGGCATTGCCATGCCAGTAGCAAATCTGGAGAATAAACAGCTGGAAAGTGAGGTAAGGTTTGTTCAGGAAAACAAAATAGACACGTACAATACACGTTCGTATTTTCAAAATGACAGAAATGTGCTATTTAACATAATTTACTACATGTTCATAAATTTAGAATTTTAAATTAAAAGCAAGATTTCTGCACAATCCTATACCTTCTGCAGCGATTTTTCCACGCGCACTCTCTTTATACTAGATGTTTTTTCTCTATGCCACAAGGAGATTGCAGGACTATTGCTATATAGGTTTATAAACTCTGTATTGCTCAATCAGTCCTAGTTAGCCCATTCCCCCCTTGGAAGTTTGCTGCATGTAGCATTTACATATATCATCTTGCAACTAGCCTATATTCATACCATTTTGCCAAGATCACATACCTTGGCATGATTACCGAGGGAAGGGATTGTGAAATCTTGCCAAGATCAAGCCTTTCACAAGACTATTTGGTGGAAATTGAATTCATATTCCTTGTTAATGGTTACTTAACAAATAATCTAGAATAATATTGTAAGTTGTGCATGTGAAATTGCTCTGTATATATTTGATCAATGGTCTTGATCCTCAGGTGTAACATGCATGCGTAATGTATATGAGTTGGCAGGTCTGGAACTGAGGAATTTGTCCAGATTTTTTGAGTCACAAAGTGAGGTTTTCCAACAAACTATGGGCTTGTTCAAAAGAACGGGTTTGAACATGTTATCACTTAATGAAAATCTGGCTTCTCAACTCAAAAGTTTGATGACTGACTTGTGTAAGGCCTAGTTCAGACGCCATACTTTTCATGTGCCGAACCTAACTGAATAAGTTCGACTTTGGAGCGACACTGGCGCGACATCTGATTCAGACGGCGTACCGTGTGTCGAACCTAAGTTAAGGTCGACAAAAGTTCGACAGACTCTGTCAGACTTAACGCTTTTGCCGCACCAAACTAAAACTGCCGTACCAAATTGATTCAGACACCGCTCTTTTACCGTACTTAATTCATCAGTTAGGTTCGGCACATGAGTGGAGCGGCATCTGAACCGGGCCTAAGACTAACAATCTGACTGATATGCATCCCTAAAGACACAAAATTTTACAGATGTTTTTTAGTGGTAACAAGTTTATGCTACCCACCAATTTCCTTGTCAAAACACTGTAGTTAGAATCTCTTCTAAACAACAAGGTAATCTTAGAATTTTGGCTGATGGTGTTCTGTCATCCAAAATGATATTTTGTTTTTAGGTAAAGTCTAACCAAAATTTTTCTCTCCAAGATAACTGACACTCAGAAGAATATAACGTCATATAAAGAACAACAGGATGAACACTCTGATAGAATCTATGCTATGAGTGAACATCTGAGAAATGTACAGCAAGAACTACAACATACACAGGTAAACAAAGCTCATTGCACTTGCTAAGCTAACAAATGATAAAAGTAATAAAGTATCTTTTGATTTTTAGCAATAGCCAAAAACAGTAAGACTGAGAGGTGATGAGTTTTTTTCAGTATATTTGTTTACTTATTTTTATGCACAGGATTTGCTGAATGCAAGAAAGAGAGAAATAGAGACTGAAAACCACATGAAGCAAATTGGTATGTACGTGTAAGATTTGATATGTTAATTTTTCAAACACAAGGGAACTGCTGAATCATAAATTATTCTGTTCTGATTATGGTAACCCTGATCCACTTTTGTTTCCTATTTAGCTCAACGAGAAGAGGGAAGGCTCAATAATGAAATTAGAAGAGTGAATAATGAAATAAATGATTTAACTGAGAAACGTAACATCCAAGAGGTGAGAAATTTATTTTGATGCATAACTTGTTCCTGTTACTGACCAAACATCCATAACAAATTCAAGTAATAGAAAGCAGTAGGTTTCAGGAGGGTATCCATCTTTCATGGCTTGATGTTTTAATAAGTTCTTCCTGTATTTTGGAGTGGTTGTGTCCTACAATATTAGACGTGGATAACCACAAGGATGAGGTTGTCTCAATACTAAGTAATGCTCATGCATGAGCCAATGCCATTTTGGTGGGAAAACGTGATAGCTATCATCATTCAGTTATGGGTTTTAGCAAGATTGTTTTTGTGGTGGAAACAAGCAATCAACTGTTAGAATTTTTATCATTTTGTGATTGGGAGAGGGCCTAACCTCCTCAAATAAAAATACCCGTGCTAACTTTTCTGATGAAAAAAGTATAATAATGTTTTCCGAGGATTCTATTTTTTGGGAAAACGTGGAGAAACTCCATTGACTACAATTTTGAACCTACAAATTTCTTCTTCATGTTTTGGCCAGCCTGTTCTAGCAGACCAAGTTGTTATAAGTTGACATAGTACAACTACAGACTAAATTGGCTGCACTAAACTATTTTCGTCTCCTTATTAGAACAACATTTTTAGGAACACACAACGCCTGGAGGATTTAAAGAGCCAGATGAACTGGGATCAGAAAGCCTTGGAAGCCTGGCTGGAGGAATCAGCCAGGAAAGATGAAGATGCACTGACTCTTCAAAAGTACACTCGTGCTGATGAAGGCAAAGTAAAGGTTAGTAATCCAATTAAACGTAAGTGAAATTTAATTTAGAAAAAAAATAAGAGCATGCAAAATTACTGCTGTCAAAAAGGTTTGATTTAAGAGCCTATATATCCATAATATATGCGTAGGATTTTGCCCACAGATGTAGACATATGTAAAGTTAGTTTTTAGTGCTTTAGGCCTGTCAAACTCTTCATGAACTGAAACCTTTAGTTAGTTCCTTCAATTAAGTATGTTATAAGGTCAATATTTGAATCAATTAAGTCTGACATATTTAATTTGGGTTGAACCAATTATTAAGTTCAAGTGGCCTACACTGGAATTTTTGCTGTGGAACTACTGAATTTCAAAATAAAATGATGAACTTTTCATATGCCAAATCTCACGTAAAAAAAAAATCACTAATATTCATTTTGCATGTACACCACCACCATGAAGTGAGTTTGACTACTTATAACTTCAGTCTCTGAATCAACTGCTGAATGTTTCATTTGGGTTAGGACCTAAACAGGTATAAAATAATATTTGAGTATGGCTACATGAAAAGTTCAATGTTTGAATAAGGCCTTATTTATCTTTTGTTAACTACAGGAACTAACCTTAAGAATGGAAAGAATGACAGATGATGCTGCAAAGAAGAGGAGAGATTTGGAACATGAGCTTACTCTTACCATGACAGCTCAGGTACAGGGTCATAAATAGAGTAGACTCAACTTTTGCCTAATAACCAGTGATTTTGTTAAAAATACAGTAAGTACTGTTGTGGAAGCTCTCGTGAGTGGACTCCCTCTGGACAACAAAAAGGTATCCGTAACTGACTGCTTCCGGGAATGTAAAAATACAGAGTTTGTATGGGGGTTGAGAAAAATGGGGATTTGTGAAGGCGGCCATTTGTAGAGCTGTTCGCTTATGAGATTGTCCATTAGAAAAGCTTCTACTGTAGTTATGGTGAGTCCTGGGACTCATCTTGTGAAAAATCATGAGTCCCAGTTAAAAAAAAAAACAAGAAGTCATGCTTGGGCCTTTATGTAACAAGACAGTTAATCTGGAGACAGATGCCAAAACTCTTTAGTACAGTTTACTGAAATTAAAATATAGTCCTTCTATATTATTTTAAGGGCAAAAAGACTATGGGACACATGAAACTTACATTTATAAAGTAACTCACCAATACCCAAGATGTACAGTCAACTTCCTCTACAATGAGGACAATATCTAAAAAAGTGTTTATGCCTTTTAGAAAAATTACTAAGGGCCAAAGGGTCTGTGTAGTGGAGGTGTCCTGTGATCTATGCTTTGCAGAGGTTTTGTTTGGAGAGAGCTGATGGCAGTCCAATACTATAGAAGGATGGCAACCCAAAGAGTAAGGGATAGAGGAGATTGTACACTCTGTATCTCCCCTTCCTCCCAATGTAAAGGTTGATATTCAAAGTTAGTTTTTTCTTGTACTCAACAGTTTTGAATGTTGGTGTTTTTAGATTGAGTTAGACAAGACAGCTGAGGAGTTCCGCAAAGCACATGGTGAGCGACAAGAATTGTTACGGCAGTGGGAGAATACTATTGAACAGATGCAAAAGAGAGATAGAGAAATGGATCAACTGGCCGTGGTATGTTTATAATGTAGCACTGACCCAGGATGATTTGAACTATAAACTGTCCTAGACATTAATGACTCTTGTGGGCAATTCTTCCTGCCTGTTAGTGGGGACCATCCAAGTTGAGCCAGAAGATTGTGATTGATACTTTTTATGTTTTTAAATGGCTTTCATTACCTTTAGGGGACCATCTCTCTGAAGACAAAAACAAGTAAGTGCGCAAGCAAAATGACAAGTTTAAAATGATGAAAAAAATGTTGTATGTTTGACAACAAAGAACAAATAAAGTGCAAATACTGGTCTGTTTCTGAAAGCATCTTTAAGCCACAAACCATGAATTTCCCAGTCAGAACATTTCTTTGTAACTTTTTAGATTTAGGCAATTCACGGTAGATTCAAGCAAGAATAACACAGAAATAGCTAAGATAGAATAAGTTTCATGTTCTTTTCTTGTTCTACAGTCTACATTAATTTGGTGTATACATTTGTCACGTTGTCGCATAAACTCGTCATTTTGCTCGTGCAGGCAGCAAGTTTTTTTCTCAACAAAGCGACAGTCCCCTAAAAGTAACAAAAGTCATTTGCTAACATTTCACAGAGAAATCTTGACTTAAGAGGATGCTATTATAATCCAACCATAACGATTACGTAAAGAGTACATGATTTTTATTATTTTAGAAACTTGCTGAAGTAAAACTTGAAGTGAGAGACAGAGAGGAACAAGTTCAAGAAAAACAGGTGATTTACAATTTGTTTTCTGACTCAATTAATGGTCATCCTCCTTGTTTTGCTGTATCACCAGAAACATGGAGATGAGAGGCTGTATACAGTGATTAGTATGAGAATTCAGAGACCTTGACTAACTTATTTCATATATTTTTAAGTATTTAAACTTTTCTAAAATTGTATTTTGTATTACCATTTTCTTAAAATGTTAGAAATTTTTGGAGAGTGAGCTCGCCAACAATCAAGAAAAAGAAAAGAAAGTTGGTGTGGCTGAGAGGCAGGCTGCCAAGCTACGACTTGAGTACCAGGACTCTGAACAGATCCGCATTCAGTTCCAAGATGAGGTAAATTTAGCTATTAAGAAGATTTACAAGGACATTCTATGATCTGTTGGCTAACCTTTCGTACATGATAAATGTTGTGGAAGTCAAACACAAATTAATTTTTGAGTCACAAATCCAACTTTTCTATGTCCGCCTGAGAATGCAGAAACAGAATCAGTGTAAGTTTTGTCTCAAAAAGTGACATTCAAGGTTGTGCCTAAAGGAAATATTAGGGAGTTTATGCAACAGGACGGCAGAAAGAAGAGAGGGTGGCAAAATGTTTGTGTGTAAAAGACAATTTTTTAAAGCAATCAAACAATAATTTTTGTTGCTTCAGAGATGAAAGGCAAAATTCATTGTAAAATTTGGTTTTCTTTTTCTATTTCATTTCCCTTTTCAGCTTGATACCCTGAAATACACTGTGGACAGAACTGCAAAGGATTTAGATAGTACCCGACAAAAATACAATTTACTGAAGAAGGAGGTTGCCAACAGGACAGAAAAGTAAGCTACAGCTTTGTTATTCATAAAAATCAGAATTCAACAAAATTTTGAACTTTTAGTTTATAAAATGCTGAAAACTAAATTTGTGCCATGTGAAAGCACTGCTTAAGAGGTTTCATTTGAATGGTCACACCATAGGGTTTCATCCACAGACTCAGAAGTTAGAACTACATACTAAATAAATAGTATCATGTGAAAGCACTGCTTAAGAGGTTTCATTTGAATGGTCACACCATAGGGTTTCATCCACAGACTCAAAAGTTAGAACTACATACTAAATAAATAGTATCATGTGAAAGTACTGCTGAAGAGGTTTCATTTGAATGGTCACACCATAGGGTTTCATCCACAGACTCAAAAGTTAGAACTACATACTAAATAAATAGTACCATGTGAAAGCACTGCTTAAGAGGTTTCATTTGAATGGTCACACCATAGGGTTTCATCCACAGACTCAAAAGTTAGAACTACATACTAAATAAATAGTATCATGTGAAAGTACTGCTGAAGAGGTTTCATTTGAATGGTCACACCATAGGGTTTCATCCACAGACTCAAAAGTTAGAACTACATACTAAATAAATAGTATCATGTGAAAGTACTGCTGAAGAGGTTTCATTTGAATGGTCACACCATAGGGTTTCATCCACAGACTCAAAAGTTAGAACTACATACTAAATAAATAGTATCATGTGAAAGTACTACTATATAGGTTTCGTATGAATGGTCACACTGTAGGATTTCATCCACAAACTCAATAGTTAGAATTACATACGAAATAAATAGTACTAGGTGAAAGCACTGCTGAAGAAGTTTCATTTGAATGGTCACACCACGGGAATTTCATCCACACACAGACTCAAAAGTTACAACCATCATAAAAAATGTCAGTTTTTCACTTTGGGAGTAAAACCTGGGTTAAAAACAATCTTAAGTTGCATCTTTTTAATAAATTTCCCTTGTCTTTCTTTACACCCAGTTTAATTGTATTTAATTTCATGTTGGTGTCATCATTTATTAGGCTTGAGAGAGTTCAAAGAGAACGAGATGATCTGCATCAACAGCTGAAAATTGTGACAGATGAAACTCTTACCGCTGAAGAAAAAGCGCAGAGGATGGACATGTTACTAAAGGAAGAAGAGGCTAGAATTTACGATGTGGAGAAACAACTGAGCAGACTGCGGGAAACACAGGTTGGCATTGTATTTCTTAGTGTTAACTCTTTCAGTCTCCAGAACAATCAACACCAATATTCTCCTAACAATGTCAAAACATAACCAAGAGTAAAAGAAAAATGAGAAACAGGAAAATGATCATCTAAAGGAAAGTGCTTTGATCTTTTGGATCCGTATAAAAATTCTGGGAGGCCAGGGCTGTCCCCCGGAGGGGTGGGGGGTACTCCCTCATGTAAGCCATATAGGTATGTGCCGCCCCAAAAGGGTATGGTTTGTCTGCCATTTCAGTCTGAAAACTGGTATAGACTTTGCCCACTCTGGTCTGGAATCGGCTATGGTTTTTGAGTGTATGAACCTATTTATCGTTTTGATTCCAAATGAATAAGAAAGAAAGGGAAATATGCAAATTCGAAGTGAATTTTAAGCAATCTGTTTTGTTGGTGTACAAATCTAAGTAGTGATGACATAATTTCATAGAGGCCAGGTCTGAAAACGGGTGTGAAAAACGACATTTTTTGGTCTGAAATAGGGTCAAGATTTGGCGAACCGGGTGGCACACCCCAACCAAGAATTCCCAGGAGTAATCCCCCCCCCCTGCAGAGCTACCCACCTACTCCTCTTCTAATGCTATATTAACCTTTACTTTTCATTTAGAGGAAAATGCTGGTATTGATCCAGATTATTTGTATTTAATCCTAAAAATCTTCCTGTAATAAAATTACTGGTTCCTTTTTTTCGCTTCTCTAGTTCAGAAAAACAGAGGAACTTCACCAATGCAAAGTTTTGGAGTCCAATACTGCTGCAGAAATTCAGGTAGGTTAAATCAGAAGGGTTTTATTTTCCTTTGTGGTTCACCATTTGTAAGCAAGTGGCATCACATCCTAGGTACTAATTAGTAGTATTAGTGTCATAAAACACTAAACTAACTATTTTAAAACTCCTTTGCAAGCCAATTTTTCTTTGCTATAAAGCAAAAATGAATACCAGGAGATAAAAAAACAACTCTGTAATATAATTTTTTCTTCCAATGATGAGATTAAATCAACTATAGCCTGTAGCAAATGTTTCCAACTAAGTTATTACACAAAAGTTGGAGGAAGAGTCAAAAAAGAAATGGAAAAAGGGGGAAGGGAGGGGAAGCCTTGCCCTCCCCCTTCCCCCCCTTTTTTTTTTGCTCTTGTCCCACCTTTCCGACGAACTCATGCGGAAACGCTTGTTGTGCAGGCTAAAATTTAGCTATTATCTAATCTGATCTTGTCTCATCACTTTCTATAATGTTTGATACTTTTGTTTTTCTTTTTTGCGGGTGTTACCAGGGAGCTCGTGCAGCTAGTAGGAATTTAAGCAGCAAACTTCACAAACTCGACCAGGAATCACTTAAACAGCAAGAGATCATTTACATGCAGGTTTGTTTTTGAAAAAAAAAAAACAAACACCCCGCACATAATGAAACCTCAACAACTTAAACTTAGTTAGAATTATTGATAGGAAAGGTTGTTATGATCAAAGTAAGTAATGAAATGCAAAATCTCTAAAGGTGATTATGCTAAACTGTCCTACAAGTTGATTTTCCGTGAGTGACAAAGTTGCAAGTGCCAAATTACTCGAGAGTACTCGGATTTTTTCTTCCTAGCCGCCTGTGTCTTTGGCTGGAAAAAAAAAAACATCTTTCTTGTGTAATTACCAGGCTTGAGAATCACCATCACAGTAATTTCTATCAAGCTGCAAGTATTCTGTGCCGGGTCAAGTTTACAAGGACTTTTAAGTTATCCCCCAGGTATTGTCTTTTGACAGTGGCCTATTGTTTTGAGACAGTACTTGAGATATGATTAAGACTGAGGTGGCCTCACGAATCCAGACTTGGATTGAGGATTCCAAGCAAAAACGAAACCTTACAGAAATTCTACTCTTTTGTATACCGGTAGTCCCGTTTTTGATTTGCTCTTTTAAGCAATATTTTTGGTCAGTTTTTGGTCAAGGATTAAGCACTGTACAATAATCAATAAAATAATTATTTTTGGATGGTCTTAGGATTTTCAGCTGCAGCAGTTGGAGCGTAGAATAAGCCGTATGCAGGGAGAGCGAAGCAATGAAGAGAAGCTGCAGCTTGAAGCCAGGATCAAGGTAAAGCTTAAAACCAACTAAGATGGTGCAACAACGCTAAAAATATGAAAGCACACTTTATGATCAACACATTGGCCCCCGAACTACAACGGAAAGACGTCTAGTATTTATTCTTCAGCTAATGGTAAACCTGAATCGGTGGTTTTTACGCGAATTTTTCTTAACGTTGAAATTATAAAAGTACATTTTCTGATCCACACA
The DNA here is from genome assembly GCA_964035705.1 of Porites rus. NCBI lineage: Eukaryota > Metazoa > Cnidaria > Anthozoa > Scleractinia > Poritidae > Porites > Porites rus. Next base: position 5,641,623 of record OZ038000.1, read on the forward strand.
TTAGCCCCCAAACTACATACACAGCACTGAAAAATACACAGCAATACTTGTTTCATTATAGTTGCCAAAGCGATTGAAGTTGGTTCCGTTTGATTTTTGCAGGAGCTGATGTCGCAAATGGAGGAACATAACTCAACTCATACGTTACTCAGTGCTCAAATGAAGAACTTAAATGTAAGTTTGTTGTTAAATCTAAATTTCTATGGCCTTAAAGGCAGGGGCGGATCCAGGATTTTTTTTAGGAGGGGGTGCACTCGTCTCTTGCTGTACTTAAAAACCAATAAACCACATAGTTTTTTTTTTGCAGCATACCAGTTGTATTAGAAAACCGCACGTCATCTCAGGGGGGGGGGGGGGGGGCGCATCCCCTGCACCCTCCCCCTAGATCCGCTCCTGTAAGGTGTATTTTAACTGACACGAAGGTGCAAAAAGCGTTTCAAGGTTGTCTTTTCTGTGCCTGAATTTTTCTAATTTACCATGCTTTTGTTTCCAAGGATGATCTTCGTCGTGCAAACAGAGATTTAAATAAAGGAAAGGATGACATGAAGAACCTCACAAGCAAAATTGGTAAGTACCTCTCTGAACTGGCAACCCAACTTTTAAAAGTGTTGTGAAGTGATGATCTGAGACTAGGATTTCTGCTTGTGCGGTTTGACCTTTTTTCAAAATTGTCGTTTTGCTAATTTTTCTTTTCAGTCAGATAAATATATTGCAAATTTCGTCTACCTTGGAAAATAAGGTCTTATTTCTTTGATTCTTTTTCTACACGTGTGGTGCCTCTAATCAATCACTAGAGGTGTAGCTAAACGTTCTTTCCCTTTTATTGCAGAGGAGCTGAATCTTCACAATGACAGTTCAGAGAGAGAAAGGAAGAAAGTTGTTGCCTTAAAACAGGTTTGTTTCTATTTCGTAAATCCTCACTAATTTTAGTGGCTATTAGAGGCATAGCGTAAGTACGCAAGTCTGTAACAAAGCGTATAGGTCCGTAAACAACTCGTATAGCTGTTTATCGGCTGCAAAAGATACCTCCACGAATCACCTGGAAGCGCAGTGATCATAGGGCTTCAACCAGGTCAATCTTGAAACGGAGATTCCACATTCCGGTGCGAAAGCGGACGATCTTGTTTTGTTTTGTTTTTCTCTTTGTTATATATGTTGTTGTAACCTGAAATCAGGCTCTATTTTCGTTTCGCTTTGTAAATAACATTCCGGCGGACATGGTAGTGGTAGCAGTTAGAGAGAATGTATGAGAACCACTCAAATTGGGCCTGATCTCAGGTTATTCTTGTTGTTGTTCCGTTACACTGTTGTGGTAATTCTTTTTGTTTTCAAAGACGGGAACAGCCATGAATGCTAAAAAGAGATACGCAATTTTTTATGGGGAAAAGTAAATTCTTAAAGTCTACGCGTAAATGTATAGATTTAGTCAGGCAAGCAAAGCGTCCGTTGATATATTTGTAATAGAAGCAATGAACTTTAACGTAATAAACCTAAAGCCACGACAAAAAAATCCGCAAATTTATACTGAACTTAAGAAACCTACGACTTAATTTAAGAGGGGGTTTGGTGATTTGAGAAAGAAAAATCCCCTGAACACACAGACATTAACGACAAAAATATTCCCGTACTCCCCGAGTCTGTACGGGCGTCTGGCGGGTGGTGTACGCGGACGATGGATTTCCAGTCTCTATAGCAATGAAGGCTGCGCTGCACGCGCTTCGCGCGCTCGGAAGCTCCGCTATTAATTGCTCCCGATAGATGAATCATCTGTGCGAGTCCTTTAATTCGTCTTCATTCGTCTTTTGTAGAACCTGATGGTGGATGAGAACATTCTAAAGCTTGAGATCAAACGACTCAGAGAGACTCTCAGTAATAAAGCAGATAATGTGCTTAACCTTGAGAAGAGAAAACTTCAGCTAGAAACGGTAAGTGTTCGTAAGTTACGCGTCTTTCCTTTGCAACTAAACTGCTTTTGAATCTGAAAGAAATCCTATAGCCTATTAAGGACTATTTATTATTATCATCATCATCATCATCATCATCATCATCATTATGCAAAAATTACAGGCAACTATACAGATAAAGGTGACGATTCGCGCAGACGATTTTTAGCGCAACACAGCGTTGCGCTAAAAATCGTCGTTTTGAGAATCGCACCTTAACAGTGAACACAAGAATTGAACACAAGTGCCTACTTAGCAAGAATACACACATCTACACGCCCAACCCACACCCACGCGTTTATGATACTGTTTACCACGCTTTGTAAGGTAGTTGTAACGTTTGAGTCTTGATCAATGAAATCTTATAGTGTAACCATTCACTCAGATGAAAGCTTCGGAGCGATGCTAAAAAATATACTTTACTTGAGTGTCAATGTATTTAGCACGGAAGTACTAATTGAGGACACTATTTTTAAGTCTCCAACTGGAGACAGGTCCGCCATTTTACGTGGTCATCCGAGCCACGAGAAGGTCTGGCCGTTTGGGATCAATTGAGGTTTCTGGGAAACTGCCCACCTACCCCCCAAGTCAACATTAACACTTACTTCTCACATAGGGCAAAATGTTGGATTAGGGGAGGAGTAGGTGGGCAGTTTCCCAGAAGCCTAAATTGACCCGCCGTTTGCAGGGCAAAAGCAGTGAGTATTGGTCCGGCCCTGGGAATCGAACCCGGGACCTCCTGCTCTACAGTCAAGCGCTCTACCGACTGAGGTCTTTTTTTTTTTTTTTTTTTTATAACCAAAGCTTATAGGTACATCGATCGCGGCCGCCATCTCCTCTATTTTAACTTATCACCTCTCGCTTGGAATCATTTTTTGACTCGCCCCAACTCTCTGTCAGTTTCAACGTTCAAGATGGCGCGAGAACGTTTTTAATAGTATCATCTTTTACACTGCAAAATACGCCTGATTTGCAGGTTACCGACTGTACCAACCCGATACTTGGATGTGATGATTGACTGATTGTTCCCTCTGTCATTATAGGCAATGCAGAAGCGACGTCACGAAATAGACATTCATAAAGACATGTTAAGAGCGCAGATCAAGTCTTCTGAGGAAGAAAGACAGACAGTCAGGTACAGTAGTGGAGGGAGGACTGGGGAGGAAACGTGAAAACCTGTGTTATTAAGGGGGTATTCGGGTGTTTAAGGAAAGGCGTTTTTGAGTGACGTAAGACAACTGGAAGTGAACCGTTTTTGTGATGGGTTTTGATATGCAAATTTGTCACTCGTTCACTTTGAGTTGACTGAGATCGGCTCTTCGGCTCCTATCCGAACTCGCTGCCCAATATGAAAACGACATAGTTTGTTGTTGCCGAAGGGCGCCTGAGCTGTGCATGCACTCACGCATCCTCGTGAGAGAATCAAACATCTTTGCTTAAGCTCGCTCTTTACCAGGTTCCATGACTTATCTTATGAGAGAAGCCCCGGGGAACGAAGTTACATCAGTGAAAACCTAGGACAAAAACCGATCGTGGGAGCATGGAAGGTTGCAGAAAACGGAGTAAATGTGTATTAGAGAGGGGAAAGGTCCTTCGAAAAGAATGCAAGATCATCAGTAGGAAATGGAAGTTAGTGGAAACTTCTTTCTCCCATGCCCTCACCTCTCAGGGTCGGCCAGGGGGGTAGTAGTACACCAGTATACCCGAAAAAAATTCGCCAGAATACCCAAAAATACCCAAAATTCATCCAAATATACCCAAAATTAATCGAAGGTATATTTTATACCTGAAATTCAAAGAAAGTAATATACCGAATACCCATATTTAAGCTGCAATATACCGTATACCCGATTTAAAAAGCCCCTGTATACCGTATACTCCAAAACCCTGGCCGACCCTGACCTCTAGTGCCTACAAGAGCCGAAACAGTCATTTTTTGTCATTAATCAGAATCGTCACCAAATGCTCGAATATGGGACAAGCACGCGATGGTAAAACGCAAGATGTTGACTTTTCTTTTGGGTTTGCTGGATTCAGATTCTACTTACGCATTTTCTTTCCTTGAGAACACAACCTTCCTTACTTTTCTTTTGATGATAATATGGTTTCATTTTTCATCTTGCAGCTCAGAACTTCACGAACGGATATCCAAGATCGACAAATTAAGAAAGAGGTATGTAGTTTGTCATCCACAATAGATATAGAAAATTCAGTGAATCAACGCAAGCACAACTCAAAACACAGGACGTGTAGCCAAAAGAAAAAACGCCCCAGAACTTAACTCGTCTGAAAGTGCAAAACCGAAGCAATTATGGAGTTACATTTCGTGTTTTCTTACACCAGGTACGAAATTCTGATGATCTCCATGGCACCTCCCGAGGGGGAGGAGGAGAGGTCTCAAGCTTATTACGTCATCAAGGCAGCCCAGGAAAAGGAGGAACTACAGCGAGAAGGTGACGAACTGGATGCTAAGATAAGGAAAGCTGAAAAGGAGATCAGGTTAGATTGACTGGCTTTCTCAAAGTTAAGTTGGTCGTGATCCGCTTCGGCTTCATCATCATCGTCATCCTCATCATTCTCATCATCAAAAATAAATTTCCATTATTTATCTCGCCAGTATTTATAGCATTAATGCTAGTTGGGCTGAGCAAATGCCTGAAACAAATAATTCAAATTGAACTTAACAGGGTTAAGAATCCCTGGACGGAGGCAAACCAGTCGGCTATTTACAAGCGTGGACGAGGATTTGAACTCGGGACTACTGAGAGCAAATCCAGCTCAGTAGCGGTCAGAGCGGGACCAGCGCTCCAACCACTCGGCCACGCTGCCTCCGATATATATGTACATCATCATCATCATCATTATCCACCACCACCACCACCATCATCATCAACAATAGTTTTTCTTGAAAACTCATTTTCGTCGTCATTTTATCGCTCTTAGATATTAAAAGTATCGTACTTATCTTTAAAATCAACCTCTCTTAACCGACAGCTCTGATAATCTGATACTGATCAAACTAGTTTATTGTATTTTTTCTTCTCTTTATAGGGCGTTAGAGAACACATTGCGTTTGATGAATGGACGTAACGAGACTTACAGGAAAAGCTTCAACAAGGTAGACGAGATGAGTGAGGAGTTTGACGAGAAGCAGCGCTTGGAAGATCAGATGCGTGCTGTAATGGACAAATACAAATACAAACGTCGGCAAATTCGCGAGCTTCAAGAGGATTTGGGCTCCATGCAGAACACGCTGGACAGTTTAACCGCAGACGAACAAGCTTTGGTTGAGGTTATCACTGAAAAACAAGCCAAGACGACAAATTTACAAAAAGAGCTAGACGATCAAAAAACTAAGAAGGACAGGGCCTCTCGCGAGGCCGCTAAAATTGCTCGCACTGTAAGAAGCGCGAAAAAGAGCCCAGGAGAACTTCATGAAGAGAAGGATATGGACTTGAGAGAGTTACGAGAGTTTAACACGCGCACCATGAAACAAATGGGTGAAGTACTACACAATTACCCGGATCTCGCTCCCAGTCTCCAGATTTATTTTAGCCAGGCCGGGTTACCTATGCCGCCGTCCCCAGGACCCGGGGCCTCTCGGCCTACATCATCGCGCAGTTCAAGGAGCTCAGGAACGATCTCGTCCGCCCGGTAAGATTGGAAAAACATATTTATCCCTTAGAATATCGAGCTGAGTACATGTAATTGTACTACAAAGCCTTTTGTGTTTTTCTGACATCACAAGATTTTAGACGCAGTACTTAACAAAATTTAGCATGGAGTTAGTTGGAGTAAGTAAGTCGCCTAAATTGATTATTGAATTTGAACGGAATCTGTATCAACGTCGCACCTTTACCTCCTGTATGAAGAGAGTTGGGAGCTCACAATTTACACAAACCACCCGAGTGGAAATCTTGTACATAAACATAAAACAATATAATATATATGGTAGGAGAGGGGAACGATCCATTACAATGTATATGTTGTAGTTAATTTTTTATTTCAGTTAATTTTTATTTATCCATTGTTTTGGGGTATGGTAATGCATGCTAATGAACTTAATACAAAGGAATAACAAAAAAAAACTGAAATAAAAAATTAACTGCAACATATATATTGAAATCAGTTGAATAGACTAAAAAATGCAGAAAAATTGCTTCCCCTCAAATCACAGCCCAAATTAGCCTGCTTAGCAGGCGCTTGGAAGTAGTGGGCACAAGAAAAAACGGGCGCGCGAGAGGGAGACACGCGAGGGGAGAGGTAGCACTGCTCGCGTGTCTCCCTCGCGCGCGCTTGTTCTCTTTTTCGAGCATTACTTCCAAGCGCGTGCTACGCAGGCTAAGCCCATATTTTCTGAAGCTTCCCAATAAACTGAATGGCGCGACACATTTGATTTTCCAACCGGAATTTCCGGTTTTCCAATGCAAATTGTTAGTACCCCAGATGCCTTTGCACTTGAGTTGAATGTTCTTCCTGTAACTGGTTTGTTGAATGATCGTCTTGTAGATCTGATGTATCCACCGGAAGTCGGCGTGGTGTTGGTACAGTAGATATTGGAGCCTTGGCTCTCACCGGAGCTGCGAGTCCAACAGGGGCCGGGAGCCCTAAACCAGGTATGTTATCTTAACAAAATGCGCATGTCCAAAAGGATAGAATGCCAAACTTACCGGTTCTTTGCTTCGGCTTCGGCAGTCAAAAGCTTTTGAATGCATCCCAAAAAACTGTCTACATAAACTTCCAGTTTAAAAAGGCGTCTAAGCACTACAATTTCACTCATATAGTAATATTGAATTGGGTGATAAAGAGTATGATATATTTCGTTTTGTCTTTTTGAGAGACTTTATTACAATAGTTGCTCATTTTATACGACGAGTAATTCCTTATTTTCCTCAAAGATAGTCATCATCAGCGCAAAGGCGCATAAGGGCGACGCGCTGTCTGTCCAACCTGCCCTGTTTAGATAGAAAAAGGCGAGGGCGCAAAACAATTTCCTCCCGCGACGCGAGGCGGGGCGTCAGTGGAAAGGAAGAAAGAAGGAAGACTAGAACACTCTCACGTGCTTATTTCGCCAGCTCTTCAATCCATGAGAAAAAAGAAAGTGCTTGAAGGCTAGACTCCGAAATTTCTCCAACATACGTTGCCTTCGATTGATCTTTTACGAGGGTGACAGCACGTGAAAAGTTTGGTACAAGTTTTTAACATGTTTCTTTTGTTTCCAGGTGTCTCTCCAACAGGAAGTGCGCGGGGAAAGAAGTCAAGCTCCAGGCCGGGCTCCGCAGCTGGGTCCAAGGCCTCTTCTCGAGCGAGCAGCGCGGCCAGTCGTCGAAGCACCGATCGGCGTTAAATCACGTCTTTTTCGTGCTGTCTCAGTTTTTCACTTAAAAAATTCTCTGACATCTATTGTCAGCCTAAGAAAATTTTGTACATATACTTGTAAATACTTATTGACTTTATAACTTTGCAAAATTCATAGTTGGTTGTCTTTTATTTATCTGCAACAGAATTAAAGAGTGGATCTGAGTTTTTGTACATTTGTCTTGCTGGGTGTCCTGTGTTCCGAACAGTGGCACGGGTTTGAATGGGGAGGGGAAAGGAGGAAATTAGGCGTGCGAGGAGCTCGCGAGCAGATAAGATACGCGCAAGTTGCTGGAGCCACGAAGCTCATAGTCCAAACATCTTTTTTAATTGGCCTTCGAAAACACATCTCCCCTTTTTTAGGGCTAAGGACATTATTTGTGTCAATTCGTATGTTTTTCCTCAAGTAAGGGCCGTTTTGCCAAGGTCTTAAACAAATGCCCATTCACACCAACTAAACATGTCTAATTAAACCACTAGGTTTTAAAAAATGGAAAACAAACACGAAAGCGAACACAGGTTTTTACACAGGATTCAATTTTGTAATTTGCACTAAATTTCTAATCAACAGTAAGCAGTGTTTATGAAGGGAAAAATTTTAAACCGTGTTTAACTAAACAGCTTTTAAACATGTTTAAGGTGTGAATGGAGCCTAAGTTACCCTTTGGAAACCTCGCTAATGCATGTCCTGTGAGCAGCGGTATAAACCACTACTAACAAGGTAAACCTTGGTAAGCCATTGCCAAAGAAGATTATGAAATTACAACTTGTTTTCAAACTTCCGTTTAGACAACTATTTCGATCCTTTCACTTAAAGAGGAATTTAAGTGACGGGCATGGTCCCTATCGGACGTCCCTTCACTTCTCATAATATGTTGGCTTCAGCTACAACCGTAGACTTCCACTCTCAAGGCGACCTTATTTTGCCAAGCCCTTGGTACAATCCGTAAGTACATTGCTCGGATGGGGCGCTGGAGCCGGTTTGTTACCACAGTATTCCTGTCCGTGTTACCGACGAATTCCTAGAACATCATAAACGTCGAAAAAGTGGTGTTTAATTTGGACTAAAACAGTGTAATGGTGCTTATAAACATTTTAGATAAACAAGTTAAATTTAAGTGTGTCCTAATTGTACTTATACCCCCCCGGATCAATTTAAGTTTCTGGGGAACTGTCCACCTACTCCTCCCCTGATTCAACATTAACACTTACTTCTCACTTAGGGCAAAATGTTGGCTTAGGGGAGGGGTAGGTGGACAGTTTCCCAGAAACCTATATTGATCCCCCCCGTCGCCATGCATCCGTGCTTCTAGAGGAGCAAGCCTCATCCATCGATCACACTGGTATAAGGATCGGGCTAGAGACTTCATCGGCTTTTCTGTTTGCCCCCTAAAGAAGAGCAATTTCCCAGGCCCTACCGATCGCAACTCGAAACACGTAACCGTGAAGTGAACTCGCGCAGGTCCAAACTATATCGCGCTTATTCCATCTCGTTCTATTCGTCAGATTTTGGTAAATTTTTGGGGTTGAATTTTTCAAGGACTGTCTTGAATTTCAGGAAAATAAAAAGAAAGTTGTTGTCTTGTGTTCACGTTCTCCAAAAAACGTGAAATTAGGCATTTTCACATCGTAGTCGTGCACTAACGGCAAAAAAATGTACAAAAAAGACGTGTTGTTGTTTTGCCAATCTAAACCTTGAGCTTTTTTGCCGTTCTCGTTGCCGTCGCCGTGGTCGTTGCTTAAGCTTCCTATTGAGTTCTAAAAAAATATGAAAACAGCGGTTGAAAAAATATCCTCTTTAAAAAAGATCGACGAAAAATAACTTGTAAGAGGGACCACCGTTTTATTTTTTCAGCGCAAGGGTACCAACAAGAGGCCGAGTTTGATACTACGGAGGTTAAGCAACAACGACGGCGACGGCAGTGAAAACATCACTAAAAAAATGAATTTGCGTCCTTTCAAACTTTATCGCGTCTATTTGGAAGCGATCAATTCGTCAAATGTAGGCGACTTTTCGTGGAGATGAATTGTTGAGGGCTTTATCCGTGTTGAAATAGAGAAAGGAAAATTTGTCGTCGCATGTCCACGTCCTCCATACAACGTCGCATTGGGAGGTTTCACGTCGTAGTCGTGCAGTGGACAAAGAATGTACTAAAATCCTAATGCACGTGCAGAGCTTTTGTTTTGCTCATAAAAACTTTTCTAGCGCGGTTTCCGGTTTCTGTCAAGTCTTTATAGTGACCCGCGCGCCCGTTCGCCGCTCGTGGCTTCGGCCTTCGGCCAACACCGAAAATTCCCGCCGCACGCGAGAAAAACCTCTGGTACCCAGGGTATTAAGGCCCCTACTCTCGTCACAACTCGTTTCCAGAGTTCTCTCCTTCACGACCTGTGACGAGTAGGAGAGAACCCTCGAAACGAATATGCATAAATAATGCTGTCTCGTATCAAGTTTGTATACAGATCACGCTATCTCACCTTTCGTGATCCGGGATATGATGCAACCTCGTAAAATGACCACGTAAAACCATCTAGACTGTACTGGAGATAGTAACGATAAATCCACCAATCATGATGAGGGTTTCCCTGAGTAGCCACGCCTGTAATAAGCTTTGAGTAGGGGTGGAAACTAATCTGTAGGAATTCTTCGCTAGAGTACCCTTCGTTAGCCCAGGATGTGTTCGCGTATAGCCTCGCATCACGAGGCGCGAAAGGACTGAAGCTGGATGAGGCGTTGAAGTTGAGATCAGAAAGCTCATGGTTACTCAGACCCAGAGAGGAAGGATTGCAAACTAAAAAGATAATGACGAAAATTACGATTGCTTTAAGAGAGCGATTCTGTATGCTCAACATTTGCTGGAAAAAAATCATTTCGTCGATTACTAGCCTGTGCGCAGATGTCTCGCGAGTGAAATAGGAGACGTCTGCGTGCAGGCTAATCGATAATTTAAAATTTCGCTATAACACAGAATAGTTGTTTTCCAGGAAGTACTAGTTTATGAGCACTCTGGACAGTTATATCGCACTGATCATAAGCTTCAGCTAATTTCTGCTTCTGAGGACTGGAGGGTCTATAATATCCCCAGGCCAAAGACAGAAGAAGAGACAATCGGAGTGGATTAAGGGGATTAAAACAAGGGCTTTAATATCTTTCATCTTCCTTCATTTTTAAGAATGGGACTAAACATAAGGGTCTCGGTTAATTTGTGTAAGTATAGAATGTCATCATTGTGATCATCATCACCACCATCATCATCATCATTATCGATATCACCATTGTCGTTGTTTTTGTCGTTTTCAATATCACCGCCATTGTCATTTTAATTATCATTAATAATGGTCAATTCGAAAAACGAAGGCTGCGTTTTGGTCACTCTGGAAAGGTTAGCGAGAATTTTCCATATTTTCATTCAAACGGAAGAAGCGTCTTTGTCTTCGTTTCAAGTTATCGTGACTGCTAAAGAGTCAACGCAATCCTACTGTCACTCTCACCCAGGCTCCTACGACTCAGAAAACTGAGAACGAGGCAAACGTGTCCTTATAGTTTAACCCCTTTTACTACTCGTGGGGGCATTATTATGGTTAATTTATGAATGCTGCATGTTTGCATTTCATTTACTCACTTTCGCATGTTTCTCCGCTGTATTCAGTGGGACAAGAACATTCAAACCCAGGCGCGCGGTCAAGAATCTTGCACGTCCCATTATTTTGACAAGGAAAGGCTTCACAAAAGTCGTGCGGTGGTTTCAGCTTTCTAAAGTATACCGCGCCGGGCATGCTCTGGAAGTTTTTGGAATCCGTCAAACTGGTCGCGTTGTTCAGCTCGCAGGTCTTGCTGGGAATGAAGAAATTGAAGCTGTAGCAATACGGATCAGCATCACATCTTGAGGCGCAAGATTCAAATCGTATCTCGGATATTCGTTCGTGGATATGGCTAAAGAGGGCGTAGTCGACAATCGACTCCACTGAGCGGCACTCGTTCGAAGCGGTCATTCGGCTCTCAAAAAACAGCAACAGATGGGCCAATAGGACTCTTCTTGACATTTTGTTCTGCTTAAAACATAAAAGAATATTCTTTTTAAAGTGTAATCAATTTTCCTGTTTTGTTCATGAAACGTAATTATTTGCTTCGAGCTTGATCTTTTTAATGTTGAGACATGCAGTTAGAAGACCTTCCTTACTAAGTTTAATGATGTTGTAACGGCTGCATTATCATTCTGTGAAATAACTAGTTTTCGTTGTGTAATGTTTGTACAAGCACATCAGTGGCAAATTATCGTTTTCGCAAAGTAGCGATAATAAGCGAGTTGAGTGAGTTAGCAACAGCAAGTAAGTCAAACCAGGGCAAAACTTCGTCCCAACGTAAAAGTGTGGAAACATCATATCTTCGTGAGTTTTTTAGTCTTTTGTAAAAAGGCAATAATTTTCCTTTTCGAGTCCATATCCGCGCAAATAACTAAAGCACTACAACTAAAAAAGGAGACGCTTATTCAAGCACGTCGGATCCTCAAATAATTTCGACTTTTTTCCCCACAAGTTCATATGTTTGGTGCCACACATTACGATTACCCTAATCATAACACTGCATCTGCAACTTAGAGTCCATTAGTTTCGTAGTTAGATCTAACGACTTACACCAAAACTGACTTGATTTAACTTTGGTCCAGGATAGTCAACAAACGACTCGAAAATGATTTACACGAATCGCAGTGTCTGTTACAAGATTTCGAGTTTGTCCAGGTGTGTTTTTCCCTCGCAGCTCACACGGAAAATAATTAGGAACGTCGCAAAGTGTGAAATTCATCACACAAGTACAATATCAATGAGATCCTGAATTCTGACAGAAAACTCGTATCTTTTTTGGGAGGTGCTTGTCTTTTGGTCCAAATATGTGTTGGAAGAGAGCTGTCTACGATATTTTAAATCATTTGCTTGAAGTCCCGACAACTGACTAACGTGGAAGTATTTAAGATTGATATGTTCCAAGAAGAATATCATGAAGATGTTTAGTCTATGACTAGGCCATTTTACACCACTTTTCAAACTTCAAATATAATAACTGATGAACGGCACAAAGATAATTTAAATAATACAAAAACTTTCAAGTTTTAGGTATTTTTATCTTATCCTGTTTGATCTGTTATAAAGCATTGAGAACAATCTGATGAATTTTTACATTTTATCGCCGGTCTTAATTAACACTTACGGTTTTTTTTCATTTTATCAAGATCAATAATAAGATACAGTAATAGCTGTTAATGCATATTGCATCTTTTTGGGATGTAATTAGTAAATTTTGGAGATCACACTCGAAGTTGGTTCAAAATAAAAAGGGGCTTTACTGTCGCTCTCATTTCTATTCCTTTGGATTTGTATCGTAAGTGGATTAAAATTGTCTTTTACCAAATTGAAATTAGCCAAAGAGTTCTGGCTTTCTTTACTGCGAAGTCAGTCTTCTCCTTCATGTATAACGATGGCTCGAGGAAGCTATAAAAATACTTAACGAATCAGCTTCAACACATTAGTCAGTCTGACTTCCATTTCGTTTTCTCGCAGTGAGCTCCTAAGACTTCTAATGTTAATGGACTCAAGTTCTTCAACTCTTGAAGGACTTGAACTAGAGATGGCTGGATCATGGCCCCGTTCTTTTTTCAGTTTACGTGTTTGGTCGTGTTTGTAAATGTTGACCTTAACTTCGTATCGGTCCTCAAAAACGCAAGAAATTACTTGGCCAATATACTACCATCTTGACCTAATAAGCTTGTTCAATAACGCATATAGAGAGAGACCGTCACCACTGGACCGTAGCGTTTGCTAGCTCTTGGAAATTTTCATCTTTGTACATGGCTCAAGAACAACGAAAGAATAACACATGATTTCATCATCGATCATCAGCAGTCGTGAAAAGGTGATGCTTTACTGAAGTAATAACTGTAGCTTCTTAAAACATACGGTTGCCTTAACAGTTGCCCGAAAAATTATAAAGGTTGCTTTTGCAAGTGTATGTTGCATATTCAAGGTTACGATAAAAAATACGTTGACTTTCCACCGCTGTTTGTGTTTAATATACGGCGTCGTTTTAAGAACTGCTACTATGGCATAAAGAAAAAATTTTCTGATACAACATAACCTGTTGGAGAGTGCACCTGTTTTTTTTTTTCTAAGAAAAAAAGAAAGAGAAAAAGAAAGACATTCGATTAAAAGGTAGACATTGTCTTCTGTATTTGTCATTTGCTATCATCTGATCGCCTTCGCACGCATTTTGTACCTACATTCTTTGCGTTATCGTTTACCCAGAATTCTTTACCAGATGGCATGTTTTGCCGGTAGGCTTGGTCACTAAGCAAGTTACACGGGACACTGGCGCTGGATCGTGACCGAAGATGGTTTTGGACGAAGAAAAAGCGCTTTTAAGCGAGGAAATTGTCGTTGAAAAGGTTCATTTTACCCTCTTTTATCTGTTGTATCATTTTAGATTCAGAATAACTTCAAGCTGTGGTATTTTAGCCCTTTATGCCCCTATCAGCCCTATCGATTGTGCTGACACAATCAGGCAGTGAAACCGGCGTCCACTATAATGACAGGAATATCAGCTTAGTATGACTGGATTTTAATTTATTTGATTGGTAAACTTACGTTTTTTAACACAAGATAACAACAAATACTTTCATTTCTATTTATTTACGAAATCGTAGATGATAAATCAACGGAATAAGTTCTAAAGTGGAGGTTTTATTGCCGTTGTTTTAAATAAAAGGTTCAGAGTTTAATTTGTGATTGCCTAGAGCATGATTGATATTGTCCTCAATCCAGCGTGGTTCATCTGTAAGCTGAATCTTCTCTTTTTTAACAAGTTTATTGTAGGTTTGAGTGAAATACCAACCACGATCGCAAAAGTCAGAGTCTTTTAATTTTTTTGACTGTGAATACAGGAAATTAAGATCTGAATTGGCAAGAGTTGTTGGCCAAGATTGAGAAGCGGACAAAATTCAGCCTATGAAATTGCACAAACTATAGCTGTGTTGTAGACAACTTAACATGTTTTCATAAGATCTGACATTGTCACGTGAATAATTGTGATGGTGCTTTGCAGCTAATGGCCGCATTGACCTCTGCTCTCTCTGCTATAGAATGACGATTCCGACCCAGAAGATGAAGGTGAACAGGAGGAGTCACCAGAGGGTGGAGACGAAGATGACGAAGAGGAGGATGAAGAAGAATTAGAAGATCCCGGGGATAAAGTCAGAGAAGCATGTGCTCAGCATAAAGAGTGTGCTAAACTTTTTGAGGAATTAGAGGCTTGCAATAATCGAGTGAACAGCAAGTCAAATACAGAGGAGATATGTGTACAGGAGTTGTTTGATTTCTTAGAGTGCCGTGATAAATGTGTAAGTACTATTAGCATTTTTTGCTTCTTGTTGAGGTTTGCAATGGATAGATCCAGAAAATCTTCATACTCCTCTGTGTAAGTGATTAGAAGTTCCCGTGTTGGAAGGGATCTCTAAGACCAAAAAATTTTTAAAATGTGGGAAGCTGCTTGGAATTTCTAGAGGGGTAGTGTTGCACAAGAAATTTGCTTCAACTAATCAGAAACACCTACCCGGATCTGGGTAGTGACACGTCATCAGTATGGAATTTCTACAGTCATTCCTCAGACATCATTTCACCCTGGAAAGTAGTGGTGGTGTTGTGGTTTGTTGGCTGTTTTCTCATGCTATAAAATTTGTAGCCTGCGTAAAAAAACTCTGACATGTATTTTAAACTCTCCAATTGTTGGAAAAGAGCTTTTATTTACTTGGAAAAAGTGGGTCATGACAACCTTTCCATAGAGAACTTTTTCTAGCATTTTTCATAAAAGTTAATTTTCTGTTGAGCATTTGCCTTTTTGAGCCACTATTTCAAGATGTTCTTGCAGATGAGCTACATCCCCTTTGTTAAAGGAGCTTTGTCATAAAATTTAACAAAATTCTAGTAAGAACTGCCACCAAACTAAGTAAAACGTGAAATAACTGCTCAGGGCATGAATAGAAGGTATAAATAACACAACAAAACACAAAAGGAGGAACAGATGGACAAACTTGAAGAAGATTGAAACAGAAATGTATTTTGAAAACTTGTTAGCCTAACATTTTTTCAAAGTTCACGTGCTTTGTTTGTAACATTTGAAGTACTGCCTGAGAGTCATATTTGTGTGACATGAAGCTGTGATTTTGCCATTTACACATAACATAAGTTCCATAACATTTAATGACGTGTAAGTGACATTGTTGACAAAATGAACTAGACAGCTGTGACGCAACCTCTTAAATTGAAATATTAAAATTTTAGGGGAAAAAGTGCAGCTGGGTGCTTGCAAGGAAAGCGGTCATTTCAATACAAAGTTGTTTTGATACATACTGAAGCAGGGAAATTGCACAAAAATTTGGTTAACTTCAAGTTTAGTTTGCATGTGAACAAGAAAAACATTTTGGGTGAATATTATTGCCAAGAATGTGGAACTATTTACACCTCTACGGAATAAACTTGTATCGAGACAACTTTGTACTGAAATGACTGGTAACTGGTTGCAATATTATTTCATGTGACATCTGGAAATATTCATAACATTATTTTTTAGGCCTGGTTACTTGCTTGTTAAAGCAGCAAGCATAATATTTTGTTGCATTGAACATCTTTAAGTATTTTATCATTTTGGTCTCACACTGTTCATTTATCTTACATTGTAAGTCTTGATGTTTATTTTGTTTTTTCAGCTTGCACATAGTTTGTTTTCAAAAGTAAAGTGATGAATATTCATGCAAGTATCTTCAATGTTTGTGAGAATGAGGATGTTCCAGCTTGATTGCAAAGATGTTAAAAGTGTCTGTTGGGAACACTGGCTGTTTGGTCCTTTTTCATCTTTCTCCTGGAATACCATTTTTATTTTAATGCCAGGAATTATTTACAGCTGTCTGGACAGTAATGTGCTTGTTGAATAAAGGAGATGTCATTTTAAGATAATAATGTTGTCATCACTTTGTGTATAAGTTCGTGTAATGACATGATTTTTTAGTGAAATTTGATATAATCAGCACAGCTATTAAGGTGAATCTCCCTTTTGTGGGCACAAATAATGTCATGATTTGGTGGTTTCTTACAGCAGAGGGCTGCAGGACTGTCACTATTAGCTAGGGGCCAGGGATTTTCCCCAGCTTCTATGAGCATAACCCCTGGCTACTTTCATGAGAAACAAAAGTAATATAAAACCAGAACTTCTTAGTTGTTCAATTCCCTGCCTACTTATTTCATTTACCCAGCAAATTCAGACACATGGCAGTGTGCAAAGAAAATGGTGTCCGATAGCCCAGGGCTAGTGGATTTTGCTCTCAGGCTAGTGAATTCTGTTTTTAACTTGCCCGACGGGCAAGTGATCTTTTTTGAGGAATTCAAATAACAGAAGAATGGTGAGATCAATTCTGCTCTTCAAAAAGCTTTTGGGGCTAGTTGAAATGACGTCTGCGCTAATAAATGTTAGCTTCAGCTTGCCCGAATGGCAAAAGCCTCTGAGCGGAGAAAATTTTAAAATCTGTTATCAGAAGGAAACAACTTTTACAGTTACCCAAGAATGTTGACAACTCACTGATATTTTCTTTCATAAATTTAAAGACAAGTTTTTCTTTGTGGGCTATAGCAAATCACTTAACAACTGTTCCCTCAGGAAACTAGTGAATTTTGTTTCCCAAGAATCTCAATGTTTCCTGAAGCAGAGCTGATGGCAACTTTGAGATTCTTTGGAAACAAAATTAATATTGTTTCTCTTGGGACCTGTCATCTAAAATAATGAGGCTTAATAGCAGCAATGAAGACAACAGCAATGAGAAGCATGTGCAGCTTGCTCTGCATGTATGCACAGGACAATGAATTCTTTTTTCTCCTTTAAAACATATATTTGGTACACACGAATTCAATTCCAGGGAAATTCGCCAACAGTTGACATTTTATTAAAGAAAGTTGGAATAATCCTAACGATCTCATGAAAGCAGTATTCATCATGGATTAATGTTTAAAAAGGGTTTTGTTTTGACTGCTTACTGGAGGTCTTCATCAGGCAATAGAGTCGATTTATCAATCACCAACAACCACAGTGGTACAGTCCTACTCAGTATATTGACACTATAACTTGATGAAGAACCGGGCCCAGTTGGTCAAAAGGTGGACAGTGCTATCTACCGGTTAAATCTCTATCTACTGGATAACACAGTTGGTTTCCCTAATACTTATTTACTGGATAGTGATTTATCCGGTGGATAGCGCTATCCAGCTTTTGAGCAACTGGGGCCTACAGTACAGAGTGAAAATGTCACAATCTCAATATATAAGTTCCAATCATGAGACAAATGATCAATGAAACCTTCTGACAAAGTTTGTAATGTTCATAATGAACATCACAACTATTACCCTCCTTGACCTACTGAGCCCTTAAGGCAATAACAGGGAGCTTTAGCAATGATGACATTAATATTAAAAAGACCTCATGCATTTGATATATCCAAACATTGTTAGGATGGTTTCAATTAAATTCATGAAATTCATATTGCTCCAGATACCATATAATTTCTTTATTTAAACCCTTAGATACTGGCTTCTTTGTTGTCATTGCTACTGCAATTGCATTCTTGGAGACTCTGGGTAGTTGATTGAGACAGGCTATCTGTGGGTGAAATTGTTTATAAGAAAGTATATAAGAACAGGAAAGCCCCCCCTCCCCCCTTCCCCTGTAAGTGCAATTAAACATGATTACAAGAACATGCTACCCTTGGCCTGGTCCCAGAGGTTTTTTTCTGAGGTTATTGTACCTGCACCATTAATTTCATTAAATAGTACTAGCAAACAAAAATTCGTTGTTGATGCTTTTTGAGGTGAACAATTGTCTATCCTTTCAAGATATACCACTTTTTTGCCGAGAAAAAAATTAAAGAAAACTGCTCTTCACAGCTACAAACATTTGGTCATATGTTTGGCCATTTTTGTTGCCTAGGTCTTTGGCTCCCTAGACCATTTTTATTTAATCAAGGCGCAGATATAAAAGAATTTGAATAATTGTCATGTTCTATCTAAAATAAAATTGAGTGTCAAGTCTTCCGCAGGGGAATACTCTGGCTCTAAATGTCCAAAGATGAAAACTGAAAGGATACTCATGAATCGGCTTCAAGTCAAAAAATTAACAAATTTTTGAATAAAAGATAGAGTATTTTAAGACTCTATCTTCTCTAAACTTCTAGTCGGCAAAGATGTTTTTATCAGTTCTCCGTTAAATTTGATTTCACCTTGAATCTAAAAGATAAGTCGCATTATGTCCAATACTAGCTCTCCCCTCTCCCCCACCCCGACGTTTCGGCAATTATTGAATCCCATAATGCAACACTTGCCCCTGGAGACTTTTGGGCCTCCCCGCATGTTCGGTTTCACTATAAATAGGAGGCGACAAAGTGCGTGCGATAAGAGGCGCTTTTCGGGGCGCTTGACTCGGCGAGGAAGAAAAAGAAAGAATTCTTCTGCCGTTCTCCTCTGAAATTGGGGAGAGATAACCGTGTAATCAAATCAAAACAAACGAACTTTCGCGACAGGACAAAGTTTCAAGTTACTTCTATGGTTTGAGTAAGGCGAGAAGAGAGGATTTTTCGCTGAAGAACAAAAAGGTTTCGGCTATTACCTCATCGGCCATCTTGTTAAAACGAAACTATGGCTTTTGCATCTGGATCGCCAGCCCCGTTACGGGACGTTAAACTGGTCCAGTTTGGAGTACTAAGCCCCGATGAGATTGTACGTATACTTTTAGACTAACTTTAGACGGTCGCCTAAGCTATTTTAATCGTTCTCTTGCTTTACCACGTTGTGAGTCGAATACCAAGTCGATCGACTCATGCCTGTTTCTTTAAGTTTTATGGTTGGCGATAAAGTGACCCATTCGATGTTGTTTTGCCCTAACTGGACTCTTGTTTACCTAGTTTTCGTTCTTTCGACAGAAACAAATGTCTGTTACTACTGAAGGAGGCATTAAGTACTCGGAAACGATGGAAGGTGGACGACCAAAGTTGGGCGGCTTGATGGATCCAAGACAAGGAACTATCGACCGCTTCTCTCGCTGCCAAACGTGCGCCGGAAACATGACTGAGTGCCCCGGTCATTTTGGACATATAGAACTAGCCAAACCAGTGTTCCATGTTAGCTTCTACAAGATGATAATAAAGTGCTTAAGATGTGTTTGCTTCTACTGTTCAAAGCTTCTGGTTGACGCGGTAAGGAACTCGTTTTTGCTTCGCTTTCAAAATGGCTTACTCCTCCAGAGGGCATGGGCCGAGGTCAGACGTGAACCTTGGCGGGGGTAGGGTAGGGAAGATAGAGATGCGTAAGGGAATAGTCGTGAAATTAAGCTGGCAGCCTAGATTAGGTAAATGTCAATTTAACAATAATGATGTTTTTTACATGTCATTAAAAGCTGTTCCTAGTAAAAATTAACTGATTTGCTATTTTTTTTTTATCCAGAATAATCCCAAAGTGAAAGATACAGTGGCAAAATCACACAACCAGCCACTCAAACGTCTTCAACACATCTATGACTTGTGCAAAGGGAAGAAAATTTGTGAAGGAGGAGATATTGTTGATGAGAAACCGCCAGGCCAGGAAAGTGATGAAACTGAGAAGAAAATGGTAAGTACGTTAGCTTTCAGATGGCAATTGAACTTGTGACCTTCTGTTTACTGGTTGGGTGCTTTAAGTACTGAGTTCTCAGAGTAGTTCAATTAACAGGTTGATATAAGTGCCACATAGCTTGAGCAAACAGCCAACATTTTGTGGCCACCACTGGTTTCCCTGTGAAAAAACGTCTGTGGAATGACTGCAGAAATTCCATACTGATGATGTGTTGTGTCACTACCCAGATCTGGGGAGTGACATGTCATTAGTATGGAATTTCTTTGGTCATTCCTTGAATGTCATTTTGTGGGGAAACAGTCAGTGGCGTCATGAAATGTTGGCTGTTTTCCCAGGCAAACTACCACATTGTGCAGTTGCCTTAAGGCATATAAATTCATGCATCAACTGCCGTTCTCAGTCACGTAACCACTCTCTTGGTTGTTTTAAATAGAAGAGGTACTATTATTTCTTTAAAACAGAATCATGGTGGTTGTGGTAGACATCAACCCCAGATCAGACGCAGTGGTCTGGACCTTACAGCAGAATGGAAAGAAGTAAATGAGGATTCACAAGAGAAGAAGATTCCTCTGACAGCAGAACGTGTTCATGAGATATTTAAAAGAATCACAGATGAGGAATGTGAGATTCTGGGCATGAATCCCAAGCACTCACGCCCTGATTGGATGATTGTGACTGTGCTGCCAGTCCCTCCTTTGGCTGTAAGGCCTTCTATTGTTATGAGTGGTTCTGCTCGTAGCCAGGTAAATTGCTAGTTACATTAATACCAAAAAGGCCCTGTAAGAAGCTTTGATTTATTACTGTTTGTGTTTAGTGTTAAAATAAAAAAAAAATGGTTGTTGTTCTGATGAATGACATATTTAAAAGTTGTGCTGTAGGAAAAAAAACTGTAGGGGCTCACAAGCTCTGGCCATTATTTGAATTTTGTGGAAAAAACTAAAAGGCGATCAGGCAGTGTCAGAGCACAATCTCAGGCTTTTTTGTTATCAAAAGAACTATTTCACACTAATATTATTTTAAGAAATGGATATAAATTCTGATTGTTTAAAGCACAAGTACATACTTAAATCACTCATACTAAACATAATATTAATTTTTTTAATCTCTTCAGGATGACTTGACTCACAAACTAGCGGACATAGTAAAGGCAAACAACAATCTTCGCAGAAATGAGCTCAACGGTGCTGCAGCTCACATCATTTCTGAAGATACCAAGATGTTGCAGTATCACGTTTCTACATTTGTAGACAATGAAATTCCTGGCTTACCGAGGGTCAGTTTATTAATTTTCATTCTGTTTCAGTTTTTGATTAGAAAGTGATACTTGATGGAAATGAGTTTCCCTATTCCATGTAACTTGGTTCCATATAAGTGATCATTTAGAGAAATGTTATGCAAACCCAACTTGCTAAAGAGAGTTTTGTTTTTTACTCTCACAGGCCATGCAAAAGTCTGGTCGCCCACTGAAATCAGTAAAACAGAGACTAAAGAGCAAGGAAGGGAGAATCAGAGGAAACCTAATGGGAAAGCGAGTTGACTTTTCTGCCCGTGCTGTCATTACGCCCGATCCTAACTTGTCCATTGACCAAGTTGGAGTTCCCAGAACCATTGCTCAGAATCTGACCTTTCCAGAGATTGTCACTCCATTTAACATTGATAGGTAGCTGCAATTGTAGTAATTTGGAATGAAAAAAGAATTATTGCCTTTTAACCAAGTAAAATGGTTGCACTTAAACAGGTTGAAGTGCTCTGCAGTAGTTAACTGTAATCTTTTTGTTCTGATTATCAGCATGCAAGAGTTAGTGCGTCGAGGTAACAGCCAGTACCCTGGTGCTAAGTACATTATCAGAGACAATGGCGAGAGAATTGATCTCAGGTTTCATCCAAAACCAAGTGACCTTCATCTTCAGTTTGGGTACAGAGTGGAGCGACACATCAGAGATGACGATGTTATTATTTTCAATCGTCAGCCTACTCTTCACAAAATGTCCATGATGGGACACAGAGTCAAAATCTTGCCTTGGTCAACCTTCAGACTTAATCTCAGGTATGAATTCACTTGTCAGCCAAATCATTTATGGGAGCTCAAATTAGAATCTTGGGCACTTTTGTCTGATAGTATGATGGTAGGCGTGTGATACTGTGATGTTAACCTCTTTATTTGAGACTGTAGATATAAACGGTTGAAAAAGGAAATAGATTAAATGAAGAATATATTATAAAATCCTTTAAGAATCAATCGAGGGTTGTTATGTCAAAGCAGTCAGTAAGAAATGCTCCTCAAAGCAGTGAAATTGAGTGGTACCTGGAGATACTTTCTTTGTTTATTGCATTTTAGTGTTACCACTCCATACAATGCAGACTTTGATGGTGATGAAATGAACTTGCATGTGCCACAGTCCTTGGAGGCTCGTGCTGAGATCACTGAGATCATGATGGTACCAAGGAACGTTGTTACACCTCAGTCAAACAAACCAGTCATGGGTATTGTACAAGACTCTTTGATGGCAGTCAGAAGATTTACCAAAAGAGATGTGTTCCTTGAAAAGGTCGGTTTCTGTCATATGTGCAAACTAGTGTTATTGAGGGAGATACAATTAGGGATACCGGGGTTTCAATAAGCACTGACGGCTGACGAAACGCATCGGTTACTTTGCTCATAGAAGTCAGCTACTTCCTTGTCTAGAAAGAAGAAGCATCTTGTTTGAATAATGTTGTAAGCAAAAAATATATCATAAAATCTGAATGAAAATGTAATTATGATGTGTTTTCATAAAGACACACTTGTTTTACGTTATGCTTTAGTCATGTGAACACTATTTCATTCAAATGTTCACAAGTTTCTTTATAGGTTTACGCAGAATTTGTTAACCTGGCTTAACAATCTTGGTCACTAATGCATTTGTCTTTTGGTTATAGGAGGGTAGGGTAGATGACATGTCCTACCTTATTCTTTATCCTTATTCTATTTTTAATTACCTTTGTCTGCTAGGTGTGCAAGATCCTTGCTGTGGATTAAAGCATGTTATAAATTTTAAAATATTGCCATGTTCAAATGTAGCACCATTTTTATGATTTACACGCTTCCTTAGATCCGTTCCTGGAGTGACACAACCTGTGCACTTTTGCATTGTCGTCAGTGTTACTGTGGTTTTGCTTAAGTGTGTCAGTGTGTTTCTCAACAGCGCTCAGCTGCAGATTGGGAACGCTTGAGTCATGAGTGTGTGAGAGCAATCTACCTCTCTGTGTTGCCAACATGCCTTCTGAATGTCAGCCTACTGATTGCACCAGTGCATCAGGGCTGTTTTTTGTTTTAGTAAGGCGGCATTACAAGGGACAGTCACCTTTACTCGCATTTACATGTATCTTTTAAATCATTAGCTGGACCTTCTTTCCCTTTTCATTTTAAGTGAATCATAAGTGAACATTCACTTTATCTTCAGGAAACAATGATGAATCTGATGATGTGGATTCCAGACTGGGATGGAAAGATCCCACAGCCTGCTATCCTTAAACCCAAGCCTCTGTGGACAGGCAAACAGATCTTCAGTTTGATCATCCCTGGAAATGTGAACATGATCCGCACTCACAGTACCCACCCTGATGACGAGGATAGCGGTCCGTATAAACACATCTCTCCTGGAGATACCAAAGTACTAATTGTTTTTATCTCTTTTCAAACTTTGGAGAAGCAAGTGTCACTGAGGTTAAAAAAAAGTGTCAGCAAGAGGGTAACATCCCTGTATGACAATTTGCCGTTTTAAAGAATTAACTTTTGCAAAGACTTCTAAGACCGTTGCTAAAATTCGCAAATTGCTGACTGTTGCGTCCCCAATAACCCCAGAAACAATTACTGGACTCATTTTGACTCCAGTTTCCTTCCCTTTTCTATAGTGGTGAATACAAGAAATAATATTTTATTGCTGCCAATTTTTTTGTTTTCACCGATGGATGGATTATGCACCAGCCATATTCTTCTTTAAACTCTTGTTAACTCTTAGTTGTAGTACCTTTGTAAGCAAGCTTTTCAATCAAATCTTGCTACATTCTGGACACTTACTGGTACTCATTGTACAGGAATCCCTCAGTACAAGTAGGTTTGTTATTGCTCATTGCATAAGCACTTATTATTTACATCATATGGTTGTTATTACACAGGTTTTGATTGAGCATGGTGAACTTATCTCTGGTATATTATGTAAGAAATCACTGGGAACTTCTTCAGGCAGTTTGGTCCACATTGTTGCCGTTGAACTTGGTCATGAAGTTGCTCGTTGTTTCTATGGCAACATTCAGACTGTTGTAAACAACTGGACTCTGATTGAGGGCCATAGCATTGGCATTGGTGACTGTATTGCTGACGGTGAAACCTATGAGGAAATCCAAAGGGTGACAAAGAAAGCTAAGGTAATCTGCCAGACCTGTCCTGTCCTAGTGAAATATGATTGTAGGCCGTATAGCAGTTGTATAAATCATTTGCGCATTGATGTCACGGTGGCGATAAAACAGTTGTTGTGTTGGTGTACCAAGAAAATCCTGTGGATATTGAACTCTTTTCTCATGTTAAATCTTTCAATTCCATATTTTTACTCTAAAATAATTTGATGGTCCTGTTCCTTAACTTTCCTCACACTAAAATTAATCCCAATGTCATTTCACAGAAAGATGTGATAGATGTTATAGAGAAAGCCCACAATGATGAACTGGAGCCTACACCTGGTAACACATTGCGACAGACATTTGAAAACCAAGTGAACCGCATCTTGAATGACTGTCGAGACAAGACTGGAGGAAGTGCTCAAAAGAGTTTGTCAGAATTTAACAACTTCAAAGCTATGGTGGTGTCAGGCTCTAAGGGATCAAAAATTAACATCTCACAGGTCAGTATCAGTCCATGTCATGTCTGCTGCAATAAAAACTGCTACTTTTAGTTTCATCCAGTTGAAGATAAGTTATTCCAACTTCTGAATCTCAACTGTTTTTGTCACATTGACATTCCAATTTGTTGTTCATGGATATTATTTTTGAGGTGACTGTTCATGGCAGTCCAGGCTTGAAATAATGTTTTTTGTTTAAAACCAAGTGTCCATTTTTGTTGCACAAACTAGAAAATTTTTGGACATATCATATTTTTCCACTGTGTTTTTTTTGTAGGTTATTGCTGTTGTAGGCCAACAGAACGTGGAAGGTAAACGGATTCCATTTGGTTTCCGTCACCGTACCCTTCCGCACTTTATTAAAGATGACTATGGTCCCGAGAGTAGAGGATTTGTGGAGAATTCCTACCTTGCTGGACTGACACCAACAGAGTTCTATTTCCATGCCATGGGAGGTCGTGAGGGTTTGATTGACACTGCTGTCAAAACCAGTGAAACTGGTGAGTAGCGATTTAACACAGGGTATTCGCAGGTCATGGAAAACCTGGAAAGTCATGAAATTGAAGAGTTTCATTTCCTAGGCCTGAAAAGTCATGGAATGTAATAAATTATTGTTAGTTCTGGAAAGTCATCGAAAATTAAAGTTATGCTAGTTAGATTAGGTACTGCCGATGTCAAAGTTAGGTCAGTGTAAGATAGAGATTAGCAATTTAATACCACAGATTTTCATGGACACCAAAGTTTGTGTCTGTTGAACTGAGTTACCCTGAAACAAGGAAAATTTTGAAAATATTCGAAAGTGACAGCTGACCCTAACGTCGTGAAAATGTTAAAAAGGTCATGGAAAAAGTCAAGTAAAGTCATAGAATTTAAAGAGCTCAAAATAGGATGAACCCTGCGACATATAGATCATTGGTCTTGATATAAATCAAGGCTGCTAGTCAATCAGATTAGAGCATGTTGTTGCAGTTATGGTTAATCAGAGAAATGTGTTTTTTTGTAAAGGTTATATTCAAAGACGTTTGATGAAAGCCATGGAAGGTCTCATGGTTGCTTATGATGGTACCATCAGAAACTCCAACAATCATATGATACAGTTGAGGTATGGTGAGGATGGTATGGACGGTGCTGCAGTCGAGTTCCAGAACATGCCATCAATAAAGCCAAACAATGCTTCTTTTGAAAAGAAATTTCACTTTGACTGTTCAAATGAGAGGTGAGTGACATGCCAAGATGTCTGCATGCAGAAAATAATAAGCAATGCTAAAAAATCTTGATCAAAGGAAACTTCAGGAACGAATTCATTTTTCACACATTTCTTTCTGTCGTACATGTAAGAGAAGTAGACAAGGTTTAGCAATTTATTTAACAAGCGTAGAGCCGTTAGTAACCTTTTTTTCTGTTTCTTAACAGGCGCCTTCGTCGCCATCTCCAAGAAGACGTTGTGCGAGATTTGTGTAGCAGTGCTTCTGCTCTTCAAGAGCTAGAAACAGAGTTCAATAAGTTGCAAGAGGACAGAGAGATTTTACGTAGGATCATTCCCTCTGGCAACTCAAAAGTAAGTGTGCTCATGAACTGAAATTTACTGGAGTAAGCTGTGGTGTCTAGGTGCAGTTATCTCACAGAAGAAACTGTCATCCACGTTGTTAATTTTTGCCTGATTTTTGTTTCCTTATTTCATAGATAAGAGACTGCTTCACATTAATCCCCCTTTCCCAATAATAAATAAAATATAATAATAATAATGAAGGGCTCCTTGCAAAAACATCCCCTGGCCCACTCATTTCCTTTTTGGAGAGGAAGCCCTTCAGTTTTTGTATTAGTACATCGTCACTGTGTGTTTATCTTCTTAGAAAAAAAAGCTTGGCTCCCCCCTTTTTTTCTTTTTCATTAATTTTACACAATGTGTTTACCCATGTTTCAGTTGACATTGTATTATGTGTTATTTTTAGGTGGCTCTTCCAGTAAATCTGGGTCGCTTGATTTGGAATGCACAGAAGACTTTCCATCTTACCAACAGAACACCAAGTGATTTACACCCACTTAGAGTTGTTGAAGGTGTGAACTAATCTAATACTAACTTATGGTGTTTGATATTCTGGGTAAGAAGAACTCATGAACACGCTTACATGTATCTAATTAACTTGCTCCCAAAGGAACTTTTAAAAAAACGAAATTTACAAAATGTGGAAATTTATTATAGTGATATTAGGTTAAACAGTCTTTTGAACAATGAAGGTTCAGATGAAACAGCTTTCTCAGAATCAGTCTTAAATTTGTTTCAAGTTGGTTGTGCTCTCGGCACTGATATTATCGGATGGTGTTACATGTGCTATGTGTTAATAATGATAAAATTTAGACTGTGCAAAGATTTTTTAGGAGAACAACATTTCAAAATATTTCTTAGGCTGTTATTAATTTTATGGTTGTTCTTTTTTCTAGGCATACGTGAACTGTCCAAAAAGTTGATAGTGGTACATGGGGAAGATGCCATCAGTAAACAGGCTCAATTTAATGCCACACTATTATTCAACATTCTTCTACGCTCAACCCTGTGTTCTAAACGAATTGCTGAAGAGTTTCACCTATCTTCAGAAGCCTTTGAGTGGCTACTGGGAGAGATTGAGACCCGATTCAATCTCTCTATGGTAAGAATAAAGTGCATTGAAGTTGAATTGGGGGCTCATATAGGTCATGGAAAACCTGGAAAATTTCATTTTCTGGACCTGGAAAGTCATGGGAAATTAATGTTTTGTTAATTGGTAGATTAGTTACTGCAGATGTCAGAGCAAGGACAATGTAGAATAGAGACAAAAGTAATAAAACAGTATGAATGGTATGCATTTTGATGGACACCAGGATTTTGTATGTTGAACTGAGTTGGGTCAAAAATTACCTTAACACAAGAAATGTTTTAAAAAATTTTCAAAAGTGAAAGCTAACCCTATGGTCACAGAAAACTTGAAAATTACAAGGAAAAAGTCATGGAAAGTCGTGGAATTTGAACAGCTCAAAAGGGTACAAACCCTGTGAATTATGTTCATACAGGTAATGCTGTTTATAGGATTGTAGTACTGTACAGATTTTTGGTTTGCTTCTCAAAATGTTTCATTTAGTTGTTGTTTCATTGTTATGTTGTTAAGGTCAAACCAGGTGAAATGGTAGGAGCTCTGGCAGCTCAGTCCCTTGGAGAACCCGCTACTCAGATGACCCTCAACACTTTCCATTATGCTGGTGTATCAGCCAAGAACGTCACCCTTGGTGTGCCACGACTTAAGGAGATCATCAACGTCTCTAAAAAACCTAAGACCCCATCACTGACAGTTTTCCTTGTAGGGCAACCTGCTAGGGATGCTGAAAAAGCCAAGGTGAGAGCCAGTTATTTCATTTAGTGAATACAAGAAGTAGCATGTAAATGACTTCATCAAAATGCAACTGTTTGAAGATTTGTTAATATTTCACATGGTTCAGAGAAGTCTGCACAGTACCTTTTACTTGATTCTCAGACTGAAATATTTGCCTGCTCATTTATCTTCTGCAGACTCATTAGTTTTAGTATTTTCCCCTAACCTGGATTTCATTTTTCTATTTAAAGTGTTGGGTTAATGACTGCTCCTGGTTTGGAGAAATGAGTAGTCTTTCTCTCTTTGACAGCTGCATAAACTTTCATTACATTCTACCTAAGAATCTACTCCTACTTAGTAGCTACCTCTTGCTAAAATTAATGGTTTTACAGTGTACCTGAAAGTCAAGTCTTAAACCCTCTACATGTTTTGTGTTCATTCGGCTTGTTTGCTTTATCCTCCAGGATGTGCTCTGCCGGCTGGAACACACAACCTTGCGTAAGGTAACGGCAAACACAGCCATCTACTATGACCCAGATCCCCAGAATACTGTGGTGGTGGAGGATCAAGACTTTGTCAATGTTTACTACGAAATGCCTGACTTTGATGTAACTCGCATCTCACCTTGGCTTCTGCGTATTGAACTTGACCGCAAGCGCATGACAGACAAGAAACTTACCATGGAACATATATCAGAGAAAATCAACCTTGGTTTTGGTGATGATCTGAACTGCATTTTCAATGATGACAATGCAGAAAAGCTTGTGCTGCGGATTAGAATTATGAATAATGATGATGGCAAATTCCAAGAGGTAACCTAATACAATACATGTATGTTATTTTTCCGATGGACTTAAGACTCCATAAAATTGCCAGCACAGGTTTATTATGTTAGATAAAAAAATCTTTTGCCAAGAGGGACCCAGTAGCAGGCTTATCCCAGAGTTACATGTATTTTGGTCACTTAACAGCTATAGCTCAACTTCTTGAACACCTTGGCAAACTAATGTTAGAATTGCAGCTGGCATTTTTATCTTTGAGTTCCTAGAAGCATGTTTTCGCATGTCAAATTACCTTGATTATGCAGAACCGAGAAAAGACTAACAAGAATCTCTGATTTTATCCCCTAGGAGGAAGAACAACTTGACAAGATGGACGATGATGTGTTCTTGAGGTGCATTGAAGCAAACATGCTGACGGACATGACTCTGCAGGGCATTGAAGCCATATCCAAGGTGTACATGAACTTGCCAAATGAGGAAAACAAAAAGAGAGTGACCATCACTGAAGAAGGAGAGTTTAAACACATCCAAGAGTGGATTCTGGAAACTGATGGTGTCTCACTCATGAGGGTAAGTAGAAAGGACATTAATTTTGCCGACCAGATCACCATTTGAGTGAAATAGACCAGAAATGTTCTTACTCAAATCTCCATGTGCTCTCACATTATGGGTGCTCACTTACATGTATGAGCACTTCGACTGTATTTGGTATTTGATCAGTGAGGCCATTAACTCCAACTGTGGGTTGATTTTTTTTGGAAGCTGGGCAATTTGTTGTTGGACATTGTAAAATATGCAGCTCTGCTAAAATGTTTCTATAAAAACATTTTGTTTTTCTGGCAAGAAACTATGTCAAACTTGGTATTGGAGAGCCATGATTGACCCAACTCATTCTTGTTTCATGTGATTCATTCTGACCTTTGTCTTTGTTTGTTGTTAGGTCCTGAGCGAAAGAGACATCGATCCCATACGTACAACTTCCAATGACATCTGTGAAATATTTTCTGTAAGTAGAGTTTGTTTATTTACATGTTACTTAAAGGTTTCAAGGTCTACTTTGAAGATTGAACTCAAGAGGGGATCCCATGCACGAATAAAAGTTGTTTTTGGTTCTCTTCCTTGTTCTGAGAAGTTTTTCTTTGAGTTCTTTGTTTTCCCCTCTTTTCAGAAACCAACATTTCCAAGTTCCAATTCAATCTAAAACGTACTGACACGTTGAAATGGGTTCCTAAGAGTTCCCGGGTTGTTCATGTATTATACATGTCAACTCGCCATAAATATTATTGCAGTAGAACGTGAGTAAACCAAGAGAACTGGCAGAAACTGAGATGATGCTGGTAGTCTTGAGGCGGTCCTGATGGGACAAAATTCAATTCTGATTCCCTTTTGTAAGCGTGCTAGGCTTTTGAACATTATGCGTTGGTTTCCCCTAAATGCTCTGTTTTTTCCACTAAAATGCTTGTTGCCCCCCCCCCCCCCGCCCCCAACAATTCCCTAAAATACAATGTACCTAAAAATGCTCTTCATTGTAGAGAGGCTTTTTCATTGATTTCAACGATAACAAAAACGTATAAACAGTAAATTAATGTTTTTTTTCCCTTCTTCATTTTCAATTTTTTTCTGAAAATGTAATGATTTTCTGGGAAAATTCCGCTAAAATGCACAATAATGCTTAATACTGAAAAAGTGCTCGAAAAAATGTAGGCACAACGCGCAAAAAGCCTGAAGCGTGCCTGCTTTCTCACAGGATATGTTTCAGTACTGATTCAACACTGTGTTGTTGCAGGTTCTTGGGGTGGAGGCAGTGCGAAAGGCAGTAGAGCGTGAGATGAATCATGTCATCTCATTTGATGGCTCTTATGTCAATTACCGTCACTTGGCTCTGCTTTGTGACATTATGACGTGTCGAGGTCATTTGATGGCCATCACAAGGCACGGTATCAATCGTCAAGAGGTTGGCGCCCTCATGAGGTGCTCTTTTGAGGAAACGGTAAGTCATATGCAGTAAAATGGTTGAAACATGAGCATTTTCAACTTGGTACACAGTTACCTGTACTTTAAAGTACTTGAAGTGCCTCCGTCTCATTTTTTATTCACTATGAAATGTAAACACTCCCCAGCCCCCCTTCCCCCCCAAAAAAAGAAACAAACAAACAAACAAAAAAATGTTACAAGACAATTCATCTTTATATGTAATACATTTTTCTTGGAAAAAAAAGGCTCGGAACCTATCCCGCGGCTGCGTTGATCTATTACATTTGTGGAACATGTTTCTTCGTGCCCAGAGAAGTGAAAAAGATCCTTCGTGGTTTTCCTTATAGCTTTTGGCGGCGACTTATCTGTGAATTCTGTGTAACTTAACTCCAGTTTGGGGTGACTTGTCGTCGGGTGAAATGACCTATAGTCATTTTTTTTTTTCTAATCTAAGGTTGACGTCCTGATGGAAGCTGCGTCGCACGCAGAGACAGATTACCTGCGGGGTGTGAGCGAATGCTTGATTTTAGGCAAACTGCCACGGCTTGGAACAGGCAGCTTTGATCTGATGTTGGATGCAGAAAAGTGTAAATTTGGAATGGAGATTCCTACTAACATCATGGGGCCAGGCATGATGGGCGGACCTATGGCAGGTGAGAGTCCAGCTGATTAAGATATAAATTGTCTTTATTGTGGTTTTTTTTAGTGAGCTTTAAGAGGGTTTCATTTGTTAACTTTCACCTTATGCCTGCTCTCATGTTACTTTCGTAACACACCCTCTTGATTTGTGTCGACTGAGATACGACCACTCAGAATGCCTGGAAATGTGCTCACCTAAGGAAAAGAGCTTACCTATAAGGTCTCTTTGATGTAGCTTTTTGCTGTTGAAAAGGAGAAAGAAGAAAGATAAATGTACTGAAATACAGTACATGTATATTATTTTGAACGTGCTGGAAAGACCAGGTCGCTGTCATGATCCGGATGTTAACTGTCTCACTGAATGTTTCTTTCAGGCACCGGAATGTTCTTTGGTGCTGCAGGGTCGCCAACAGCAAAGTCACCGCAAATGACGCCATGGAACAACGGAGCCACACCTGCCTACATTGACGCGTGGAGTCCTGGAATGGGCAGCGGCATGACTCCAGGGGCTGCTGGTTTTTCGCCTGCAGCTTCCGAAGCCAGCGGTTTTAGCCCTGGAGGCTACAGCCCTGCCTGGAGCCCACAGCCACACTCGCCAGCTTCTCCAGGCTTGCCCAGCAGCCCTTATATCCCCAGCCCAGTGGCGGCGAGTCCAAGCTATTCGCCGTCAAGTCCTGCGTTTATGCCAAGCTCGCCTTCCCTGTCGCCGGCGAGCCCGTCCTACTCGCCGACCTCTCCTGGATACTCTCCAAGTTCACCATCAACTGGATACTCGCCAGCAAGTCCAAGTTATTCGCCAACATCTCCATCGTATTCCCCGACTTCGCCTTCCTACTCTCCCACATCCCCTTCCTACAGTCCCACGTCTCCTTCCTATTCTCCCACATCACCGTCGTATTCTCCGACATCTCCGTCTTATTCTCCAACTTCACCATCTTATTCTCCAACTTCTCCTTCTTACAGTCCCTCCTCGCCGTCTTACTCGCCCAGCTCTCCTTCGTATTCTCCAACATCGCCCTCGTATTCCCCCACATCGCCTTCATATTCGCCCACTTCCCCGTCATATTCGCCAACATCACCTTCATATTCTCCAACGTCTCCAAGTTACAGTCCGACATCTCCATCTTATTCGCCCTCTTCTCCCTCGTACTCGCCCACCTCTCCTTCATATTCCCCGTCATCGCCATCTTATTCTCCCACATCTCCCAGCTACTCTCCGCAGTCCCCGTCGTATTCTCCAACTTCGCCTTCATACTCACCATCCTCCCCCAAGTATTCTCCAACCTCACCAAGCTACTCTCCTACCTCACCAAAGTACAGCCCGACTTCACCAACCTACTCTCCAACGTCGCCCTCCTACTCTCCTTCCTCTCCAAAGTACTCTCCTTCCTCGCCATCTTACACCCCTACTTCTCCAACCTACTCTCCAACTTCCCCAACCTATTCACCATCATCTCCGCGCTATTCTCCAACCTCACCTCAGTACACGCCTTCCTCGCCCAAGTACAGTCCTAGCTCGCCCCATTACTCGCCAACATCTCCCACGTTTACTCCAGCATCAGCTCAGTACAGTCCAAGTTCGCCTAACTACAGTCCGGCGGGAAGTGGGCCGTCGCCTTCTCCTCAGTATTCACCATCTTCACCTCGTTACTCCCCGCCTTGAGACTACTTTTGAGTCACTGAAATGCAGTCAAACTGCTATCGCAAGAAAGGACTGAAATAACACGCGGAGAGCCAATGTATGAAAAATGCAAACTGCAACTTTCGATGTGCGTGCACGAAATCAAGTACTGTTAACAAAAAAAATAAATAACAAAAAAAGGTGCTTTACGTTCAATGCATGGATGTTGCCTGTTACGTGATTAGCATAGTTAGTAATTTAAGACGATTTAGCGAGAGGTTGTTTCTACGGTGAAACGACATCTCGAAGTATTTTCAACGGTTTTTGGTGTACTGTAACGTTATAATTTGAGTACTCATCTTGCATGTTTGAAAAACAACAACGACAAAAAATTAGTTAACATTCAATACTTTTTTCATCTCAAACTAAAGGAGTAAATGACGTTTTCATTAGTAAATTATATTTATGCCAATCGTTTGTCAAGTATTTGACCGTAAAGAGCTCGTTGATATTGAGAAAATTTTGGTGATATTAGAATACGCAGATTTGAATCGTGAATTTTTTTGTCTTTAATACTCTCTTTTTATGTCTTAGTAGGAGAGAATAAAAATTCCTTTAAATTTAAGTGTAAAAACCAAAAAAAAGTTTAAAATGTGAAGAAAAGAACAACAACATATTTTGTGGATAAATGTCCCTTGTTCTATGTGGACGCGATATTAGCTCAATATTTCAATAGAATAGGTTTGTAGCTGTTCAGTAATAGATACTCGCATTATCTATTCTGTTCTTACTCACTAGAGTAAGTAACAATTAGGGTAGACTGTTTCATCAGTTATGACTAGCATTAGAATTTTTTCGCTACCTAAGTTTTAAATAAGGAAGTTACTTATTAATCCCTTTGCGTGGTATCGCTCGTTAAAACCCTAAAATAATAATAGCAATATTGGTACATCTTGAAAGCAGTTGTTGTATAGTTTTCTTGGAAAACAACACATAAAATAGTTGTTTTCGGTATATCCCAGCGCTGACTTGTCGTGGCGTTTAGACTCTGCCGGTAGTTTTTTTCTCTTTTCCTTTTATTCGAGAATTGTTGCTTTTGTCGCTTACGTCACTGAATTGTAGTATTTCGAAATTCTGTGATAGTTGCGTAAAATGACACGATCATAAAAAAGAATTTTGTCCTGGTTATGTTAGCTTTGTCATGTATCCAGTATTGTAATGCATGTCATGCAATGAAAAATGTAGTTACGTCCCTTGTTTAGCTTTAAAATGTGATTATCATTGTTTCAAAGTAGACAGACTGCAAATTTTAGTAGTTGCTAAAAAATATACCTACGTGTCCCAGCCTGCGGATACAGTTCCCTTAATCATTATTATCCGTTGTGGACGCTCGACTGAGAGAGACAGCAGTTGCTCGCTGTCACGAACGCATGACCGTGCTTAGGTTGGCGTCCAGTAGAAGCGGGACAACGCTGTATGCAGGCATGGGTGCATACCCGAATTTCTAGCTTAAGAGTTTTTTTTTGAAAAGTCTTCATTGAGGCTGAGTAGCTGTATTTCTTGGTTGAGCAGGGATACCTTACGCTTCCTTTTATAATAAGACTATCGCCATTCAGATACCAGCTGATACTTTATTGCGAGTTCTATGTAAGATCGACTTTTTTGTCGAGGGAGCAGATTATAGGGAATCCCTGCTAGATACCAGAAATACTCAGCGTTAGAATTGGCTTTAGCCTGTTCCACTGGGCGATCAGATGGTTGTACGTGGCAAGCTCATAAGGAAAATGAATGACTTTTTTTCTCCAGCGTTCTACTATCTGAGTGCCTGGAACAGGCTAATTTTATTGGCTTATGAGCTGTAAGAAATAACTTAGTTAAATACAGTAAAAACCCGCGTATAAGAACCTAGTGATTTAAGAACCTACAGGCTGAAATTTTGTATTTTAATACCCAAATATATAAGAACCTATTCAGCCTGACAAAGAAAAATAGGTTCTTATATAAAAAAAACACTCCAGATTTGATGTTCAAATTCTGGATTTTAATTGTGAAATTTTTTGTGGTGTACTGCTTCTCAGTCTTACCAAAAAAATATTATTCATTCCATAAAACTTTACTGTAGTTACAAATACAGTCACAAAAACTGTACAGTACACTTAAAAATCAAAACAGTGTTTTTAATACAATATGAAAAAATAAAGGACTTTCCTCTTGGACCATGATACAGGACTTGTTTCGACAACAAGGCTTGACCTTTTATTAAATGCTTTACAATTATAGCATATTAGTACTATTGCAGTTCCCCTGAATGCTATCACTATGATAACTTTTGCAAATAAGAACCTACTAAGAACCTAATCAGCCTGTTATTGGAAAAAATAACCTAAAATATAAGAACCTGTTCAGCCTGAACTCCAAAATTCTAGGTTGTTATACGCGGGTTTTTACTGTATTGTCATTTCCTGTTGTAAAGTTAAATAAATATTTTAATTAAAGAACTTGATTATTTCAGTTTTGTTTGATTTGTCGTGTTTCCGGGAGAAAATATTCAGGTGTGGTTGGTCGTATGAAAGTGGGGAAAAGTCCCGAGCCAGTATCTTCATTTTCATGTTTTTATGCTCGCCCCTCATCTATAGCGTTACAGTCTGCTGGTGTCTGTCATCGAGGGCTGAAGACGAACGAGCGAGACAAACAAACCCACCCTGGCGCTGTCTCTTATCATAATCTGAGAACGGAAGAGGATTATCGTGAATATGGGCGCGTTTGAGGCTTTGGTATAGTTGTAGGACCTTTTCCCAAATGGATTGGCTTGAAGGGTATTTTCGTACAAAAACATTTATCACATTATGAAAACACTTTCTATGTACATTTGAAGGCCCGTTTACACGACCGAAAAAATTGGAACGGCTCGGATAAAAAGCCGAACGGCTCCGACAAAATTTGACGTGTAAACGGTACTTGACTAGTCTCCTTCGCAGCCAAACAAGTGTTTGTACATTTTAAGATCACTAAGAAAAGATGGATACACGCAGGTAGAGATAGATCACCTCTTTAAGGCTATTGTTCTGCCAAAGATCACATACGCACTTCCAGTCTATGGAGCCAGCCAGGTAGATTTAAACACCATACAATATTTTTTAAAAGGTGCAATAAGCAACCTTACACATCTGAGTTAATTAATATCTATGACCTTTTAGAGAAGTGTGACCGCAGGTTGTCCACCAAAATTAGGAAAGAACAATGTTAACCATCCATCATATGCATATACCCTTTTGCCGAAAGTCACAGGGGCGGATCTAGGGGGAGGGTGCAGGGGGTGCGCACCCCCCCCCCCCTGAGATGACCTGCGGTTTTCTAATACAACTGGTATTCTGCCAAAAAAACAACTATGTGGTTTATTGGTGTTGAAGTAGAGCAAGAGACGAGTGCACCCCTTCCTAAAAAAAAGCCTGGAACCGCCCCTGAGTCAAAGAGTCATCCAAGAAGTTAAGATGGCAAACAAGTCAATTACCACGGATTAATACAGAACGTTTTAAGAATTGCTACTTTAATAGAATAAGGTTTCAATATAACTTGGCAATTTAACAATACAGATATCCAATGTTTTATCAGGTTTTTTACAATCTCTGAATTGTAAATGATCAGTGCAATTTTCATGATTTGTACACCTTCACTCTCTGTAACGTTTGTTATATATTTTAACAGACGAAATAAAGACATTCATTTATTATATTCATTAGTCTAGCTTGCGTAAGCAGCGAGACTAATAATTTGGAACGCGTTTTTCGCCCCGGGAGGGGGGGGGGGAGTCACTTATATAGGCTATATGGGTATGTGCGGCGCCAAAGGTTATGTTTTTTTCAGCCGTTTTGGTCAATTTCGACCATTTTAGTCTGACATAGGGTGTGGTTTGTGCACTCTAGTTTTGAGTTGGGTATGTTTTTTAGAAGAATTAGCAATTTCTTCATCATTTGGCGATAAGACCATTTCCCCTTTAATTTTTACGCCAACTACCAACAACTTGTCACGCGCTCCGGTCACGCGACGGGCTCCAGGGCTTCAGGTCTGAAATATGGTAAGGAAAATCACAGATTTTGGTCTGAAATAGGGTAAGGGTTTGCGGAAGTGTGCCGCACATCCCCACCCAATTTTTCTGGAAGTACCCCCCCGGGCATTTTTGTCGTTTTTGGGTCAGAAAGTGGGGGGGGGGGGGTCATTGTGCCAGGCGTTCCTTGCGGACACCGTGGAAACTGGGACTAAGAATCGTTGCGTGATGGAAGCCACGCACGTTTTGCGAAGAAAGCTTAGGAAAGATTAAATTTAGAGCTTTTCGGAAACGTGTCAGTCCACGAATTCTATCGCTTGAAAGCGTTGACTACTTTGGAGCAAGTGAACACTACTGAGTGGTTGAAAAAAACAATAAGAATCTGAATTAGCAAAATTGCCATGGTCGGGTGTTGTAAAATTTCACTGTGTGCAAATGAGTCTTGGGATGAGCGTGCGATTAATTTTCGGCGATGATTGAAAAGACGTGCCATGTGGCAATGATGTTCTGGAATCGAGGCCTTTGAAATTGTATTTCCGGTCGCCGCTAACACGCGTACTAAATCAATTCAGAAAAAAAGTAAAAAGTATCGACGTCGATTAAGTAGGAAGTAAACTAGTAATAGTTGACACTACAGCTACCCCCGCTCTGTATACAGTATTCTTGCTGCTTGTATAGCTCTTTGAAATATACCGATTCATAATGAAGATGTTCACACATATTCCATACAATAGGTGAGATGAATACAGGAAATAAACACAAGGTTCCATGCACAGTTTCGGTTGGATTTACACAGCTTTGATCAAAACATAATCACTCTCAGTTTCAAGAATAGTTTATTATAAACCATAAGAAAAGATTTCATTAGAAGTTTAATTTTCGCTATTTCTATTTCCCTTTTTACTGCATTATTTTAGTTCATTTCATTTGCCGGAAAGTAAGCCTTAGAAATTAAAAGGACGTTTGATCAATTCACGCTCGTGCATTCTCTTATTTTAAACTTCATAGCGGAAGGACATCTGTGAGCAGGGAATAAGTCAGCACAGAATTTGATGGTCGGCGAATTTCTGTAATCGTCCATCGTTCTGCTAGTGATAAGCTAGCCGTTGTTCACTCGTCTTGCTTGTTTGGGGCTGAGTCTTATTCCGGGCAAAGAGAGAGAAAGAGTGTCTAGCAAGGTTCAGCTGAAGGTTTCCAATCAAAGATCTGTGAACTCGTGTCTGGCAAACTCACTTAGTGTTAAAATATACACTGTTATACGCACCTTATAACTTCATCTGCGCTTAACGAGTATCTTTTGGTCCATAACTTTCATAACAAGTGCTCCACAGAATGTCACTGATAACACGTAACGCAAAAGAGTATAGAAGTGTGACTGCACAATTAATGTCACAAAATCTACCTATTGTAAGCTGTTCCTTCGGGATTTTTTGTGTTTTACGTCATCCTAACCATTTCGTACTTGCGGGCGCAAACAATAGAAACGTCATCATTACCTACCGATTCCTCGCGGCCCCTGTTCAAGCAAATCGAGATTTTTTCTATATTTGACTGTATGACTGTATATTTCAACTGTAAGTACTTTCCTTAATATACGCGCGAGTTAGAGTGCCTCCTCGGTATTTCGCCTTCTGGGCGAAATCCCTGCGGGGGCAAAAACTTTTAGCGAGTAAATCTGTTTCGTTTCCGTGTAGAATTCATCGCCTCCTCATTTCTCGATCTAATCTTCAAGCAAGCGAGACTGAATGCCGCTGTAAGCCGTTTCTTGTTTATTTATGTTAAACGAAAGTGTCCGGATACTGGGCAACATACTGTATCTACAAAATGTGTTTTTTTAGACAAAAATTCTCAGGTAAAGGAGTCTATTTGCTAAAACAACAGTAATCAGTGTATTATTGTTATAGCTTTGATACAATAAAATGGGAAGACATATGAATTGAATAACTATTTAGATGTCAGTTAATTATTTAATCTTGGTATCGTTAGCAGTTTTCTTGGCTCGTTGCAAAATCAATGTGACATATCATAGGCCTCGTCGATGCTCTGGTGGATCACATAAGGTAAAAAGTGAAACATTAGGATGTGATCAGAGCCTCAATACAGCTTTAATCACAAAATAAATTAAATGTTTTCAAATTGCAAAACAAGTCGTACACACACACACACACACACACACACACACACACACACACACACACACACACACACACACACACACACACCACACACACACAAAAAAAAACAACAACAACAACACATGGAATTCGATTCTACTCACAATATAAAACGAATAACACAAAGGTCCCAAAGAGTAAAAACAGCGAGTACTTACCGGCTAGAATTGTCACTCCCTTTTCCTTCCCATTTTTTTAAAAATTTTCCGAAACAGAAAGTTCAGTATACTTCGGAGACCTTCGGATCTCCTGTTTCCGTTCTGGAAGATTTAGCAGGCGCTTGGAAGTAGTGGGCGAAAGAGAGAACGGGCGCGTTTCCCGGGCGCGTGTCTCCTTCTCGCGCGCCCGTTTTTTCTTGTGCCCACTACCTCCAAGCGCCTGCTACGCAGGCTAGCAGGGTAGCCTGCGAAAACATCCGTTTCTCCTCACTCTTTTCCGCTGGGGACGGCGAAACGTCCCCAGCGGCGAAGAGCGAGGAGAAACGGATGTTTTCGCAGGCTATAGAACAACCGAAACCACAGGATTTCTGCGGTCGAGATTTCATGTCCCCAGAGAATCGATACTTCCCTATGTCGTCATACTGCAACATGATTAGCCAATCGAACAATGCCTTTCCATGTTAGGGTGTTCTTTGGCGGGAAAACGAGGAGTCCATGTTTTTCGCTCATTGGCTAATAAAAATAAAAAATAACGTATACTACCGTAGCCTATTTTTCATCGGCCATCTTGTTAAAGCGAAACTATGGCTTTTGTATCTGGATCGCCAGCCCCGTCACGGGACGTTAAACTGGTCCAGTTTGGAGTACTAAGCCCCGATGAGATTGTACGTATACTTTTAGAATAACTTTAAACGGTCGCCCAAGCTATTTTAATCGTTCTCTTGTTTTACCACGTTGTGAGTCGAATACCATTGAAGTCGCTCGACTCATGCATGTTCTTTAAAGTTTTATCAGAAACTCATAATAAGGGTTGAAATGTGTAACGTGCGTTCAGTGCTCGTGAATATTTTAGTTACTTTTACCATATTTGGAAACCTAACATTTTCAACAAAATGGCTGCCGCGCGATTACCATCCAGTGGTTTTAAGATTAGTGTTCTGCATTTCAACGTGAAAACTACACCGTTAAGATAAAAAAATTGGAAGAGAAAGTTCAAAAGAATGCTCAGTTTTCTTTTTGTGGAGAAAGGAGGAAGGGACTTGCTTTTCATCAAGAAATCGTCCTTCGAGGAATTCAACCTTGTTTTCTTCTCGGTGGAGCCCATGGCTGTTTTGAAATGCAACCAAGGCAGCGAAGTTTTTGCTGAATTTTCAGGTACATTTTGCACTCGGTGGCCAAGAAAATTACGTTTTTGAAAAGGAATTATGTATTTACAAATGTTTCGTGGACGTTTTACACATTTTTTGTTCGGCATTAAAGAAAATTTACAAAATGCTTCCCGATTTGAGATGGATTTTGTGTTAAATTTTGCCATTTGCAGTATTAGCACAGGTAACGCAGACTCACAGTTTGTGTCAGGTAGGGATTTCATAACATGGTTGAATATAGAGAACATATGGGGCAAAGTTTAGGTCTGGAAATTTGCTGGAAAATGGAAAAAAAAATCGATGAACCTTACCATACACTTACCGGCAAACCCGGCGGGGGGGGGGGGGGGGCACTTAAAGAATTTCTGGGTGGGGATGTGCC
Organism: Porites rus; assembly: GCA_964035705.1. Classification (NCBI taxonomy): domain Eukaryota; kingdom Metazoa; phylum Cnidaria; class Anthozoa; order Scleractinia; family Poritidae; genus Porites; species Porites rus. Next base: position 5,682,758 of record OZ038000.1, read on the forward strand.
GCTGGGAACCTGGAACCCTTAACCTTTACCAGAGCTAGTTCAGCTGAATTTTGCTACCCTATACTAGAGTAAACTCCCCAAATCCCCCTATCCTAGAGTAGCTGTGTACCTAGTCTAGATAAAATCTTCAACCAACTGATCAGTTTCCTGAAAAATGATACCGTATTCTAGAGCCAAACGCTCTGATTTATATACCCTGTCCTAGAGTAAACTGCTTGAAAACCATACCCTTCACAGCGGCACATACCTATATAGCCCATATATGGCAGTACCCCCCCCCCCCCCCCCCGGGCTGGCAAACTTCTTAACATTCCACCATGCAAGTTTCTTTCCACGCTTGGTGATAGATCTTTTTATATGGCTGCCCCTAAATTATGGAACGATCTTCCCCTTTTTATTATAAATATATCTTCAGTTAATGCTTTCAAAAAGGCTCTTAAAACTCATTTATTTCAGAAGGCGTTTCCCAGCTAATTTATTGTTTTTATTCTCTTTATTAAGAAGGATTTGTATATAGGATTTTAAAGATTAATTTTTATTTTTAAATTGTTATTTTTACTAATTTTTAGGGACGATCTGTAAAATATGTACTAGGATTTTAGGATTTTGTTGAGTCAATGTTATGCGCAGATGAAAATGTCTTTCCCTGGACTGATATTTGCGCAATACAAATCAATAAATATTATTATTATTACCATGTGGCGAGTTGTTGTTGTCCTTAATGTGTACACAAAGTTTCGGACTATTTTTCCTGAAACTTCGTGTACATATTAAGGACAACAACAACTCGCCACATGGTATGTTTCATTGATTTTTATTTCCATTTTCTAACAAATTTCCAGACCTAAACTTTGCCCCATATGTTCTCTATATTTAACCATGTTATGAAATCCATACGTGACACAAACTGTGAGCCTGGGTTACCTGTGGTATAAGCTTAAGCTTACGTTTATTCCTGTTTACTGTGCAGAGGGTCACCGAGGGATCATTTTTTGAAGTGACAACTTCAAGAAGTCGCAAGGTTGTCAATGGGTTTCATAATGTTGCGTTTGGCCGGGGTGGTAAGGCAATTTCCTGCCTGGTTTCAACCTTTGAAAGCCTACTCGGCTTTTGGGAGTTTTTCACCCTTTTGTTGGCCATTATTTTAAGCCAACATGGGAGTGTGAAGTAAAATTATGTCACGTCGCTTATGGAGTTTGATCGATCAGTTATCTTTTTTTTTTCTTTCCAAATATGGTACTTTTGAAAATGAACAATCACGAGCATTGGACAAAGCAACCATATGAGGATTAGGGGATGTTTACATGAGAAAACTCACACCAGCACAAGTTTCATACCGCAATGACTTTTTGATTTGCATTGCGTTTACATGATAGCTGGGTCATTTCATATCTTGTTATTTGAAGGTACACTTCATGTTGATAAAATACACATGTGATTCAAAATCGCAAACATTACGCATGCGCTACCCGTTCCAGTTTACCAGCAGACCGATTTCACACCAAAACAGGTGGTTGTTTTGTGTTTACATAATACCCTTGCAAGATTTCGTACCGGAATGAAATTCTCACCCTGGTACAAGAACCGGAGTGAATTCACACTGGGGTGACCTGCGCCAGCATGACATTTTGTGGTGGTATCATGTAAACAAATATAGAGCTGTGAGAGGGAACCAGAGTGAACTTGCTTCGGGGCAAAAGTCGCCCCGGTGTCATGTAAACACTCTCTTACATGTTTCAACCCTTTATGAGTTTCAGGTTTTATGGTTGGCGGTAAATGCCCTAAGTGGACTCTATTTACCGAGTTTTTGTTCTTTCGACAGAAACAAATGTCTGTTACTACTGAAGGAGGCATCAAGTACTCGGAAATGATGGAAGGTGGACGACCAAAGTTGGGCGGCTTGATGGATCCAAGACAAGGAATTATCGACCGCTTCTCTCGCTGCCAAACGTGCGCTGGAAACATGACTGAATGCCCCGGTCATTTTGGACATATAGAACTAGCCAAACCAGTGTTCCATGTTAGCTTCTACAAGATGATAATAAAGTGCTTAAGATGTGTTTGCTTCTACTGTTCAAAGCTTCTGGTTGACGCGGTAAGGAAGTCATTTTTGCTTCGCTTTCAAAATGGCTTACTCCTCCAGAGGGCTGAGGTCAGACATGAACCTTGGCGGGGGTAGGGTAGGGAAGATAGAGATGTGTAAGGGAATAGTCGTGAAATTTTGTTTGTTTGAATAAGCTGGCAACCTAGATTAGGTAAATGTCAATTTAACAATAAAGATGTTTTTTTAAATGTCAATAACAGTAATGTTGTTCCTAGTAAAAATTAACTGATTTGTTATTTTTTTTGTCCAGAATAATCCCAAAGTGAAAGATATAGTGGCAAAATCACACAACCAGCCACTCAAACGTCTTCAACACATCTATGACTTGTGCAAAGGGAAGAAAATTTGTGAAGGAGGAGATATTGTTGATGAGAAACAGCCAGGCCAGGAAAATGATGAAACTAAGAAGAAAGTAGTAAGTACATGTACATTAGCTTCCAGATGGCAATTGAACTTGTGACCTTCTGTTTACTGGTTGGGTGCTCTAACCACTGAGTTCTCAGAGTAGTTCAATTAACAGGTTGATATAAGTGCCACATAGCTTGAGTAAACAGCCAACATTTTGTGGCCACAGCTGGTTTCCCTGTGAAAAAATGTCTGTGGAATGACTGCAGAAATTCCATACTGATGATGTGTTGTGTCACTACCCAGATCTGGGGAGTGACGTGTCATTAGTATGGAATTTCTTTGGTCATTCCTTGAATGTCATTTTGTGGGGAAACAGTCAGTGGCGTCAAAAATGTTGGCTGTTTTCCCAGGCAAACTACCACATTGTGTAGTTGCATTAAGGCATATAAATTCATGTACATCAACTGCCGTTCTCAGTCACGTAACCACTCTCTTGGTTGTTTTAAATAGAAGAGGTACTATTATTTCTTTAAAACAGAATCATGGTGGTTGTGGTAGACATCAACCCCAGATCAGACGCAGTGGTCTGGACCTTACAGCAGAATGGAAAGAAGTAAATGAGGATTCACAAGAGAAGAAGATTCCTCTGACAGCAGAGCGTGTTCATGAGATATTTAAAAGAATCACAGATGAGGAATGTGAGATTCTGGGCATGAATCCCAAGCACTCGCGCCCTGATTGGATGATTGTGACTGTGCTGCCAGTCCCTCCTTTGGCTGTAAGGCCTTCTATTGTTATGAGTGGTTCTGCTCGTAGCCAGGTAAATTGCTAGTTACATTAATACCAAAAAGGCCCTGTAAAAAGCTTTGATTCATTGTTTGTGTTTAGTGTTAAAATAAAAAGAAAATGATTGTTGTTCTGATGAATGACATATTTAAAAGTTGTGCTGTAGGAAAAAAAACTGTAGGGGCTCACAAGCTCTGAACTTAAAAAATCCAGGGTGGCCAGCATTTGAATTTTGTGGAAAAACTAAAAGGCCATCAGGCAGTGTCAGAGCACGGTCTCAGGCTTTTTTGTTATCAAAAGAACTATTTTACACTAATATTATTTTAAGAAATGGATATAAATTCTGATTGTTTAAAGCACAAGTACATACTTAAATCACTCATACTTAACATAATATTAATTTTTTTAATCTCTTCAGGATGACTTGACTCACAAACTAGTAGAAATAGTAAAGGCAAACAACAATCTTCGCAGAAATGAGCTCAATGGTGCTGCCACTCACATCATTTCTGAAGATACCAAGATGTTGCAGTATCATGTTTCTACATTTGTAGACAATGAAATTCCTGGTTTACGGAAGGTCAGTTTATTAATTTTCTTTCTGTTTCAGTTTTTGATTAGAAAGTGATACCTGATGGAAGTGAGTTTCCCTATTCCATGTAATTTGGTTCCATATAAGTGATCATTTAGAGAAATGTTATACAAATCCAACTTGCTAAAGAGATTTTTGTTTTTTATTCTCACAGGCCATGCAAAAGTCTGGTCACCCACTGAAATCAGTAAAACAGAGACTAAAGAGCAAGGAGGGGAGAATCAGAGGAAACCTAATGGGAAAGCGAGGGAACTTTTGTGCCCGTACTGTCATTACGCCTGATCCGAACTTGTCTATTGATCAAGTGGGAGTTCCTAGAACCATTGCTCAGAATCTGACCTTTCCAGAGATTGTCACTCCATTTAATATTGATAGGTAGCTGTTGTATTATAATAATAATTTGGAATGTAAAAGGAATTGGCTTTTAACTAAGTAAAGTGGTTGCAAGTTGAAGTGCTTTGCAGTAGTTAAGTGAATCTTTTTGTTCTGATTGTCAGCATGCAAGTGTTAGTGCATCGAGGTAATAGCCAGTACCCTGGTGCCAAGTACATTAACAGAGACAATGGCGAGAGAATTGATCTCAGGTTTCATCCAAAACCAAGTGACCTTCATCTTCAGTTTGGGTACAGAGTGGAGCGACACATCAGAGATGATGATGTAATTATTTTTAATAGTCAGCCTTCTCTTCACAAAATGTCGATGATGGGACACAGAGTCAAAATCTTGCCTTGGTCAACCTTTAGACTTAATCTCAGGTATGAATTTCACTTGTCAGCCAGATCATTCGTGGGAGCTCAAATTAGAATCTTGGGCACATTCATCTGATGGTATGATTGTTGGCGTGTGATACTGTGATGTTCAGCTCTTTATTGGAGACTGTAGACATACAGGGTTGAAAAAGGAAATAGATTAAAGGTGAAGAACAATGATAATATCATACAAAATCCTTTATGAATCATGCTTATTTGGGTTTGTTCTGAAAGATCTCCTCTCTCTGCACAAGTTACTTGTAAAAGTTGTATATGACTTTTGAAACCTTGTGATGTCACAGGCTGTACATGGGATGAAGATCTGATTGAGTGGCTGAGATGTGAATAGGTTTAAGCTTTTGAAGGTTGTTAATTTATGTCAAAGCAATAGGTAAAAATATGCCCTACAAGCAGAAATTAGAGTGGTGCCTTGAGATACTTTCTTTGTAATAATATTGCATTTTAGTGTTACCACTCCATACAATGCAGACTTTGATGGTGATGAAATGAGCTTGTTTGTGCCACAGTCCTTGGAGGCTCGTGCTGAGATCACTGAGATCATGATGGTACCAAGGAACGTTGTTACACCTCAGTCAAACAAACCAGTCATGGGTATTGTACAAGACTCTTTGATGGCAGTCAGAAGATTTACCAAAAGAGATGTATTCCTTGAAAAGGTCAGTGTCAGTCATATGTGCAAACTGGTGCTATTGAGGGAGATGCAAGTAGGGATAAGTGCCTTATATTGCCAATTATTTTGTTTTCTTCAGTATATTGTGTTTGTAACACAGTAACACTGATAATGACATCAAGAAGACCTAGTTAAAATTCTATGGCTGAATCTGTGCACGTTCTTTTTTGTGTTTTTATTGAGCTTTCCTTTTGGCTCCTCAAAAGCGGAAAAAAACTTGGCCAATATTCGACCATCTTGAACGAACAAGCTTGGTCAATAGGCCATTTGCACCAAGAGGTCATGTGACATCGCTTTTATGAAAATGAAAGTTATATGATTTTGCCTTCGAAAAACTATTAGGGGGTCATATCTTAAACAAAATAATAGTTATTTGGTTTTTGAGACCTGCACCATTTTCTTAAAATGAGTAAGTTCGTAGCTGGTCATGTGACTAAAATGTGATTTTTAAAATTATGAATTACTTCTTTCTGAACACAAATTTTGCAATTAAACTTCAAGGAAAATTTTGAAAAGATGATGTGGTGGCGTTTACAGCACATCTGAACGTAACCATCACACGTTTAACAAAATATAAGCAAAAATAAGTAAGTAATTTTGGCCACCATGTTGGAGGGCAAGAGTATGCCCTCCAACATGGTGGCCAATACAAATCATACTACTTTGTTGAAAAATTAAAGTGCCATAAAATATCTCCCTTAAATACGTTTCCTCTCAAATTTTGGGGGTAAAATAATATGCTCTGTCAATTTTTGGCATCAGCAAGATTCCAACTCGTTGTTTAAAGGAAGAATTGGTCACGTGACCTCTCAGTGCAAGTGGCCTATAATGCATTTGTCTTTTGGTTTTATGAGGGTAGGGTAGATGACCCCTATCTTATTCTTTTTTGATCTTACCTTTGTCTGCTAGGTGTGCAAGATCCTTGCTGTGGATTATTGCATGTTATACAAATTTTAAAATATTTCTGTGTTCAAACGTAGCACCATTTTTATGATTTACCTGCTTTCTTAGATCCGTTCCTGAAGTGACACAACCTGTGCACTTTTGCGTTGTCTTCATTGTTACTGTGGCTCTGCTTAAGTGTATCAGTGTGTTTCTTAACAGCGCTCTGTGCTGCAAATTGGGAACGCTTGAGTCATGAGTGTGTGAGAGCAATCGACCTCTCTGTGATACCAACATGCCTTCTGAATGTCAGTAGACTGCTGATTGCACCAATGAATTAGTGGCTGTTTTTTGTGTTAGTAAGGTTGCATTATAAGGACAATTACGTGTAACTTTGTGTACAGTACTTGTATTTTTTAGATCTGTACCTTCTTTCCCTTTTCATTTTAACTGAATCATAAGTGAACATTCACTTTATCTTCAGGACACAATGATGAATCTGATGATGTGGATTCCAGACTGGGATGGCAAGATCCCACAGCCTGCTATTCTTAAACCCAAGCCTCTGTGGACAGGCAAACAGATCTTCAGTATGATCATCCCTGGAAATGTGAACATGGTCTGCACTCACAGTACTCACCCTGACAATGAGGATAGCGGTCCATACAAACACATCTCTCCTGGAGATACCAAAGTACTTAATAATGTTTTTATCTCTTTTCAAACTTCGGAGGAGCGAGTGTCACTAACATTAAAAAAAGTGTCAGCAAAGGGGTAACATCCCTGTATCACAATGTGCCAGTTAAGAAATAACTTTCACAAAGACTTCCGGGACCGTTGGCAGGGACAGGGAAAAAAATTGGCAAATAGCTGACTGTTGCGTCCCCAATTACAATCCCAGAAAGAAATTATTGCTGGGCACAGTTTGACTCCAGTGTCCTTCCCTTTTCTAAAGTGGCGAATACAAGATCATTGTATTGCTGCTAATTTTTTTGTTTTCACCAGTGGATGGATTATGCACCAGCCATATTCTTCTACTAAGACTATAAGTTAATAAGATTTTACACCTTTGTAGGCAAGCTTTTCAAACAAATCTTGCCACATTCTGGACACTTACTGGTACTGATTGTACAGGAATTCATCAGTACACGTAGGTTTGTTATTACTCAAGCACTTTTTGTGTTATTAACATCATGTGGTTGTTGTTACACAGGTTTTGATTGAGCATGGTGAACTTATCTCTGGTATATTATGTAAGAAATCACTGGGAACTTCTTCAGGCAGTTTGGGCCACATTGTTGCCATTGAACTTGGTCATGAAGTTGCTCGTTGTTTCTATGACAACATTCAGACTGTTGTAAACAACTGGACCCTGATTGAGGGCCATAGCATTGGTATTGGTGACTGTATTGCTGACAGTGAAACCTATGAGGAAATCCAAAGGGTGACAAAGAAAGCTAAGGTAATCTGCAAGACCTGTCCTGTCCTAGTGAAATACGATTGTAGGCCATATAGCAGTCATATAAATCATTTGCGCATGATGTCACGGTGGCCATAAAACGGTGGTTATGTTGGTGTACCGAGAAAATCCTGTGAGGATTGAACTCTTTTCTCATCTAAATCAACAAAACTCAAAAACCCAGGCATTGTTTGGGATACAAGACAGCCTTTATTAATCATTACAAAATTCAATACATGGTAATTAACTAAAAGGTAATATTTAGTATACAAATAAAGTGCTCCCACAAATACGAAAGACCAAACTAACAAAAAAAAAAATTAAAACAACCTTAATCAAATAATAAAAGGGATCACACTGTCTATGAATAGAAAAAAAACAAAACCCTACAGGGAGGGAGGGAGGGAAATGATTGCTAGTGCAATAAAAGTGAATGTTGCTACTGCGATGCCACAAGAGAATGAAACTAAACTAGCATTGTATCCGTCTGTAACCCTTATTACAGTCGTGGTATTCCTGTCTACCGTAAAACTACTATGTCCTAGGTACTAGACACAGGGTGTTATGAAATCTCTCGTGCTAAAAAACTACTGTGATGCTGTACTAGTCCTACACCCAATGTGACGCCTTCCTTTGAGATTTAGAACCGCATCAGTCATCTCAACTGATGCACCCCGTTTAATTTCTTTCAAATCCATATTTTTACTCTAAAACAATTGGATGGTCCTGTTCTTTAAGTTAAGGAACTGTTTAAAGGTCAGTGAAAAATCAGGGAAAGGTCAGGGAATTTTTAACTTTCTGGTGAGTAGCAACCCTTTCCTCACACTAAAATAATCATTAATGTCATTTCACAGAAAGATGTGATAGATGTTATAGAGAAAGCCCACAATGATGAACTGGAGCCTACACCTGGTAACACATTGCGACAGACATTTGAAAACCAAGTGAACCGGACTTTGAATGACTGTCTCCACAAGATTGGAGAAAATGTTCAGAAGAGTTTGTCAGAATTTAATAACTTCAAAGCTATGGTGGTGTCAGGCTCTAAGGGATCAAAAATTAACATCTCACAGGTCAGTATCATTCTAGGTCATGTCTTCCGCAATAAAAACTGCTACTTTTATTTTCATCCAATTTAAGCTAAGTTATTCCCACCTCTGAATCTCAACTGTTTTTGTCACATTGACATTCCAAATTGATGTTCATGGGTATTATTTTTGAGGTGACTGTTCATTGTTTAGTATGTGTTCGGTTTAACACAGCGCGACAACCTTGCAAGATGCCATGCTTTTAATGCCTACTTCATGTAAGATGCATCCTAGTTACATAAACTTACAAACAGCTAAATATGGTAAAAACAACCATATACGTAACATCTCCCTTTTCTTAACAAAAAAATAAGCAATCAAAAGTTTAACTAACACAATAGAACACTGTCCTCTCTTAAGCGAAAACTGATCAGACTGACCGACCCTAGACCCAAGAAAAAACTAAAATGTTTAAAGTCTCAAACAGTTCCACATTTCAAAGTCTCAAACAGTTCAACATTTCATGTCAAAATCCTTGAATCTCACTGGTGGACGAATGCTGCGGGTCCTTGTCTTGATACCAGGTACTGAAGCCTTTGTCTCTTCAGGAATGTCGCCACTTGAGGAGGTTTTGGCAGGACTGCTGGTAGGCTTAACTTGGTGTACCGGATCTCTGTGTGTAACATTGTCAGGGTTGGCGTCTCTATTGGCTTGTACTGACGGTTCCCTTGCAGGCTTTAGGAACTGCCTGTTTCTTCTTAATGACGTCCCACCCGTTTGAACTACGTATGACCTGTCTGACAGCTTCTCAGTGCAGATTCCTTGCTCCCATGTTCGATTCTTACGAAGGGGTGCGACTCTCACTTCCTGCCCAATTTCCAGCTCTGGCAACAGTCTGACATGTTTGTCATGGTAGAATTTGGCCTTTTGTCTTTTCAGCTGAAGACTATCAACAGAACTGTGATTCACAGTAGGGCGCAGCAGACTTGCAGCGGTCGGCAACAAGGTACGGGTTCGCCTTGACATAAGCCTCTGGGCGGGGCTTGCTCCTACACCTTCTGTGGGGGTGTTACGATAGTCGAGTAAAGCTAGCCAGGGGTCTTGTCTGTCACGCTCTGCTTTCTTGAAAAGCTGCTTAACAATCTTTACAGACGATTCTGCTTTGCCATTACTCTTCGGATGGTGAGGTGAAGATGTGACATGATTGAAGTCCCAGGAGAGGGCGAACGCATGAAACTCTTGGCTGCTGAACTGAGATCCATTGTCTGAAACGACTGTATCCGGGATACCGTGTCTACTAAACTGCTCTTTCAGGGCCTGTATGACTGAAGTGGAAGTATTGTCCTGCAGCTCACTAACTTCAATGAAGTCAGAAAAATAGTCCACAACCGTGATGTAGTTCTTGGAGTGTAATGTGAACAAATCTGTAGCTATCTTACTCCAAGGACGGTCTGGAATTTGGTGTGACTGCATTGGCTGACTTGCATTCTGGGCCTGAAATTCGGCACATACTGAGCACTTCTCAACCTGGTCTTTGATTTCAGCACTCATTCCTGGCCAGAACACAATATCTCTAGCCTTTCGTAAGCATGAAGCAACACCTTGGTGACTTGAATGGATCCTCGAAAGTATCTCCGGTCTCATGGCTTTGGGGACTATCACTCTTTGGTTCTTGAACAAAATCCCATTGTGGAGTGAAATCTCCTCTCTGTAATTCCAAAAATCTCTCACTTGTATTGGCACTTGTTCTTTCTTCTCAGGCCAGCCGGTAACTACTGTTGTCTTAAGGGTTTCTAGAGCCAGGTCTTGGGCTGTGGCTTTCTGCAACTGTGTTAATCTCTCAGGGGTTACTTTGATAGAGTCAAAAGGATTGAGTGACTCGAGCTCAAGACCAAATACTTGAAAACTGTCTTGTGTGTTGTCTGTAGCTTTCAGTGAGGCTCTGGAGAGGTGATCGGCAATGAACATCTGAGTGCCAGGCTTATAGTTAACATCAAGATTGAAGGGCTGCAACCTTAGTAGCATACGTTGCAGGCGACAAGGAGCAGAAAGAATGGACTTTCGGAAGATGCTCTGCAACGGCTTGTGGTCTGTTTCAACTGTGATTTTCTCACGACCAGCAAGGTACTGACTAAATCTTTCGCAGGAGAAGACAATAGCCAAACACTCTTTCTCAATTTGGGCGTACTGTCTCTCAGTTTGTGATAAAGATCGTGAAGCAAAGGCAACGGGTTGGCCGTTTTGCAGAAGGGCTGCTCCTAACCCATGTTCGCTGGCATCACACTGCACCACCACTGGTTCTTGTACATCATAATACTTGAGCACAGGATGCTTGACTACTAGCTCACGTACTTCCTTGAATGCTGTCTCATGCTGCTGTGACCAGATGAACTTTGCTTCCTTTGCGGTCATTTCTCTCAGTGGCTGCACAACTTCTGACAGCTTTGGAAGAAACTTAGATAAATAATTTACAAATCCCAGCAGCCCCAGCAGCTCCTTCTTAGATGTGGGTCTTGGCATTTGCTGAACAGCCTTGATTTTTTCCGGATCGGGCTTGAGACCATCTTTTGTAATTAGATGACCCATGAATTTGACTTCAGTCTTACGAAGATTTAACTTGCTGCTGTTTAAGCGTAGGTTGGCTTTGCGAGCCTGCTCAAGTAAGCGGGTCAAGTTCTCATCATGATTTCTATTGGCTTCAACTTCATTTTCTCCATAGCCCATCACCAATATATCATCCCTTATCACTGCTACCCCAGGAAGACCTTCCAGCTTCTCATGGAGTTTACGTTCAAACTCTTCTGGAGCTAGATTAATTCCAAAAGGTAACCTTAGGTACTTGTAGCGGCCAAAGGGTGTCCAGAATGTGGTCTTCAGACTGCTCTGCTCATCTAATCCAACTTGATAAAATCCATCTTTAGCATCCAAAGTGGTGAACACCTTTGCTTTACTGAGCTTGGGTAGTAATTCGTCTAGAGTTGGCATTTGATACTTGGGGCGAATGACTGCTTTATTCAGATCTTGGGGATCAAGACAAATTCTTATCTTGCTTGGCGTGGTGACCACTACCATGCTGCTAATCCATTCTGTTGGTATGGTGACCTTTTCCACAATTCCTTTGCTTTCTAAGTCCTCCAGTTTTCCTTTAACTTTATCTCTGAGGGCTATTGGGACTCGGCGTGGAGACTGCTGTGTGGGCTTTACCAGAGGATCAGTGACGATGGTTGTGTTCCCAATATGTCCTAATCCTTCAAAAACATCCCTGTAGTTGGCCATAATTTGCTCTCTGGTGAGGATTTTGCTCTCCAGTGAGTGGACCTCTTCATAAGGTTCTATCTCCACCTTAAGAAGACCCAATTGCGCACACGTCTCAGCTGATAGAAGGGGCTTATTAGGGCTCTCTACTACTTGGAATTGCAGGTCGTACTGTTGTCCTCTTCTTACTACAGCGAGGGTGGTTACACCTACTGGTTGCATGAAGGTACCATCAAATAATTTGAGCTTAGATTTGGTCACGTTTAGAGGAGGATTGCCATCTTGCAGCAGCTGGACTAAATCTGTGTAGCTGATCACATTGCAGGTGGAACCAGTGTCTAACTGACAAACTAACGGTACTTTCTCATCATCATCTACCAAAAATGTAATGCTGGATGTCATTTGCTTTCCATGCCCTTTAATTGCAGAAATTTCTTCTATCTTCAGTATGGATTCCTCTGAATCATAATCATCGACGTTGGCTTCTTCTGCAAAATGGACGGTTCCACGGCTATCTTTTCTTGACAAACACACTTTGCTGAAGTGATTCATCTTCTTACAAATTCTACATTGCTGGCCATAAGCTGGGCAATCGGTGGGCTTTGAATGCCATTTGGCCTGACCACAAAACTTGCATTTCCACGTTTTCTTTGAACCTTTAGTGGTCTTGTTTGAATTTGAAGGTCTTGGTTTCTTGGTCTTAGTTTTACTTTTGTCTTGGACTAGATGAAGCTCTTCATTCGACTGCTTGCTTTCGTGCTGAAGCGACTTGATCTGCTTGTTTGTAATCTCACTCGATTTGCACATGTCGAGAGCCTTATCCAAGGATAAATCTTTCTCACGGAGCAATCTAGCTTTTGTGCCGGTATCTTGTATGCCAATGACGAGCCTATCATGAATCATCTCTTCGGTGAGTGTTCCAAACTGACAAGAGGATGCTAGTTTCCTCAACCTATTAACATAGCCGTCAACAGTTTCCTCAGGTGTTTGAATACAGGAATTGAAAACATACCTTTCGTACACTACGTTTCGTTTAGGAAGAAAATAATCTTCTAGCGCAGACAACGATGACGTGATCGTGATTTCTTCATCGCCAAAGTTAAGATTAAGAAAGATCTGGAGACAGTCTTTTCCCATGACTGAACGAAAGGTCGCCACACGAATCGCTTGACTCTTTTGATCCAATCCTGTTGCCACTTCGTAATCCTGCCATTGTTGCTTAAAAAATTCCCAGTTACTGGTGAGATCGCCTTTGCAAACCATAGCGCTTGGTACTGGAAAATTTGAAGGAACACTGATTATTTGAACTGGCGGCGGCGGCGCCGCTTCTGGAGAAGTTGGCATTGCTCTATGCTCGCACGTGGTCCAGTGAACTAAACGGCTTGAGATGCTCTCAGTCGCTTGAATTCGCTTGAAAATTGGTCCGCTATGCCCGGAACCGCTTTCACTGACTGTAAACTGGACTACTCTTGTTGAGCGTATCTAGCTCGCGGTAAAATAAGCACAAACTTCTGACACCATGTTCGGTTTAACACAGCGCGACAACCTTGCAAGATGCCATGCTTTTAATGCCTACTTCATGTAAGATGCATCCTAGTTACATAAACTTACAAACAGCTAAATATGGTAAAAACAACCATATACGTAACAGTATGGATGTACTTGCAACCAAATGTCCATTTTTGCTGGACAAACTAGAAAAGTTTTTGGACATACATTATGTTGAGTTTTGATTTCTTGAATTACTGTGTAAATTAGCAGGTACAAAATAAGAGTCTTTAAGTGACTGATTTGTCTGGTAATTTATTATGCTAGCCACAAATTAGAATTTGTCTGATGGGGTGCAAATTTTAGTCTGACACTGTCCAATGACCAACTGTTGTTTAGCAGCTCTGCTTTTCTCTTCCTCCTCTAGCTGTTAAGTCAACTTGAATAGGCCTCTGCCTCCATCTTTTCCACTTTTTTTTTTTTTGTAGGTTATTGCTGTTGTAGGCCAACAGAACGTGGAAGGTAAACGGATTCCATTTGGTTTCCGTCACCGTACCCTTCCGCACTTTATTAAAGATGACTATGGTCCCGAGAGTAGAGGATTTGTGGAGAATTCCTACCTTGCTGGACTGACACCAACAGAGTTCTATTTCCATGCCATGGGAGGTCGTGAGGGTTTGATTGACACTGCTGTCAAAACCAGTGAAACTGGTGAGTAGCGATTTAACACAGGGTATTCGCAGGTCGTGGAAAACCTGGAAAGTCATGAAATTGAAGAGTTTCATTTCCTAGGCCTGAAAAGTCATGGAATGTAATAAATTATTGTTAGATCTGGAAAGTCATCGAAAATTAAAGTTATGCTAGTTAGATTAGGTACTGCCGATGTCAAAGTTAGATCATTGTAAGATAGAGATTAGCAATTTAATACCACAGATTTTCATGGACACCAAAGTTTGTGTCTGTTGAACTGAGTTACCCTGAAACAAGGAAAATTTTGAAAATATTCGAAAGTGACAGCTGACCCTAACGTCATGAAAATGTTAAAAAGGTCATGGAAAAAGTCAAGTAAAGTCATGGAATTTAAAGAGCTCAAAAGAGGACGATCCCTGCAACGTACAGATCATTGGTGGTCTTGATTATAATTCTTAAATCCAGGCTGCTGATAAACAATCAGATTAGAGCATGTTGTTGCAATTATGATAAATAAGAGAAATGTCTTTTTTTTTTTTTAATATAGGTTATATTCAAAGACGTTTGATGAAAGCCATGGAAGGTCTCATGGTTGCTTATGATGGTACTATCAGAAACTCCAACAATCACATGATACAGTTGAGGTATGGTGAGGATGGTATGGACGGTGCTGCAGTCGAGTTCCAGAACATGCCATCAATAAAGCCAAACAATGCTTCTTTTGAGAAGAAATTTCACTTTGACTGTTCAAATGAGAGGTGAGTGTCATGCCAAGATGTCTACATAAAGAGAAAAAAAATGAGCAGTGCAAAAAAATCTTGAACAAAGGAAACTTCAGGAAAGAATTCATTTTTCACACATTTCTTTTTGTCTTATGTAAAAGAAGTAGACAATAATTATCAATTAATTTAACAAACGTAGAGTCATTAATAACCTTTATTCTGTTTCTTAATAGGCGCCTTCGTCGTCATCTCCAAGAAGGTGTTGTGCGAGATTTGTGTAGCAGTGCTGCTACTCTTCAAGAGCTAGAAACAGAGTTCAATCAGTTGCAAGAAGACAGAGAGATTCTGCGTAGGATTATTCCCTCTGGCAACTCAAAAGTAAGTGTGCTCTTGGGGTAAGCGGTGGTGTCTAGATGTAGTTATCTCATAGAAAAAACCATCATCCACATTGTTAATTTCCACCTGATTTTTGTTTCCTTATTTTGTAGATAAGAGAGCGCTACACAGTAATTCCCCCTTCCCAATAATAAATAAAATATAATAATAATAATGAAGGGCCCCTTGCAAAAACATCCCCTGGCCCACTCATTTCCTTTTTGGAGAGGAAGCCCTTCAGTTTTTGTATTTGTATATTGTCACTGTGTGTTTATCTTTTTAGACAAAAAGCTTGGCTCCTTTGTTTTTGTTTTTGTTTTTTCATTTTCGTTGACACAAGGTGTTTACCCATGTTTCACATTATGTGTTATTTTTAGGTGGCTCTTCCAGTAAACCTGGGTCGCTTGATTTGGAATGCACAGAAGACTTTCCATCTTACCAACAGAAAACCAAGTGATTTACACCCACTTAGAGTTGTTGAAGGTGTGAACTAATCTAATACTAACTTATGGTGTTTGATGTTCTGTGTGAGAAGAACTCATGAACACACTTACATGCAGGGTTGTCAGAAAGTTTTGAAGTAGACAGCTGAGTTGTCAAAGTAAGCGACCACTCTAGGGATATTTTATTTAAAAAACGTCATCTGTAAAGAAATGTCAAGCAGAGTAGCTGGCCGATATTAACCAAGTAGGTGGCGATTTTCACCGGGAGCCGGCTACTTTTGACAACCCTGACCTGTATCTAATTAACTCACTCCCAAAGGAACTTTTATGAAAAAGAATTCTACAAAATGTGGAAATTTATTGTAGTGATATAAGGTTAAACAATCTTTAGAGCAATGAAAGTTCAGATGAAACAGCTTTATTAGAATCAATCTTAAATTTGTTTCAAGTTGGTTGTGCTCTCAGCACTGATGTTATCGGATGGTGTTACACAAGCTGTCAGACTTAAAAGTGTACTAAAAAGTCTGTTAATAATGACAAAGTTAAGACTCGCGCTTGTGCAAAGATTTTTTCAGGAGAACAACATTTCAGAATATTTCTTAGATTGTTATTTATGGTTGTTCTTTTTTCTAGGCATACGTGAACTGTCCAAAAAGTTAATAGTGGTGCATGGGGAAGATGCCATCAGTAAACAGGCTCAGTTTAATGCCACACTGTTGTTCAACATTTTTCTACGCTCAACCCTGTGTTCTAAACGAATTGCTGAAGAGTTTCACCTATCTTCAGAAGCTTTTGAGTGGCTACTGGGGGAGATTGAGACCCGATTCAACCTCTCTATGGTAAGAATAAAGTGCATTTAAGTTGAATTGCGGGCTCGTATGGGTCAAATTTTCGAACGTGAAAGCTATACCTATGGTCATGGAAAATTTCATGGAAACAGTCGTGGAAAGTTGTGGAATTTAAACAGCTCAAAAGGGTACGAACCCAGGGAATTATCTTTCCTGCAGGTAATGCTGTTTAAAGGATTGTAGTATTAATTCCTACAGATTTTGGTTTTCTTCTCAAAGCGTTTCATTTAGTTGTTGTTTTATTGTTTTGTTGTTAAGGTCAAACCAGGTGAAATGGTAGGAGCCCTGGCAGCTCAGTCCCTGGGAGAACCTGTTACCCAGATGACCCTCAACACTTTCCATTATGCTGGTGTATCAGCCAAGAATGTCACCCTTCGTTTGCCTCGACTTAAGGAGATCATCAACGTCTCTAAAAAACCTAAGACCCCATCTTTAACAGTTTTCCTTGTGGGGCAACCTGCTAGAGATGTTGAAAAAGCCAAGGTGAGAGCCAGTTATTTCATTAAGTAAATACAAGAAGTAGGATTTTAAGGACTCCGTCAAAATGCAACTGTTTGAAGATTTGTTAATATTTCGCATGGTTCAGAGAAGAGTCTACACACTACCTTTTACTTGATTCTCAGACTGAAATATTGGCCAGTTAAGTCTTTAACACTTCTATATGTTTGGCATTCATTTGGTTTGTTTGCTTTTTCCTCCAGGATGTGCTCTGCCGGCTGGAACACACAACTTTACGTAAGGTAACGGCAAACACAGCTATCTACTATGACCCAGATCCCCAGAATACAGTTGTGGTGGAGGATCAAGACTTTGTCAATATTAACTACGAAATGCCTGACTTTGATGTGACTCGCATCTCACCCTGGCTTCTGCGTATTGAACTTGACCGCAAGCGCATGACAGACAAAAAACTTACTATGGAACATATCTCAGAGAAAATGAACCTTGCTTTTGGTGATGATCTGAACTGCATTTTCAATGTTGACAATGCAGAAAAGCTTGTGCTGCGGATTAGAGTTATGAATAATGATGATGGCAGATTCCAAGAGGTAACCTGCAGTTTACTTAAATACAATACATGCATAATATTTTTCCGATAGACTTAAGACTCCATAAAATTGCCAGCAAAGGTTTTTTCTTGTGCTTTTTTCTGTTAAAGAAGAGAACTGTTTCTTATAATAGGGGTCTTTTTTGCATGAGCATGCGCGACTGCTGAACAAGCGATGTGCATGGAGGCTCACCGCAGGGTCTGCTTTCATCAAAATGGCACGTCTCAAAGCTATCATGATCGCGATTATTTTGTTCGTTGGTCTTGCCGAATGTGCTCTTGATTTAACAAAATGTGTAGTTTGCAAAACAACTCTAACATTTTCTCAAAAGCGAAGTAGACCGGCTTTAACATACCCAAGCTACTATCAAATTTCCTCTCCCGACTTGACCTGGACAACAGCGCGCGTATATGTAGTGCTTGTAGGATTGCACTGACCTTATCAAAGTTTAAACAAAGTGCGAAACGTCTGTTGATGTAAGTAAACTCTTTCAATTTTCTTTGTTTTGAAATGGGAAAGGAACACAAATATTAAAAAAAAAAAAAAAAAGCAAAATTTGAGCGAGTGGGTTCGAAGGTGCGCAAAAGCCGGTGTTCAGTTCAGCAGTGAATTAATATATGTTCTACATTTTTCCCAGCACTTTAAAGCTACAAAATTAAGAGCACACAAGGTGCAGATTAGTCACCTGGTGAAATGTCGGTGGTAGTCACTCTGTATGTCCCGAACAATAAGAAAAATGAATATCAATGAGACAGTGAAAACTACATTCAATAGGACCGAAATTAAAGTCGAATCTGGTGACCGATTTTGATGAAACAAACAGTTAGGTTTCCCAAGAAGTACAGTAAACATGTGATGCTGACCAAAAGTTAAATATTATTAGAGCACTCAAGTTCTGGCTAAAAGAAAATTCCTGTAAAAGATGCGTTACAATGTTAGTCCACGCAAAAACAGTTCTACAATTTTCCGATAAACAAACTTTGTATCGGTAAAATACTTAAGGGAACAACTTTCTATTCCAACTGATAACGGCGTGGTAGTCGCCCGCTGATCGTTATTAATCCACTCCCGAAATATGGCTAAATCAGCTATTCACAAATTATTGACAGAAATCCTCCACGGCATCGAGAAACTAATTTACATCCGATTTATAGACAAACACTAAATAAAGAAAATTTTGCTCAATAACTTCCCATCAGCATTCTACGCCAAACTTTGCGGTTCTTGAAGGGGAATCAAGACACGAGTCGAGCGCCAAACAACAACAAGCAGCCATGTTCGTGTTAGACATCCTTGAAAAATGAAACGTGCTCTTTCAACTCATTCAGCGCATCAGCCTCCTCTTTAAATCACCATATCTTTACTTATTTTGTACAACGAAGGTTTTTCCTGCTACCATTTGAACCTCAAGCACGCTTTCAAAGTGAAGAATTTGTTCACTATGACTATGCACCGCGGTCGCTGTCACTGGTCGTGTGCTCTTTATCAGGTCTTCGTGCGCATGCTCATGCAAAAATACCCCTGTTGTTTCTTATCTCTCATCAGAAAATAAAATTATGTTCGATAGAAAAGTCTTTTGCCAACAGGGACCCAGTAGCACGCTCATCCCATAGTTATTTTTGTCACTTAACAGCGTATTGTTAGAATATGCAGCTTGCGTTTTTATCTTTTAGTTCTGGAAGCATGTTTTTGCATGTCAAGTTACCTTGATTTTGCAGAACTGAGAGAAGACTACAAGAATCTCTGATTTTATCCCTTAGGAGGAAGAACAACTTGACAAGATGGACGATGATGTGTTCTTGAGGTGCATTGAAGCAAACATGCTGACGTACATGACTCTGCAGGGCATTAAAGCCATATCCAAGGTGTACATGAACTTGCCAAACGAGGAAAACAAAAAGAAAGTTACCATCACTGAAGAAGGAGAGTTTAAACATATCCAAGAGTGGATTCTTGAAACTGATGGTGTCTCACTCATGAGGGTAAGTAGAAAGGACATTAATTTTGCCGACCAGATTACCATTTGAGTGAAATAGACCAGAAAAGTTCTTTGCAAATCTTAAACTTTGAAATGATAGCCATGTGCTCTCCCTTTATGAGTGGTCACTTATTATAGGTTAACCAACTGCCTCGCTTAAGTGGAAGATGGGTGCCTGGGATACCCAGGGGCTTCCACTGTGGCCAGCCATCCCCTAGATAGAATATTGCCCCCAGGGCTAGCAAATCCCCGCTATCCAGCCATGAGTTCCCATTCCAGGAAGAAAAATAAGGGATGGGAGGGGGGGAAGACGCTAAATGGACCGCTCCACGGACCATTACACAAACGCTTAATGAAGAACTCACAGATCCTAGCAGTGTACAAAGCTACCCCGTACGCACTTATGGGATTGACCGTTGGATGTCCATTAAGCTCTTGGGCCGCTTAACCGCTAAGCTGGTGAACCGGTTGACCCGCTAAGCTTGTGAACCGCTTGACCGCTAAACTCATGGACCGCTTAACCGCAAAGTTCGTGGTGGTTAACTTAGTTAAATTAAAGTCGACTCCCATAACTCGAACCTTCAAGGGAAATCGAAAAAAGTTCGAGTTATCGGGAGCTCGAAGAAAATAGTCGGGAGTAAGGAAAAAACAGTTTTTACTGCATAGTGAACATTTTAATCACATTTAACTGTAGAAATGTCAAGTGAAAATTAAAAGATACTTCTAGATGATAAATCAGAACGTAACGTAACAACATTGCCTAAATAGAGGATGCGTTTTACTGTTTTGGGAAGTAAAGCTGTTTCACGTTAGATTTCCTGAGATTTGTGACAAACAACATCTAGTCAACTATATGCCTACAACACGTCAATGGGAAATTCAACATTCAATGTTTCGGACGCCAATAGACTATTTTTTCCCGACGAGTTATCGAGAATAACTTATAAAGAAGTGATCTGAGGGGAAACAAAAATTACTTCGAGTTAGCGGGAGGTTCGAGTTATCGAGGGTTCGAGTTACGAGGGTGAAATTACAGTGAATGTATGACGGAAATCCAGGGGAAATCGATTTTGGTTCAAGTTAGCGCGAGGTTCGACGTATCAGAAGTCAACTGTTCATTCAACCAAATTTTAACTGTATTTGGTTTTAATGTGATCAGTGAGACCATAAAACTCCAACTGAAGGTTGAATTTTTTTGGAGGGTGGATAATTCTTCGCTGGACATTGTCAAATATGCAGCTCTGCTAACGTGTTTGTTTAAAAACATTTATTTTTCTGGCAAGAAACTATGTCAAACTTGGTATTGGAGAGCCATGATTGACCCAACTCATTCTTGTTTCATGTGATTCATTCTGATCTTTCTCTTTGTTTGTTGTTAGGTCCTGGGTGAAAGAGACATTGATCCCATACGTACAACTTCCAATGACATCTGTGAAATATTTTCTGTAAGTAGATTTTTTTTTGACAATTGTTACTTAAGGTTTCAAGGTCTGCTTTAAAGATTGAATCCTGGAGGGGATGCCATACACGAATTGAAGTTGTTGTTGGTTCTCTTCCTTGTTCTGAGAGGTTTTTCTCTGAGTTCTCCGTTTTTCCCTCTTTTCAAAACCCAACATTTCCAAGTTGCAATTCAATCTATAACGTATTGACACGTTTAAATGGGTTCCTAAGAGTTCCCAGTTGTTTCATGCGTTACATTTACATTAACCTACATGTCAACTCGCCATAAATATTATCCCAGTTTAGAACGTGAATAAACCAACAAAACTGACAGTAACTGAGATGACGCTGGTGGTCTTGTGGCGGTCCTGATGGGACAATATTCAATTCTGATTCCCTTTTGTAAGCGTGCCAGGCTTTTGTACATTATGCGTTGGTTTCCCCACTAAAATTCTCCACCTTAATGTTCCATTTCCACTAGAATGCTCGGTCTTCCCCCCAAAATTTCCTAAAACACCTGATAATGCTTATCATATAGAGAGGCTTTTTCATTGAGTTTAACACTAACAAAAACGTATAAGTGGTATATGCAATAAATTAAGGGTTTTAATACATCAAAAGATAATTCTCTTCACAGCTGTATTAGTGTGGCGCTGGTCTTTTTTTGGATTTCGACTTTAAGCGTTCATTTTCTAACTTTTTCGTCTTCAACAACAACAACAACAACTTTATTAAAGCAATGAAATACATTAAAATACATACACAGCCTACATTTAGCTTAAGCTATTCGAGGCAGGCAGTGTGGGTACTCTGCATACGTGAACTGATACATTTTAAGACATTTTACAAGGAAAATGAGAGAGATTACAACATCAAGGAAAAAGAGGTTAAAAGGAACAATAATACAATTGAATAAATATGTAAATAAGTAGATAACTAAAGGTTACAATACACTGGATTAAAATGATCCTTTTTTAATGTCATTAATAAGAGTGTCTGTATCAGCATATCCATCCTGACGTTGAAGATCAAGTAGTATTCTAATAGATTGTGTATTTGTTTCTTAAAGCATGCTTTGAGAGTTTTTTTTAAATTCTCAGCCCTGAGGGACCCCAGATAGGGTTTTCTTTTAGAAACGTGAGATCCTAGCTGCGTTGACTGAGTTCTTCCGATCAAGTAAGAGTGAAACCAATCGTTACTTATGCCACGAACGCCATAGTGATTAAGTTTCTACAGGAGGGTATAATAATCAACAGTGTCGAACGCTTTTTGGAAATCGACAAAAACACCGGCACAAGGACTTCCCCTCATCAATATTTTCCTGAATCTTGTTTACAATAACTAAAATGGCGTGTTCAGTTGAACGATGATCCCGAAAACCATACTGTTTCTGGAAAAATATATCATGTTTGTTGAAAAATGACTTAAATCGATTGTACATGATTTTTTTCAAATATTCGACTAAAAAATTGAGAGAAGAGAGATAGGTCGACAATTACGTGGTTCAAATTCATCCCCATCTTTATAAACGGGAATAATTTTGGCGTACTGAAGGTTACTGAGAGGGAAAGTGACCTTTTTTGCACTGATAAGTTGATCAAAGTTGCCAGTGTTCTAGCAATAACGTTTCTCGAGCACTTTAGTAAGCGTGTAGGACAGGAATACAAAGCATGTGCTTTATTTGACGGTATCAACATTACAGGGCTATTACTATTTGGCATGTTAGGGGCAAGTTTATGGCCAGCAATGGCAAAATGAGCGTTTAAGATGTTAGCTTGTTCAAGTGGATCATAAGACAGACCTTGAGTTCGTGGACACTTAATTACGCTAATGCTTTTTTTATGCTTTTTACGATTCATTAGATTATTAATGCCCTTCCAGGTCTTCTTGATGTTGTTTAAGTTTTCCTAAAAATAGTCATGAAAATATAACTTCTTAGTCACTCTCGCTAGACCCAGAATTTTATTTCCGTACAAGTAATATAATCACCCATGGAAAGGAGCTTTTTCTTAACTTTTATAAATTTTTTTAAACCTTTAGTGATCCACGGCTTAGCTGCACCGTAATTTTTAGGGAGTTATTATAACTCCAAAAATGGAGTAAAAATTTTAGGTACAGGATAACCCCTTTTGGGGGGTTATTTTAACTCCTAATTTAACTCCGAATTTGGGGTCATTTTTACTCCTGAAAAAGAGTTATTTTTACTCCCACTCTGGAGTTAAAATTACTCCGAAATGGGGTTATTTGTACTCCTTACATGGGTTGTTTTTACTCTTTTTGGAGTTAATTTAACTCTGAAAGTGGAGTAAAAATTTTAGGTACAGGATAACTCCGTTTTTGGGGTTATTTTAACTCCTCAATATCTGGGGTCACTTTTACTCCTGAAAAAGAGTTCTTTAAACTCCTTTTTGGAGTTAAAGTAACTCCACGAAAAATAACTCCACTGTAAGGAGTTAAATTAGCCCCACTAGAGGAGTTATTATAACTCCCTGAAAATTACAGTGTACAGTCTCAGACAAAAGTAATTGGGACTCTTCCACCCAATACTGTTTTTTTACTTCTGGCCCGTCCCCTCGTCCTCCCAGTGTTGTTTATTGCAGCAGTTAACTGACCAAATCTTGCATACTAACAATGGGAGGGCAGGAAGACAACAAAGTGTCCCAACAATTTTGACTGAGACTGTGTTTAAACAGGAATTTTAGGTATGGGGCCCCTTGATGGCTCTAGTGGTGGGAAATCGCGAAACAAGTGTATACCCATTTCCCAGTGATTTTTCTCGGCGAAAATTAAGGATTTCAAGAGGAAGAGAAAACTAATAGAGCAAATTTTTTTTTCTTCATTTAACAACATTCTAAGGTTTTAAGACAATTTTATACGTATTGGGTATTAGAAATATCAACAGATCAGTTCCAAATGGGCGCGTTATTTTGGATTATTTTATCTTCGGCCCTTTTTAATATATACATTGTAGGCTGTGT
The DNA here is from genome assembly GCA_964035705.1 of Porites rus. Taxonomy (NCBI): domain Eukaryota; kingdom Metazoa; phylum Cnidaria; class Anthozoa; order Scleractinia; family Poritidae; genus Porites; species Porites rus. Next base: position 5,706,663 of record OZ038000.1, read on the forward strand.
AGCGATGTTGACTCGAATCAACGGTTCACCATACTCTCCTGAGCCTTTTCTAGTGTCTCTAGTATATATAGTGGAATAAGAAAGACAAAGAAAAGGATGGTTAACAGCTAATTGAAATTGCCCATGTTCAATGCGCTTTGATACATAACAGATAAGTTATTCAGACTTGGATCATTGTGAAGCGGTTGTGCTTAAAGAGACTTGCGAACCTCTTAATTGAATGTACTATGGTGAACCGTAGTCACCCCAAGTAGACCGTTTTATCTGGCCTTGTAAGCACAGGTTTTTAACTCCTTTGATGTCATACATGGCTTGTACCTCTATTCCAACATTTATAGCACAGTAGTTTCTTTTATCGCTATTTCTGAAGTTTTATATTTAATGTTAAGAATGACAATCGAGTTCACCATTTGGTGAAAAGGTTAATTTGCATACGTTGTAAATAATGTGTACAAAGATGCCGAATTTTTTACCTGTAGCCTGAGAGATCGTTGAGAAATTTTTGTCTGGGACCAAAGACTACTTTTGGACACCCTTTTATACGCTCTTGTGTTTAATCTTTTATCCTGAGAAATTTTGAAAGCGGGATACTGTTTTCAGTTATACGCCTTGGAGCCGTAATCCTGACTCTTGCATTTTTCGTTCAGAGGAAAAATTGACCTCTGTCTCTCGAAATCGCCTTATCGCTCTTTATAGGTGTCTTAAGCCTCTTGCATTTAACTTGAAGAGTTTTCCCCCTCGGATGTGTCGCTTACAATCTTAGTTGCCTAAGATGTCCTCTTTATTAACCACATGTTTCAGCTAGAAATGTGGCACATTTGAGCGACTCTCAACACAGAAATACGCACGTGCTCTTGTCACACTATCAGTCCTACACTTGAAAGCCATGCGGTACACTCAGGTCTTTTTATTTTCCCAATACTGCGCTCCCAAAAAATACTTCGGCCAACTGGGATTTCTCAGTGTTACGGATGTCTTTATATGGAAGAAGAAATCTGAAAAGAACTCAGTTCACTGCTGTTAGAAACATCCGCAAAATCACTATAGACACCCCAACACACAACCACGGCGTCTGTGACGAATTACGAGTTAACCTCGATATATGTCAAATAGCTCTTCAAATTCCTTCTCCAACCCAGTCTCAGACAAAAGTGGTTGGGACACTTCCACCCAATGCTGTGTTTTTACTTCTGGCCCGTCTCCTCGTCCTCCCAGTGTTGTTTATCGCAGTTAAGGTGACTCGACCCAGTTTTTTGGGGGGGTACCATCCTATTTTGAAGCTCTCTGGTATCCCCACCTTTACTTTTATCGTAAGTCTAACACATAGAATGGATAACATATAGATCGGTCTACAATATAACATAAAATGTTTGGCGATCGGAGTAAATGTCACGTGGTTATAATGCCACGCCCCTTTGAGATCTGAGTCGAAAATCTGCTGTTGCCGGCCTTTTTTCGGGAAAATCTCTCGGCTACACATAGTGCGCATTAGTGCCTTGCGCTGAACAGAGTTTCACCAAAATCGCAAAGACCCAATTCGAGAAATTCAGCGGTTTCCAAATTTAGGTCATAATTTATTCGAAAATGATAAGCAAACTTTACACGATTATATCTAATAAACTATGAGATGTATCCCTTGATTTTCGGGATCTTTATAACAGATGGGTCCTTACAAGTCAGCAAAAAACTTTGGGGCCTTGTAAATGCGCGCGATTTCGAGCAATGCAAACATATACAAATTATAGTTTTTGCTAGTTGTTGACGTTTGTCAGCGTTTAAGAGTCCTTCTCACGAAAAAAGTATTTTCTTAAAAATTCGTAGTTTTTTTTCCTTCAAATTTTTCCAGGGCCACAATTGATCAACTGACTACCCGAATTCTGAATTTCACGATCATTGAAAAACTGTGACATTATCTTCTATAAGCCCAAACTTGAGTAAACATTGAAGATTTCTAGCGTTTTGGCTGAGTTTGTGCTTTGGGAGTTTTCTGTTGTTTCTAGTCTGTCAACATTTCCTTCGTTTTCAGAAGTAGGGCCATGACAGTCAGTGTACGATAATTCTTCTAGAAGGTTTTATTCAGAGGAAAGTGAGTAATCGCGGTTATTGTGTTTCTGACACTTCTCGTTTTCCAAAGAAGTGCGCGTAATACAAAATTGTGTGAAAAGATCGCTGATGTCAGAGATTATGTTGCTACTTGTAATTTCATCGTCTAATTTGTCAGTAAAGATATCAATAAATGTTGTGAAATAAAGATTAAATTCCCTGCGCAGCGTAGCTACTTAATGTTAATTTGAAAATTTAATCAATTAATGTTGCTGAGTTATTATCTACACGTGTAGGCTTATCGATTGTTGGAATCAGATTTAAACTTTGAAGAGAGAAAAGGAAGTTTTGAGCGTAGTTACAAGTTGAAGAATGTAGAAGATTTATGTTGGTATCACCCATTAAGTAAATCGCCTTGCCAGAGGCATTTAAATTTTCTATAGTTTCTTCGAAATACTTTTGGAATTATTCAGGAGAGTTGTGCTGTCTATAATCAACGCCGCATATTATATTGGCTTTGTTTGAGACTCCTAAAATCTTGACGTTGAATTCATTAGTGTATTCCTGAAACTCTACCAAGGCTTTATCATCTACTTCTTCAAGTTAAGTGCGAAGTTTAGTCAGTTCGGATCCGATTCGTGCCAATTCTGTTTTCGTTTCGACGTCGGAGTTGTGTAAATCATCGTATTCATTTCCCAAGAATTCCAAACTTTCCTCGGCTTCCACGTTCAAGGTACAAGTGCTGCCGTTAACTGAGCTACCTTCTTAGGTGCGAACTCTCTCCTCTTGTCTTTTAAGATCTTTTCGAGCCGCATCTAGTTGATTCTTCGACTTCACTTTTTGTTTACTTTTCTTGAGTGACTTTATGCTGTCTGACATAGTCGTGCAGAGCAGTCATTTTCATTTTTCATTTTCTTTGAAAAAAGTAATAATTTTCTGAGAAAATTCCACCAAAATGCCCGAATAGGTGACGCTTTTTCCGTAAGTCCAATCCTTTCACAAAACTTTAAAATTAACTCTTAATTGAAAATCAGTTTTATTTTTACTCCGTTGCTTCTTGCCTTTAAAATCATGCTCTAGTTTTGTGTTTCCAAATACGAGGACTTAATTTCAACCCTGAGATGGAACTCGCTATTTTCATGCTTCCCTTACGGTAACCAAATTTTCACTTGCACCTTTCAAAATGGCAAATCCGTTTATTTTACATTCAGAGTCAAAGTCGTTGTTATTGCGGATGCTTTCTACGTCCCTTGTTATATGCTACCCTCTCAAGTACGCCAAACCACTTTCGTGTGGTGCGTTCGAAGGCCTTTTTCAGCGCCTTTTTTATTTTTCTGTTTATGTTTCTTAAGTAATGTTTGTCTAAGTCCTTTGATAATTTATTTTATTTCTACTAGTAGTTTGAACACTTTAATCACCAAAACACTGCATTCACATTCACACTTCGGCCAAAAGATAGCTGTCAAAGTCCGCCGTTGCCAGCGCAATTTTCTGACTTTTTCCCTTTGTCCCGTAGACGCCTTTAAAACCTAGTTTTGATGTTAAATTCCAGTCCTTAAACGTAAGAGGATTGAATAAGTCAATCAAACGTCGATCAATCTTCCGTTGGTTACATAATCAAAAATTCCATTTCACATTCTTACAAGAAACCTACAGCTCTAAAGAATGTGCCCAAATTTGGGAAGCTGAATGGGGTGGGAAGGTTTATTTTAGTCACGGCAGTTCACACAGCAAAGGCGTCATGACTCTCGTTAATCCGAACTTAGATGTCAAGGTCGAAAAATGCATCCAAGACACGAATGGCAGGTTTCTTATACTTGACCTATTAATTGATGAGTTGCATCTAATTCTAGTGAATATTTATGCCCCGAATGACGCGAATCAGCAAGTCACGTTTTTTAAAGAGCTCGAAAATCAGCTTGAAGATTTTGCCCAAGAGAATATTATTATCGCAGGTGACTTCAACTGCGCTCTTTCTGAAAATGACAAAAAAGGTGGAAATTCAGTTTGGAAAAAATCCATAGTAATTAAAGAAGTTCAGCATCTTGCGAACCTCTATAATTTAACAGACATTTGGCGCGATCGCAATCCGAACGACAACCGCTTCACTTGGAGAAACAAATCGCTAAAAATCCAATGCCGACTAGATTTCTTTTTAATTTCAAAAGAACTCAGCAGTGACACACATGCTTGCAATATAATTAACGCTCCTGAAACTGATCACTCGGCTGTCACTTTACATCTTAAGACAGAAGATTTATTGCAACCTAAAGCTCCTGGTTTTTGGAAATTTAATAATTCTCTATTAGACGACGAAGACTTCACTTCCGCAATCCGTGAAAGTCTACCGGATTTCAAAGATAAATATGCTGACCTGGATGACTTAGGTCTAAAATGGGACTTAATTAAAATGGAAATTCGCGGATTCACAATCAAGTATTCAAAAATCAAAGCTAAGAACAAGAGGAATGAAGAGGCTGCCCTCCAAAATAAAGTTAACGAACTTATGCAAAAGTGTGAACAAAACCCTAGCGACAAAAGAATATTGAACGAGCTTTACGCGACAAAATTGCGCCTTCAAACGATCATGCGACAAAAAACAAAAGGCGCCATTCTTAGGAGCAAAGCTCGGTGGCATGAGTTTGGTGAGCGAAATTCCAAATACTTCTTCAACCTGGAAAAACGAAATCATTTTAAAAAAACAGTCACAAGGCTCAAACTTCGTAATAATCAGGTAACTTGTGATCAGTTTGAGATACTACAAGAACAAAAAACTTTTTTTGAAACTCTTTACAAGTCGCAAAATTCCCAGGATAATCTGCCTGAATCTGATTTATTCAATTTAGAGAATATTGATCCGCTAGATGAAAACGAACAAATACTGTGTGAAGGCATGATTTCAAAAGAAGAATGCTTAACTGCCTTAAAAGAGTTTAAAAACAATAAAACGCCAGGAACTGATGGTTTTTCTGCAGAATTCTACAAATTCTTCTGGAGTGAACTTGGCACTGAGATGACTGCCAGTTTTAATTATGCTTTCCAAAAAGGTTCACTATCTATCAGCCAAAAGCGCGGAATTATTTCACTCATCCCCAAAAAGAACAAAGACAAAACTTTACTTGAAAACCTGCGACCCATATCTCTACTAAACGTTGATTACAAAATTCTGACAAAATCTATTGCAAAAAGACTAGAAAAAGTCCTTCCTAAAATCAAAAACGTTAGACTAATTCAAGATGTAATGTCTCACACTAAGCAGGAAGAAAAACCCGGTATTGCCATATTTCTTGACTTTCGAAAAGCGTTTGATACAATAGAATGGAACTACTTAAGAGCCGCTTTACAGACGTTTAATTTCGGCCCTGACATACTCAACTGGTTTCAAGTTATTTACAACCAAGCATCGAGCTGTGTACTGCACAATGGTCATGCATCGGACTTCTTCCTTCTCGAGCGAGGTGTGCGACAAGGTTGCCCACTGTCTGGCCTCCTTTTCGTCGTTGGAATCGAACTCTTAGCTAAAGTACTTAAGAAAGACCATACTATTAAAGGCATCCAAGTCGGTCAGAATGAAATTAAGATAACCCAATACGCAGACGATACCACCGTTTTGGTGCGAGATCTTGATTCTGTCACACAATTACTAAAACATTTAGACGAATTCAAGCAGATCAGTGGTCTCGAAATTAACACAAACAAAACCGAAGCGTTGTGGTTAGGATGTTGGAGGTCGCGCAAAGACAAGCCGTTTGGTTTTAAATGGCCCCAAGAACCAGTCTATGCCCTTGGTATACACTTTTCCTATGACTTAGAGCAAGCCAACACCCTTAATTTTGAAGAAAAGGTTTGTTCTTTAGAAAAAACACTCAACAACTGGAAAAAAAGAAAGCTAACTTTAATTGGCAAAATCAATATTGTCATGACATTAGGTTTGTCGAAACTCATATATTGCAGTTCGTTACTGACCGTATCTAAACCCCTTATAGACAGAATTAATAAGATTATTTTCGGCTTCATTTGGGAGGGTAAGCCTCCCAAAATTAAGAAAAAGACTATCATTGGTGAAAAACACTGTGGGGGCCTAAAAATGATTGACTTTGAAATCATGGAGCGGTCGCTAAAGATTGCTTGGATAAAGCGTATTGCTGAATCAAGTAACGCTTCGTGGAAAAAAATCCCAAATCAAGCTCTTAACCAATACGGAGGTCTAGAGTTCCTCATCGAATGCGACTACGATCCTAAGCTACTCAACTTAGAGAATCTTCCGGAGTTTTACCACACCATTTTAAATTACTGGCATGACTTCAGAAGACTAACCTGTGACAAGCAAATTTCCATAAAAAAACAAATAATTTGGAATAACCGTAACATATGTATTGATGGAAAACCTATTTATATTAAATCCTGGTGTACAAGTGGAATTCGTTGCATCGAAGACCTTCTAAATGTTAACCTTAAATTTCTTACCTTATCAGAAATGAAAGAGAAATATAACTTTGAATTTCCTTTTACCACTTATTACGGCCTTTTAAGAGCCATACCAACTAAATGGAAAAGTGCACTACGAGTTAAAGCAGGCGTGCATGATGAATCTGAAAAGTGCGAAACATCCTTGAAGCTTTTTTCCACAAAAGAAGCCTATTCTTCCATACTTGATAAAAGCTTCTCAGCACCCACTGCTGAAGGCAGAATTCTAGATCATGGGTTCACCAAAGAGGAAATTCCTTACATCTACATGCTCCCGTTTAAAATCTTGAAAGAACCGAAACTGATCATGTTCCAAGACAAAATTATTCACAACATTTTACCTACCCAATCTAGCCTCTTCCGCGCGCGCATAACTGATACTGATGTTTGTCCTTTATGCAACCTTGAAAGTCAATCTCTAAAACATAATTACCTGTAGTGTATCCTCTTCGTTTTGGACTTGTTTTTCTAACTGGTGGCACGAAAAATTTAATCACAAACTGACTTTATCTGAAAGCACTATTCTATATGGTTGGCACAAAGAGTCAAATAACTGGGAAGTGCTTAATTACTGTTTGATTGTCGCCAAATATAATGTTTTTGCTACAAGCGTACGCAACGGCGTCCTGGACTTTGACAGTTTTCTACTGCGACTCAACAACAAAATTGATATTCTTCGCACCATAGCTTTTAGATCTAACTGCCTATCGCAATTCAAAAAAACATGGGACAAACTTCTTTAGATAAGCTTAGATACGTGAATGCTAGTGTCATTTCCTTCAAGCTACACTTTACTGCTATACTGTTTCACTTATCAGGTTTGCGTCTTTTTCCTTTGAATTTAGTTTGTTTGTTTGTTTTGTTTGTTTTTTTTTTCCTTTACAAAGTTAGTTTGTTTTTTGCCATAGAGATATATATATTATTTTTCATAGTTAAAATAACAAGTATTTGTAATTAATTTTTTTCTTGTCAATAAAAAAAAAAAAAAAAAAAAAAATGCCCGAATAATACTTAATGCTTCTGCCTCACTGAAATACTCGAAAAATGCAAGCATAATGCACTTAAGCCTGAAGAGTGCCTGCTCTCTCACAGGTTTAAACTTCGCGGCGTCAGAGCTGTCTTTGACCAGGATGTGTTTCAGTACTGATTCAACCCTGTGTTGTTGCAGGTTCTTGGGGTGGAGGCAGTGCGTAAGGCAATAGAGCGTGAGATGAACCATGTCATCTCATTTGATGGCTCTTATGTCAATTATCGTCACTTGGCTCTGCTTTGTGACATTATGACGTGTCAAGGTCGTTTGATGGCCATGACAAGGCACGGTATCAAGCGACAGGAGGTTGGCGCCCTCATGAGGTGCTCTTTTGAGGAAACGGTTAGTCTTGTGCATTAAACTGGTTGAAAGATTAGCATTTTCGACTTGGTACACAGTTGCATGTACTTTAACGTACTTAAAGTGACTTCGTCTCATTTTTGATTCAAGATGAAACGTAAACAATCCCCCCCCCCCCCCTAAATAAAAAGAAAAATGTTGCGAGAGAATTCATCTTCATGAAAGACAATTTTCTTGAAAAAAAAAAAGAGAAAAAAATACGTCTTTGAAAACCCTTCAAAAAGGCTCGGAACTTATCCCGAGGGTGCGTTGATCTATTACATTTTGTAGAACATGTTTGTTAGTGCTCAAAGAAGTCAAAAATATCCTTCCTGGATATTCGGCTTCAATTTTGCAGGCGACGCATCTGTAAATTCTATGCGACGTAACTCCAGTTTGGAGCGACTTGTCGTGGGGTGAAATGACCTATGTTCGTTTTTTGCTAATCTAAGGTTGACGTTCTGATGGAAGCTGCGTCGCACGCGGAGACAGATTACCTGCGGGGTGTGAGCGAATGCTTGATTTTAGGCAAACTGCCGCGGCTTGGAACAGGCAGCTTTGATCTGATGCTGGATGCAGAAAAGTGTAAATTTGGAATGGAGATTCCTACTAACATCATGGGACCAGGCATGATGTCCGGGCCTATGGCAGGTGAGAGTCCCATTGATCAAGATATAAATTGTCTTTACTGTGTTTTTTTTTAGTGAGCTTTAAAGGATTTTATTTGTCAAATGTCACTTCTTGCCTGCATTCTTGTTACTTTCGTAACACACTCTCTTGACTTGTTTCGACGAGTCTCTCTTAAGACTGAGATACGACCACTCAGAATGCCTGGAAATGTGCTCACCTAAGGAAAAAAGCTCACCTATAAGGTCTCTCCATCGTGGCTTTTTGTTGTCGAAAAGCAGAAAAAAGAAAGATAAATATAGTCAAATAGATGTACATTGTTTTGATCGTGCTGGAAAGACCAGGTCGCTGTCATGATCCGTATGTTAACTGTCTTACTGAATGTTTTTTTTTTTCAGGCACCGGAATGTTCTTTGGTGCTGCAGGGTCGCCGACAGCAAAGTCACCGCAAATGACGCCATGGAACAACGGAGCCACACCTGCCTACATTGACGCGTGGAGTCCTGGAATGGGCAGCGGCATGACTCCAGGGGCTGCTGGTTTTTCGCCTGCAGCTTCCGAAGCCAGCGGTTTTAGCCCTGGAGGCTACAGCCCTGCCTGGAGCCCACAGCCACACTCGCCAGCTTCTCCAGGCTTGCCTAGTAGCCCTTATATTCCCAGCCCAGTGGCAGCGAGTCCAAGCTATTCGCCGTCAAGTCCTGCGTTTATGCCAAGCTCGCCTTCCCTGTCTCCGGCGAGCCCGTCCTACTCGCCGACCTCTCCTGGATACTCTCCAAGTCCACCATCAACTGCATACTCGCCAGCAAGTCCAAATTATTCTCCAACACCACCATCGTATTCCCCGACACCTCCGTCTTATTCTCCAACTTCACCATCTTATTCTCCAACTTCTCCTTCTTACAGTCCCTCTTCGCCGTCTTACTCGCCCAGCTCTCCTTCGTATTCTCCAACACCACCATCGTATTCCCCGACACCTCCGTCTTATTCTCCAACTTCTCCTTCTTACAGTCCCTCTTCGCCGTCTTACTCGCCCAGCTCTCCTTCGTATTCTCCAACATCACCCTCGTATTCTCCCACATCTCCTTTCTATTCCCCCACTTCCCCGTCAACTTCCCCAACCTCTTCACCATCATCTCCGCGCTTTTCTCCAACCTCACCTCAGTACACGCCTTCCTTGCCTCAATATTCTCCTTCATCGCCCAAGTACCGTCCTAGCTTGCCAACGTCGCCCACGTTTACTCCAGCATCAGCTCAGTAGACGCCTTCCTCGCCCAAGTACAGTCCTAGCTCGCCCCATTACTCGGCAACGTCGCCCACGTTTACTCCAGCATCAGCTCAGTACAGTCCAAGTTCGCCTAATTACAGTCCGGCGGGAAGTGGGCCGTCGCCTTCTCCTCAGTATTCACCATCTTCACCTCGTTACTCCCCGCCTTGAGACTACTTTTGAGTCACTGAAATGCAGTCAAACTGCTATCGCAAGAAAGGACTGAAATAACACGCGGAGAGCCAATCCATGAAAAATGCAAACTGCAACTTACGCTGTGCGTGCACGAAATCAAGTACTGTTAACAAAAAAAAAGAAAAAAAACAAAAAAAAGGTACTTTACGTTCAATGCATGGATATTGCCTGTTACGTGATTAGCATAGTTAATAATTTAAGACGATTTAGCGAGAGGTTGTTTCTACGGTGAGACGACATCTCGAAGTATTTTCAACGGTTTTTGGTGTACTGTAACGTTATAATTTGAGTACTCATCTTACATGTTTGAAAAACAACAACGACAAAAAATTAGTTAACATTCAATACTTTTTTCATCTCAAACTAAAGGAGTAAATGACGTTTTTATTAGCAAATTATATTTATGCGAATCGTTTGTCAAATATTTGACCGTAGAGAGCTCGTTGATATTGAGAAAATTTTGGTGATATTAGAATACGCAGATTTGAATCGTGAATTTTTTTGTCTTATAATACTCCCTTTTTATGTTTTGGTAGGAGAGAATAAAAATTCCTTTAAATTTTAGTGTAAAAACCAAAAAAAAGTTTAAAATGTGAAGAAAAGAACAACAACATATTTTGTGGATAAATGTCCCTTGTTCTACGTGGGCGCGATATTGACTCAATATTTCAATAGAATAGGTTTGTAGCTGTTCAGTAATAGATACTCGCATTATCTATTCTGTTCTTACTCACTAGAGTAAGTAACAATTAGAGTAGACTGTTTCATTAGTTATGACTAGCATTAGAATTTTTTCGCTACCTAAGTTTTAAATAAGGAAGTTACTTATTAATCCCTTTGCGTGGTATCGCCCGTTAAAACCCTAAAATAATAATAGCAATATTGGTATCTTGGAAGCAGTTGTTGTATAGTTTTCTTTGAAAACAAAACATGAAATAATTGTTTTCGGTATATCCCAGCGCTAACTTGTGGTGGCGTTTAGACTCTGCCGGTAGTTTTTTTTCTCTTTTCCTTTTATTCGAGAATTGTGGCTTTTGTCGCTTACGTCACTGAATTGTAGTATTTCGAAATTCTGTGATAGTTGCGTAAAATGACACGATCAAAAAATGAGAATTTTTTCCTGGTTATGTTAGCTTTGTCATGTATCCAGTATTGTAATGCATGTCATGCAATGAAAAATGTAGTTACGTCCCTTGTTTAGCTTTAAAATGTGATTATCATTGTTTCAAAGTAGACAGACTGCAAATTTTAGTAGTTGCTAAAAAATATACCTACGTGTCCCAGCCTGCGGATACAGTTCCCTTAATCATTATTATCCGTTGTGGACGCTCGACTGAGAGAGACAGCAGTTGCTCGCTGTCACGAACGCATGACCGTGCTTAGGTTGGCGTCCAGTAGAAGCGGGACAACGCTGTATGTGCAGGCATGGATGCATACCCGAATTCCTAGCTTAAGAGTTTTTTTTTGAAAAGTCTTCATTGAGGCCGGGTAGCTGTATTTCTTGGTTGAGCAGGGATACCTTACGCTTCCTTTATAATAAGACTATCGCCATTCAAATACCAGCTGATACTTTATTGCGAGTTCTATGTAAGATCGACTTTTTTTGTGGAGGGAGAAGACTATAGGGAATCCCTGCAAGATACCAGGAATACTCAGCGTTAAAATTGGCTTTAGCCTGTTCCACTGGGCGATCAGGTGGTCGTACGTGGCAAGCCCATAAGGAAAATGACTGACTTTTTTTTCTCCAGCGTTCTACTATCTGAGTGCCTGGAACAGGCTAAATTGGCTTATGAGCTGTAAGAAATAGCTTATTGAAATATTGTCATTTCCTGTTGTAGAGTTAAATAAATATTTTAATTAAAGAACTTGTTTATTTTAGTTTTGTTTGATTTGTCGTGTTTCCGGGAGGAAATATTCAGATGTGGTCGGTCATAGAAAGTGGAGAAAAAGTCCCCAGCCTTTATATCCATTTTCATGATTTTCAGCGCGTTCCTCGTCCATAGATGGCGTTCTGCCATCGAGCGCTAAAGACAAGCCTGTTTCTTAAAGTAACAAACAAACCAACCCATCCTGGCGCTATCTCGAGAGACACTAGAGTCTCTCTTATAACAATCTGAGAACGGAAATGAATTATCAGGAATATTGGCGCGTATGACTAGAAAAGCCAAGCGTCAGTTGAGGCTTTCGTAGTTGTAATACCTTTTTCCAAATGGGTTGGCTTGAAGGTTATTTTCGTATAAAAATATTCGCCATATTGTGAAAAACTTTAAAGGCTTAAGAGGGAAATGGAAACAGTGTTTTTGCACATTTGAGATGCAGCAACTTTAGTTTCAATAAAAGTTTTTACCTCGAAAGAGGATCTTGATTTCTAGTGCATATGACAGCCATGTGATGACACTCAATTCTTCGTTCTGGGTAGTCAACGTTATTTTCTCTTCCTAACGTTTAAAAAACGAATAACTTTAATCAGATTAGAACCCATACAAGGCAAGATTTATATGGGCTACTGTTTTGGGTTGATCCGGGCGAGACATACATCATCGGAAGTATTGCTTCGTCTTATTCCGAGAGATCCTATATTTTTATTAACACCCCAATATAACAAGGCCTTTTGTCATTGTATTTACGTCACAAACGCGACTTGTAATTCTCTTTTTTTATTTCTTCCTTGTTTATATAGATGTATCTCCCCCCACCCCCCGCCTCCGCAAACGATTTTCTCTCCCCAGGCCCGTGGCGCGCGCGCGCCACATACAAAGTATCTTGTTTGCTTTTGCGGGTTCTTGACTGAATGGGGTGAAATGACTATTCTCAAAAACTAAAAATCTACCTGGTTGAAGAACTGATGCTAATGCATTGTATGGGAATATTTATTCTGATCTATCCATTACAAAGGCTAATCTGAAAAATTCCCATCGAGATAGCGTCAAAAATTATACGGACATCGGCGCCGAGTGGAACTGTACGATGATATCACGTAACGTTTATCAACACATCTTCGGCTCGTAAATATCACAAGTTTTTTCCGTTAGTTCACCATGGCTCAGGAGGAACAAGAATCGTCTAGCACAACCTCAGATACTGGTAAGAATATCTATTTTATGTAGACTCCTGTTGAAAGGGTAATGTGAGAAAATGAGAAATGTTCCGCTTAGATCATTTTATGTATGTTGGTGACGTTGTCCCAACACGCTATTAAAAACGAGGACTTATAAAGATTGAATGAAGTCACTGCTAAAATCATATCGCTATACGACAGTCTGTTTTTCTTGGACAATAACCGTTTTCAGTTTAGAACTTCTTTATATAATAAACATTTGCGTAGTGCCTTAAATAAAGTTCATTTCATGAAGAAAGTGCCTAAATGTTTATTTTATTCTTCGATCCCGTTCGAACACGCAGAGAAAATAATTATCAGGAATATATTTATGTGGTCAAACGTGAATTAAAGAACTGTATAATTGTTGTGCTTTTGTCTCCTTGAAGAAGTGTCAAGAATCTCAAATAGAATCACTAAGAAATCTTTGGGGTTTCATCTCAACCTCTAAAAATCGAGGAAAAAATTAGATAACGACTTTGTTGTCATATTGTAAGTTACATGTCGTGTGGCAGTGAAGCATGAAAAAGTAATTTATTCATTTGATTCGTCTGCTGTGTTTTTATGTTCATGTGCTTGTACAGTTTTACATGCAGGTGTCGTTACTACATGTACATCTTTTCCCTATCGGTGATCTTCTCTGATTGAACAGCTTCTAGTAAGTCTTCATTGAACCAAAATGACAGCGTACCAAAAACAAAAACAAAAAAAAATTGACGTTCTTGTAAATATCGCCGAGACATTTTCATCCTCAAAAATCCATCTCCAAACAGTCACTAATCCATCGTTAATTTCGTTCAAAACAACCATCATATACCGCTCCAAAATAGTGTATACATATTTTCATTAATTTAGGGCTGTGTATTTTGACTCTATCATTATAGCACTGCGAGAGACTGAGTCATCGGGATAGCTTTCTTGCTCGAGTCGTAGTTTCATGAGGTAATTTAAAAATTAATGTCCACTTCAGTTTTGGTTGCGATTTTTAACATGTTTTGATAAAAGCAAAACGTGAGGGGACAAATAATATTGGTTCTGAGAAAAAAGATTTAAAATGTGATATCGCATGGAAATAAATTAATGAAAATATGCTACCTAATATTGCTTTTTCTTTTCTTCTTCTCACAACAACAGCAAAAGAACGTATGGATAAACGAAAGAAAACAGAAATTTCATTATTTTGTTGGGAAAAAAGAAAGCTATATAAAAATCAAGACAGAAAATATATATAAAAAATTAAGAAATGATGGAGGTTTAATATTCAAATTAGGATAAATTTTGAGCTGGTAAATACAAAGGAAATATTCTGCTCGCTTTTAAGGCTGATTGTGAGTACCAAAGTATGGTAAATAAATTTTAGGTTAAAATTACCTTTTGATGATAGTATTTAGTTCTATGTAAATATAAGATTTTAAATGTCAAGCTCATTGATCATCGTTGTATATTTAACATGAATTTATTCATGATTGTCTGAAATATATACAAAGAATTAGGGGTGAAGATAACTTTAATAAAATTCAGTAGAAGTAACATTTCTTTTTAATAATATACAAACACAGATGGATGGCATTACCTGCAACTTTGGAAAGTTTGAATCTTATCTTTCAATGTAATTTTGTCTTAACATTTCCTCAGCCTTTTATAAGAAGCCAGCTTTTATTTAGTCCAGGGAATTGCTTAGACACCATGACCTTGTGCGAATCATGAGTTTGACAGCTATGATCTTAAATGCTTTTATTTCCAAAAATGAATGAAAATTTTCACCGCAAGAGAAAATTATTATATTTAAATGTTAAAGTTAATTAGACTGGCCACTGTTTTGACGTGCCATCTGTATGAACTTTGAAATTTCTTTTGCAAGTTACTTTGCATAAGTCGGAAAAATAATTTCATTACTAACACCCCCTCACTAAAAAGGACGTGACCCTCCCATTTTGATCCCTGAAGTAACCAAAATGATTCTTTTTTATGAATTTGGAGGGGGAAAGCTGCTGTTTGACCCTGGTTTGAGTCGCTCCTTGACTGGCTTTGGTATATCAGCCTGCAAAGTACAGACTCAAAACATGAGCACAATGATCAATTTATTATTCACTAAACTAGGATGTGTGAGTTTGTATTTATTGCATTGCATACCTGTTTTCTTGCAGTAAGTAAAAGCAAGCTTGTATTTGAATCACACGATATTGGCTTGTATTTTGTTTATTTTCTTGCTTACCTTCTGTATAATTGTATAGTAGGCACTGGATAGTATGTTTGAATCTAGTGGCTACAAAACCCTCACTTCCCATGAAGGGTAGCACATGTGAGGGGTACATTAGTTGCCTTACTGAGGAGCTATGATATCACTTATAATCTTAAATCTTTCTGTTCTTTTTCTTATTCAGCTTTATTTAAAAAAGTCATGGGCTTCTACATTTATAGTCAGATAAAAATAATTTGTTCATTGGTTTTGGGGATCCTTCTATATGAAAATGACAGGTATGCTCGTTGGAAACAATCTGGACAAGGTTCAGGCTTTAGGGCTAGGAGACCATACTCCAACAACTCTCTCCTTTCCACATAGGGCCTCTCTGTGTCGTAGGGGTGCTGGGGAGAGCGAAAAGTTGAAGATTCGTTGTGGACGCGCCTAAAATTAAAATTACTTGCTATTTTAAAGTCTATTTTTATTGGAATACCCAGCGGAAGCTAGCTTCTCCTGCTGGGGGAGAGCTTTAGCACAGTACGAGTATGATGACATTTGTTATTTTTATTAGGTTGTTCTTTTCGTGCAACCCCAAGCTATATCCTTCATCGGTAAAATATTGGCTTTCCGTCCAAGACACCCTAAATTAGACTGAAACCAGGAATTTCTACCCCAAAGCGTGACGACGAGCATCCCCGTCATTTTTTATATGGATTCATATGGAGGTCCCTCCCCCACTAGCGCCCCCTGCCCCCGATTCCCAGTAGCAAACGTCATGATTTCTCGTCCCGTGAGAGCCTTTTCTTGGTTTCCGACAAGCAAGAAGCTGTTACGGCAAAGCATTGTTGAAAGGTTCTATTTTCTACCTACAAAGATTTCCTCACCGCGACCGCTTCAGCAATGCATGCAAGAAAAGGGATGTCGCGTGTGATTGGCAAGATTTGTCGAGCGTGAAATTTAACCGTGATCCGGGATTCGTGGTTAATTTCTCCAAACAAACACATACACATCCCTTACTGAAACTGCTGAAAGTATATTGTTACATGATCTGTTTGGGAGATTACATGTGAGGAGAATTTTGGTGTGTTTTTTACCGAGTATAAAGGTGCATTTTATAGCGCTGAAGCACAATTTGCGGAAACGGGAAGTAACGTCAAAGTTCAAGAATCCATTGGTGTTAAAGTACAGTTCGAGACTGGAAGGCCGCCATGTTGTTCCTACCAAATTTGTGTTGAGGTTGAAGCAAGTTGAAGAGGAAGTTAGGAGTCATCGACTGTATAAATAAGTAATGAGTTAAGTTATGCTGAAGAAGAAAACCAACCGGCTTTCTTTCTTTGGTAAGGAACTATGTTTTTGTTTTTCATTTTGCCAATAACGATAAAATTGTTTGCACAATCACGGTTTCGCGGGTTTCACGGGTTTCTCGAAGCTGATTCTTAGATATTTCCAGAGGTTTTTCCTTATTTTTGATGCTGTTCGCCGCCGTTCATATTCTGAGGTTTAGCCCGCCGTTCTGTTAGATTTCTACTTTAAGTTTAAAGTTAAATGATAAATCGACTGGAGGATACTTAAAAGATCTTTTATTAATTAAATAAGCTTAAGTAGGTTTTTTTTTTCTGGCTGGGTGAAATTAGATTATTCTATGCTCATAACGTATATTTATTCTTTGACGTCAACGTTTTAACTTCTGACAATTTTTTTTGTCAGACTAATCAGCCGCGTGAACAAGGGATTCGAAACCTAGATACAGGAAGATAGAGGTCTTTGTTTTTTACACACAGGGAAAATCCCAGACAGTGAGAAGAGAGGATTTCTGGTTAGATTAGACAGACGCTGTGCAGATTAACTCAAAAGCTTTATAAAAACAATTCGTAGATGGTTGCTGAGAACTTTTTAACATAATCAGGAACCTATATTTTTCTAATTTTAACCAGATTTTGGAGGGCTAGTGCTCATTTGTCTGCAAGTATGAGATTGGAAGCCTATTGTGTGTCTTGTCACTGAAGAATGCCTCCTGGCCATGTTTTCATCACGTTATTTACTCAAATAAGTGTCCAGGTGCTTAATGAAGATTGCTCAACTGGGTTTTTCAGGGGCAATACCTCCCACATTTTAAGTAGTGACAAAGATTTGGAAAAGTGATCATGAATCACAGTTGTCTTAGAAGGGAGTTTGTTGTCATCAGTGCAGGGGGAGGTGGGCTGGGGGAGGGGGGAATCCATATATGGGCCAAATAGGTATGTGCCACGCATTTGGGTATGGTTTTTTAGGGTTTCGAACTTTAAATAGGGTTACATTTTTACCCATTTTGGCATAATGCTCTCCCTGTTTTCCTTATGTAGGGTACCTAAATTGTGAAGCTAAAATTCAAGTGTGTAAATGCCCAGCTACAAAAGAAACAAATTTTTTGTTAATACTGAGCTATCCCTTAGAGTACTAGGAAAGTGATTTAATGAATTCTATTTTTCCCCCTTGAATAGGGTGTCATTTTTCAGCTCTGGGTGTATCAATTTTCCAAAATTTATGGGGCGTCCCCAAACTTCCCCCCATTGAATATTAGTCTTACATTGACATTGAAGTTGTTATAGTAATACAATGATTTCATTATCTATTTTACTTGTAGCCATATTTTTCTCTTCTTGCAAAGTCTTGGATTTACCTCTTTTTCAGTATTAGTTACTCAATCCAGATCCAATGGTTAAAAAGTTACACATCAATATTTCTGTCTTGAAAAATATTGTTCATTGTGGATAATGTGTATGAAGGGTGTTGTTAATAGTTTGCCTAGCGACTGTCACTTAGATATTGATTGCCATGTTTCAACGGCGAACTGCAGGTGTTTTTCAGGTGATGGTGTTGATTTACTGAGTAGGACTATTTGTACCACCATGAACCTCACTTATTATTACGCGGTCAAAACGTTGTGATAAATATCTAAGGCCTGTTTCAAACGTCGTGCTACTGCGGTGCTAAGCTGGCTCGACTGTAACTCGACTGAAGCACGACACTAGCGCGACTTGGTTTCAGACGTTGAATTTAATTCACACAATGACAGTTGAATGGAACGGCTGTCGTCAAAAACAATACATAAAAGGAACGGTTTAGCAAACTTTTAAATATATTGTAATGTATTATAATTTATAAATTGAGTTCGGCGTGGCGGTAGCATGACGTTTGAAACCAAGTCGAGCTACTGCTGTGTAGCACAGCAAGGCTTGCCGTGCTACAAGGCAGTAACACAACTTGGTTTCAAATATCGTGCTACTGTCGTGCTAAAGTCGAATTTAATTCGGTCAATTGAGTTCGGCTCGGCAGTAACACGACGTTTGAAACAAGCCTAAGTGACAATCGTGCGTTGAACAATAAATGAAATCATTTATCACTAACCCTTTAACCCTATTTGTCAGTAGTCAGCATTATTTTAATTTTGTTTTCTCTTTAAAAATAATATCAGGACCTGGTGCTAGTTATGAAGAACCCAAAATTGAGGCCATTGACATAGCTGCTCTTCTACAAGAAAAATATGCTTTCTTGTCTGGTAAGTAAAGTGTTCAGCTTTAAGCAGTACATGGGTTGAAAGAATTTTTTTTATTGATTTAACTTGAAAAAGAAGCCGCTTTTTCTGAGCCAAGTAGCTGCCACTTTTATGTTGACCATTCCTCAGTGCTTAATGAAAGCATTGGGTCATTGATTTTATGCCAAGATATCATGGCACTCTAAGTGACAAATTTGTCAAACCTGTTTTATATTGTGTTTTATAATACAGTCGACTCCCAATAACTCGAACCTTCAAGGGAAATCGAAAAAAGTTCGACTTATTGGGAGCTCGAAGAAAATAGCCGAGAGTAAGGTAAAAAACAGTTTTTACTGCACAGTGAACACTTTAATCACATTTAATTGTAGAAACGTCAAGTGAAAATTAAAAGATACTTCTAGATTATAAATCAGAACATAATGTAACAAACCATAGCCTAAATAGAGTATGCGTTTTACTGTTTTGAGAAGTGAAGCTGCTTCACGTTAGCCTGTGACAACCAATATCAGCCTCCACTAGTAAACTATACTCCTACAACACATCCATAGGAAGTCCAAAGTTCAATGCTTCGGATGCCAGTAGACGGCTTTTTTCCCATCTTTTTAAGGGCTCAAAACATGGTTTGAGTTTTCGAGGGTAAAATTATATAGAAAATGACCCGAGGGGAAATGAAAATTGGTTCGAGACAGCGGGAGTTCGAGTTATTGAAGGTTCGAGTTACCGAAGGTAAAATTACAGTGATGGAAATCCAGGGGAAATCGATTTTGGTTCGAGTTAGCGCGAGGTTCGAGTTAGCGAGGGTTCCAGTTATCGGGAGTTGACTGTAACTTTGTTTTAAGTGAACAATCTTGATGTAAAGCTTCGACTTACTTGTTTACTTTAAGTACATTATTAACATTATTGTAACATACAATAGAACCCTCCACCATGGTTTTTTTAACTTTTGACTGGGACCAGATACCAAAAATCTAGCTACATGGTATAAAGGAATGCCTTTAAATTTTTTTAATGAAAAAGCCAAGGTTGAACAGGATTATTTTGGTGTGAAAACTGATAAAGATATAGTTCCACAAAGTCACCAAATTTTACAGATGTACGTATGGTGGGGGATTAAGTTTGTGTCCCCTACCTAATGTCTGTAAAATACTAGTTACACTTAATTTAGTTACTTGATGCTATTGTGAAATCCTTTATTTTGAAACTTTTAGGGGCACAAGCTAAGAATGGATGTCTTTTCATCACAATGCCTGAACACCCAAAGTTTGGAAGCCTCAGTGATAGAGATACTGAAAAAATTTTCAAATATCTTGTTGGATTGGCCAGGTACTTAATTAACCAAATTTGTGTTTAATCTGCATTTGACATTTCATTATTGGTATTTGACAAGACAAGAAGAACCACAACATCCATATCCCTGGATGATTCCTGATGTAAGGAAAGCATTTTAATTGGCAACAACAAAAAAGTCAGAAAATATAAAAAAAGCACCTGGCTGCTCTTTTTCTATTAGAAATCCAGGCAAGAAATGTTTTTTCAAAACTTGGCTCAATGTTTAAGTTGGTGGTCAACATTTTATTGAATATATCACTGTCTTGAGGTTTATAGTTACTGTATTTTTTCCTGCCATTGCAGCAGAGAAATGCTCCAGAAAGGTTTTATGTTAGTTCTTGACAGAAGAAAAGAGAAGTGGGGCGCAGTAAAATCCTGTCTTCAGAAAGTACAGGTATTGCTGAAATAAATTGTGAATTAAACTATAATTCATGGTACAGTTGAATCAATCTTGATTGTTTGGGCTAGGACTTACCAGACCTCCCTCATTATCTGGACTTTTTCATCTGTTCCCTTCATGAAGATCAGATGTTACAAGCTAACAACAACGACAGTTTATTCAGTTTGAAATAGTTTACAATAATGATGTTACCCACAAGTGGCGGAGCTTTTCTCTGTGAGTAACAATGCAATATTATGATGGTCTCCTAGTAATAATAACAAAGTTCAGAAGTCGGAAAGAAAGAAAGCAAAATGAGGTAGCGCAAGTAGCACAATCTTTGAAAAATGTCTTTGAAGCAGTTTCTTTTCTCTAAAGAGCAAAAGTTGGACTCACATTTAATGATGAAATACATCCAGCTGAATGCTGAAACTGAGCTATCATTAAGCTCTGCTACAGCTACAGATGACATTTCATTCAGTGTTGCCCGATAATCTTTTTTCGAAATGATAAAAGTAGTGACAGCATAATATTACATGTATGTTATTTTAGTAGTATCACTAGTAGTTATGTCTGAAAGGTTTCCTTGAGATTACAATTGTGTACATTGACAGAAGTCAAGCTGGGGATTGTGTTTAGAACAGGAAATAGACATGGTAATCAGTAATACCAATGCCTGGTAAATTCCAGCTTGTCCTTTGGGAAAGCAGCCGTATTTATTTAAATAACAGCATTCTTGTTATTTTTTGCTTTTTTCTTAGAAATGCTTTCCAGCTAAAATAAGCATCGTTTGCCTGTTGAAGCCACAAGGGTTTTTTCAAAAGTATTCCAAGCCAGGCTTTGTCACAGATGGCATAATCGGAGATGCCAAAATTCAGGTGTGGTAAATTCTTTTGAAGTGTAATCTTACTCAAAAACAAGAAATGTGGAATGGTAAATAAATCTGTAGCTTCAGGTATAATTGGTGAAAACGGAGGGAGGGCAAGAATTGTGATAGTATTTTGTGTTCTGAACTTTAGGATAAAACAAAGATTCAATTCACAGGAAAGAAAAACTATTGCACACAAGCTTTCGATTCAATCGTGGAATCTTTATCAAGTGATGGGATTGGATGTTTTGTCATGTGACTTACACTGTGAATCACCTGACAATATGCCCCAGTAGATTGCGGGGAGCTTGTAACCAGTTAGTAACCCACCCCACAACAGTAGTCATTGCCCCATATCCAGTCACAGTAATAAGCCCTCACAGTTTCAATTTGAGCTTCCTCGTTAGAAAAATATTTTTAATTCTTTTAGTTATGTAATTTGCATTGACTTTGACCTTGTATGCCATGTTATGATTGAATGACTGATTTTTTTCTGGCAGATAAAGAAACTCAAACTGAAACTTTCACAACCCCCTTCTCCAAACATTTTTCCCATTTACAGATGATAAGGAACAAGGAATTTGCTTTTAAATCATGACATAATAGGGACCTTTTTTATTGTTTTAACAGTAATGAGAAAATTAGTTGTCAGGAATCTATTAGCAGTCAAAACAAAATCAGTATCAAGTATCTCTATAAAAATATTTACAAAATAAATATTTACTTGTATGGCAGTTTTAAATCATTATTTTGTTGTTGATCAGTTATCTAGTTCTTGAATCAAACCTTTGTCTCAAGGCTCTTTGTTTTTTTCCCTTCTAAATTTAGGTTGTCTCTCTTAGTTCTCCAAGTGATTTGGAGGGATACATTGATAAATCCATGCTTCCTGAAGAATTAGGAGGCACCCTACAGTATAAACATGCTGAATGGGTTCAGTTTAGAACAGTAAGTTTTTATGATGTAAATCTGTGAACAAGCGAAGGTTAACTTTGTGTTCATCTGTGAAAAAGTGTTGAATAATGCTATTCATGTATATATTTCAAAAATACAATGATGTATAATATTTTCTAACAAAATAGCCTTAATCATCCTGATACCTTCCTTGGTTGAAATACTTGAAATGTTTTTTTTGAATCAGTGGGCTTCAGTAAAGGATTTTAGCCAGGAATTTACTCACTGTAAAAAGGCATAGTACTTCAATTCTTAAGCCAAGAATTCCTGAACCAAGATGTCAAAAAAGGGAATTTTCTCTCTAAAAACTTAGGGTCAGTTATTTAAAGGGTCAGGTTCACAGTTAAGTTCATGCTCATTAATTAAATTACTTTTTTCCAATTTGTTATTAATTCTATCGGTTAATAATAATCCCACTCACATGTATGTCAGTGATGTCAGAGTGTAAATTCACTCAGAGTGTATTTCAAAGTAGAAGTGCATTTCAGAGTAACCTGGAGTAGGATAGAGGAATACTAAAATAGCAGAGAAAATTAGTGGATTATGCCAACGCCACCAACTTTGAATTTATTGTTGACCCGAAGGTTTTATTCCATAGTTGATTAATTTACAGCTATTTGCAAATATTTAAGCTGATCAAGTGCAAGTGACTGCCAGGGGAGTGTGCAGATAACATTATGACATGATCATATTGCTTGCATAGATGATACAGCATGTACCAGTAGAAAAACAGTATTTTGATAAATGAGCTTGCGCTGAACTGTAAACCTGTCCCTTTAATCAAAGCCTAACTTAGGCCGTGGTTTAAGAAATTATTGGACCTCCAGATTTCCTTCTTTGTGGGTTAGTATAATATGAAAATAAGTGCTTTTCCAGTCTACGCTATATGCTTTAATGAATTTGTTCATGATTAATGTTGCTTAGATAAAAGCATTGGGCAAATTGAAAATGGCTTAGACTGCAGTTTTGTTAAACACGGGCTAAACTCAGTTTAAATAACAGGCCCTTAGTGTCCAAATTAGAACCCTGCAGCTTCTCTTTTCTCACCTTTTCCAGGAGTTCACCCCTTCAATAATATTGCTCTTATAGCCTTATAAGAATAAGCCTTGTTCTGATTTTAACGCCCACTAACTACATGTATCTATTTTTAGGCAATTGAAAGGTTTCAAAGAAACTTACTTTCCTTTGATGAGAGGATGAAAAAACTACGGCAGACTTTCATGGGAACAA
Source organism: Porites rus (assembly GCA_964035705.1). Lineage (NCBI taxonomy): Eukaryota > Metazoa > Cnidaria > Anthozoa > Scleractinia > Poritidae > Porites > Porites rus. The sequence continues at coordinate 5,730,199 of OZ038000.1, forward strand.
AACTTTCGTCAAACATTTTTGAAATGGAACAAACTATAGAATCACAAGAAGAAATGTGGCAGGATGTTAAGGAGGACATTGTTAGTGCACGCCAAGCTGGTGTTACCTTACTGGACTGTATTACAGTGCATCGTAAATACAGAGAGGACAGTGATAAGTTTACTCCTGATGTGAAGGCAAATTCTGCAGAACTTAAACAAGGGTTAACACAACTTGAGGATTTGGAAAATAACTTTAGCAGGTTCTGGAAAGAACACAAGCTGAAAATACAGTATGGGCTGAAAGTGTGTTTGTTTGAGAGGGAAATGAGCCAGGTATGAAATTTTTGTTGTTGTGACATGCAAAATACAGGTACATGTGTATTTGGCAGCTGTTACTCAATTTGAAAATACATACTGAACTCATAAGAGTAAATGTGCTAACCCCAGGGGCCCCACTCACATATTTTAATGACAGGGGGGTCCGAACGATTTTTTTGGGTCTGACATTTTGGCCAAAAGGGATTTTTTGGGGTCTATGAAAGACGCCGGGATTTTTTTGGGTCGCGAAAACAACAGAGGGATTTTTTTGGGTATTGTATTTTTCATCAGCTCAAATCAAAAATAACATAAGCGCAATTTATAGTTTTGTTTTTGACCAAAACAAAAGTTGAAGTTGGCATGTTTTAGCTTTCCAGAAGATAAATAATAAAATTTGCTGATGCAAAAACACTGAGGGATTTTTTTGGGTAGACAAATTCTGAAGTTGGGATTTTTTTGGGTATAAAATATGAACCTCTGTCAGACCCCCCCGTCATTAAAATATGTGAGTGGGGCCCCTGGTGTGCTAACACTGCTGTGGTGGTCTCTTTTCGTTACCTCATTTTCCATTTGAAGAGACATTGTTCCAGTTGGTGGATACAATGTATGTACCCTGCGAGTAGAGGTTTCTCTCCTGTATATGGCTTTTAGCATTTTTTTTGTGAAGTTTTCATGTGGCATGTCTGTCCCGTGGTTGGATTGTTAAGGCACGCAAACGACTTTGCAATGCGTAAAAGCCATGCAAGAGATAAACTTCTACTTGCAGGGTATGTTATGTTTGTGGGGTGAAAAGACATTGTGTGCCCTGCAAGAGTGAAGCTCCTCATTAAAATGATGGTGGTGCTCAGTCTTCTGTAACATTTCATGTTCTTGGCTTCTTTCATTCACTGGTTTCAAAGTTATTTTTTCATTGCATGACAGTGAAAACACTCTTTTCATTGCTAGTAAACTCATTTCCTCTCAGAGGACTATGCGTCTCAGAGGACTATGTGTCACTCCAAGCATGTCTTTCACCTTTCCTTTCAGAGCAACTGTAATATAATCACAAGCCCAGAGAGACTTATTAAATATGTTGAATGATGCTTATTATTTTTGTAGACAACAGGCCTTCTCCTGTCAGCATTGGGTAATGTGTCAGCCATGACAGATTTAGGAGATTCTAAAGAAGATGCAGAGTCATTAGTGAATGATGTTAAAAAAGTTGCAGAGAAGACTACTGTAAGTGGACTACTTTTGTATATGTCCAACCAGCAAACTTAGAATTATCTAACGTAGGAACAAACAAGGGTTAAATTTTCCTTAACTTTTTCTTATTGTAGGGATTACCCTTGTCTACTCACCCTGGCTTGAAAGTTCCTTGAGTATAAAAAGGAGTTATTGAAAAGTCCTGAAATGCATTATATTGATCTCTACCTGCTGTTGTGGGGAAGGTGGGAGCGTTGGGTGAGGGAGGGATATACAAACTTATTAGGAATTTGGGGGTTGGGATTAAGGTGTTAACTGTGGTTCTAGTTTCTACACCTCTAGTCATTGCCTTGCTCAACTGGAATTCTTGGGTGAATTCCCCTTCATTATCTCAGCAGTGGCTCTTCAGTCCTGTGAATAAACTATGGAGGGCTAGCCTGAAACAATACTGTCTCACTCAAGTAGCTCAGCTCTTTTATCTCAGGGTAAGGGGATGGGGAAGGGAGAGAGAAAGGAGTTCCCTCCCTCACCTGTCACCCTCACTTCTTGGTTGAGAGAGCTTGCTTGCAAACTAAACAAGGGCTGACCTTGTTACTGCTATGCAGATATGAAAGGGAGGCATACTTGAATGTTCCTGATGTTATTCTTTTGCAGGAACTCCTCGACAAAGCAAAAGGCTTGATTGCCAAAGGACTGAAAATGATAGAAACCAATGAGCTATCAAAAGATCAGATCAAACAGAAGTGTGACGAAATAAAAGAACTGTGTGACAAGTTTGAGAAAGCTGTGGAAAAGAGAGAGGAGGATCTGAATAAAGCAATGGACATACACGAGTGCCTGGATATGGTGAATTCTTACTTTAGTTTTTACTTTATAATGTAAAGAATAAAAGTCATTTCATTTGAAGAAGGTCAAAGCAACTAGCTGATGCAAAAATGTCAATGGCTTGCAATTTGTCTGTAAATTACCCCAGACAAGTTCCTGTTCCAGAATTAAAGTTATGTTTTGAAGGTGTGTTTAGGTGGCATAATCTACAGAGTTCATTACAATATTTTACCAATTTAGTTGCTTAAATTCTCGAAATGGGTCAAGTGATTGATAGGTACTTTTACAAGATGAAAAATCCAAAATTTGTCATCGTGTAAATAAATAATATCTAAAGGCAGAAATGACAATATTAGTTTAGTAAGTGCTAAAAGAACTCTTCTTTCTTAGTGGTTAGTATGTGTAATCAAATGGTGACAAGTGAAATTAGGGAATAATTTCACGAGCGTTTTGTCCAAATCCTAATAATTTCCCAAGCCTTCAGGCGAGGGAAATTATTAGGCTTTGGACAAAACCCAAGTGAAATTATTCCCTAATTTCACGAGTATACCATTTGATTACCTATTAATATCATGGGTGACGAATAACGTTAGCTGTCTTGGATTTTTGACATGTTTATCCTGGATCATATCGATCGAGAACTCCACTCTCTCAAATGTTTAGACCTTAAATTTGGCTTGTAAAGTTCAGAATTTTTCAGACTTTTTCGGCAAAATACCTGTTAGAGTCCTTCTTGATGTTCTCTTGTGTGTTCAGGTTTTCTAAAGCGTCTTCTTGTGCCCTGACATCTTCATTCACGGCATTTTAAAACTTTGTTGCCATCTTGACACTGAGACGTACGGAAGGGTTGCCATGGAAATTTTGTAACTTCACATGTGAAATTACAAATTAACGCTGAAATTTCGCGCCAAAATTAAGGAGGAATTCGTCACCTATGATATTATCATGTAAACAGTATGAAATGATGAATATATGGAGCAAGAGTGGCGAAATGGTAAGAGCACTCGCCTCCCACCAGTGTGGCCTGGGTTTGAATCGTGGTGTCGATGACATATGTGGGTTGAGTTTGTTGTTGGTTCTCTCTCTTGCTCCAAGAGGTTTTTCTCTGGGTACTCCTGTTTTTCCCTCTCCTCAAAGAACTCCTAAGAACTCGTAAGTGTTATTGCAAAAATCACAAAATTACAAAAACTACAATTTCATATATTTGAACTGTGGGATGCGGGAACAAATACAGTGAATTTTCTCAAGCTTTCTTTTCAGAACTGCGTCAGTTGTGTATTTAACAGTACTGTGATCTTCTCTGCATAATTTATTTCTTCATCCCATAGTTCAAATAATTATATGAAATAAAATAATATATTCATCACTTCATCTTTTTCTTCATCATTCCCCGGTATATTAGAACCGATTTAATGACAAGCTCCCTGTTGGCTTACTACAACTACCGGTAGTTGCAAAAATGTTGAGACAATCCAACAAAAATCTGGCCTTTTTTACTTCAAATCTCTGGTAGTCACCTCCCTCCTTAAACCTCCATTCAAAGTTAATCCTGAGCGTGGTGAGGGGGGATCACAAGCAAAAGATCATGGGCAGGCCATTTAAGCCAAAATAAGGTACAGTGTCTCAAGTACTTTTGCAACTGGTTGTAACTCAGCTCGTTAGAGTGTTACCATGGAGGTCAGGGTTTGAATCCCAGCAAGCCTGATTTTTTCAGGCTTTTTTTTTGCAACTACGATGATGACATTAAAAAATTGTATTTTTTTACCTTATGAGAATGTAAGAAAATTAATGATGTCAGCATTCAAAAAAATGAAACTTCTTCAGCTGGGTGATTTTACATAGTTAACAAGATTGTCCTCTAGCAATGCTCACTGGTCTCTGGCACCTTACTTTTGCTTTTTGGTGACTAGGGAATTTTTCATATGCTTGACACCCTTGATTTCAGAGGTCCAGAGCACTAGGCACTCTTGAATTTTTCTAAGACCACAGCCTTGGTTAACATTTTGTTTGTTTGTTTTTTTGGTCTGAAACAAATTGAGTTTTGATTTGCTCTTGAAATTTTGGCTTTGGCATCTTGTTGAGAGTGAAAGGTTAAGAAAATCTGCAACTTTTTATGTCTAGGTTAACAAATGGTGCAAGACTGGTGTAGACCTTCTAGCTTTACAACCCATAGACAGATTCCAGTCATCAGAAGGGGCAGAAAAAGCACTAGAAGAAATTGACAACTTCCTAAAGAGTCCACAAGGGATGAATATGATTAAGGTTAAGAAGATGACCCCTGCCAGTAATGCTCTTGGTAACAAAACACTGATAAACAAGGTGAAAGACAGTATGAAGAGAATCAGCGAGGTCAATGATATGATGTTGAAGCGGGAAACCAGGTAAGTTGATGGTGTAAATAGAGAGATGATATTAAATAATTTTTATCCTCTTACTGCAGTGATGCTTCAGGCCAGCATTCTACACTCTGGTAAATTGTTAGGGTTTTTAGCTGGGGAACTGTCTAGAGAAGCCTGATCCTTTGAAAGTTTTGTTGAGCGGCATGTCTAAAATGCAGGTCACTTTCCACAAGTTAGAGTACAGGTCACCATGCTTCAGATAATTAAACAGCACCAAAAGTGTCTCCTAGCCCTAATCTCTTTACAAAATGGTCTTTTAGATCGGGGGAAACTGTGAAGCTTATTGATTTATAGATGAAGCCATGATCTCTGCTCTTGACATGTTGAGTGTGAACTGTACTTTAGACCCTGCATTTTTCGAGGTCCCAACTTAAGGGATAAATAAAGTTTTATCCTCATAATCCGTTGGAAGGAGCTTTAACACTCTTGTCATTCTAGAGAAACAGAAACTCTCTCATTCTTAAAGTGAATCATAAAGACTTGTGCATAGTTCCCACTTTTGGTTGTGTAGAAAAACTCCAGCCATGTAACCATTGGTTATACAATTAATTATACCTATACTAATATATTTCTAGGGAAGGGGATGGGAAATTTTGGATTTTACGTTATGATTATCTGCCTGATAGTTGTATTTGGTGTTGGTTTTATTTCAGTTTGAAGAAGCTAGTTGTTAAGCGCCCAGTACAGCCTGTATCAGGAGTACCAGCCAATCCCCCGCAATCCGAGGAATCTAAACGTAAAAGTTCTACCCCGAAGAGTCCCTCAGTAATTCCTGATGGGAAGCGAAAGTTTAGTATGGCACCAAAGAGTCCCACGATCAAGAGTCCGGTTATGCAACCCAAAGAGCGAAAGAAATCAACATCGCCTGAACCTTCAACAGGAAGGCGACCTGTGTCCATTGTGCTCGACCCAGAATCACTTCAACTGAAAGGAAGCATACAACAGTCTTTCTCTGATCCTATCATTCAAACGGTGGGTAATATGATTCTGAGTTGGTTTAGTATTTATGAATTTACAACGTCTCAGCAGGGGTAGGTGTTCTTAACTGAGGCTCTAGTATGGTTTTTGGGTATTAGGTAATTTAATAGCACTCTGTAATGACCCAAGTGAAATTAAGATGGCTTTTTATCATGTGTCATGATAGTCACTGTGTTGTTGATCATTATGTTTTGTCCTCACATTGCTGGTCTTCAGCACACTATCGTGTTGATTTAGTGTGCAGAACTGGTAGTAGTGGAGCTCCACGCGCAGGCAAAGGGCACTCAAGTAGAGCCCCATAGCTAAGAAAATTTGGTTATCTATCCATCTGAGAAATTTTGGTAGTCACATTACCGTACATTCACATCACAGGGAAACCAATATTAAATCTCACACTTTCTAGCTAGTGTGGGAGCCTACTACCTGATATTCCACATGCATGTTGTGGTCAATTGACAGCTGTCAAAACAAGGTATCTGCTGACCAGTATCACATGACCTTATTGCGGGCTCAAGTGTTGACCCATTGAGGTTAATTAGTGTTTTTTTTTTAAGTTATCTGTTGACAAGTTACTTGAATGTTTAGGATTGGTCGCAGGCTCAACTCTAAGTGGATTTCTTTGCGATGGTTACAAGTTTTTTGCGGAAGTAAATTTATTAACAGGAGCTCAGCTTTTAGCCTTGGGTAAATCTATATTAGTACTGCCTGCACACTCTTAAAAAGTCCTTGAAAATCGAATGTGGTCCTTGGAAAGCCCTTAAATTTCTAAGCTAGACCTTTAAAAGTCCTTGAAATTTCTTCACCTTTGAATATATTGGTCTTGAAAGTGTTTCTTAAAGATATTTGGTTGTCCAAGAGAGAATGTGAATCATAGCCCCAGAGGTGCCAACCTCTAGAGATTTAAAATCTGGAGACTCTCTGATTTTCACTAGCCCCCTACCCCAGAAATTAGGACATTATATCAAGTCTTACATGAAGTAGATACTATCCAAATTCGCGATCATCATTTTGATGCCAGAAATAATCTTTGTCAGTGACTAAATAGGTGTAAAATGCCTCAGAAACCGTACTACAGTTACGAATAAGAAAAATTCAAGTTTTGAGCTAAAAATGAGCTAAATTTCAAACTAAGGCACAGAAAAGGTCAAAAGATGATTTTGTTCGGGAGATATGGTGACCCGTACGGGAGACCAGGAGATTGGTGTCGTATCCGGGGGACTCCTGGATAATCCGGGAGGGTTGGCATGTATGTAGCCCAGAGAATTTAGAGGTGATTTTCACAACTTGTTTTGTGTCTTATGCAAGAATTAAATATCAATTTAAGACAAGTGTGAAGGAACTGGTGTAACAAACAGTTCAAACCTAAAGTCCTGGTAGCTTGGACTGGGAATGTGCGTTCATATGCAAATCTGTAACTTACATTCCTGGTAGGGTGGTCTTTGTTATCCTTGGAAAGTCCTTAAAAAATGGTTGCAACTTTTTGTATGAACCCTGTATTAGAAACGCGAAACATCGATCAGGGAGAGTGCTTGGAATTGAAGTAACATGAAGTTTTCAAAGCTAATTTTAAAACTCCCATTTTGTTTTGCTACATTTTCAGAGAGATGTTGTGGATGGTACAACAAGTCCAGAAGCTTTCAAGAAGCGAGTCCAAGTCATGACAGAATTAATTGAAACAGAGAAAGACTATGTAAAGGACATGGAATGCATCATTAAGGGTTATCTTAAAGAGTTTGAGCAAGCCGGGAATAAGATCCCAGCTGAGTTGCATGGCAAGAAAAAAATCATTTTTGGAAACATTGAACAGATTTATGAATTTCACAAGAATGACTTTCTACGTGAGCTGGAATCAAGCAAAGAGCAGCCGTCTCTTGTTGGGGGTGTTTTCATTATGAAAAGCAATGAATTTGAAATGTATGCAACTTACTGCAAGAATAAACCAAGCTCTGAGGCACTGAGACTGGCGTACATCAATTTGCCATTTTTTAAGGTGAGATAATTGTTGGATTCCAACAACCCTGACCCAGAGATATTTTGGAATGTTAATGTATCACGAGGAACATAGAAAACAACTACGTGGGAGATAACTATCAAGCAGCAGCATCAATAATATGGTGGACTCATTCAATGGATGGATTTTTTTGTTTAAGGTTGTAAAACAATAGAAAGTTCCAACAGGCAAAAAATTACCATACGTATATACTGCAAATAAATCCACCTTTAGTTGTGGTTTTGGGATTTACTTGTTTCTTCTGAATTATTCCAATAAATTAGATTGGTCAAAATGCATTTAAAGTTCCCAAGAGAAAATATTTCAAGTGGTGTCTGTGGTTTACTTTGCTACCTAAGACTACTTCTTCTTACCAACTTAGCAATTTAATCCAGGGCTCAAAGTTGCGACTGTTACAGTTGCCAATGTGACTAACATTTTCACCATGGTGATGGTGACTAAAACTTCTGGTTTATTCGCCACTTTGGCAACCAGATTTCTCTATGATTTGGATTTAAATTAAAAGAGTAAAGTTAAAACAAACATTTCATCTTAGCTTGCTTTGCTTTTGTCATAAAAAATGTACCAAATCGCATAAACAAAGCCAGTTTACTCCAAATTTATACTGACTTCTGTCCACGATATTTTCAAACAATCTAATCTGATGGATTGCGCCATACTGTGAGCTGGGTCATTTACATTATACAAACTGGTGACTAAACATTTGCATCTGGCAACTATGTTTCTCCAGTTGGACGCCTGCAAAAGGCAACCTGAGGATTTTTTTAATTTCGAGCTCTGGATTTAATCTTTTTTGTATTTTTTGGATGAGAAACAAAAAGTTTTTATGTGTTTAAAATTTCAAGTTGCTGGGCTAATGATATGAGTAGACGGGAAATCCAGCAGCTAGGGATTTTGTTTGGTTCTCTTTTTCTTCAATTTTTCCACAAAAGAAGGCTGGGGTCAGCTTCATAATAGCTGGGGAAAATTCCTTTCCCTCAGCCCTTAATGACAGCCCTGTATTACAGTAGTCCTTTTTTATGCTATTATAATTATTTCTCCCTTACAAAATAGCCACCATGCTTCCTGTTGTTTGTTTCTTTGTTTTGTTTGTGAGCATCATCACTTGTTGTTGTGGGCAAAGGTGTTAAAATGGATTTCAGATGTGGGCTTTTCCTGTAGCGTTAGGATTGGGTTATTTTTATTAATTTGATAAATGTAATGTGATTTTTTTTACAGGAATGTCAAGATAAACTGGGCCACTTACTTCCTTTGAGTGCATATCTTCTCAAACCAGTTCAGAGAATCACAAAATACCAGCTACTGTTAAGAGAGATGATGAAGCTGACACTTAAAAACAGTACTGCTTATGATGACCTTGAGGTAACATTAACTATAGCAATGGATTTTTGTAAAAAAATACATGGAGAAAACCTACGCTTTCCCTCTCCCCTCTCTTTTAAAGGCAAGTTGTGGAAATGTTAAATTTTGAGTAGCTATAAGGTAATGGTGCACACTACCCAAAGGCCCACACGGCTGGAGCGTATTTCCAGTTTCTGTAGCATGAAGCATGCCTAGGAGTATTGCTACTCCCCCCTGGATGGGATGCTAGTCCATTGCAGGGTTACCCCCTAGAAGAACGTTGCCGGTACCCATTTATACACCTGGGTGTAGAGAGACAAAGTGGAGTAAAGTTCCTTGTCTAAGGAAACAATGCAACAAGCGAGACTTGAACCCCAGACCTCCAGATCCAGAGTTGGAGGTGTTTAAACTGCCCAGCCACACAGGCCTCCACTTTGAGTAACTGTAGTCAGGAGCAATGATTGTTGATACTGGTATACAGTCAACTCTTTCCAAAATGGACGCCTTTGGGTGCATTAAGGGTGATCAGCATCAAAGTTCTCCTTGTAATATCCATGCTTTGTAAAACAGAGTGGTCATGAGAATTACGGATGTGATCACACAAGATGAATTTGCTTGATATTTTACCAACTTCTCCCCACTACTTCTGTAGGAAATGAATAGGGGCAACAAATGAGAATTCAAATTTTGATGTTAGGGTTTTAAGGGTAAAAGGATGTCCTTCTTATAGACAGTCAATTAAAGGGAGCAAAGAAAAGCGGGGACCAACTGTAGTTGTCTGTTTTACAGAGATGCCTGTCGTATAGAGGTATTTATTAAGAGAGAGCCAACTGTATCTGCTGATAATTTATAATATAATCAGCAGTCATTCACAAAAGAAGACTTAGATATATGCTGGTCACTGCTTACAAAGCAAAAATGAATACGAGTAGTGACTGAGCCACTTCTGTGGGTGCGAATTCATGGCTATTCTCTTGTTGGGTGACCAAACAAAACCTCCATACACTGATTAACTTTCTCAAGGCATTGGGATGTACACAGATGAGCTAACTAAACATTATTTTGGAGGTGAAGAGTGGAAATGGCCTGGGCTTAACTCACGTGAAGTGATTGATTGACTGATTGATGATTGATTGATTTGTAGTACGGATTTGACCTTGGTGTGTGAAAGATGTGTTTGTGTCTGTCTTATTTTTTTTTTTAGTTCAAAGGGGTGCTTATTATGTTTGCACTTTTAGTGAAAGGCTAAATGCTGTTGTTTTTGTTTTTCTTTCTTATATTATTTTAATAATGCAAAGTATATTGTGTTTGTTCAATTTAACAGAAAGCTCTTGAAACAATGCAAGGTGTGTTGAGGCATGTAAATGATGTGATGCACTCCTGCGGCATTAAAGGCTTCCGTGGCAACCTTGCAGAGCAAGGAAAGCTGCTGCTTCAGGATGCATTTATGGTTTGGGAGACAAACAAAAACTGGAATTTGAGTTTACTACCACTGAAAGGTGGCAAACAACGACAAGTCTTTTTGTATCAAAAAATGATCATATTCAGCAAGAAGGATAATGATGACACTCAAAAAGATTCAGTGACGTATCATTACAAAAGAGATATCAAGGTTTGTTAGTTCAGAATTTTATGTCTATTTTTTCCTTGTGTGTAACTGATTTCAAAGAACTATTATATGGATGCTTTATTCAAGGTCGCTACTTATTCAGGGATGATTTGTTAGTTTTTAACCCTTTAAGCCCTAAGAGTGATCAGCATCAAATTTCTTCTTGTAATATCACTGTTTGTATAACAGAGTGGTTATGAGAATTACTGACATGATCACACAAGATCAATTTGCTTGATATTTAATCAACATCTCCCCACTTCTTCTGTAGGAAATGAATAGGGGCAACAAATGAGAATTCAAATTTTGATCTTAGGGTTTAAAGGGTTAATGAAAGGGGCTGTAGATCACCTATATTATTTTAGTTCATTTTGTTAATAATGCCAGTTACGAATCCTAATTTGCTGTGGAACTTGAGAAGGAAATTACTTGTGAATGACAAAATCTTAGCTTTGTTCCAAACAAACATGTCTCCCAAGCATTAAATCAAACGTGACAAACAAAAAAGCGGTTGGATCTGATTTTTTTAGCAGCAGTTTAAGGCTTGTTCGAACATTATTTTTAATCATGCTGCTGAAGGACCACATGAACAGGTTAACAAACTTTTAGGCCAACAAGATTTCAAGAAACCACCCATTTCAACCTTCTTCAGATTTGTATTGTCCATCTGTGCCTCGTTTTGTATTTGCTGTGTTATTTATACCTTCTTTGAATGTTTTTAACCGTTTCACTGCCAGAGTGTTTGAGGGGGTTTTGTAAGGTGACTCTAACTTTTGAGTCTATGGACGAAATCCTATGATGTGACCATTCAAATGAAAGCTCTCTGCCTGTACTTTCACATGATGCCATTTGTTTCTCAGAATTTTAGAAAATGAAATTTGGAACTTTGGTCGAAATTTGCCTTTGGCCACATTTGGCAGAGAAAGGGTTAAGCAGTTATTTTTATGTTATTCACCCAGTTTGGTGTCAGTTCCCACCATTTGAATTTTGACAAATATTTGTTTAAATGCAGCCCCCTCAATATCAAAGTTCCCATCACTGTCAATATTATTATCTTTACATCAAAATTTTTGATCAATATTTAGATTGTTTGATATGAAGTTACAGAAAACTATTCCATGGGTTGTTAATTTGAAGGAAATGCTGAATCCAGGATCAAAACAAGACCTAAGTTCTGTAAGCCTTATGAGTTTGAGTATGGTCTCCATGTTGTTCTCAGTGCAAATTTTGCTTATTAACGTGTGATTCCTCAAAATATCCATAGCCAATTTTTTAAGGCAAAGAGAAAATTTTAAGGATGTGCCAATAATAACATGCCTATTCATATTATAACAAACAATAATAAGGGCAATAATATTTAGCAAATGTAGACCCCAAACAAAATTGACCACAACATGCTTGACTGTGTTTTATTACATTATATTGTTTTTTAATTTCCTAGACTTGTGATATGGGATTTACAGAGGCTGTAAAGGACGACCCAGACAGGTTTGAGCTTTGGCTCCATGGAAGGTCAGAAGTTTTTGTCATGCAAGTGAGTTAACTAGCTTTAGTGTATTTTGACCGGCAGGTTTTTGCCTTATAAACCCTCGTGTCAATACTTTGTGTACTCTGCTTTCCACTCATTCCCTATGCAACGGTTTATTTTGGATACCATAAAATTCCGAAAATAAGCCCCTCCATGTACAAGCCTCTCCAAATATCAGCCCCCCAAACTTGTAACGCAAAAAAACCCTCCGTTAAATCGCCCCTCCAAATATAAGCCCCCCCGGGGGGCTTGTACTTGGAAATTGCCCTCAGTAAAACAAGGCAAAAACGGTAAATTTCCTTCTATTTATAAGGCTAGCCCAATCGATTTTGAAATGCAAATTTCCCTCCGTAGATAAGCCCTTCTGAATATAGGCCCCTCCAAAAATAAGCCCCTCAAAAAGAGCCTTTGAATAAGCCCCGGGGCTAAATATTTGTTAGCCAAACTAACTTTGAAATGCAAATTTCCCTCCGTAGATAAGCCCTTCCGAATATAGGCCCCTCCAAAAATAAGCCCCTCAAAAAGAGCCTTTGAAAAAGCCCCGGGGCTAAATATTTGTTAGCCAAACTAACTTGGTCTTGATTCTTAAAATACTGTAAAATTCCGAAAATAAGCCAACTTCAACTTCAACTTAAATAAAGTTGAAAAGTTGAAGTTGAAGTTGGCTTATTTTCGGAATTTTACAGTATTTTAAGAATCAAGACCAAGTTAGTTTGGCTAACAAATATTTTTTATTGAAAAATGAAATGGAGAACTGATTTTTTGTGATGGAGTTATAAGCTTTTATCAGCCATCATTAATTTTGTAATGTACTTATTTCAGGACTGTCAGTAAGGGCCAGGTGCTGGGAATTTTCCCCGCCTACTATGTATGGACACACCCCAGGGCTACTTTCAAGTAAAAAATGGAGAAAACGAGAACCAAAATAAATCCTTAGCTGTTTGATTCTCCACCTAATTATTGTATTTACCCTGTGACTTGAAATCGCAGTGACAGCCCTGTTATTTACTTATTTATTTCCTAGCCTTTATCATCAGAAGTCAAGAACCGATGGGTGAAGGAAATAAGGAATCTCATGTGGTCACAATTTGATCAAGTGAAAGGTGCGTACTGCGATTAAGTCACAAATATGTCAAACCTGAATTTTTCAGATTCTCTTTCAACCACTTAAGGTTGTTTTTTTCAACTGCGAGGATCATTTTCACTGTTATTTCTTTATCCACAGTTCAAAAATATGAGTCATTTCATATCCACAATCAGATATAACCACAAACTCACAATGGCCTGCTCTCCAGTTGGCTTGAGTAGCTTAATGGATAGGGCATTGCATCCGGTCAGTCACAAAGGTCGGGGTTCGATTCCCAGTCAAGGTTGCTTTCTCGACTGTGAGGATCTTTTCCACTCTAACTTCATCCTTTCAATCCCATATACAAACAAGCATACTGGGCTCTGCTCTCCATTCATTTCTTGGTTTGGAAGTGTTGGTCTGTATAGATGCCTTGTTGTGTTAATATCCAATCATTTTTTCATATTTGCAGAAGCTGTTACGGAACAATCTGGACTGCAATGTAAGAGTTTATCATTTCTTATTGTGGAAGTGAAAAATTAATATTAATAAGCTCGACAGATGACACAAAGCAAAAACTAATGGTGTAGAGGGAGGTTTCTCAGATGAAAGTTGAGGTGTTGAGTTTCATTTTACCATTTGATTTATTGATGGTACTTTCAGTAGCAACCATTAAAAAAAAGGAGCACAATGGTCAGATAAAACTGTAAATAGTATCTAAGTAAACAGTGAGGTGCACGAGTGTACTGTTTGAGTTTCATAGCATGGGTCTGTACAACTATTGTTTTTCTCTACAATATTTTTTATGTCCAGTCAGGTGTAAAATGTTCACCAATAACTAGTGCTGAGTCAGGGTGGGGTTGGGGGGGGGGGGGGTTGGATTGTACACAAGAGTTGGGGCCAATAAGTCACTGTTTGTTTAATTCAAGGCAAATTGGACTCTGGGCTCAATTCCTGGTTGGATCAACACTCAGGGTCTAAACTATAAGTGAGGAAAACAATTAAGCTGTCTCTGCTGCTTTGGTTTGTTGCGGTGGTTAGCTCGAAAGCTAAGCTCCTCTGACCACCATACACTTCTATCCAAGCCATTAATTTTCTTTTTTCCTTCTTCTTCTTCTTTGTTAGTGTATTCCTACCTTACTGTATATAATGTAAATAATTATTTTATAAAAGTGTGAAGAAAATTGAATTGAATTGAATTGTTGACTGCACACAAAAATTTATGATTTATTGCTAAGACAGCTAGCGCTATACAAATAAGATAACAATTTTATGGTCATTTCTTTGGTTAGAGTTCTCATCTCTTTAGGACTGCTTGGGAATGCCCAACTTGACTACTCATCAATACAGTTAGGGTATCCTTAGGAGACTGTCTTGTTGTTTACCATGATTTTAGATCCCAGTCGATGGAAGTCAACAACATCTTTGGCGTCACCAGGTGTTCCTGCAGAAAATGAGCTACGTGCAAGAAGTCAGTCTACATATTCACTATCTGGAACTGGCACTGGTGCCAAAACTAATACTAGGTAACTATAGAATGGAACACCTTGTTTGCCTACCTGAAAAATGTCAATCCATTTACACTATGTAGGGTCAAATGAGCAAAACTATATTGTACATGTTACAGGTCAAAATTATATTCAGGTTAAATTTTTTAATCTGTAGGTTGATTCTCAATTTCCTTTGTGTCCTAGCTTTAACTCATGAATAATCAGGTCTAGTAGACAAAGAAAATTGAAAATCAATGTAGGTTAAAAATTTTTTAACCTGAAGTCAATTTTGACCTGTAACATGTACAATATAGATTTGCCCATTTCCCTTAAACTGGCCATCTATCAATATCTAACTTGGAAACGAACCCTACAGCTCCAAAAATGTTTTGGAGTTTCACTTTTCAAAAGCATGAGAAATCAGTTGCCAACTTGTGAGAGCGTGATATAGAGTGTTTTCACATGACATCACGGCGGCCATGTTGGTGTCCCAAACCAATCCTCTAGGAGCTGAACTCTTTTCTTACGCAAACGCTTTCTTTTGATCCAATAAATTTGCATAGATGCTGGCCAAATGAGTGAAAACACTCTAGAGGTCGTGAAATCATGAGACTTATGACAAAGTCTTGAAACTTGGCAAGTCTGTGTCTCATCTTTAAATTTTACCTCGGTTACATTCAACAGCACATTCTGATTATAGCCTAGTGCATGAAACTTGTCTTCATGTCTTCTATCTTAATATATCTCTATATTTATAAATTTTGTTTGAGCTTGTTTGTTCACTTCACTTAGGGTTTCCAACATCATGGAAGGAAATAGCATTGATGATGATGATGATGGATTTGACACTGAAGAGTTTGATTCTTCAGATAACAATGATGAAACTCCTCCTAAACCCCACAGCCAGACAGAATATTCACCAAAAACACAAGCTGAGGTATGAGTATTATATTTTAGTTTTAATTTAGTGCAAACCCATGGCGATGGCAAGCAAAATACTATTAAGCCATCACATGTGGAGAAAAGAAGGAAGGAATTTTAATGCCAGTCATCTACAGAATCTCATGAAACTGCATGAGCCTTAGTCAAATGAGGAAATGGGCCTTCACAAGTAAAGAAAAAATCTCCGTCCATAGTAAGAATACAAGCCCAAGGGGGTACTGTGCTTGCCATAAGTGGATGATATAGGGTTGTGCTGCGGGCAGTGAAGGGTGTGGTTTGCAAGGAGTTTACACAAAATGATATGTAGTGTGGGATGGGTTATAGAAATCACAGAGTTTGGGTCAAGAATAGGGAATAATTTTCTAGGAAACTGGTCAATTGGTTGAAGATTTTAGTTTAGACTAGGAAAATTATAATGTACCCATAACTCAGTTTAACAGCAAAAAAAGCAGTTTCTGGAAAAAAGCAATTATAGGATGGGATGGGATTTTGGAGGTTTAGTTTAGTATAGGATAGCAAAGATGAAATAAACTAGGGAAGTGGTTCTGGGGTCCCCACCAAAAAATCTCTTTAAATGTCACCCCTGGGATTACAAGAGCCACATTCCTCTTCCAACTGAGATATAAGTATGGAGTAGGATGGCCAGGTGGCACTTTTAACCCTTTAAGCCCTAAGAGTGATCAGCATCAAATTTCTCCTTGTAATATCAGTGCTCTGTAAAACAGAGTGGTCATGAGAATTACGGACATGATCACACAATACAAATTTTCTTGATATTTTATCAACTTCTCCCGACTACTTCTGTAGGAAATGAATAGGAACAACAAATGAGAATTCAAATTTTGATCTCAGGGTTTAAAGGGTTAAACTATTAATATTAAAATATGATTACTCTTTGGTACCCGTAACTGAAAAAGTTGACTTGTGGGACAGAAGAGGCACTGTTTGAGCCAGAGGAAAATTTATCAGCTCATAAAGCCTTATTTTATTACTGTTTACAGCACAATCATCAAGATTTGCCAACAAAAGGTTCAAGATACTTTGCTATTGCAAGCTACACAGCTGTGGAAAACACAGAAGTATCCTTCCAGGAAGGTGACAGCCTAGAACTCCTGCGAGTTGGACAAGAAGGATGGTGGTTTGCACGGCACACAGAAAATGCAAAAGAAGGCTGGGTTCCTGCCAGTTATCTGGAGCTACAGTCTCCTTGATGGTCTGGTTTTCCTTCTTGGAAGTTTCTGATCTAGATTGAACTACGCTATTAAAATTAATAGTGGTGGTTGATAAATTTTGAAAATACTCGTCAAAGGTACAAAAATCTGGTTTTACAGATGACTTCAATTCATTTTCAAGAGGTACCAAAATATTATTGAACACCAAATTAATTGGTACAAATACTTGTCATTTTTTTTTGGCTCAATTATACCTTAAAAGGTATTGGAACAACTCTAAAAGCAGTTACTTTAGGTTTTAGCACTGTCAACAGCACCAATGTACAAATCTTACCCAATAGTATGTACAATGTATAGTTTAGGGTAGTCAATAGTGGCAAAGAATAGTGTTGAATATGTAATTTTTACCACTGAATGGCTGATAAGCAGTATAAAGAATAAGGGTCGGTTATTGAAACCAAGTCTAACTTGGATCTCTCCAGATCTCTTCCTTAGTGGGTTAGTTTAAAAAGATAAATGCTTTTCTAGTCTTTGCTATGTGCTATCAAGAAAATGTTCACGATAAATTAGTTATGGTATTAAGATAAAAGCATTTGGTAAAGTGAAAATGGCTTAGAATGCAGTTTTGTTGAACACTGGCTAAACTCTGTTTGAATAACTGACCCTTTATGTTTAGAATAATTATGAATAAGAATGTATCAATGTCCATTGATTGTTTTGCTTGTACATAGATCTGTTTGCTTGTCAAGCTGATTCCAAACATATCATAAAAAATAATGTGTAGTGATAAGTAAAATTCTAAGGATATCCTCACTGTTTCCAAGGTTGGAATTTATTAGTCAGGTTTGTGACACAGCTATGACTAGAATACAGAAAGAAAAAAAGATGCCAGAAAACCAGCAACAAAATTTAAAGCATTTAAGTCAGAGTCATTTAACAGTTCATGGAAAACTTGAGACCACATTAGTTAGTCAAATTATTCATTTTTATGGCCAGTCATTACAAACGTTGCTTATAAACAGACTGCATTATACCTTGTAAAAAATAAATATTAATGCTCCTAAATACTTTAACTTTTCATTGATTTTTTTTAACAACACATTGTTCAGTCTGTACGCAGACCTTTCTCATTTCCCTGAGATGGTTAATTTATAGTAACGCATACTTTATTTTTTGAAAGAGAATTTTTTTTTAGAACAAATATAACAAAAAGCTTTCGCACACCCAAAATATGCCTGCACTGCAGGCTAGGTAAAAGGGATGTCTTCTTATCCTCTTCCCTCACGGCCTCTTAACCCTTTAAGTCCCAGTGGTGACTAACATCGATTTTCTCCCAACGATATCCATAATTTGTCAAGAGACTAGGTTATGAGAATTAATAAAACAATCAGCAATGAGAAAATGCTTTGACCTTTTATCAAATTCTCCCAACACATTCTTTATGGAAATGTATAGAGATCAGTTCGGAGAATTTGTACAGGGACATTGGGACTTAGAGGGTTAAATGGGTGGAGTTGACACCTGGGTGAACCCATTTGTGTTGAAAAAAGGCACTCGAGTGACTGGACAGTCAAATAAAGTCAGGCCAGGGTGTTTTGTAACAAATAATAATGTTTGAGACTAATATTTATTGGGAGAAAAGTAGGAATGCTCTTCAAGTAAAACTTGAGTAAACAGATAAATGTACATGGGCAGTGTAAAGTTATTGTAAGTAATTACCTATAGGACAAAAAACGTTATCAAATTGTGTATGTAAGTAAGTGGAAATTGTATTTAATAGTAAAAAGGAAAGTAAAAGTAGTAGTTTATATTTTCTTTGTCTGTTTATTTTCTTTTGTTTCTGTGTCCCAGTGTCAGTTGTCCACTTAGTATAAAAGTTTGGCCAAAAAGTTCCTTGACCATACAGTGTCAAGAGAGCCAAGACTCAGTACATATCCCTGCCTACTCCCTCGTTTCCTTGGGCTTGTTAATACGGAAAGTAGCTTGAGAAAACAGCCGACATTTGGCAATGCTACCACTGGTTTCCCTGCCAAATGACGTCTGAGAAATGAGCGCAGAAATTCCATACTGATGACACGTCACTACCTAGATTTGGGTAGCACTTCTGATTGGCTGAATCAAATTTTCCAAGTGGCATGACCAATCAGAAGCACTATAGAATTTCTGCGCTTGTTTCTCGGATGTCATTTGGTGGGGAAACCAGTGGTAGTGTCGCCAAATGTCCGCTGTTTTCTCAGGCTACACAGAAAGTAACCTAAGATCAGCCTATTTTCATTTCACTTTGTAATAGAATTCCTGCAGGAAAGGCAAAACGAAAAGCGAGCCTTAGTCTATAACATGAAGAAACTTGAGTTGATGTCTCTCCTCTGCTCACTAACATTTAACTTTTCCATCCATGTATTGAGACGTTTTCTAGTTGAAGAAATAATTGTTTTGTTCCAGTATGTACAGCAGGTGACACTGCGCTTGTTCTGTCGATCACCTCTTGGATGTCTTACTGACAATGACTTGATTGTGATGAATGCAGTTGGACCATCTTGACACAGAACATACATGTGTAAGTTGATGTGTCTCTTTCATTCAGAGCACCAGAAGCAATCAGTGCCAAAATCAAAAGCCTATGATCTGGTCAATTGGTTTATACATCCATTCATCCTGGCTAATCTGAGTCAGTTGCTGCCTTAACTTTGTGAGTGTCTGCTCGTGAATCTCTGAAAGAAAAAGTTCAATCAGCTGAGCATGAGGTTTTATATAGGCTTGGAGAAATTCGGCCAGCAGAATTTTAAGCAGAGTGAGGCATTTTTGAGCACAATTTCAGCAGCAAATCAGCAACATGAATCTACATAGATCTACATGTACATGTACATTTTATTACATCAGTAAAGTTGATAAGACATCACACCAACTTAATGATACTGGAATGCCTTATAGTTGCAAGAAAAATGATTGTTGAAAATGTAATACAATAAGATATAAGATCATAATAAAAAATTTGTCATTTTGACTAAATTTATGACTGATGTTGTACAACGTAAAATTAATAATTAATTTTAATTACAATAATGGAGTGGGCTCTGTGAATGAATGCCATATAATTATATTTCCTTCATTTTCAAAGCGCTAAACATACAAAATTGAGGTGGAAATGTTTACAACAGCGTTCTGTAGGAAAGGAGAGAGCAAATTCCATGAAAAAAACTTTGCAGCACTTTCTGAAATTTCTAATTCCATTTCTAATCCAAATTTAAGTAAGACATGGTAAGTCAGCCAGATGCAAATTAATGCTGTGACATTTTAACAACAGGCATTCTGTTCCCTTTTTTCTTTTCTTTTCCTTTGGCGACTGCCATGCAGACCACAGACAGTACGGAAATTGACTGATGCATTACCTTTCTTAAGGCCTTTCAAGTTGGAATCCACTTCAATATCTACTTGAATTCTATTAAGCAATGCTTCCAAAGCCTCTGCAAGAAAGTCATTATCAGGGTTGTTATTGAGGGACAGGTCTGGGGAACAAATGTGAACCTGGCCACTTTTTATTGGGCTTCCTTCAGTAGAGCCAATTGAAAAATGAGCGCCATTTCCTGTGCAGCAAAAAGGCAATCCCCTGTGTCGAGGACTGAGGAAAAGAAATTTTCCTGAACACCAAACAGGTACAGTTGAACCTCTAATACAGACACCGAAGAAACAGACAAATTACTGTTTTAAAACGAAACAACGTCCAGCGCAATGCTGTGTGTAAAAAGTTCTAATGTAAAGCACAATATGAAAGCATCTTTTGCTATTTTGCAAGTACAGTAAACAGTACAGTCTAATCTCTCCTTACGGACACCTCTATAATACGAACATCTCTCTATTAAGGACAGTTCGTTTGGTCCCAGAAATGCCAAAAATCATACATTCCCTACCTCTATAATACGGACACCTCTGTAAAGCGGAGAATATTGGTTCTGTCCCTTTGGTGTCCATATTAAAGAGGTTTGACTGTAACTAGAGTATGTAAATGTAATAGAAAAGATCTTTATGCTATCTGTAGTTATTGAAGCCTTCCAAATGTCCGTTATGTTCCTCTGTACAACTTTCGAAAATCGTTGTTCAGTATACAGCCACTGAGCTTTATATCCCCTTACATAGCTCACTAGCCAGACTAGACGGGATTCACCCTGTGCAGATTCAACTCTCCGGCATCAGGATTCGGAATTCACCTGATCAACGCAGTGTCCGTAATAAAGGCTGTAATAAAGAGGTTACGTTTATATGAATTTTTTCTCTGGGGCCCAGATTTAGTGTTCGTTGTCCGTATTAGAGGAAGTCCGTATTATAGAGGGTTTTTTAAAGAAAATATGTGAGAATTTTCTCGGGACATTGGAAACTGTCCGTAATAGAGAGGTGTTCGCACCGAGAGGTTCGACTGTAATTTAACTCACGACAAAAATAATTTGGGAATTTCTTAATCACCACCACTGCAAACTCCTAGAAAATATCTGGAAATAAGCTTATGAACATCATTGACGAGACGCTTTCAACATAGCCTGCTAAAACAGCCGTTTCTCCTCGCTCCTCGCCACTGAGTTTTGAACTTAGAAAATTTGCCAATTTAGCTATATGATGCCATTTTAGATACAAAGGGACGGAGAAATTAATAACCTGGAGCCTTGCTACTATCCTCTTGATCTGGGGACTGAAACAATGCTTTCCTGGGCTCTCTGCACTGTGTTTTCGTTCCTCCACCAGAACCAACACCCGCCATTTTGATTCAATTTGAAATTCTGAGTATGCCCACTACGGTTACCCGCTGGTCTTTTGTGGGCTCGTGAGTGAAAAGCGCTCATTTCTTCTTTTCGGTAGTTATGTCTTTCGATCCCTAAAATACTGACGAGATTGTTAGTTGTTTTTAAAATCACGTAGTCACTGAGATGAATAAGTTAATTATATCTAATATGATTGAAAAGGAATGACGATTCATGGGGTCCATAACGCAATTTGCTCTCGGTGCTGCTGCGGGTGTTGCTCTTTTCATGGGCGCGAACTCGGCTCGGCGCTATTTTCTTGGCTCCCCGACCACAAACCAGAGAGATCGAGAGCGAATAAATTCCAGGAATGAAGTTACTTTAAGGCAAGAACACATCCATTCAATACAGAGCGCTGCATCGCCTATCCGACATGTCTCAGAGAGCTCTGAGACGGACCTCGCTGTTGTCGGAGAGGAAAACAACGCGAAGGATGGTCAGCATCTTTTGAACCTTCTCTTCAACATAGCCGAAGACCAGGCGAGGAAAGAGGGTTATATTCATCGCGGGATAACCTGTAACTCTTGTCAAGCGAGCCCAATTTGTGGAATTCGTTACAAATGTTCTAACTGCGTGGATTATGATCTATGTGAGCGTTGCGAAGTGAGTGATGACCACAACAGAACTCATCTATTCATCAAGATCCGAGTTCCTATGCCACCACTTACAAATCCCAGGGCTCCTTGCCTTAAACCACTTTATCCAGGTGAGACAGATGACATTTGCAATAAAACAATAGCATGTTATGACTTGATATTTTTATTATACTTAAGTGAACTGATCCTTACCATAGCCCCTATATTATTGCTTGCGAGCCTCATGCGAGCCAGCACACTGTTCTCTACAATTGTGGGAAAAAAGCCTCATTTATCATCTGCTTAAACTCTGGAAATCTACTTGAAGGGCTTTCCCATTTTATACATCACAAATATACAGAAATAACAGATTTTTCTTTTAACAAGGCTTACCCACACTTTATTATTTTCAAACTGTATTCTCCAAATAAGTGGTGGATGCAGGGGAGGGACCCGGGGGCCCCCCCACCTATTCTTTGGCCAAAGTGAGACCCAAAGGGCCGAAAAACGTTTTTTTGGAAATCCTCCCCCCCCCCCCCCCCGCCCCACCGGCACTTATCTCAAGGTCTGGATCGAGCACTGCATATTGTCTTCAAGCATTTACTTTCAAATTGAAACTCCTAGTCTATAGCGCTTATGCACCTGTTATTTGAAACTCCCATCGATATCACCCCACCCCCTCCAGAATATCATTAAATTTTTAAGATTGTGGGAAAATGGGAAGGTTTAGTGGGGATTTAATCTTTTAAAGTATTGCCAACATACCCTGCCATTTCATTAATACAGTCACCTCTCTCTTAACGGACACCCCTGTAAGACGGACACCTTTGTAAAACGGACACTTAGAGTTGGTCCCTGCCTTTCTTTATTCCCTTTATTTGACTGTCTATAAGACGGACACCTCTCTAAGATGGACACTTAGTACCGGTCCTAAGGGTGTCCGTCTTAGCGAGAGTTGACTGTAGTTAAATACTCTTCATTGATTTGGTTTGCAGGTATTAAAGATCACCCATATTCTCTGTCCTGGAATGAGATTCAGCATCTCAGGAAACAAAGTCATTTTGACCAAGCAGAAATAGAAGCACTGGTAGATCAGTTTAAGACACTGGCAACAGAGAAAGCAGGAATTACCCGTGAAGTGTTCGACAAGTGTCTTGGTCCTCTTGGACAACACAAGAACTTAGTCATGGATCAGATGTTTAAATTTTATGACCAAAATGGTGATGGTCTTATTGACATTGATGAGTTTGTCATTGGGCTTTCTATTCTTGTCAAAGGCAGTGAGAAAGAGAAGATCCCCTATGCTTTTGCTGGCTGTGACATTGAGAACAAGGGTTATATTTCCAAGGAGAATTTAAGAAGTATGTTTAAGGCATACTTTGAGATAAGTCTTGAGTTGGTACGTGATGTTGTGAGGTCATGTGAAGAGGAAATGATGGCTTCCTTCGATGACTCTGGCGACAAACCAGTGTCTTCAGTGTTCAATGCACCCATTCCTAGCGACTCAGGTCCATCAACATCAACTGGGAAACCAGCCATGCTTCTAAATAATCCTGGAAATACGAGCGCTCAAGGAATTGACAGAAGGTGGCCAATCATGGAAGCAATGTCACAGGATGCCATTGATGAGATGGTGAACAATGTATTTCAGTGTGCTGATACTGACAAGGATGGCAAGATTTCCTTTGAGGAATTTGAAGCTTGGGCTGCAAATGATAACACTATTCTTGCCTGGTTTGAAGCACTTGGTACTATTTTTTAACTCAATCTGCACTTATATTTTGTGCTGCTCCAACTAGAGGAAATATCTGAGGTGGTGAGATGCTGTCAAAAATAAGAGTTAATATATTACAGAGCAAATTCATGTTTATATTTAGATCAATTTTATTAACAGTAGCAATGAAATCCAGTGTTCTCCTTATCAGGTGGAAACCGGTAAAATTTACCGCTTGAAGCAATACTTCCTACTGCCTGCAATGGCTTGAAGGTTTACTAAAATTATACAAGTTATTTTGCAAGTTGTGATCTTCTTTCTTAGATGGGCCAGGCATCATGGAATGAGAACGTTTAAAACAAGATAAAATTATTGGAATCACATGTTTTAATTTGTTGTCTAAAGATGTAAATTTTCTGGGAAAAGGTATACTACTGACTTCATTTTATGGGGGGTCTTTAACCCAGAATAATAAATTGTGGCTCTTTAAAAAGAAGATTGTAAATTTAGTTGTGAGTTTTTAACCTCAGATAGGAAGGGCGGTAGCTTACAACAGCAGATAGCCTAAAAAAGGTCTTAAAATATGAGAATGATTTTTCAGACTTGTAACTTATCACTTCCTCAAACTTTCCCAAGGAGGGTAGGGCCATGTCCCTCACCTCACTTTCCCCCTCCCCCAGAAAAGTGTACCTCTGGCACATGTTTTTTGCCTTACTGGTCAGGAATGGTCCCTTACCTGCTGAGCTAAAACTTAGGGAGAACACTGGAAATCACAAGCTCTTGAAGCCTTTTTTAGTGGCAGCAGAAACAGTCACAATGTCTTTACAAAACTTACTGTAACTATTTTAGCAACCTAAAAAAACTTTCTTGAGATGTGATCATTTGTACTCCCAATACCTTTTTCTGCATCAGAGAAGTTTGTGCTGGCCTGAAATTTGTTAGTCAAAAGTGTTGATAAATCACTGACTCAAATTTCCTTATTTGATTATTTGCAAGTAACTGTTGTGTGTCTGTTTTTGCAAGATATGTCTGTTTTTCATCATTTTTTTGGTACTGTTTTTTTGTTAATATATTTTGACAAAATGAAAATTGGACTTTTTTTGAGTGAAAAGTCTGAGTGGCTCTGAAAAATATTGAAACCCATCAGGCTGTTTAATAAAACAAATACCTTAATTTTCAAAAGAAGGAAGATTCCTTGCTTTTTCCATTTTCTTCTATTTTGGGACAAAACAAGAACTTTTAAAATATTTTTTCCTAACAATTTTGACATAATTTTTTCACAAAGTGTTTATAACAAGTCTTGTTTTTTATGTAGCAATTTAGACATTCAGTGTTGTTTGTATGAAATACAGAAATCTTCAGGCTTTAAAATTTGTATAAAAGAAAGCTTTGTATTTATTTATTTATTTATTTTGTTCATACCTGGAGTGAAGTTTAATAAAAACATCTGCCAAGGGTTTAAAATTGTTGTACAGATTGTTATCACTTACAAGGTACTGCAATGCTGCTTTGGTATGATGAGATCAAGCTCGATATTCTTTGAACTATTTTCAGCCAGTGTAACGAAGTAAGTGATGAGAAATAGCATTATGATCTTATCTATTCTGTATCATGGAATGCATTTCGCCGCGCTTCTTGACGTGTTGGCGGTTCGTTTTAGCCGAGTGCTTGCACCATTATGGTTCGTGAAGCTAGTGATGTTTTCTAGTCGTTGGACGTAAAAGGAATAGATTTCATCTTTTTTATTCAGTGAATGGCAATCACAGTAACGATTTTGGCTCCTGGCGAAATACTAGTGGGTTAATTCATTCTTCACGCTTGGGGTCACATTACACTGGCTGCAGACAAACATGGTTCTTTCACATTTGCGGCATCTGAAACTTCCACACATCGATAAAAAGAGGTGGCAAAAGCTTAAAGAGCTCTATGCTGAATTAGACGGAGTACAGAATGCAAAAGATCTAACTGTCGTTCTGGAAAAATTATACAATGTAGCAGGGAATAACAACGAACGTGTTTCTCCTGACCGTTCAGTGGAGATTTTGAATTCCGATGGTTTCGGGTCCAGCTGGTGTTTTGAAGGCTTAAAGATATTTCTTGAAGAGATAGCAACTCGAGAAGAAAAAGAAGCATTTTTTATCTCAGTTCTTCCTTTCGTTGCCTCTTTGGCATCGAGCGTTGACGAGTTTGCTCCAAGTGAAAGCATTTTACTTTGCTCTCAACAGCGCGGTGAGTATTGTTTACACACCTCCAACTATTGGCTTGTGCAAATGATAGTTTCATTTTGTTTTAATTAATACAAGTGATTGAACCTATTAGCGATCAAGGATTAAATAAACTTAACTCGAATCATACCATTAACCCCTTTAAACCATGGGGTTTTTTACCTCATAATTCTAGCTCTGAAAAAATTAGGGCTTGATTGATAACAATTATTCGTGTCGACACACCCCCTGTTGATTCACCTTAGGGTCGTTTACAAATATCTCACGACGAGACAAAGAGCCCTATTAATGCTTTTGTGATTTAATACTTAAATGTTTTTCAGTATGATGTAGTCAATCCACTTAGGTGAGAAAACTTAAGTTAATGAGAAGAAATCAGGAGCCGGTTTTAACTTTGTTTTTGTCTGACCCATGCTGTATCGTGCGCAGATCAATTGAGTTCAAATTCTAGTGAGGCCCCGACGTTACTGGAGGGGGCTCACTCCCTAAAATAGCCTATATGAGGAGACTCGCTCTGCCCAATGGGGGTACCTTTTTCAGGCTTAAGATATATTTATTATATGGAGGAGAGTGTTTCACTGGGAACTAAACCACTCGTAGATTCCATACGCCACTTCATCCAGGACCCGAGTGGCGTATTTTCCGTATGTCACCTTTGTGAGTGTCGTATCGTTCAATGACGTCACGATTCCTGCCTTTGCTTTTCATATAATGAAAAGAACATTACACGTTGGCTCGAAGATATGAATTTTATGTTCGAGTGGCAAGAACAATATCTCACGAGTGAGCGAAGCGAACGAGTGAGATATTGTTCTTGCCACTCGAACATAAAATTCATATCTGCTCACCACCGTGTAATATCCTCTATATATGTAACATTTCAGATGTGATATCTGATAACACAACTGAACTTGAATCATTGGATAATGCAATGCTACAGCTCTGATTGGCTTAGCCATCATGGTATATTAGCCATCATGCCATGCTTTCCAAATATGGTAACTCTACGCTCTTTTTTCACTGAATGGAGTCCTTGAAAAACCTTGAAAAGTCCTTGAAATTTCTGTTCAAAAAAGGGTACAAACCCTGCATATCCGATGGGCACTTGTGGAATGGTTGTTAATTAACCGGAGCTTTGACGCGGATATATTTCCTGACGACTGGAAAAAGTCCAAAGTTCCTCCTGTGTATAAAGCGGTCAGAAAGAAATGTAGCCGACAACCATAGACCGATAACAATATTGCTGGCAGTCTCTAAGGTAATCAAGTCCTTGAATTTTTCACTGAAAATAACTTTGAAATATCTAAAATTATGTACTTTATAGCACTGTGGTTAATTGCCTATAATAACAAATATGGAAAAAATGTTCTTGTTTTAATCTTTTAATTACTGAAAAAATTGTTACTGCAGATTCTGGTGTTGTCCTTGAGCGAAGATTTATTGCCTGCATTCTAGCATCAGCATTTTTATGTGCACTTCCTCCACCGCCTACCAACAGCCAAGTGCGGTCAATCAACTTTGTCGGTTTTTTTGCATGTTTTCACAGGTATGTGAGTTGCCTATGGAGTAGAAGGCTAGATTGGCTTAACGATCATACCCTCCCTTCACTCTCTCCTCCGCAAAGGCTCCCACTGGGTATCCCCATAAAAATAGCGATAGCAATAATCGGAAAAATAGACAGTGCACGGGGAACAGCGGGAAGAGGGAAAAGGCTTGCTCTCTTTTTCTTTCTTCCCAGCCTCCCCACAACACAACAAGGCCTCTGCGGAGGTTAGAGCTCCCTTCAAGACAATCAAGAGTTCCATTAAAGCCAGAAAAGCCTAGCCAGCAAACCTTGCTTTTCTGTATTGACAGTTCCATCCAGTGTGGTCTATGAGTGAACTATTTAATACATTTAGATGTCACTTTTGTTCATCAAATGCTTGTAGAAAAAAATAGGTTACTTCCTTGGGAATTCACCTAATTTTTTTGCTTTATTTTATTTCATAAATTTTATAGGGTCTTGACATTTAGCTTAAAGTAAAGTTTTTTCGAATTATGTATGTTTTAATGATATATTTTTTATTATAGCTGGAATATTTTTTCCAACAGCATGCGCTCTTTTTCTTACTATATAAAAATTTTTCTTTAGAGAGGAAATCAAACAGACTCAAGCTGCTAAGCTCCGCTGTTTTCTTCACTATTTTGAAAGGCTAAAAAATGACTGGCCAGATGTCAGAGGAAGAGTGTTCTATAGTCGTCAGGTATTAGCTTGTAGTCCATTGTTACAACCTTATGAAGTATTTTTTAAATTTTGTGAATTTTAAGAATTTGTCATTATAATTTGTAAAAAAACAAATTCTGTATGCTGAACAACCATCCACACGTTTTTTGATGCCCTAGGAAAGAAATGTTGTTTGAATGATCACATTGCAGAAATAGGCTACTTATGTAGTACAAAACTAATTTGGATACTTTTAATATTATTATGTTTTTGAGGTAATACCAAGTGCGTCTCTTCCAAAGTTTGAGGATTGGGAATCCTGTGACTTACCCCTGTGTCCTGTCATTATTGATAGTAAAGCTTCCATTGAAGATTCTGGAGGACATATGCTTCAGGTACCTTTAATATGGTGTGGTAATCTGTATACATGCATTACATGAACTGCAGTGTGGGCCAGTACACTGAGAGCATTTATGATCAAAGAATTTGCAGTGCGATCAGAAATGCTGAATGTCCTGATGGCAATCAAAATTAAATTTGCATTTCTCATGAACATGCTGATTTGTGGAGAGGCAGAACATGCATTTGGCCGAAATTAAAACAGACCAAAAATTCTAAATTTTTACCACACAGAATGTTATGACAAAAAATAATAGTATCTAGCAAGGACGTATTTAGGGAAAGAAGTAAAGGCCTGTTCTAGATGAATTTCAGGAAGAATGGCTTAAGTTTGGCAGTTATGGCTTGAATGAAGTTATTCAACTTCAAAGTTGAGGGGATTCCTCCCATCTGAACAGTATTTAAATGTTGCTTGACTGCAACTGTTTTAATAATAAAGTAAATACATTCTAAGTCTTGTTAACCTGGTAAGTTTTTCCCCTTTTTTAAAATGATATCCTTGAAAAGTTGCCAAAAATTTTAAGAATGTCCACAACATTGCTTCAGGATAAGTTATTCTATTTTCTTATATGTTTTTTTCATCCCCACATACTGTAAAACAGTGCCCTCTGGTTTAAGGGTGAACATAATGAGATAATTTTACAATCATCATGTAACATATATATCTGTGGATCCTTTATAGGTTGACTTTGCGAACTGTCTTATTGGAGGAGGTGTTTTGGGCGGTGGTCATGTTCAGGTATTTAATACATGTATGTCACTTCTTGCCTTTCTGGGTCCTTTGTCTTTAGGCTGTTTCAGGGTCAAGGAAGCAAAAAGTTTATTACTTACTTTTTGCTTACTGTCACATGTGGCACATATTGCGCGAGTATGCGAGTGGGCACGTGAGCTAAGCAAACTTTTAAACAGTGTTTAGTGTTGTACCCTGAAGAAGGCAGCAGTGCCAAAACTTCAGTTAAGACTCTTTTGAACAGTGTTGATTTTACAATTTTCAAATTAAAGTTAAGGCAAAAAGCATACCCTATTGATCAACACATCCCCACATAGCCCATGTATATGTTGTGGTTCAATTTTATCCTTGGTTTAATTTTGATTTTCCTTTGTTTTTGGGACGTATGTTAATGTGTGCGATAATGAATTTAGAACAAAGGATATAAAAATTAAACCAAGGACAAAACTGAACAACAATATATACAAGTACCCACCCTTCCCTGGCACCATAATAAAAATTTATTATATATTTGATACAAAATGTACTGATGATCCTGTAATTTGGTGTTTGTTGTGATTTCAGGAAGAGATAAGATTTTGTATAAATCCAGAGTTGCTTGTAGCTCAGATGTTTATGGAAGTCATGCAAGACAATGAATGCATTGTGATCAGGGTAAGTTTCAACCAGTTAACTTTTAACCAGGGGTCAATTAGTTAAAACTCTTACAATTATTGTAATGTACAAGTGCAGCTATTTTTTCGGACTCTAAAACAATAGCTACACTAGTAAATTACACTTGTAAAAGGTTTATCAAATTGACCCCAGATTTGAGGAGAAGCAGCTGTAACAGTGCTGTTGGTTATCACGGCTGACACTAAGGTTTTAAGTCGCTGGGTATAACTTTAACCCTTTAAGCCCTAAGAGTGATCAGCATCAAATTTCTTCTTGTAATATCAATGCTTTGTAAAACAGAGTGGTCACGAGAATTATGGACATGATCATACAAGATGAATTTGCTTGATATATTTAAATCAACTTCTCCCCAGTTCTTTTGTAGGAAATGAAAAGGGGCAACAAATGAGAATTCAAATTTTGATCTTATGGTTTAAAGGCTTAATAAAACAGTCAGTAGGTGGGGAACTGAACACAGCTTGGAATTAAGTTTTTTTGGTTTTATTTTCCCTTTGTTTCCTATGAAAATGGCCCACTGGGAAATCCTCAGCCCCTAGTGGCAGCCCCAATTAACCCTTTAAGCCCCAATATCCACATACAAATTCTCCAAACTGATCTCCATACATTTTCTTCATGAATGAGTTGAGAGAATTTGATAAAAGATCAAGGCATTTTCCCTTAGGTGATCATTTTATTAATTCTCTTAACCTAATCTCTTGACATGGTACGGATATTGTTAGGAGAAAATTGACGTTAGTCACTATTGGGACTTAAAGGGTTAATGATTAGAGCCAGTACACTGGTCCTCCATTTCATTTCTGTGGTTGAGACAAATGTTAGTTTCTCAGAGCTTCACTGTTCCTTTGTGAGCTGGGTTTGTCATTGGTTGTCAGCCATGCTGTTGATAGGTTTATTTTCTGGACTTTTGTCCGGTTTTCATTCTTCCACAGACACCTGTCAAATGTTGACACTTAGAGTGCTTTAGTGCTGTGAAAATTTGCACAGTGCACTAAAATCGAGTAAATATGCACTGATTGAGTTGAAACTCTCCAACTTACTATGTTCTGATCTGATCTGATCTAATGAAATACTTCTAAATAGCTATCACCAATCCTGGGTCTATTTATTTATTAATAATATCTTTGTCATCCATATCACCACTCTCCTTTGTATCAAGTTATTTGTTTATTATGGTCATAAAGATGGTGAAAATTCTCATTTACTGTCTCTCTTGACTCTTTACCAGAGACTTAAACCTTTCAGTGGCTTTGATGTTCTGCAACAATGTAGCCTGGTTTACTTTTGTGTTTGAGTCTCTTGTAATGTAATGTTAATCTGATCCTTTTCAGGGTGTTGAAAGGTTCTCATCTTATTCTGGATATGGAAAGACTTTTGAGTTCAAAGGAGATTTTAAGGATCAATCACAGGTAGAGTATGCTCCTAAGATTAAGACTCCCATGTATTATCAACCCATTGTTTTCACTACCATCCAACCTTTGAAATTACACAAGCACGACTGGCATTGATTTCCATCAATCCAACTGTTTAAAAGTGGCAGTAGTTGCTGGTGCCCTTTGCACTTATTGATTGACAGAAATCAATTTCCAAGTGGTTTTAATTTCAGAGTTCGAATAGTAGTGAAAGTAATGGTAGCCCTATTAAATAGTGATTAACTTGAAAATTCCTGACATTCCACGGCAACACCACTGCCGACACCGAGAAATGATGTTTGAGCAATGACTGAAAAATTCCATAGTGATGACTTGTCACTACACAGATCTGGGTAGCACTTCTGATTGGTCCTGTCACGAGAGAAATGTGCTTGAGATTTGGGTAGTGAATGTCACCAGTATGGAATTTTTGTGCTTGTCCTCAGATGTCATTTTGCGCAGAGATCAATGGTGGCATCATGAAGTGTCCACTGTTTTCTCAGGCTTAATAGTGATCAGCAACTATTTTCTCCTTACATCAATACAAAGCCAACAAACAGGAAGAAGAGATCTATCCTTAACCACATTACTTTTGGAATTATGTTTAAAAACCGGAAGCATTATTTTTCTAATTTATATCTGGTTAGTTCAAACAATCTGGAGGTCCGGGGTTCAAACCTCACCTCGCCTCATATATGTCTGCTATGGTGCTCGCGATCTGTAGCACTGAAGGTTATTCATTTATGAATATGAGAAACATTACCAGACCGAGGATGCCACCCTGAGGTACACCCCTTACCTTACCTAATTCAAACAATTTGATCTCTTTTGGATGAAACCAATGGGTATTGTGACAAGGCTGCATTGCAAAATGGCCAGAGAATTAAAGATTTCACCATTTACATATTTCAGCTCGATGAAGATGGTAACTTTCAGACGACAATAGTGTCAATCGATGCTACACAGTTCAAGAGTAAACCCAGAGGAGTACAGTATGAAGAATCAGCTCTTGTTAGAGAACTTAATAAGGCTCTTGTTGGTTTCTATAATCCAGAAGTTGGCTCAGAAATCATTCGCAGTCCCTCAGGTGTGTAATACTTTATCAAGCTGCAAGGTGATTTATTGCTGGACAAAAAAATGAGTGACCTACCGAGTGGCACGAAATTTTTGCGGGTTCTAATTTTTGCGATTTGTGCGATTTTTCCAGCGATCCGCAAAAAAATTACAGCAAACATTTTTCCCGCGAAAATTTACTCCAGAGTGAATATTCTCTAACTTGAATTCGCTGCACAAAAATGCGCTACTAAGAAATCATGTCTGTTCGAGTTTGTAATCAAATGACAAGGAAAGGGAATCTGTTTTACTGGTTTTACATAGGGTACGCACACCGTGGTGTTGTTTGAAAATATTGCACTTTTCTGAAAATCGCAAAAATCAATTCTCAGCAAGAAAAAGCCTTCTGTCCTAATCGCAAAAATTAGTTCCCGCAAAACACAAAGAATTGTCAATCCCGCAGAAATTTCGCGTCACATGGTATTAAACATAAAAAAATTACGTGAAATTACGTATAACAATTTCGAAATATCTTTCGTGGTGTTTATGCCAAATATCACTACAAATCATGCTATTACCTATACTAATAGACATGTATGAGAAGAGCGGTGGGAACATAAAATGGATAAAGTGAACTTTACAGTGATCAAGCAACTTAATTAGACCGTGAGTGATCTCCTTCTTTCCTCAGAGTTACAATAGATGTGGTGGGCGAAAAAGTAAGATAATGTGAATTGACTGTAAAAAGGAGGAGAGACTAGGGCAGCGAGAGGGAAATAGGCCATTTCCGAGCTCCAAAAACTCTTACTTTCAAAACATGGCTAATTGCAAAACCTTTCTTATGAAAATGAGTTGTTTGCATGAGAATGAATGGCTTCCCAACTCTCCATCCATCAGTTATGTCTATGAATACACACTGCTCCACGTTGAAGACAATTTAATGGCGTGAACAGTCTGTCTTTCCGCTTCAGAGGTGAGGGAACCGCCTTGCTCCCTTCCCTCTTTGCTGGGGTGGTTTGACTCCCTCTTTGCCCTAGTAGCCCCTATTGGGTGTATTATCTACATTTTATAGCGGAGCTCCACGCGTGCGCGAGCGGTGCCCCATACCTAAAAAAATTTGGTTATCTATCCATCCGAGAAATTTTGGTAATCACGTGATCCTACGCCCGTCCGTCCGCACCAGAGGGAAATCAATGTGAAATGTCAAACTTTCTAGCCAGTGTGAGAGCCTTTAACCTGTGTTTAACTTGATAACATGTTATGGTCAATTAAGAGCTGTCAAAACAGGGTATTCGCTGACTAGTGTCACATGACGGTATCGCGGGCTCAGGTGCCAAGTCGTCGAGTTCATGTGTTTTTATGAAGTTTTCCACTGACCAGTGGTTAGCATTTTAATTGATCGCAGGGTCAAGTTTATGTTTTTTAGTCATATGGTTCTCCCCTTAAGTATAGATTTGTGGATTTCTTCGCAATGATTTATTGATTGATGAGTAAATTTAAAATGCATTAACGGGAGTTTCGCTTTTAGCTCTGGCTAAATCTATATATTACACTAGTCTCGTACGCCATTAAATGCATTGACTTCCTTATCTACCTGAGAGACCAACTGACGTAGGTGATTACCTTTTGTGTTCTTACTTATCTTTACAGATGTAGAATGTGAAGATTCTTCTTCTGAAAGCGAAGTTCATGTAGTTTCTTCTGAGGAAGCTGGAGGTTCTGTGGACGGGACCTCCTCACCACCCCAAGAAGCTGGCAAATTGCAAGAGTTCAGTGCTAATCTTGTTCGTCTTGCTATCACTCAAGCCTTCAACGAAGTAGATTCAAACAATAATTCCGTCTCCAAGGACTTGGAAGACGGTGCTGATGTATTGACTTTCGTCATGAAAAAATCTCTCAACGGAGTCTTCGGAAGCAAACCAAATAAAGCTCGCAGATATTCGGAAAATCTTCTCCCTCCGACGCCATTACCGAAGTGTTTGACACGCACCATTAGTGGCTCTAACACACCTGTCGTTCCCGAGACTCCTCCGTCGTCGCCTGCCGTGTTTAACCTGGAACGAACATCACCGGATTTCCTTGGTTTCCAGACCTCTTTTACGGCCTCGCAGTTTTTTTCTATGAAAAGCTTCGCTGATCCACTGTATAACTCTTTGCTGTCGTGTGTTGAATTGACGTCATCTCTCGCCAGTGACATAGCCACTACCGCTGCTTCACCTATACGAGCAGCAGCAGGCTCGAAAGAATCGTTTCAAAAGAGTCCCAGGAATATCATTTCCCCAGTCAAAAATGGGGATACGTTAATTTCCTTTTTATCGCAGAAGGTATGTCAATCAAAGTCACCTCCGAACGCAAAGCATTCTAATGGTTTTCACTTCAACGACTTTGTGGACGATTTGACGTCTATAGTAAGAACAACGAAGAAAGAAAGGTATTGTGATAAGTTAGATAGCTCTGTGCAGTTTCCTTACTACAAACAAAACCTTCTGAAAGAGTTTACAGATTCTCAGGAGACAGAAAAGGCCGAACTTCCTGCCATCATGATCAACGGATTGGACTGTTCAAATGCAAAACGCTTAGAATCTTACGCGAGCGAGCTTTCAAGGTCAATTCTTGGTTCAGCTATCAGTTCGTCGGTTTTCCTGGGTTCAGAAAATTTAGAAAATGAAACTAAAGGAACTGCTCTGGACAACGAAGAACTCAGAACCGAGTCTACCGCCCCGGATGACAGTGATAGCCATGATGATGATTCTCAGAGAGTAGTGGATTATGGGATGGAAACCCGTGGTAACGGTATCATTGAGGGTCACGTGCACGCTTTTGTAGCGGAAGTGATATCAGTTGCCTTAACGGAAGCTGCAGTGCTTTGTGGTGAAACCGGAAATGAAGATGACAGCAGTAAAAGGGATGAGTCATCTCAAAATGAGGATGGAGGGAACAATGAATCAGAAAATCAAATAAAAGGAGAATCCGAGGAGAGTTCGTCAGAGTCATCGGAGGAAGAACGGAGTGATCCGAACGAAGCTATAGCCTCTATAAACACCCCAAGCCAGCTCTCGCATGAAATCACCGACCATTTGGTCAACGAACTTGTGGAAAGTATACTCTCAGATAGCCTAGCGAAAGCTTCGAAGATGATTAAAAGAAAATCCATGGAAGCGATAAACAAGAATGACTTAAACTGTCAAGAAGAAACGCGTCTTGAAATCGATGAATCTGCGGCAGATGAATCTTCCTTTTCAGATGAGGAGGTGGCCGAGGAAGGGGCTTTGCAGAGTTTTGCAGAAAGCTTTAGTAGTTTAACAGTGCGTGGAGCTGTGGAAATTGCAAAATCATGTTTAGTATCGCCTAATGCAGAACCCAGAGTACGCCCTATAGCAACAGGGAACTGGGGATGTGGGGTGTTCCGTGGGGACCCTGAACTCAAGGCTCTTATTCAGTGGGTAGCTGCATCAGCTGCTGGGTGTCCTGTGATTGTTTATCATACTTTTGGCGATAGGAGACTTTTGAGGGTAAGTGTGGGACTATGTTCTGGCTTATTAGAAAAGAAAACTATGATGAAGTTAACCTTTTAGGTCCCAAGAGTGACCAACATCAATTTTCTCCTTACCACATCAGTAAATCATCAAGAATAAAGGTTATAAGAATTACTAAATTGATTACCAAAGGGAGAAATGCTTTGATCTTAAAGCAAATTCTCTCAACTATTTTTAAAAGAAATGTATGGAGATAAGTCTGGACAATTTGTATATGGATCTTGCGGCTTAAAGGGTTAAGGAGCTGTGTCACGACATTTATCGGAATTTTCACCAAATTGAATGAAACTTAAAAATAAGTGCTGAAAACACTAAAAAGAAGTATAAGTAGCACGGATGAACAAACGTAGAGAAGATTAAAGCGGATTGTAGTTGGGGGGTTTTTTGGAAAACTTGTTGACCTAACGCTAGATTTTCAAAGTTCATTTTTGTTTCTTTATTTGATTGATCACACCACCTGTAGGGATCACCCCTACAGACTCAAAAGTTAGAGCCACACACTAAACAAATAGTACGATGTGTACACAACCCCGGAGAGGTCTCATTTGAAT
Source organism: Porites rus (assembly GCA_964035705.1). NCBI lineage: Eukaryota > Metazoa > Cnidaria > Anthozoa > Scleractinia > Poritidae > Porites > Porites rus. The sequence continues at coordinate 5,766,904 of OZ038000.1, forward strand.
GGTCACACCTCCAGATTTCATTCACAGACTGGAAAATTTGAATCACCTTGCACAGCATGATAAACAGTGCAATTGGAAAGCACTGCACAGCAGCCTTCTTTTGAATGGTATCATTTTTTGATTGCTATCCAAAACAGCATCCAAAGTGTCGCTCGGTAGCTTTTTTTACGTGGTCACACAGTAGGATTTTATCCGCAAACTCGAAAGGTAGTGCCCTGTTGTATGCCTTCGTAATAGTCTCCAGAAAAGAGACGCTTGAGCATCTTCTACTTACTGCTTCGTGCTGCTAGATTTGACTTATTGTTAAATACTTGTCGCCTATTTTTCTCCAGCTTCTCCGCACACTCACCTGCTTACTCTCGCGTGGCTGGAGAGTCTCTGACGTCATCCAGGGAATACTCCGATTTCGCAATTCTGCCAGAAATGGAAAAGACGATTCAATAGGCCATCAGAGGCTGCTGTCTTTTCTTTGCCATACGCCTCAAACGTCATTGTGAAACAATAACCTAGAAACGCTTAATTACTGGTCCCTCGGGAAACAGTTAATTGAGATTCGAGGGAAACAAAATTAACTGTTTCCCGAAGGACCAGTCTTTTTAATAGTGATTTGTTATATAGCTGGGAATTTTGAAGCTGGAAATTCATTAAACCTCGCTGTAACGGCGGTTGTTGGTCATTATTCGCGGTAACAGCGCACTGTTACCCTCTGACGTTATAGATTTTGCAATGTTGCCCGCTCAGAAATTTGGGCGGGAAACAGTTTCATTGTTAAATGTCATGTGACCTCGAAGTAACCAATGAGAGCGCGCGCTTTTGGGAAAAAAATTCCAGCTACACAACAATTCCAGTTGCATTGCCCGCTTCAGAAACTCCTGGGAGAATGGATACAAGCCTTGGATGCAGTGATTTCTGGGATTGTGTGGGTGGACAAGCGTTAATTATGATTGGACGGTGATGTCCAGGGTAACCATTAACCAATCCCAATCATGAGTATTGCTGTTGCACCAGGACAATCCCAGAAATCGTTTAGTCGAAAGCTTATTCCCCTTATAGTTTCTGGAATGGGGAATTAGGAAGCTATATTAGCAGAAATTAGTTTTACATGTGAGTGGTTGAAAATTCTCACACCGCAATTCCAGCCGATCAGCAGTTAAATTAAAACAATTCTTGACTTGCTCACACGAGTTTTTTCGTGTTACCCTGCGCTGAGCGTGATTGGTTACAACGTCTGCCTCTGTTTTAATAAGCCAGGTTAACTTCTTGGTCTTGGTTTACCACAGTCAACTGAAAATAGTAGCGTAGCAGCGGCATAGCAACTGCTAAGCTAGCCGAATTAGATGAAAGGAACAACGATTCCCACAAATAAAACTTACAGAAAAATGAAGTTAAGTTTACTTTATTAATTAGCTTTGGAGAGGCTTTATTTGAATAATCACATCATAAGATGTCATTCATACCCAAAACTTTATAACTTGTCTTCATTGGCTTTCTAAGTGCAAATTAAGAAATGGCTTGAACTTTGTGTAGTGTTTTTTTTTTTTAACTTTTAAATGAATTATATAGGATATAGGTGTATTTAGTGTGTACAAAATTTTTGTACTTTAGAAGTTAGGATTTTATGGGATACTCAAATTTAATTATTTTTAATTATAACCTGTTATAAATGTTCTTGTTTCTTTTGTAAAATGTATTTTATATATAGCCTGTTTCACTGTTGTACAAGTGAGTATGGTAGAAAGAGTTTTAAGGAAAAATTATATTATAATGTACTTTTTAGCAAGGATTTATAAGTTTATGAGAAATAAAGAAATATCTTACAAGCCAAACAATACCTTGTTTTAATTAAACAGGGGCACCCAACGACAATTTTTGGAAAATATCTGTTCGGAAGACGATTTGCGATCTACAATTTTCGGAACATTTGTTGTAAAATTTCTTGCTTGCCTGCCTCTCCTAGGATTTCCGAACATCTAAAAATGGTATAATTGCCCATTTTTAACGGATTTGTACCCTTAAAAGGTCACCTAGAATTTTCGGGAGCCTTTATTCTGGCTGAAATTTTCAGAAAGGTAAGTTTTGATCCCTATAATTTTCGGATCACTAGACTTTCAGCTAGGAAGTCCGAACAGATGGAAAATTTCTAGGGAAAAAAAATATGCCTATATCTACCAATTAAATACCAAAATACGTTTAACAATGCTATGTTTAAGTAGGTTTGAACGATATTCTCGTTGGGTGCCCCTGATTAAATACAATTTATCGTTTTGTAATAACTAGAAATAAAATGCACATATTACAAAGATTCCAACCCTCTTGTTTTGGCCGGAAACCTCCCGTTTTCACTCAATATTCTCACGGTTTCTGAAACTCTTCATGGCCAAAGAAAGATGTTTTCTTTATTTAACCAGTGTTTTGTAGCATGATTCTTTGCCATTCTTCCGTGGTTTATCAGCCATTTTTTACCCTTTTGTTATCCGAGCATGAGCGTGCGATAACGTTGGGCGTGGTAATGCTCTGATGTGATAGGGACCAATCGTTCTAAGCCTCCTCTGCCTGTTAAAAACTCCACTATTTGACTGTGATCTCAAAATGCAGGAAATGGCATCTTAGAGGTGTTATCGAGTGGCCCGCCAAGATAAGCTCTAGCTACCTATGGGCCAGTGCACCTTTGTAAAACTTAATGCTGCAGAAAATTAAGACTATTGTCGTTGTTATCGTGTTTCCCTGCTAACAGAGGTCTCGCGGCGAGACAAAAATAATACGGAAGAGAAAGACCTCTGCCGGTGCTCGATGCGTTTTCTATCACCCATGCCCTGGCGTTTTCTTAACAACCAGTTACGTTTTAGTCACGTGCGACGCAACTTACAGAACTGGTTTACGCGATAACAACTGTGGGCTCAAAAATTTCCAGCGTGCAGTCTTAAAAGGGCACGCGCATTCCATATTAAAGGAAACCAATTTTGAAAACCAGTAAGTTTCGATAAAGAACGCGTCGGGGGTGTGTGTGTGTGTGTGGGGGGGGGGGGGGGGGTCGGGGGTACGGAGGTCTATCTCTTTCCTCTCCTTTTCTTGCTGTGAGAGACGTCTTGGTAGCAGGGAATTACCGTGTTAACGAGGGTGGTGTAACTACCAATTGATCGGACTAGTCTGTCTTAACTGCTATCAGACACCGTTTGTTCAGTGACAATTTTTAAATGTAAAAAAGTGCGTTTCAAAAACAACCGTCGCGTTTTTTGAACTAGTTTATAATAAAAAATGAACTTTTCTGTATGAAATGATCTGTAATTAAGTACTCATGCATAACTGGTTGAAATTTAAAAGGAAAACAAAAAGCAAAGCTCTAAACATTATTGGCACTTCATTTACGAATTCTAGCTCTTTGACCCTCCTTAAGCTTCCATTTATTCCCGCCAGTATTTATTCCAAGTTTCTCTGTATTGCCACTAGGATTTTTTATATTTATATTTTTTATATTTTTTATTATACAAACTTTCATATTACGCAATAAGACCCTTTGATGAAAGCAGGAGCCGATGAAAGGTAGTTCCACTACCTCCCCACCCCCGCTGAGTCTTTGAATGAAATTCTTACCTATAAAGTGCGGACAATTTGGATGAAAGTTACTGAGCAGTACTTTCCTGTGGTGCTGTTTATTATGTTCCCGGACAACATTGAGCCTGTGGATTTGACAGTAACTAGTTACGACTAAAACAAATCTACTAAGCAGTACTTTCTAGTGCGATGTTTATGCTATATCTGGATGAAATCCTAACTTGACAATACAATTTAAGCCCACTGAGCAGTTTTTTCCTCAGAGTGAATATGTTATTTTGTTATACCGCCTGCAAGAGGGTTGTAAGTCTTGGGTCTTGGGAATTCCTGCGGCGTCACTATTTAATAACTACAAGCTGCTAAGTCAATAATTAATGAGTAAAGACAACTTGGAGACGACTGGGAATGAGTCAGAAGCTACTAAGCAGTACGTTTCCTGTGGTACTGTTTATCGTGCTTTACAACTAGTGTGATTTAAACTCGCGTGTATGTTGTTATGATCCTGCCACGTAACAACGAAAGCTATTCAAAGTCAGTCGTTTGTTATATCATGGCATTGTTTTTTCTCTTTATAAAATGGGTTATTCGACGCCAAAAATGTAGAACGCTCATAGAGGGCATTTCCTTACCTAATTAAACCGCTGTTTCCTACTTTTTTTTCATTGCCATGGTAGTCATGGATACTTCTCTACTAACAAGAGAATGACCTGCCGCATAAATCTGAATTTACTGAATGCCATTATATTGGCACTTCCAATGGCTGCCGAATAATTTGTTTATGTATTTTATGGAAACGCATCACAACTACAGATATCAGGTACGTTTTTAATTATCTAATACTTTTTTCAGAAAAGGTACCAATGAAATTTTCTTTTCAGACATGTGAAATTCTGAACTATATCATAAAATAGTTTCCCTGTCTTTGAAAACGTTAGATGTGTACTGCTAAATTTATTGCATTTATCATTAACTCTTATTTATCTTAGTCGTTGATAACAAGCAAAGTTAAGGGGTGAATGAACAGAAAAATATCGTAAAAGCTAGAGAGTTTGTTCATAAGTATAAAGTTAGTATGTAGGTTTTTGCCGCCCTTCAACATCGTCCTGACGAATCCGTTTTTTACTTGCACACAACGGCGACGCAAGCGGTGTATGTGCGCGCTAACGAATTTTATTTTTCTATGAAGAGCATGTTGATCAGAGATAGAACTCATCTTCTCTCCTTGTGGCTCTTTGCATTTCCTGCGCATTGAAAGATTAGCTCGATTCCCGGTCCACAAAAGTAAATATGTTATTTTATGTTCCGATATTCTTCGTTCGGCTGCACGGATCAATTTTGACATAATTTCATTAGCTCAACACCCTGCCCATATGTAATGTCGTTATTAACAGAACCAAGAAATATGTTTTATTTGGGAAGCTTAAAAAATTGTTTTCATTACTTGTTCTGACGGCGATAACTTCAACTGCGTATCTTCATTACTTGAATGGCGTGAAAAATGCTTTAAATTATTCATGTGTAAAATGGGACTGTAAAATGTTAATTGAATGTATACCGTGTCCATCCTTCATCTGAAAAATGAATATTTTGTAAAAAAGAACACTGCAAGGCAAAAAAAGGAAGAAATTACAGACGAAAACTCTAGCGTAGTGCTTTAGATCAAAAAGTGTTGAGAAAAGTCAACGAGATATTACTGCCAAAATATTCGTGTTTACATAAAACGATGAAAGTAAAACTCAGAGTCACTGTTATAGCCTGTAAACCTCTTTCAAACTGTGAAATATAACAATAGGCAATGTTTAGCTAAGGAGAATGTCAAACGGCATATCAATAGGGCCTTGAAAGGGGATACTCGCTTTCATGAGTGGTCGCCTCGTTAGAGATTGGCCCGAAAGGCAAACGAACAACTGTAAGTCTCTTCCTCTGTAAGTTATAGAGAAAAAACCTGACAAATTTTACGTAGTATTGAGACTGCAGTATGAATAAATGAAAAACCTTTTATGCATGCCATTAAAATCTCTGTAATTTCAGCATAATTTGGGGCTAAAAACGTCCAACCATCACCGTGTTGAATCACCTGTCCTTTAGTCAAACACCAAATAATTGTTCCGCGAATGACGCGTGCATTCTAAACATGACTTCAATTAAATCTACTTATTTGCTCAAAGTGGATAAAACGGATGGTCGATAAATGCACATAAATCATTTGAAACAAGTCGAGTGCAAATTTGTAAGCGAAGACTGTCCTCGAGAAGAATCCCTTCTTAGAAAATAAGGGTAAGTGTGATCGAGTAGAGTAATGTTTCTTTTGCTGAATTTGAGCGGGAAAGCCAAATGGTCCAGCAAATATCTTATAATCCAAGAGCTGGCAGCTGAACAGTTTAAATTCATTGAATTTCTTTGTGTTTGGTAGTCGTACACTCTCGTTTTCGTTGCCTGAAAATGCCCACTGTTTTTAAAAAAGGAACGCATTATTTTGTTCTTAAATCTGTATGATATTTTTTGGCAAACGGCCTGTCACACATTTGTAAATCATGTATTCTGATTTCACTCAACTTGCTCAGCGCATCTGTCAAAAGGTGTTGAATACGGTTTGATCCTATAGCTTTCCTGTAACTCAAAGAAACGGTACAATTCAGTTAGTTCGGTTATGAAGGGTATATTAGGGATGGTTCGAGCGTCTTTTGTAACCCAGCTTATCACAATCGCCTTATTGGGTTAAAAAGAAAAAAAAGGGGAAAAAAATGTTAGATATTAGTCGGGTTTGGCAGAAATATAATTCAACTTTGCCAAAAGGAGTTTCAAAGGAAATCTATTAAACCTGCAGGAAATTGCTGACGGCGCTGATTACAGCCGAATTATTCTCAGCATGGTTGAAAATTACTTTATTTCGTTTGTTTCCGTTTTTATCTTAGGCACCCCAGTTTTACTTACTTTTGTCAACATCTCGCCCTTACAAACTGTGAAGTTTTGGTAACCGTTTTTATGCCAGTGATAATTAATGGTCTTAAGTCGCAGCTTGCTTCAAGCTCTAATTGCATGAAAAGTGGGAAATACAATTTCACTTCTATATTTTACTCAGAAGTGAAAACAAAGCTGGTGGCTTTGTTAAATATGCCAGACTTTTGTAACATTCAATAGTTTTCAAAAACAAAAAAAAAATTAAAACGGTCGCAAATCGCGCCTTTGCGTCTGCACTTAAAAAATTCACACTTACTACTTTTTCAGTCTCCCACATAAAGTTTCGTTTTTTGATGCCTTACCTATTCTGTTTACAAACTGTCAGTACCGAACTAATTACAAGCTTTAGTTCCACGCAATATGTGTTTTGAAAATTTATTTACTCGTCCATGCTCTTTTATTTATTTTCAATAGCTTTATCTGTAGCACAATTTTTGTAAAAAAGAAAGGGAGATTTTTCTCCCGTTTTTGCTTGATCTAAACTGATCATGAAAAACCAATTTAAGCATTCAGCAAGAACAGCGCTATGAAATTTATTAAAAGAAACGTTTTGGCAATCCTGTGTAAGTGTCACATCTCGACAGCTCTTAAAATTAGAACGCTCCGTAGAATAAATTATTGCTCAATAATTATCTTTAGCATGCAGGTGGATCAATACAGAGGACTTCAACATGAAGACGCGCGTCTCTGTTATGAGATAAACGATCCACATGGTCTCGTAATTTGTTTTTTACCATCGATGCGGCCTACAAAATGAGTTGAATTAACATTATAATGAACTTCTTGAAACTGGAAGCAATGCCAGCAAGACATTTATTGCTGATAATTGTACAAGCATTATATCTCTTCAAAAAGGGCTGCAAACTGTTAACATGTCGGAATTGGGGAGCATGTTTTTTGTTTTTAATGGAAAGACGTAAAGGTGCAATTTTAGGAAACATTAATTATAACCCTAACAGACAAATAACCTGGAAGTACAGTACAGCGCAATTATTTCGAGTCTTTTCACAGCTTGTGTTGTTTTCTTGCGATATTGTTCTATCATTAATAACATTTGTTGTCACGTCGTTACCAACGGAAACTGGACTTTCTCTTGCCTCTATACTACTTCAGTAAAAAAGTTTGATAAGTATTTCATGTAACTATCTTGATCAGTCTCCGGGCTGATGGTTTTAACAACTTATTTTTTAAGAAAGTAAAAGACGAGAGTCCTTGTAAGCCCTTTGAAAAAATCTTCATTTAGACCAACGCCTTTACGGTAATTATTCTTGAGGGTCAGAGAGAATGTTTTACTTAACTTCACACAGTGACCAATTTTGGAGGGGAAATAATTAAATTTCGTTATATTTGTAAAAGTCTTGCTTGAAACAGTGTGCGCTACGTGGTTCTGTCCTGTTATAGCGCGTTATGCTGAAAAAAAGACGTCGTTTTCCAAGCGGAAATGCTAAAAAAAAATCGTCACTGCGATGGATGCAATAAGTAGATAATAAGAAACGTGTTCAAACAACAGTGGGGCTCGTCCGGCGTTTTGATTCGTGCGGTTGTCGTCGTTACGACAGTAACAGAGAAATACAGAGAGCGCTTTTAATGGAGTTCGTGTTCTTTTTATCAAATGCGGATCTACTTTTCGCACTGAATCAGCGTAGAGTTCCGACAGGACATGCATATTAGGTCATATTAAGTGATTTAAGCTTTTTAAAGGGGCGGTAAAGCGAACTAAAACATACGTATCTAAGCAAATTCAATGTTGACTTTGTAAATGGAAAACATCAACGCAGCTATCTTCTTGATTACAGAGGGAAAAAAAAAACAATTAATTAAAACAATGTTGCAATCCGACCGTCACGAGTCCGTTTCCCTCCTTTAATACCGTTGTTAAAAGTTAAAAACACAGTATAATTTTTATTTCATTTTTGGAAAATTCTGATCTCCATTTGCAATGAAAACTTAAGCAGATAGCACAACTCTTCGATGATTTTCGTTACGCGTTTGATTTGACCGGAAGGATATAACCTTCTTCTGATTTGACATGGCTCCTCCTTTTCTCATAGCACAAATTCTCGATAGCTTTCATTTTATTTGACATATAGCCTTTTTCCCTTGGCATGTGGAGCAAAATGCGCGCGAGGAAATTAATCTACTAAATTTGGAAGCTGCGCCACGCTTAAGTTGTAACGGTCGTCGTTACCAAAAGCCGCTAAACATTACGGGCCTGGGGCCCGTTTCTCGAAAGTCCCGGTAACTTTTCGGGCCCGAAATCAAATATTCAAATCGAAATATAAAGAATAAGAGCGCGGGTCCTGGCTAGCAAACTGCTTCATTTTGTTTCACTAACTGATAGTTTTATCATGCTATATTCAAAACTTTTGAAACCTCGATCTTTAATATAAACGGAGACGGCTTACCGGGCCCGTTAATTATCGGGACTTTCGAGAAACGGGACCCTGAACCTATCTAAAAACCTATAAATCTTTAGAATTTGGTTGGCATCCAGTAAGCCCATATTAACAACATGCCTCTCTGAAGCTAAATATAATATCAGAGGTTGACTGAAAAATATCGCATCCCGTCAAATCTCGCCTGATCCCGAATTTCTGTCATCCCTATCCCGAATAACGTTTTCTTTCCCAACACCGCATTCCGGACCAAGGTTTTTGCGAATCCCGCTTCCCTGTTAACCTTTTAACTCGGCAAGCAATTCTGCGTTTTCCCGAATCCCGCACCGTATTTCGTTCAAATCCCAGGTCCCGAGAATATCCTTCCAGGCCCTGACTGATGAGAGGAGCCTTATAAGTTTCATTTCCTGAAAAAGACAGGGTAACATTCGACTGATTAGAGAACATTTGTATAACCCCTGCGCTCTTTCATGCCCTTTTCCGACTATTTCACACAAGAGGAAGTGTCGAGGCACGTACCTTTGGTTTTTTCCGACATTTGTTTAAGGATTTTGCAAATATTTGAACAGTACACTGACCGAGTGTTTTTTGCAACGTGAAAATCTCAGTTAAGTTCGATGACATATATTTCCTGATCACCTTGACTTTGTTGATGTGGGCACGCTTCAGTAACATTAATGTTTTCTTTTAAGGGGGTAAATCTAAACGGAAAAATAAATTGGAAACCGAGACAGATTTCCGAAATGACTATCCGCTGTAAATGCCTAATTATGCATTTATGTTTTAAGAAATGATTTTGAGATATTCCTGTTTGTATATATTTTTTCAGTCGGTAAAGGGCTGATTTTACTTGATTACCTTGAACCAGGAGAATAATTGCGCCACAGTAATGAGAGCAGGGAGCTCGGAGAGGGGAGGGAGGGGGAAGGACGCTCGTATAAACCTGATAGGGCTGCTCTACGTGAAAAATATTAGAAATGAAATACGCCCCTTAAGGCAAACTAAGCGTTGTTATTTGAACCGTAAAGGCGAGCATATTGCAACAAAGTATGACTACAAAGTATGTCCATGGATATTTCTCTATGCACAGAAGTGATATCTTTAGGGGTAAAGATATTAGCACTCCGTCCTAAACACTCTAAGTGCGACCAAAATCTGCAATGTCCACTCCTAATGAGACGTCCGACGAGCATTCCTATTTCCCATTTATATGGGAGACCCCCCTTCCCCTTGCCCTGGATGACCGGCCGGGTACTAATCCCGGCGTCGGCTAACCTCAGTAGCTGCAAAGATTAGAGCGGAACGTTTTTCTTTTTTTGGTGGCGGAACTATCGCGCGTAGCAAGCGCCGTTAGACTCCTATAACAAAAAGGACAAAATTGAAGCACCCGTGGAATAAAGCAGCCGGTTGCCAGCTACGCAGGGCTTAAGGCGCCGTGCTCTAAAGGGTTTTTGTGCGGGTTCTTCAACCAATTCCCATTCAATCAGGGATCTAGACGAAGAAAAATGAAGTGGTTTGTACTACCACTTAATCATTTTTTACTAGCTATTATATTTATTCTATCAATTTCTTTCCAACTTAAATGAGTAGCAGAGGAGAATATCTACAAAAAGTGGAACTTTTTTAAAAATGAATTAGGTAAGTCGTGATTTTTCTTCTAATGGGAGGGCTGTTTATTGTGAAGATAAACGTTCACGTTGTACTTTGTCGTACGGTGCGGTTAGGAGAACACTCTCAGAGAACATTAATTTTCAATAGCATTTCTTCGATCTTTGCGTCACTTCATATTTATCTTTTGAATCTTTGTTTAATGGCAATTGCAAACACCCACTTTATGTTTGCTAAAGATGTATTGTTTTAACTTTTTTGGTCGATTTGTCTGCTTATCTATTTTGTCAGATTGTTAAATAAATATGGTTTGAATCTCCGGCGGTAATCCTATACATAAGCTATCTTGATGTGCCGCTAAACAGGATTTTTCCTCTTTTGCCTCCCATACTCTGAAACACAGTATCACCTGTTCCTCTAATTTTGGTTCAAAAGAATTTTCTCAAAAAACCAGAATTTTTTATTGTCAATGTGTTAATATCAATGAGCACATTGTGTCTGGAAAAGGGTAAGAATATTCCTCTCTTTCTTGTCTGCAACAAGTCCAGAACCACCGCCACACCTCCGAAAAAAAAATTAATGTAGTATCTTCGGGTTCGAGGCCTTTGGCGCCAAAACGAGACGTGTTCATCATCCCTGACGATATTTGGCTGATCCTCTTTCGCTTAAATTTGAACTTGTACATAAACAAATTGTCGCTTTGAACGGCAATTACCGATACCCACTCTTGTTTTTTGCTTAATCTTTTTGTTTTATCTTTTGTTCACATCTCCGTCTTTAATATCCCATTTGTCAGTTTGAAAAACGTAGTTTGAACTTTGCCGGTGCAAAGTGAAGAGATGTTACCTATTGACGACATTTTGCTAAGCCCCTTTTGCTTAATTTTGAACTCGTAAGTAAGCAACATCGTAATTGTCATTTTAGCTATAACTGAAAAGAATTAGCAACATTTGAGGGCGACTAAAAAAGCTCAGGATCTCGGGAGTCTCGGGCTCATTAACATAACATCAATTTATTAAAGCTGAGTGGTTCGTGTTCTTTTACATGTTTGTTTTGTTTGCAAACCTGCCAACCGTGGCGCTTAAGGCAGTGGGGTGGGCAGTGATACGTGTATTTGAATTTCAACGCTGAATCAAGAAGGAATACTTTCAACGAGTAGTGATTTGCTTGGCTACGCTCTTCCCAACAAAACGTAAGTTGTTCAAAGAGTTGTAACACTTTTGCTTAAATTTTGCTGAACAGAGAAGTCAAATCATTGCTATTAACTACCTCTGATAACAGTAGCTCGGCTAATTTACGATGTAACGCAAGTAGATACAGTTTAAAATTGGTCGGATCTAATGTTGTGTAAATGTGTAAGTCAATTATAACAGCTGCTATGCACACTTAAACTGTTATAAACCAGTGTAGCAATTTAATGCAGGCTAAAACTAAACTACAGTGAACCCCGGTAACTCGAACTCTGAAGGGAAATGATAAACAGCTCGAGTTAGCGGGGAATTCGAGTTATCAGGTTAAATTTCAGTGAAATTTTGATCAACGGAAAGGAAAGTCTAGTTCGAGTTAGCCGAGTTCGAGTTGCCGAGGGTTTATTGTGTTCAAGTCCAAACTTTTTTCTGTCCTCCAAAACACTTTTCTCATATTTTATTCGTCCTACTTGCCTCGATCAGACTTGAAATGTTAACTCACTTTACGACGAAGTTGGTACCACGATAATTTAATTTAACGACGATGTTTGAGCCTCCTTACGAGCGGAAATGAAGAGCGTTATTTTAAACATGGAAACCCAACCATAACTTCAAAAATTTGAAAGAGTTTTGTCTCACATTAGTGTTCATTTGTGAACTGCTTTTCAGGGGCGAAGCGTTGGTGTTGACAGATTACGCAAAATGCATATTTTGTGAGCAACAAGATTGCTAAGATATGAAAAACTGGGAGCGAAAGAAAGCTGTCTTAAGCTTCTCATTTCTCTCCTTCCAGTCCCCCTTTTATTATCTCCTATCCCATACCCCTTGTCTTGCTATATCTAGGAAGGCCTAATGTCTTTTAGACCCTTTACAGTCAAGCCGGAAAGACGATGACGAGACTCATGGATCAGGTTAAAGCTTACGAATATCAAAACAAACAAACCAAAACAAACACATGTCTATAGCACTTGCCCAAAGTAAAATAATACTTACAAATAGCCGACTTGATCAAGAAAATTAGTTCCTCACGTCGATTATCTTCATTTCCAACTCGTGGGTTCAGTTTTTATACTTTATCTCCTCAGGAGCCCATGGGCTCCTGATCTCCTTTAACTTTATAAATTTTTGCTTATTCTCGTTCCGAAATTTCTCTTCCCCGATTTCTAATTTTTTTTTTATTACTTCCATGCGAGCAACCTCGTTCCTAGATTCTCTCTGACGGGTAGGGGATAACCCTGGAAACGAGGTTGCCATGCGAGGGGTATTCAGTTATTTAATCACCACTAACCAATCACAGCCTAGAACTCAACATCACAGGGAGTCAATACCTCCTGCCGTTGACTTGTAATAATAACACTCCGTAATTTCTTAGCCTGCGTAGCAGGCGTCGAAAGGGGTAGGGGGCAGGGGATACGTATTTCTCGATAATTTGTCTTGAAATTACGGTAGCAAGCTTTTCAAGCCAGTAACGGGCTGCAGTTTGGATAAACGTTCAACACTAACCCTTTAGGATTAGCCACGAGAAAGTCATGGGTAAGTCTTGCATCAATTGCACAATCGATTTAACGAGTTTGTTTTTTCTGGAACAGCCTGCGTAAAGCAAAGTCTGCTTCTGAACATACTTCCCTTTATTAACTGCCTAGCGGTATAATTTGCTATTTAATTTACTACAGTGATCATTTCCTGTTTTTTATTAACCACTAAGGTTTGTGAATGCTAAAACCGACGCTTTTGCCATCCAATCTAACTGCGTTCTCAACAGTCAACAGGTTTTTAAAAGGTCAAATAACATTTCACCATGCGTATCAGAAATTTAATGTCATAAATTTCAACACCTGAAGCTACCTGGACCACTCAGGAGCGAAAAAGCACTCTCTTAAAAGCAAGCAGGAATATTTTCGTATACGACTAACAGTTAAGGATTTTACTCACTGCGGACTCAGGCTATTGTAATGGTATGCTGTCAGTAAGTTTTGTTAAATTGAATGGTAATACTTGAAGTGTAATACCTTAGAGAATATTAGAATATTAGAAGAAAACCATGAGCTAAGCTTTACATGAGTGTTAATGAATTTCTATGAATTTTAACCGAGGTTGAATATATATCATTGTTCGCGCATATAGTTTTCTTTTTGATGTGCCGATCTGTGTTTTTAATAATTTTGCTGTTCTTTGGAAAGCTATCGATTTTGAATTAAATCCTATAGGGAGTCTATTGAGTTTTACAGCTGTGTTTAAAATCAGTTTGCTATAAACAATGACGGTCTGTTTTTCACACCGGGGTGCACACATGGGAGCAGAAATGGCCCATTTAAAAATGTGCAAAAACAAACAAAGAAAAAAAAAAACAAATAAAAAACAAACAGACTACTTAAGTGAGCTTTTCGATAATTTTTAACCCTTTCGGGCCTAAAGTGTGGAGCCAGATAGTTTCAAGTATTATCACAGGCCTACCCAGAGCCACACAGACTGTTCGTAGAATCTCATTGTTTGGGTCCATAAGTGCCCAACGGAAAACCCTTCAATAAGAATAGCTTTCTCTTGTCAGGTATATAATTATCGTTTTACTAAGAAGAATAATGAGAGTCTAAAAACGGAGATGTTAGTTTTGGTTACCACTGCTGGACAGGAGGATTTGCAACCAAAACTTTTCGTGGATCTTCGTGTAGCTTGCGAAAACACCCGTTTCTCCTCGCTCTTCGCCGCGTCCCCAGCAACGAAGAGCGAGGAGAAACGGATGTTTTCGCAGGCTAATCTTCTTGTATTTCTGATTATAATGCTAAAAAAATAATGCATTTTGCTCTCAACTCCTTTTTTAGCCCAATTTTTGGACTGCATAGGAAAAGAATGTGAACGCGATTAAAGCCTAATTTCCATACGATCGATACCCGGTACTTATGATCGACCTTATTTTCATCGCTACGATTGATAAAAAAAGTCCAGCAATGGCGTTATTAGCGAACGTATCGACCAAATGGGAACCAGTCGAGAACGAACAACCAGAGATGAAGTGTGAGCTTTTCTTGGGGACCGGACCGTTTTCACATCTTTGCGATCAACACGATCGTTGAAGAGTTAATTTCATTTCACAGTTTTCAGTATCGCTGTGATAGTTTGTGAGATCAGCAGTCGTCGCGGTCATTTCAAATCCAACGTTAACTGACTTTTTTTTTAATCAGTAATTGAGACCAGCTGTGGGGACCAACACCCTCTGACTTGCCGTGATGAACAGCTCCATTCTAACCACAGGTAAGTCCTTTGTACTTCACATAGCAGTAGTCAACCGTAAGTTTCCTTGTTCAGTCCGTAGCCTATTCGTGTAGATATTTCAGTTCGCTTGCTTTACCCGCCTTCATCATCATCATCGTCGTCGTCGTCATCATAATCATTATCATCATCATCATCATCACCATCTCATCATCTCCGCCATCATTAGTGAGTTTACGCAATGTTCAGGATCGCAGGAAGGAGAGAACAGCAAAATGCTTGTGTGTGATAAAAGTGACCGGACTGTTACTTGCGAGTTTTGACGTGATCTTCACTTAACATTAATGTGTTCTGGTCTTTTACAAAAAGATCCGTTTAGAGGAAGGTGGAGTTTGGCGGAAGGTTTTTTCACACAAAATTATTGTCACGCTTGTCTCACAGGGTTTGCCGTCTTCTCTCCTCTCCCGTCCTGTTGCGTAAGTGCGCTATTATCACCACCACTATCACCATCATTGCCATCAACATCATCACCATCGTTGACATCATCATCAGCGCCACCATCATTTCCATTATTTTGATCGTCGTTATGATCACCATCACAATCTATATCTTCGTCGTCATATACATTACAACCCAGCATCATCATCATCATCATCATCATCATCATCATCATCATCATCATCATCATCATCATCATTATCACTATCATCACCATCATCTCTATTATTATCATCACCACTTCGTCATCATCTTCCTCGTCGTCAGCATCCACTGGAATCCTCCTCATTAGCCTGCGTGGCAGGCGCAAAAAGGGGAGGGGGAGGGGGGAGGGAGAAAGGGAAAAGGGAAGGGAGCGCCTGCTCTAAGAGCCTATGTTTTTGCATAACGCCTACCAATTTTTCTAGTAATCCGATTACGCTTACTGTCAATCAAGTGTCGCTACACTCGCCATTGCAGAAAAACATTACACTCACGGCCTAAAAAAATTCGCTTAGTTATTCAGATCTAGAAGGCACTTTGGAGAAAATTGGAACCCTTATTCAGCCGTAATAAAAAAAGCTTTACGCTTCAAAAGAGGTCAAAGATATTGCGCTTGCATCAGAGGGCAAATCCTGCCGACCAGAAAACAATAACTACAGTCAATCGATATGTATGTCATGACCTCTCAGTGTGAAACATGCGGCTAAGATAACATTTGCTCAGTATAAATGCAGAACCTTCCAGAGCATAATCTACCCAGCAGATAAAAACAACTTTATTGGAATAAGCAGCATTTTGGCATGAGGTAAAACCACCCTCTTTTATTGCTAAGTTACATCGGCGAATGTCATCGTTCGATAAATTGGCTAAATCTTTCGCTGGGTAGCCCAACAATTCCATCTCCTGTAACTGGTCTTCGATAATACTTTTCAGTGGCGAAATGACGAGAATCGCCGCATTACCATTTAGCTCGTAGTTCTTCGCGCGTACAAACATTTGGTAAATTAAACCCTTGCCGTATCCGGTCCGCAAAACCGCCAGAACATCTCTGTCGGCTAAAAGAGCCCTTACTGCTGATTCTTGCTCTGATTTTAAAACAGTTTCTCTACCACTAGATAAATTCACATCTCTCAAAGCACTCTCTACGACATCCACGTCTACCGCTGCCATCTCTATTGTTTGTTGATTTGTGAAACGCGCATTTCAATATGTTACTCATTACGGCTCAGCCAATCAGGAATTTGCGGACGCCAGCGTCCGCAGATATGAACAAAAGGGGGTTCTTAGAGCAGGCGTCCCCTCCCCCTCTCCCCAATCCCCCTCCCCTTTTTCCCTTCCTCCCTATCCCCTACCCCCTACCCCTTTCGACGCCTGCTACGCAGGCTACCTCCTCATTAACATCATCATCATCATCATCATCATCAGTATTATCACCTCCAACCTATCATCAACAAAACTATCATTATTTATCATACTAAACACAATGTTTCGTTTTACTTCGTCTACCTGGAATATTTTTAATATATTGCTTATTTCTTACAGCTCCAAATCATGCGTCAAACACGACCGACGAAGCTCCTGTCGAATCCAACTTCAACCCATTTAACTTTAGTATAAGCTATGTCGTAGGCGTCACAGTGTATGCCGTAATTGTCTTCATTGTAGCTGTGGCAGGAAATTCGCTTGTTATTTACATCGTGTGTAAGAGAGAGCACATGAGAAACTCGACCAATATACTTATAGCCAACATGGCGGTGGGTGACATTTTAATGGCTTGCGTGTTCCCTTACGTTCTGAAATGGTTGTATGTCGGATTACAGTGGTTTGATACAATTATGGGAACAATTTTGTGTAAGTTAGTTCACTCTATTCAAGTCCTTTCCATTGCTTGCTCGGTAATTAGCCTCGTCTTCATCAGCTTGGATAGATGTGTCGTCATATTGTTTCCAATGCGACGTATTTTCACCAACAAAGTTCTTAAAATGTGTTTGGTAGCTACTTGGGTTTTTTCTACAGCCTTCGCCATGCCTCTTGTCGTGGTTACGACAGTCCGCTACAATCACGGACAGTATCGATGTTTCGAGTACGGATGGCCCTCAGAAAAAGCCGAACAGAATTATGTTCTGTCCTTTTTTCTTGGTACTTACCTGATTCCTCTGATTATCATTGCCGTCGCCTACACGCTTATAGCATTCAAACTATGCAAGCGGCAACTACCGGGCGTTCCAACTTTGGAATATCAAAAGAAAGCTCACGAAACCACGAAAAAAGCTATCATAATGCTGGTGACAGTTGTGGTAGTTTTTGCTGTTTGTTGGCTTCCGTTGCAAGCGCGGGAAATTATGCTCATTTACTTTCCCAAGGAAACTGCCAAGCTCTTTACTTCAAACGAAGTTGTAATCTTTTTCACCTGGATTGGTGTTTTAAACAGTGCGATTAATCCTTGCTTGTACATAATCTTTTCTGAGAACTTCCGACGCGAGTTTGGTCGGATTCTCTGCTGCTGTATGAAGCGCTATCAGCCTGAAACGTATTTGGGAATACCAGCTTCGCGCGCTACACCAATGACCACTCCTTTAATGTCGAGAAGAATCACCACATCAACACCCTTGGCAACACCATTGACGAGTCGGAATAGTCCACCGGGTCCCAATGAACGTGAAACACTCCCTCTTCGGAATCTAACTGTTAAACATTGATTCGGATACACCCACACGGCTGCTGTTACGTCATGTGCAAGCACCTCATTTAAGAGAGAGGAACCTGGGAGCGAGGTTGAAATAAAGGCCCCGCTAGCAATCGGTAACTTTGAAAATGAAAAAAAGGTCAAGGAAACCGTGACGTTGAGATAATTGTCACTACCTTTGTAAATCGCGGTCATCGTTTCCAATACACCAAAGGCCCAAAGGATATACCGTACACTTCCGAAAATAAGCCCCGGGGCTTACATTTTTCAAAGGCCCTTTTTGAGGGGCTTTTTTTTTGGAGGGGCTTATATTCGGAGGGGCTTATCTATGGAGGGAAATTTGCGTTTCAAAATCGATTGGGCTAGCCATATAGTTGGAAGGAAATTGACCGCTTTTGCTTTATTTTACTTTGAATTTGAGGGCAATTTCCAAGTACAAGCCCTCGGGGGGGCTTATATTCGGAGGGGCGATTAAACGGAGGGTTTTTTGCGTTACGAGTTTGGGGTGCTAATACATGGGGGGCTTATTTTCGGAATTTTACGGTGTCTTAAATGGACAGAACTGTTCAGTACAACCCATGCAATACTGCAAAGCCACGGCTTTCTAGCGTGTTGACAGTATACGACAGTGGAATTTAGTAAGAAGTAGGGCCTTGAAAACAGAAAATGAAGATGCTACAATCGGCTACTAATTCAGTTGAGACACTTCGCCCTAAAGGGGTTTCTGATGTTTTACTGACTTCAAAAGGGGAAAATAAAGCTTTTCCTCCCCCATCCCCTCCATGTAATGTTGTGCTGCTGTTCGAGCTACCTATAGAAAACAACAAACACCCCAACTATGAATGGACGGGAGGGGGGAGGGGTGTGGATTCTTTTGTTCTCTGAAGTGACCCTATTTGAGTACAATGTCTCAACAATTTTGTCACCGATTGTAGCTTGCTTTTTAGTATTAAATGGCAAAAAGAGGAAAACGAGGATGAAAGGTTCTTCTTTGAATAGCTGCTTGCATTTGTTGTCCTGATACCAAGCTCGTCCCAGAGCTTTTCGCGTAGAAAATGAGACTGAGCCGCCAGTCCTATTTGTCAACGGAAAAGCCCTGGGGACGAGATTGTCCTCGCACGCTATCATGGGACAGTCACCACCGCGGTCAAACGTCTTAGTCGTTATTTTTGTTTTTTTATTGCTGGGATTTCATTTACCAGTTAGAGAAAAATGGGCAAAGATGTATAAATCAGTTAGTCAACATAACTATCTTTCCATTTTTCTCAAAATTTTGAGCTTTTTTCGCTGAAAACGCTTCGCACTAAAAGAGAATCATGTTTGAAAATGGCGCCGATAATAACGTCAGCATCGGTTTTCAATCACTTAGAACTTTTTTAGTAAACTTTTAAAAAGTTTAGTAAACTAACAGGATGTTAGTAATACCCTAAACTTTCGATAGTCAAATTAGCAACCTTAACTTTGAAGTATTTCGCTTAACTTTTGCAAATTTCACTCGTTTGACCGCTGTGAAGGGACAGTCAGGCAGTGCGGGAGGGTGTAGTAAAATAACTAGAGTCGGCGCAACAAAAGTTTTCATTTTATGGAAGGAGTGCTGGCTCACTTCAGTCATTTTTAAATCGGTCAGGTGACTTAGTATCTAGTATACTAGGTTATTTTGTTCAGTTTATAGTGGCGGCTCCAGATTTTGTGTCCACTCTCGCAAGAGGGGAGGGGAGGGGAGGGGAGGGGAGGGAAGGGGAGGGAGGGGAGGGAGGGGAGGGAGCATAGGGAGGAGACACTCGAAAGTACAGTCGAACCTGCATGGTGACCACTACTCGTGAGCGACCACCTCGTATAAGCGTCCGTGATTTTCCCAGTCATTTGGCCCTGCGGATGGAACCTCTCATAAACGACTACCACTCCTAAGCGATTGCGACTATTAAATTTTAACCTCTTGTAAGCAATCACCTGATACAAAGTATATCAAAGAACTTTCAGTGACAACATGGAGCTGTTGAAACCACACATAGCGTAACTCGGCGGAAATCGCATGCATGATGCTCAGAACGGACCCCCTATGATTCTGGCGATTCTCGTAAGCCTCTCCTAAATCCAACCTCCTATCCAGTGTTCTCTCTCCTACCCCTCCCTACGGGTACGAGAGAGAAGCTCGCTGGGAACGAGGTTGCTCTAAATCTTCGCATTTTGGGTGGTCGCTCATGGAAGACTCGACCGTATTTATTAGGAAGTTATGCAACCTCGAGGGTGATGACGGCGAAAATGTTATTAAAAAAGTGAATTCGCCCTGTTTCAAAATTCATCGCTCTTACTCCATCTCGTCCAATTTGTAAAATGTTGGCGTATTCTCCTGAAGTTGAATTCTATTCGACTGTATCTGAGTTAAAAACGAAGAAAAATATAATTGTCGTCTTTTCTTTGAACGTATATTTGTTGTTTAGCCAATTTAAACCCGTTCTTGTTGTCGTCGCCGTCGTCGTTGGCTAAGGTAAACTTCCCTGTTTTCTTCGTCTTGTTTAAAAGAGGATAAAGCTCTTGCCTTGGCTAGATTGCGAGGGAGCCTGGGTTTGTATTGTGTTATTATAGGTCTTGCTGGCATAATTATTGGCACTATGGGCCATTGGCACTAAGAGGTCATGTGATATCATTTTTATGAAAATGAAAGTTCTATGACTTTACCTTTGAAAAGCGATTAGTGGATCATATTTTAAACAAAATGAAATGGTGATTTGGTTTTTTAAACCTGCACCATTTTCTTGAAATGAGTAAGTTCGTAGCTGGTCAAGTGACCAAACTGTGATTTTTAACATTATGAATTAACTCCCTCTGAACACAAATTTTGCACTAAACTTCAAGGAATCGAAAATACTGAAAAGATGATGTGGTAACGTTTACAGCATATCTGAGTGTAACTGTCAAACGTTTAACAAGCTAAAGTCTGGCAAGCCAAAAGGTATTTTTGGCCGCCATGTTGGAATGCAAGAGTTGTTGTTGTTGTTGCATAGTTATTGAGGTATTTTGACTAAATTTGAAGTAAAAAGTAGAAGCATAATTTCTGCGTATTTTGCCAAAATGAGCATAATTAACAAATACTACAGCATAATTATGATTATTGGCATAATTTAAGAAATATACGAGCATTGCCAGTAGCCAGCATATTATGCTTCTTTTTCGAGCACAACCTATCAAAGCCTGTTGTTGTGGGGGACCAATTTTGACCCAGTTTTAAACACAGCAATCGCAATAGAAATGAAATAAGTGAAAGCGCCTCCAATGACTCCAAAAACAGGCCGATAGCCGACCTTCTGGTCCCGTGGTGCAATTTGACCCAACAATGATCCCGATTCAAAATGGCCAATACCACTTCCAAAGGGGCGTTATGAAGGGTGATGGGGGGGGGGGCTGTTGACGAGCCTTCCAATTATAGTGGGGGTGGTGGTTACAAATGGATAAAAAAAATTGCTCTTTGCCAAAAGAGCTCATTAGGCTTCAGGGGAAACAAGAAATCATAAATTTATCTTGGCGTTTTATTTTAAAAGCTACTAGTGAAGAAAAAAATCAGAGTAGAAAGATCTAGAGAGGAGAATTATGCTTATGATCAGACTATTTCTAACGGCAAGATTATCCTGCGTATCAAGCGCCGGTTACTATTCTTTACAGGCCACGCGAGGGAAACACGCTAAGGGGAGAGGAAGCCCTTTCTCCTTTTCTCCCCTCTCGAGGCCTAGAGATTTCTTGCTTCGCCCTGAAAAAAAAGACGTAGTGCAGAGGGAGATAGGCATTGTAACTAGAAAGGAAAATCCTTCGGGCTACACTTTACGATACATTATGTGTGGAAGAAAAAAAAGAAAGGGTGATTGAGATGTCAAGCTGTTTAAAGAAAATTAAGTATATTTTATTTTTATTTTTCACTATCTGTGTCTGAATAAAACTCCTGTCAAGTAATTTTTGGATGGCGTTTCCGAATACGTAGAATAAATGTTATATTATTTAAGATGTTATCCATACTCCATATTTTTGCATCCAAAAATGCCTCTTTCAGTTAGCGACACCTCCCAGCAACCTTTGCCCAGGCGTTGTTCAAATGACAAACTTCGAGTATTTTGTTTGTAATTCAAGCGACCACTAAACTGAGAAAAAAGAACATGTTCGAAAAAACCCATAAGAGGCATACATGTGGGGGTGACTTCATTTCATTTTCTCTCCGACAGAGAAACAACGAACGAACGGACACTTAAAGGCTCTTTCATTTTTTATTTTTAGTAGCGGCAATTTAGGTAGCCTGCGGGGATACAGCCTTTTCTCCTCGCCACTAGAGCATGGGCAACGACCAATTGAAGCGCGTAATATATTCACCCGCATTATGTCGACCATCGGAAATGACGCCAAAAGAAATTGTTCATAACTTAAACAATTGGATAGGTTTAAACATTTGAACATCGTTTCAAAGGTCGACAAGAGTACAGACCATGGACAATCGTTTTTTTTTTGTCTTTTATTATGGACCCATTGCAAAAATGATTGCTGGATTAACATTCAATTTGCTTATTAAAATTAGCCTGACTAGACTCGCTTGAGATAATGCATGCATTTTTTTGAATTTTCTACTTAACCCAGGAGCCATTTCTGCATTGAGTCTTTAACATTGACAGTTTTTGACGTCCATTTCCGTTGAAGTTTCTTAGCGGAAAAACTCGCGCGCAAGAAAGAGAAAACAAATTGCTTTACCACGCGTCATTTCCATGGCCTGTACTCTTGCCAACCATATCTCTCGACCAATCAGCACTCGTGGATTTGCTCACTTATTGTAAAATTTTGTCTCCAAGGGTTGCAACCCGCTTTTGGTAGAAATAGTGACCAACCACACTAACTGAGTTTTTTCTAATATTAGACTTTAATTAGGTGTACTCTATTATTATCTCTGCTTCCTTAGGGTTCATCGGGGTTTCCTGTCTAAGAAACCTACTCTAACCACCACATTCCGACACTGATACCTCTTAACCTTTTTGAAGAGCCTAAATATCAATAAAATTTTTTTCCCATGCTCTTTTTCAACAACAAATCTTTCGTACCTATGACTAAGTAGAATTTGTCTTGGAAAGACTTTCTTCCTCTTGTGATCATTTCTATTCCCATGAACCCGAAAACTGTTTAGGCTAATGACCCGGATATTTTGAAGCGAGCTTTAGCACTACTTTCCTTGTAATTAAACCAGGGACCGCGCAGGGGTTGGGGCTGGGGGGGCTTTAGCCCCCCCACTTTTTTGCCTGTTGATGTTAGAACATTGAATGTTCAACTGGAAATATTTAAGGTGTTGATGAAGGACGGACAATTTATCTGTTTTAATGACATTTTAGCCAAGATCAAGCAGCTTTCTGAAGCCGAAAAGTGTACGATAACTGAAATCAAAACCCTATGTAAACTTCTTCTTGTAAATCCAGCAACCAGTGCAGCAGGAGAGAGATCCTTTTCTTCTGCTCGGAGACTGAAAACGTGGCTACGCTCGACGATGACACAAACAAGATTTAACAATCTGAAAATACTTAATACCCACAAGCAGAGAACAGACAAACTTTGTCTTATAGATGTTGCCAATGAGTTTGCAGCTCTCAATGAAAATCGAAAAAGCAACTTTGGCATCTTCAAAGAATCCGACTCAAAAATCTCCCGGTGACATTCATCCGTTGCGTCTGCTGGGTTTAGCTTAGAAGTTAGTCTATTCATTTAAATTTGGTCAAACGTGAAGGCCAGTTTGTTACTCGTTGTTTTATAACAATTAAAAATTAACTTCACTTTTGGCAGTTTTAGATCCATTTCTAGCCATTTCAGAAGACTTCAATTATAAAAATTTTCCCGGGGGACCATGCCCCCGGACCCCCCTAGTTGGCTCACTCTAACGCGTTC
Organism: Porites rus; assembly: GCA_964035705.1. Lineage (NCBI taxonomy): Eukaryota > Metazoa > Cnidaria > Anthozoa > Scleractinia > Poritidae > Porites > Porites rus. The sequence continues at coordinate 5,790,885 of OZ038000.1, forward strand.
GCATTAGCCCTCCCACTTGAAAATCCGCTCCGCGGGCCCTGCTGTAATCTGTTGAGTCTGTGGACTAATCCCCTGTTAGACGTCGCGTCCACGCCGCATTTCAATAGTAAACACAATCTCCTGTGCTTTTCACTTGCTTAAAGCTTTTCTTTTTGTCACTGCTTTCTTAGTCTCCATCTTGCTCTTCACTCAAACATCCTTCCTCCTTGATATAGTTCAGTGTAGTTCAGTGTTCAAATCTTTCATGTCTTAGATGGACATATTTACGTTTTTGCCTCCTCGCAAAATTTTCGAAGGAAATTCACCATCATTCACCTGGAATTTATTGAATGATACTTCCCTGTTAGGTACTTTTTATTCTGATTTAATATTTGTTGATTTTTTTATTCTAAATTGCGAGTTTGAGCTCAAGGATAAAATTCCGGTTTGAGTGTACCCACGAGCGTAGCCTGTGTACAGATGCCCCCTCCCCTAACAAAAAAATCGGGGGGGGGGATAAATACACAGGCGACATGAGCGCTGTTGAGTAAGTAGTATTTAGAAGTGCGACCACTCAAACTGGAAAAACGGGTTCAAAGCTACTGATACTGTAATGAGCAGTACTTTCCTGTGGTATAAGGCTGATTCTAACTATGTGGTCTGTTAAAGAAATCCTTGTTAGAGTGTGATACATACGTATTGAAATGAAAGCTACTGAGCAGTACTTTCATGTGGTGTTGCATGTTTAGAGTGCGCCGGGAAACTCGATATAACGAAGGGCCAAGGGACCGGCAAAATTTGTTCGCGATAACGACTTTTCCATATATCGAGGTCAGTTCTATTTCATATACATTCAAAATAACCTCAACCACTGTGGGTAGGAAAGATATTGCTACATTTTTAAAGTAGCTGAGGTTCTGTTTCATTATTTATTAGGCTTTACAAGGTGGATGAAACCTAAAATGGGAAAATTCAATTCAATCAGAGCCTGTGTTTAGTACTGTTGGAGATGAAGACAAATTCCCCTCTTAGTTAAACGCGCGCCGTGACACTGAACATCACGAGTCCACCTACTACAATTATATGCTCTCTACAAAAAGACATCCTTCCTGTTGTAAGCAACCACTTGTCTCACTTTCTGTTGTATCTTCTTCCTTTAGCAGGCAAAATAACGAGAATAGCCGAAACAGTCAAGGGGAGGGGAGACACGGGATATTCGTCATTCAATTGTTCTCAGTATCACAGTCAGTATTGACCCTCAGAGCATTCTTAAAGGAAATAAGCTTTGAGAAATTTTGCTTTTTCTCTATCCTGGTAAAGTGTACTTTTCCCCTTAAGTTGCTACCCGTCTGTGAATTCGATCGCCTTATATACAAAAACTCTGGTTAGGAAAGATATTGAAACATTTTTAAAGTAGCTGGTGACGTGCGGGTATTCACTTTCGGAGACTATTGTCCACGTGATAACAGTGTCTTAAATAAATATTGATATGATAAAGTAGAAATCAAGATAACAACACCGACCGCGCCGGATAATTGCTGTTTGTAGCAAACAGTTATCACAACTGCGTTAAAGTAATTGTACAATTTAAAGGAAAACACATTTTCTCTGTCATTACGAGGACTTCACGGATGGTTTGATCCTCAAAGCTAACAAGGTACATTTTTAAGTTCTATTATAAATTCTTGTTTAGAAGTTATTCACTCTCGTGGTGGGCTTACAGCTAATACTGAAATCACTCAAGCAGCGGTGAAGCGAAACGCTCTAAAAAGCCCCACCAAACCGCGGTACAATAATGGAAAAATAAGGTTTGTATGAAGTGAAGGAATTCAGTTTATAAAGACCCCAGCTCCATCTCACTCAAACGCGGACTGCGTAGCGGAAGTTCATTCTGATACGAACCGAAACACTTCTTTTTCTTCACTTCTTCACAGTCGGATATTAAATATGCACTGCTGGGAATCCTACAAATCGATACAAATGTTTAGTGATTTGTCATGTACTTTCTTGAATCATCAGCTAACTGCTGATGTCGAACTACCCGCCCCGTGATAATTGCGTAAGAATTCCGTAACCGCGCCACTAATGAAACAGGGACTAAAAAACCATCACTGAACTCAAAAATCATTTTCTAGAACTAAGAATAAAGTATAATGGCACATTTGCTTTTTTAGACTTTTATGTTACATTTCATGTCCCAAAAACAAAACTTAGTCGGTCAATCAGGTACTCCTTTTGTCGGAGTCTTGAAACCCTTTGACCTCCATAGAGTCAATACTGTAAATGATAATTCATATGGAAATTACCGAAGATAATGTTTTTCCTGCGGTGTTGATTGTATCTTTTTCATTGCAAATTGGAGTTTGACTTGTTTTGACTGATTATTCTGCCGGAGGAAGAAGTATATTTTAGCGTGACCTTCCCCTTAATAGGCTTAAATTGCCGAAGAGTAGAGTTTCTTTGTTTCGGTTTTAAACAAAGTTTATTTTTTGCCCGAGGGAAATATTTATGACGTGCTTGGTTCCCTTACAGACATCATACATTTCAAATTCTGTAGAAATTTATGCGAAAAATGCATTCCGTCATCCTGTTAGGAAGTGATAGATACAAGTTTTAAATGAAAATGTCGAAAAACGTCGCGTAATCCCTTATTGATTCCGGTATTGGCCATTTAGGAGACTAAATATGCAAGCCAAATCTATATTTATGCACTAATATTTTAGTTACTTTAAAAAGATCTACAAATCCTTTTGTTGTATGTGTGATCTTAGAACAAACAAAGCGATTTATCATGATGCTTACAGGATTTAGCGGTTTATCTGCTTGATAAACGATTTCTAATTCGCGCCACTAACACGCAATGTCTAATGTTTTTGCAATATTAGCGCGATATCAGCACAACGTGTTCAAGAATGTGTCACGGCATCTGTAATCGTGTAAGAAGCACATAGATTTTATCTACAGGGAATAAAAAATAAATAATAAATCCTATGGCTCAACGATATCTAAATTTAAACATATGTTTATCTGCATTTTATGATTATTTCCACATGAGTTCGAATGCGTTTACCCAGTTTATCATGCTTTTTAACATGTGTTGACTGTATGAAGGAATCTGACTTCTTCGGATGTGATGCCGAGAGAATGCCTGACCGATGGAAGGTTAATTAATTGTGATGAGTGAAAAAAATTAAATACCCTCATAATACATCCTTCCACGGTTTTTTCAGCTTCATGACTGGGACCGTTTAGCGAAAATCCGTCAACATGACTGGAAAGAACCCCGTAAAATCAGTAAAGTGGCCAAGTTTGAAAATGATTTGTTGAAAACTAAGGAGGATATAACTCCGCAAAGTCGCGAAATTTTACAAATGTTTGTATGGTGGGGGGCAAGTTCATGTCCCCCACTTACAAACGTCTGTAAAATTTCGCGACTTTGTAGGGCAATTTCTTCGCTCTCTTTGGACGTATCGCCTTTAAACTTGGTAATATCTAATTTTAAGCTTCTCTTCCCAACGGTTTCGATGGATATTCGCTTACTGCTCTTTATCAAAAGTTGGAAAAAAAAGTAAACCATGAAAATGTCTATTGGCCATATCAGGCGCGCACACGACGCACACGCACATGCATGTCAGTTGAAATCATTTTTTAACGCATTTCGTTTTACTCCCAGACAGAGAAGCGATCATCGTTTGACCTTTAAAAGTATGAACCTTAGAGGCAACTTGTGCATAGATTGATTTTCCTCCCTGTTTTTCTTTATAAGATTTATTCATTTAAAAGATTGTATGGAATACCACCAGCGTGTACTACGCAGTCTGTTGCTGTTTCTGGAGATGGCGAGCGAGAAACTCCCGACTAGGAATTCCCCTTATGTCACGGAATAGTGAGGTCTGCCGATTTTACTACCCAAGACCCAACCCCTGGATTATTCTCTCTAGTCCAAGACTATAGACAATGAAATATCATTTTACGTCTTACTGAAAAGAGGGCATTTAAGCTTAGCAGTTGACATGAGTTTGAGTCAGCAGATGTATAGCATAATAAGACTAATAAGCAGTGATCAAATATGACGCTCCTCAGTGGACCACACACTGGGCCAGGGGGCTCCCATATGACACCAAATTCATACTATGATACGTCTTTGTTGAAGACAGTGAGCATTCGATGTCACTGTCGTCGCCTTTTAGTAGCGTAATTATATACTACCTCTTGATTTCTTATTTGGTTGTCTGTTTTAGTTCAGTCTCCTTTAGGGGTCAAATAAAACTTGAGCCCCCCCAGATTGGCCTCCTTTAGGGTTTTTATCTTCAAAAATTAGAGCACAACAACACAGCACCTGAAACGATTTTATTTGCAGTCTAATGAAATAGTTTGAAACTTTCGACCCATTTACTAAGTGTCCTGCATATGCGTCTTACTTTACGTAAGCTTAAGATTTATGAAAGTTTCCATGTAACACTAATGTCGCGACCAGTAATCTGTTAACTTTTTGCAGTGTTTTTGCTTTTTATTCATTTTGATAAAAACTATTACATTACAAAAAAAGCAAGTGTTAGTCAAAGCCAAAAGAAAAAAAAAACAAATTCGTTTCGTAAAATACTGAAGAAATAAAATCATGCCGAAATGGTCTTTGTCAGTGGAATGGTTATTCCACCAAGGTTTCGTTTACAGCTTAAAAGTAAGAACTACTTTGCTTGTTGATATAGAGGACTCTGGGTTGAAGGATTACGATTTAAGTCGATACTAGGAATGCGGTGTGACTAGCCAACATCATAAAGATTGCTTATGGCGGAATAGGAGAGGAAAATATTTGAGGAAAGTTGGGGAACATTTTAATTCCACGAGTCTGCTTAACTGAACGAACGGCAGATGGAACTTTAGGTACTGTATTAGTCCCTAGGGAAATGATGGAAGGAAGGCTGACTTGGACGATACGCGCTCGGTCGTCATCTTTGAGATCTACTTTTAAGGCGGCTTGTTTACCTAAGACTCTCATCGATAAAACCAAATATTTGCGCCGTCTTAGCAGCTCTTAACAAATTATGCCCAAATAGATTAGACACTGACCTTGGATGTAATCTCTCGTTAATCTTTAATCTGGAGACGAGTACACCAGGCACTTTGAGGATCAAAGTCCGCCGCCAAGCCCTTGGTTCGCATGTAATTCAGCCAATATCCTCCCTAGTCTGAAATGTCATCCATCTCTTCTCACCACTCCCAACAGGCGACAAGACTCTCCCTCGCCTTGCCGTCCGCCGCCCGTTTGGGGGATGAGGCGAAGAGACTGATGACATTTCAGACTACCGTAAAATTCCGAAAATAAGCCCCTCCATGTATAAGCCCCTCCAAATATAAGCCCCCCAAACTCCTAACGCAAAAAACCCTCCGTTAACTCGCCCCTCCAAATATAAGCCCCCCCGGGGGGCTTGTACTTGGAAATCCCCTCAAATACAAAGTAAAACAAAGAAAAACGGTAATAAAATTTCCTTCCAAGAATAAGGCTAGCCCAATCAATTTTTAAACGCAAATTTCCCTCCGTACATAAGCCCCTCCAAAAATAAGTCCCGGGGCCAGGAGCCCATCAAATTTGAAGGGCTCCTGCCGGGGCTTATTTTCAGAATTTTTACGGTATATCCTCCCTTATATGAGATCAGATCGGGCCAAGTAAATGCAGCTTGTTTATCATTTAAAAAAAGTTTACGGGAAAATCCGGTTGGAAAGTAAAGTGAACATTACTTTTTAGATCGTTCCAGCGGAAAATTTCCGGGAGCAACGGAACACCTGAAAAGGTAGTCCTGTTTTTTAGGACGGAATGCTCCAAACGAAAATCCGTGTTTCTTTTCTTCAAACCCATATTTGATACTTCGCGGTCGTTTTCCGCTAAATGGAACTAATTTTCACAAATAGTAAATGCGATTGATTCCGGGACGAAATTTACCCGCGTCCTGAATTTTGCGTATAGTACCTTTTGTCCAAACCGTGGACCGACCGGTTTGCCCATGTCTTTATCAAGCTGTGTTGTGAACTGAAAGTACGTGTTATACTTCAGGAGATAGGGATGCACGTTGGTAAATTGAATTAAATGCCTGAAGGAGGCCAATCGATCCGTTCTCAACATTGTGGAAATAATTCATGTATATTAATTATTTATTCAAATTACTTGTGTTTGACCGTTGATATTAGAACTTTTAGCAGAATTAATCGTGTTCTGAGTTTTCATTTCAACCCTGAAACAACGCTTATAGGGGCTATGTCACCCCACACGCATGCGCGAGCCAATGAAAACAAACTTGAAAAAGTCGGCCCGTCTTTTTCAAGTTCTGTCGCAGATTTTGGAAGGCTGTTTTCATCTGTCTAAATCTCAGCCATCGCTCGATAGTTAGCGAAGTTTTGTATTAAGAATCGTTCTATGGTGATTACAGAATAATTTTTTGGCGTTTTCTCTTGAAATTGTTTGCCTGTGGAATGTTTTTACGTGGATTTACTGTGTCCTCTTATCAGCGGCCGTAATGGCAGAGTTAATGACGGCTACTCCACAATGAGTGATGGAATCTTTGATGGAATCTTCCCTATAGTTCACAGAACCTTTCTATTGAGTTATTTTAGAGGTTGCTGGCTCTTGGATTTTTCTTGTGCTCAAAGTATGTGGACATATAATGAAGCGGCTATCGAGTTGGCGGCGGCTGTTTTTGGTAAACGATTACAAGAGCATCAGGCTATGAGTTTCGTGACCAAACTAAACTCCTGGCGAAGGAAACATTATAAAATTCGGCTAGATTCCTTCTTGTATTTATCTGGATTCACGGCAAAGATAAACACGACCGTTTGCTCGTCCAGATTGTTCTCAACGGACTTAGAGAGGCACCTTAGTACGAGTTAGATCCTGTAAATGCCATGTTTTTAAACTGTTTGTGTTCGAGCATATTTTTGGAAAATAGCAGAGTTTACTTTCCCTTTTTATCAACGGACTGCTTATAGTGGAGTAGTATACCAGTGATGCTTGGGTCTGTTTTTCCCGACGTCGCAGTGATTCGGCACGATCGAACAATTTTGCGCGATAATGTATGTTTCCCTAAGATCAAAACAAAGACTTGATGTCTCTTGACCTATCAGCATCTAAATTATAAAATCACTAGCGACAGACAAGTCTAATTGTTAATGATTTGAAACAGTCTTGGTCTTTATCTTCGGTCTAGCGTCTTTTGTAGCTCGTTTGTAAAATACAACTTCGATTTATTTTGTTGAATAAGACAATATGTTGTTGTTGAATTTTTGTTTGCGCACTATTTTATGAATGGCATGCGTTTTTACTCCAAAACTACAAGTAAAATTGTCGTCACAATTTTATTCTTGATCTAGCATAACCAGAGAAGAAACGTTCCGTAAATTCTATCGAAATATCCCTTATCTAAACCCATTTCGCTTGTTAACCTCTCTAAATTCGGAGCCTTGGACGTGACAGAGAACATGGAGAAAATCACGCGTTAAAAACAATAGAATTTTGACAGTTGAAAGTAATTTGCATAACCTCAGAGCGCACATGGAGAAAGTCACGCGTTAAAAACAATAGAATTTTGACAGTTGAAAGTAATTTGCATAACCTCAGAGCGCATGCTCTCCAGCTGACATAGCCCCTTTATGACGCTGCACTCAAAGATTCGTGAAAGATTAATAAAGTCGTACTATATACAGTGAAGTGAGTTCTGTTTTTAACAGAGAAAACTCGTTACTATATTTTTTTAAATTTGTCTGTTTACATGTCGGTCTGGTTCGAAAACAATAAAAGGTTCATTGAATCGCTCTCACACTTTGGTCGTCTCAAAAGTAATAGCCTCACACTACGCGCTCGGTAATTATTTTTAAGACCTCCCCGGAGCTAAGGCATTAACCTTAATCTGTTCAATAACGGATAAATAATGATAGCGTGTTTAGGGGTTAGTAAAAAGAGTAGAACTACCGCCTGCCGGTAAATAAGCTATCACTAAGCAACCCTTCGTGAATAAAAAATGTAGATCACGCACGTAGCAAATTCTGTCCCGCGTTATTTAATGCTAAGCAACCCTTCATAAATAAAAAATGTAGATCACGCACGTAGCAAATTCTGTCAATCGTTAGTTAATAGGTTAAGCAACGAGGACGACGAAGGTAACGGAAACGTCTTTCAAAAAGTGAACTCATGCCGTTTCAAAATTCGTGGCTCTTTTGGTTATTACATTTCGTTCAATTTGTCAAATATTGGTGAATTTTTCTGGTTTTGAAAAAGTTGTACCTTTTAGTTTTCTAAAAAAAACTTAGCAAAAAGTGAAATTAGGCAGCTTCACGTCATGTTAATAAAAATTACAATAATAATAATAATAATAATAGTAATTATAATGTTAAATGGATACAAATCACTTCTGGTCCCAAAAAAGAAAAAGAAACGAAAAAGGCAGTTTTTTAAATCGGGTGACTGTGTTATTTTATCATTTCATTTTCGGGTGAATTTGCCTTTTCCTTGGAAGTTAAAAACGTCGAAATTCTGTTGCCTTGGTAGCAGGTTATTTAGATTTTTAACATGAAAGATAATTAAAAGTATTAAACGTCAAATAATAGGTCTCTGCGGGGGTGGTCGGGCAGCTGGCTCGTGGGATGTACGAGTTCCTCATTTTAAATTTGATCACCCTAGATAAAGCTGTTAAACGGGAAGTTGAAGGGCCCGATAGAATCGTTCAGCTTTTCCAAATTTTCTGAGAGGTAAGCGGTGAAACTCGGCTGTACCAGTATTTACTTGCTCAGTTGTCTGTAAAACAACGTAAAAGCCCAGGACAGGAAACAATCGACTAAAGGTAAACTACTTACTGAGTTGTTTAACGACCGTTCATCGTTGTCTGTTCCTGAGACCCCCACGATTGGCTGGATTCATGGAGAAATTTTTGAGATTTAAAACTCGAAAAAGAAGGAGGCGATTTGTTTAATTTTAGCGCTGCCATCCATGGGCGATTGGAGTCACAGTTGTTGTGATGTCGGAAACTGTCAATATTTACTTTTTCTCAGCGCTGGCTTTTTAATAATTTCTTTTGGATATTTTTGCAAAAGAGTGTCGTAGTCGCTGTTTTTCGTCGGCTTCATGCGTAGTCAATGAGGAAATTTACACTTCTGAGGCCTGTGACTTTGGCGATGTGTGAGCGTACAATGTTTGCTGTCTGTTGTTTTGCTTGCACTATGATTCGTAAACATTTTTCTCACTTTAAACTTCAAGGCTAGTATCATATACAGATTATTTTCATTATCTGTTACTTGTGGTATTTTCGCTCTTTGATTTAGTTTGAACCAGATGTTTGTCATCAAGTTTCCGCTTTCGTTTGATACTGATAAGGTAGAAAGAACCACACCATCGCATGTTTAACAGAGGTCTACGCTCGACAGAAAACTTAAGGAGAGAATGTATTTATTTATACCTACAGTGGTTTTTCTTTTTATACTTCTACCTGAGAAATTTCTGCAATTTGATTGGCTAAGAGCAGTGGTATTTCAGCTTAATTTGAAATACCTGCATGTGAAAATTACAAACCTTTCGTGGGTAGTAGTATAAACAAATAATAGCATGATTTGTACGTGACATTTGGCATAAATACCGCTTGTGATATTTCAAAATTGTCTAAAATTTACGTATAACAATTTTGAAATATCACTCGTGGTATTTATGCCAAATATCACTACAAATCATGCTATTACCTATACAAATATATATGTAATCAGCTTGAAGGCTTTTCCTACGAAAAGTTTTACCCACTTGAGTTGGCAGTCATGAATAATTTCACGACAATGTGATTTTCATTTCCATTTAATTTACTTCTTCCTTTATTAGCGTTGGAATATTGCATTGTTTGATAAAAACTAACGTCTACTGGAGAGGAAACAGATAAACTCTAGAAAAAGGACAAGCAACAAAAGGTAGACTTGCTGAATTTTTATGGAATTTCATCAGAAGCATATAACCCCGAAGCGTCTAACTTCTCCATACGTGTTTAGAACCATACTGCGGCTTTTTAGCCGACACAGCTGTCCAATCAGAAGCAAGGAAAATTATTTTCATTGGTAGTCGACGTTGTCTTGTTAGGAGGAACTAACTCAGTCCTGGTCATTTGGGGATTAATACTGTATTCCGTTTTTTGTCAAATATTACCTCGTAAAACAGTAATGCTTTTTGCACCGCATCATTTACATCGCGATACAAGTTTTTCTACAGAGCACTCGCGCGACAATCTCGCTTATCAGTAATTCCATATTAGTATAGGTAATGGCATGATTTGTAGTAATTGTTATACTTAATTTCACGTGCTGTTAGGCGAGTGAAATTTGAGACAATTTTGAAATATCACAAGGGGTATTTATGCAAAATACCAGGTACAAATCATGCTATTTTTTGTTTATACTACTACCCACGAAAGACTTGTGATTTTCACATGTAGGTATTTCAAATTAAGTAGAAATACCACTGCTCTAAGCCAGTCAAATTGCAGAAATTTCTCATGTAGTACTATAAGGAAGTAAATTTTAATTGGTTCCCTAAAAAACCCCCAGCATTGCGACAAAGTTATGCGCTTCGGTGGTATTGGCTTCTGATTGCATAGATAATATTTTTTGAAAACATTGAAAGTCCTCAGAAGAACGCCGTTATGTTCATGTTGGTTTTGCATGATCGATAGACAGGGCCTACTAAAAATGGCTTTTTATTAGTACTTTAAAACTAATTGAAATACGATTGCAATCTGCTTTATTCGCCGACTCTCTATCCTGTATCTCCTGGATCACTTATACGACTATTGTTTTCTGTAACTTCTGATTCTGCCCAAAGCCCTAATTAACGTTCTACTCCTGATTGAATGGTTACTTGAAACACGTTTGGGCTCGTTGCAAAAAGATGTGTTCCCCTTAGTTAGGGACGAACCAATTAGAAATGTTATGGGGGCGCGGGTGAAGTATAAATAAAATATTTGTGTAATGGAAAATTTTATGAAAAAGAGTTAACGCTTGCCGAAAAGCCCTAAAAATGATTTATGCAAAGGAACTGTTAACGAAAAAAATTCATGCAGCTCGAAAACTTCCCCACCCCCTCCATAACTTTTCTGTACGTCTCTCATTTCACTGAAATACTCATTGTGTTTTTAGAAAGGGAGAACTTGGGGGTCATTCGTTAATTTTTACTCATTTAAATATCACGATTTAGCTGAGTTACAATGTAGCCCTAGAGCATGCAGGGTGAATGAATTAATGCCAGGATTCCACCAAATTGCTTTTGTTTGTTCTTGACTCATCACGCTCTTATCTGCCTATACTATATTTCATTATCTTTTGTTTATAACACTTATTGCACTTCATTCATAATCGAGGAGGGTGAATAGGCGAACGGATCGGCGAATTCATTCTTTTCAAATATAGAGGCAAAAATGAAAAAATAACAATAAAAAAAAAAAAAAAACGAAAACAAAACAAAACAAACGATAAACGTGTTCGTGAAAGATAAACAAAGTCGTACAGTTTAGTTAGTTCTGTTTTTAAAAGAGGAAACTCATTAAAAATTTGGCTGTTTTATGATGTTTGGTTCGAAAACGATGAAAAAGTGCCTTGAATCGCTCTCACACTACGCGCTCGGTAATTACAGTATTTTTATTTCCTCCCCGGAGCTCCGGCATTATCGTTTATCTGTTTGATAACACTGTCTAGAGTAATAGTATATATATTCCTACAGCGAAGTGATAGTCCAACATATTTTGAGAAGTGGAACACTTTCAGAAGCTAAACTTTTCAGCCAAATGTAATTTTATTTTAAAAATAGAAAAATTACTACTCAGGTTGATTAAGACCTGGGGCTCGTTTCTCGAAAGTCCCGATAATTAAAGGGCCCGTAAAGCTGTTATGGTTTACATGCAAGATAGAGGTTTCAATAGTCCTAACTGATGAAACTATCAGTTAATGAAACAAAATGGATTAGTTTTCTAGCTGGGACCGTCGCTCTTATTCTTTACATTTCGATTTGAATATTTGATTTCGGGCTTTCGAGAAACTGGCCCCTGGTTCTTTACACATTTCTTAAAATTTTAAAGGGAGTGATCTAATGTAAACGGTTTTCAAGATATCCTATGACAAATAATTTAAGGCTAATCATAACCTAGAAATCCTCAAATATTTTATTTGAAAAAGTGTTTATAACTGCGTCACGTGACCAGCCACATCCTCTTTTATCGACAAATCCTTTGGGTCAAAATGCCCACTATATAGAGATCAATATGTCTTCTTTTGTAATTTCAGTCTTCTTGTAAAAACGATCAGAATGAGACGAGATCATTTAACGTGTTTCTCCTAACGAAAATTATAGTTAGAGGAGGACCCGCACTAGTCAATAAATATTTAGCATGTGGTGGGCAACTTTGGTAGAACTTTCGAACACTAGAAGGCATGGTCAATCACGTGACCAATCAATTTGGATTTCTTTTTTAACCTTTTTCAAGTTTAGTTTATTCACCACCCATCATTCCTCGTTGATTTCGTATAACAATGGTTTTTAGAAAACGTGCGAAAAAATCACAAATTACTTTGAATCAGGCCTTAATCTACTTGAGTAGCTCTATTGCTGGTTTCAGTGTCACGCCATTCAAAATAGATCAAAATAAAGGTCACGACCGTTCAATAGATAAAGTCCAGAATCTAGGAAATGAAAGGAGGTACATATACAAAGACCCTCGCCAAGATTCAGGTGAGAGGAATAGTCGTATACGAGATATCCGAAGAAATGTTTTACCCAAACTTATAGAGATTTGTATGTGGTGGAGCTGCTGAGATCAATAGTCGTATACGAGATATCCGAAGAAATGTTTTACCCAAACTTATAGAGATTTGTATGTGGTGGAGTTGCCTGCCAAAAATCGAGGAGTGTGGACTGCGTCCTTTACCCTTGTGGACCAGTGGATGGACCCGGGGTCCGCTGAGGGTTTTCGTCAAACAAATTATTACAAATTGACATTTAAACTGCAAAGGACCGCAAACGAATATGCCGCAAAAAGTAAGATCTATAAATGACCTGACCAGCAAATATACACCCTGAGTAGACACACTGAATTCTGCAAAGCTGATCGTGCTACAGCCGTAGACAGCTGTTTCCCCATTTGTGGGCGGAAAGGGCGAAACCGCTGTCTATGGTTACGACCCCGCTCTGTTTTTGGTTCTTTCGGTGTCGTGTTGATGTCTTGCAAAGTTAATTTTCACGTAGTACGATCAGCTTAGCAGAATTTAGTTTGTCTTCACAAATTATTACAAGTGCAGTCCCCTAGGAAAATTTTTTGTCTTTCTAACATTCCGACATGGAGACAAGCGAGCGCGCTGTAATTACTGCAATCTTTATATTCGAAATTTTTGCGCTGTTTGTTATTCCGTTTTCCGTTTTTTCTGTCTAAATCTTGATTCTGTCGTTTTTCATGCAGATTTTTGCCTCGCCACTTTTCTCAAAAGTTTTTTGTTAAATGATTTCACTTAGCTTTCAAGTTTGAATAAAAAACCCGACTTTCCATGCAACCGTCGGTTATAATCGTTTTTCATTTCTTTGTTCATATGCTTTCGTTTCTTACCGACATCGCCCTCTATTATTCGCATAGGTTGGAGGCTTATAAAAATTACCTGAAAATTTTACGAGTAGGAAAAACACAAATACGTTATTTGTTGGTCCAGGATGATTCAGATGTAATATCCTGGATAACTTTTGTAACGCCATGTTCCCTTCGACAAACCAACAAACTATTTTAGGTCCCGGTGAACGGCTTTTGTCTCTCAAAATGCTTCCCACTATCCCTTACATAAATTGGATTTGTATGCGCAAGCCAATATGCGCACAAGGTCATCACCTTGTCGATATTTGGCAGGCATCATTGTCACTCCCCGTTCTCTCCCCATTCTCCAACTCGTTCTCTAAAACAGGACAGTGAAGCCTGCGGGGGAGGCTATATTGGTCACTATCTCGCCTTGTGGATTTAACAGAGCTTTTATTAATGGACCGGTCCAACATCGGATATTGATTATTCGAGTAACAATTAGCACGAGGATGTGAAAGTGCTAACTATGTCGATAGCCATGGGCAGCTTTTTCTTAAATTCGATTTAACTCAACGTTGGAGGCAATGTGATTCAACTAAACATGGTTTAGCATTCATTTACTTCCTTCTACAACTGTGGCGAATTTGACCAAAAATCTTTTGAATTTCAGCCTTCACTCAGCTAGCATTGCTCAATAATGCTGAATAATATTGAAATGTATGCGACCATTTGGTTCAATTCATATAACACGACTTTAAAATTGTGTCGAGGAGGAAGATGAATTAAGAGTTGAGTCTACGTAGCTTTTCGCAGATTATCTTCAGTTTGACTTGCGACAAAGGAGTAGAAAGTAGTTTCAGCTTCAATAATCTCATAACGGGGCGGCTCCACAGTTTCACGAACGAATCCCTTTGTTAAACCTTGTGTTTTTTTTTAAATACCGGAAATGAGACAAGTTTTGCTGTATCGCTATAGAAAATTTTTATACCGCTCTACTGTTGGTTATTCATAAAAAAAGACCAGTGAAAATTTAATGTTTAGAGCGAAGAAAAAAATGTTGTAAAAACAGCTGGTTTTACAGAAGTCGTAATGAACATGGCATTTCGCTGTTTTGTGTTAACAGCCGTTCTAATCACATCCGTGATTGGCTCTATGGTATTAAGTTAAATTGACCTCTAGTTTAACTGCACGTAAATTGTGTAAAATACAGAAGGATCCTAATAGAACCTTGGATTGATAGAAGATGACAGAAGAATCGTTTTCAAATGATAAAAGACATCAGTTTTAAAGGCTTTGTAATTAAGGTTAGTCTCGTTACATAAATGTCGGCACGGTCGTTTTCCCTTGCCGACGGATTATACCTTTTAGGTGATAAAAAGTTTAAAAAAGAAGTAATATACAAGATGAGAAATATCACCGCATTGAACGTTCATTAAGAAAAATTTTGCGTGCAATATGAACAGCTTCCAGGGTCACACTTTCAATGGGAAATATTTCATGGTGATTGGTCAATATCCAAAACCAATATAAAATTGCCTAGTTTTGAATTTACACGACTTTTTTCCGCTTTCGCGTGTCAACGGCAACTCAGCAAGTACGAGTAATCATTGTATAATTTTCATTTTTTCAACTGTGCTCTACTGTGATTGGGTCCAGGTACTGACGTGATTGATAGATCTTTAATTAATAGTCACTTCGTAAAAATGATCGAGTTAGGTACAAACAGCGAGTTAATAACGAGAAAGACGCTGTTTAAATACCTAGCTTTATATTTTGCGATTTGGCAGATGCATTCTTGTAGATCGCTTGAAACTGACTGAGAATAAGCGGTTTCAGTTTAAAGAAAGCTTTGAGGGTTGAGCAAGGAAGCAGGAACTGAAGAAACATCAATCATTTTAAACACGAGGTTTGTAAGTTATAACCACCCTGTAATGTATGTTACCAAAATTAATCGATTGCTTCACTCATTGAACTTGGCGCTGACGAATACGTGGGCCAACACACGCCGGCTTCCGAGAACTAAATACAAATATCGTGCCTCGTTAAGCACATGTTGATAACTCTAGCGATAACTTTTCCGCACTTTTTTGATGTTTGCTACTATCTACTAAGATGAGGTTTTAGATAACGTTTCATCGAAACCCTTAATTGACATTCATCTCTGATGTGAATTAAGTATACATGGTTGGAACCTCACTTAAAGAAACCACAAAGTGCGATTATTCCTTTGACGTAAACTGAGTTTCTCGAATCCACTAATTTGTACTGACGATAATTAATTTGCATGAGATATAAAATTATATGCTTCATTTGCGAGAGATATCGAGCACTAAACTGCCATTTTGAGCCTGTGAGCTGTAAATGAAGTCATTTTTGTGGATTTTCCATCTTGCGATTTTCTACTTCCCATTAACTAACATCCTATTCAATATACTTGCCAAATTAAAATACAATGGTAATCGGCCCACTCTTAGCCTACAATATGAAACAATCGGACAGCATTATCAAGACTCTATGATGTGATGACCATGGTGCTGGCAATATTCTTTTTTTAGTTACAGCAACGCTTAAAACGACTTCCCCTCAAACCAAACACAAAAACAAAAAACATGAACTGAAGAAATTTTTCGGAAAGTCCAGCCGTTGCTGAGACAATAAGAACTTCTATATTTAACTTAAAATAAAACTTGCCAATTCAACAAATCAACGGTTTGGTCCTCTTTTAAATGCCAGTCTAATACGTTTTATTAGTTATTGCCAAGGTCTCGTTTATTTATTACGCGATAAATTTTACTCACTCAACTCATCCATTCACTTTAAGAAAAATATTGATAGTCTAATTATTTCTTTTTTGCGCAGAAAGCAGATTCATTTTAGTGTTAAGTTAAAATTACCAGTATTATTAGACGCCTGTACAGTGACGAATCTCAGTGAAGATAACAAATACCATTCATTGATTATTATTATTTTAGCAAAGCGCTTGCAATTAATTGAAAAATAAATTGAGTGCATAAGCACCCTGAATATTCTTAGCCATATTCGAAATTTTTTCTTGAGAAGTGAGAGAGACCTATGTAAACTAATAAACTTCAACTGATTAAATATTCCACATCTCCAATTGATGAAACGTACACACGAATGCATATATTTTTGAAATCGCATTTTTTTTTTTACACGAATCGACCTACCGTCCGTTCCACTCAACGAAACCGCAAACGTTTTGAAAACACTCCACAGAATGGTTGAAGACCCGGTCCAGACGACTCGGGTGAAAAAATGTGCAAAAAAAGGCCAGCTTCGCGTGGACATGACCAATAGTCTTTGGGAAGAATGCAGCCGTAATCAACAGCAAAGAAATAAGGGGATAGGAGCGCTTATCGGGTTAAAATTGAACAATTTTAATGTTAAACCGCCTGAAAACCTCTTTTAATAAAGTATTCTTTTTTCTTTCTGACGTCAAAATCTCATTTAGTTTATTTCAAAAGCCTTGAAGTCATTTTCCTCTTTCAGTTGTTACCAGGCGCCGCCGTAGATTCTCAAAACTCGCGACCGCCTGGATAATTCTTAAGTCTCTACTGGCGGTAATCAAGCTTAAATCAGATTCGCTTTCACCATCATAATAAGTTCCATATTTTTTGTAGTTCTGTCAGGTGGAAATCCACTCTACTCAGTCGAAGGTGACTAAACGTTGATTAGTTTTCTTTATTTTCGTCATTATGGCCCCATGCGTATATTTACACGTTTAAATCCATCATTCACAAATGGTAATATTCAGGGTTATCAATTGCACGGTATTCACGTCTCTCAATTCAAGAGGTATGATTAATTCATGACAGAGTTATGTATGAGCTTGCTAACGTTTCCCCGCCGAATGCAAAACGGTGATTATTACGGGGGTCATTCGCCCCGCCTAGACCAAAACGCTATGATAATCTGATGAGCATTCTTAGCGAGAAATCATCTTCTCTTTGTAATGAAAATCGCATTTGTTTGGAGAAATTTCCAGTCAACCGGATGCGTGGATGCTAAAAAAGTTATAAGCCATTGTTCCTTGACAATATCTAATTTCATTGGCTGTAGAGTTCGATAATCACTTTTACGTGCAAACACGGTTTATTGTATTTAATTCAACACTTCATTCCTCTTTCATTTGGAGCGCGATATCTTGCGTTTGCGGCCTGATCCATTTTACAACAGCTGTTTTTCTTGTAGCACCGAAGTTTCACCAAAAAAGTGAAGACAGTTCTTAAGTATAGCAAGTTATTTGGGCATTCCCTCCAGCACAAAAATAATCAACTGGACTGTATAAGCGACTGCTGTCCAAGAAAGGTAGGGGGTTGTACAAACGTTGCGAAATACAAATATCCCTTTTTTTTTCATTAGGCATACATCCCTTAAGACTGTGTCAAGGTTTAGAATTTAATTCATAGAAATGGACGAAAACCATTCGGTAAATGCCTAACGACGCAAGAAACCATTACTCAGCATCTCTATATATATTCACTTTACAATATAAGATATCTGACCCGGGCCTCATTAAAGAGAACTTGAAAGAAAGCCTTGTACGGCATAAAAAAAATTACGCCGGCAAGGGAAAGGAAGCCATAACAGACTGTGATTTTATCTGCAGCATGTGACGTTTGAACTATCTTGAGAAGCATTATAAACGGCCTTTTTCTAGTTAATTCTTGCTCATTTATAAAACTTTAATTTGAAACGGATTTCATTTAACAGGCTTAAATTCTCATCGACGCCCAAACCACGGTTTTCGCCGGACCGTGGTATTTTTTCTGTCTCTCGATTTGGTGGCAAATAGAAGAAAAAAAGTACAAAAACAGAGCTTCACAAATCGCTAAAAGGTTCCAGGTTAATATTATTTGTCACTTTTATTACCGTGCCTTTTTAAAAATAGTCTTGCTAATGTCACGCTTAGTTTAACTATTGGCGTCGTTGATGGGTTATCTAAAGTTTTTTCCAATGCATTCAGGGGATATTAACGAGAGAAACCTTGTGTTGGCATAAGAGTTTTAATTAATAATACAACCGACAGATGCTCTGTACATAAACGCGATAAAACCGAAATTATCCCAACTATAACCAGGTGCATTCCTCTAGCACTTCTATTTTTTCACTCATATTTTAACAGATTCATCGTATTTCGAACTGAATTTTCCAGTGAATGAACTCGGAAACTTAGAAAATCCGTGTATTTCACTGGTAAAAGAAAAATAGGAGAGAGAACGCAGATTGTAGGGCTTTAACAATGATAAGAGCAATTATAGAGACCTTCATTAAACATAGAAATGGATAGTTGACAGGCGCTCTGAACGTGTTTTTTTCGTAATTCATCAACAAAAAAACTACCATTGACTTCATAGTGGATAAACTTGCTTTGAATTCGTATACAGCTGACAAAATCTCTTTGAGAAAGTTATGATAATGAACGTACTCACGAAATTTAATTAAAACTCTTTGCAACCTCTTAATGAAGAAATGAAGAGTTCTTTCTGTTTCGATCAGATAAATTTTTTTGCTTACATTCAATTTACCGAGATTTTTGTATTTATGCTAACGTGATGGCTAAACCATGTTTCTCTTAACTTTTTTTGCATTTCGAAATTTCTTCTTGTGTTTATTCGTTTGAAAAAAAATATCTGTAATTGTACTATTCTGTTTGTGTTTCTGCCAACAAATTAAAAAGGAAAATGTCTTTGCTGAAGCATAATTATAATTGCATGACAAAATGGCTGATGAACTAAATGTTTGTCAGTTTTTTGGAACTCTCTTTAAAAAATTATGGTTTTAAGCGATATTAGTCTGTCAACAAAGAAATCATCAGATGCATATAATTATAACCATTTGAACGAAAGCTTTATGTCTTCTGACATTTCATTATGCCTATTATACAAGGTCGTTCAGTCCAGTATCGAACAGTACATTACCTGTGGTACTGTTCGCAACTTTTGAATCTACGATAGGTTCCCTGTGGTGCTGTTTTTATTTATTTATTTTTTTTTTTATCATTTAGCACTTGAGCTTTTTGCGTAGGTGCCTCTAATTGCATGGTACTTGAACTTTGAATCCACAGGCATAGGTCCCGGGGGGTACTCCCTATAAAATGACGGGTTTGCTCGTCAGTAAATTTCGAGAACAACCATAAAAGGTGCCAGAATCTTTAATTGTTTTATGGGTTTGTCCCAAATTCATTTCCCCCCCAAGAGGTACTAATTAAACAACAAATTATATAACTGGCACTGCAAATTTTAATAGTAATAAAGATAACTTTATAGAACACTTTCTTCGCAAGGACTTTTTGAAATTACCGAGACAACTCTGGCAGCAGTCAGTCAGTGCAGTTTTAGCACCCTAAGCGGTACCAATCCACAAATTTAAACCCCTAAAAGGTACGAGGAGCACCCCCGTCATTTTTATGGGGGAGTACCCTCCGGGGCATAGATGCCCCTAATTTCAATTTAGTATAATCGCGAATAATAAATGAAATCGGTCGGTCCCCCACTGACAACAAATACATTCCAGCTTATTTATATCTAACAATACCAATGATGTCTTTGTTATCGTACTGGAAGATAAATCAGTTATGTACCGGGTCATCTTCCTTATTTTCGTAGTATTTCCGGTCACTGGGAGATGTTATCTTCCTTGCTGCCGTGCTTTCAAATCATCGCGAATCAGTGAACCCACATTTACACAAGTAAGATAAAAATCGGGAAGAAACTTTTATTTATTTGCACAGCTTTTCAAAACAACTTATGTCTGACTCTTACAGAGTAATTTAAAATTTAAGTCGCACTGAACACCGAAATGTAACCTGTCAAGCTCTCAGATGGCGAAAAGAAGTTCAAGCAACAATAAGACCCACGACCGCTATCTTGGAGCCTTGAACAGGCAAGCCAAAGCGATAAAAGCCCATGCAGTGAAAAATTATTGTAATTTCATTTGGTAATATACTGAAAACGAGCAGTCATGAACAGAGTCATACCAAAGTTCTGCTGGAAAAGGTTTCATTTATGCGGTTACATATACTATTTCATCTGCAGACTTGAAGTTCAAAAGGTACTTGATAACTAGAGTGTAGCACACATTTGACATTAAAAATGAAAAGGCTATTATTGCCTTGTCTTGAATGTCCATAAAAAGTTAAGCTCCCTACTGCTGGGTGTCTTAAAATGCCCTGTGGCTTAAAATCGATCGAAAACTATAACAAATACAACAACAAAAACAAAAAAATGCGAGCATATAACAAGCGTACATTCCTGAGAATTTCCAGCGTATTATCTCAAGTTGATGTGGAAAGCTGAATCTGAGATCAGTTCAGAAAGTGACGCACAGTAGCAGTGGTAATGCAAAAACAAATTAATGAACTTATTGTCAAAAACATATATACATGTACCCTCTAAAGGATGATCAATTAACCCTCCGATTTTCAGTAAGCAAATTATATTGCATGAAACATAAACTTACGAGCCCCTACTGAACACTAAATTTCTTTTCCTTAAATTAAACAACAATCCAAATGGGATGGTTTGTATAATTTCTGTCATGAAAAACACATTTTTTTGCTTTAATTTGTGAAGTTTTAGCTCTGTCAATGCCAGTTAAGACATTTTCAAGTGCTTAGAGCCATTTTTTATTAGACTTATGCCTGGGCTAAACGTCGAACTTTTCATGAAACGAACTAAACTTAGTAAGTTAAGTTCATGAACAGTTCGATTTTTGGCTCAGTTAAGTTCGTCTCGATGAGTTTGGATTATCCAACACGTTCTATTCAGCTTCAGACGGTGAAGATCGTCTCCAAGCAGGACACACGTCGATCTTTTCATGAGACGAACTAAACAAACAAATTAATTTTTTTTATAGGAATGCTTACATCGTACGATTGTTTGATGCTCACTTTTCATTGGTTTATTTAAGCGGGTTAAAATACTTCGCAAAATTTATCACAATGCCCGACAAAGTGATACTAATATCATCATATCAGTCTTAATTTAAAAATCGCGTGTCAATCATACGACTGATGCATGGCATGTGGCCTTTAAATTAAGAATTTGTTCATGCTTAGCGTGCGTATATCGAGTTATGGATGCACGCGGGAAGTTTGGAGAGCACGAAAGATGCGTAAGAGTTGCACGAGGCGATAGCCGAGTGCAACTCTAGCTTCTTGAGTGCTCTCCAAACTTCCCAAGTGCATCCATAACTCGATATACGCACAGCTAAAAGCACGAGCAAATTCTTTTGTAACATAGCTGACAAAAATGCTTGCTTTTTGATTAACTGCAAAATTCTCGTAACGCGCTACACAATAACAAACGGTTCTTAGGGTCCTTTCGATATTTTTGACCGCGCACTCCTGAGAACTAGGTAGTCGCATGTAAGCGAGGCTTAGAGGACACAAGATGGCTGACTCTGCTGCAGGCAGTTTTCACTGTAAACCGGTTCCTTGGTTAAAAGAATACTTAAAACAAAGGGGCATTCAAAGCTCAGGAAAACGTAAGGTTGAACTGGTAGAACTTTGTGAGAAAAGTGAGGAGATGAAAGTCCCAAAAATTGCTGAAGAGGAAGCACCAGTCGATCCAAGAGTTTCTATGAAAGAGCAACTGAAAACCGATGAGGGAGATCTCGCAAATCCGTTGGATAACGAAAACCGTGTTTTTTCCCAATGGACCAAAAACTTTACTGACGTACCGGACTTTAGATTCCCCGATCTTTTTAATTACCTGGTGGGTAAAGATCCCGTATACAACAGCGAAAGCCTAAAAAGTTACAAATCTTTATTGGGGTACAAATTATTTTTTGATGGACATGTGGAAGAACTTTGGTATCATCCACCTCAACCCAATAGTAATTACAGTTATTTTAAGTTTGCTGTAAAGCCAACTGAAAAATCCAAGACTGATGATGGTTCAGCAACATACAGAGGGTTTTTCATTTTAAAGAAGGATGGAAGTGTCAATTCAGCCTACTGCTTATGCAAAGGAGGGTATGTATTTTCTTCTTTTGATTTCTGAAGCCTGTCTATGTGCTTGATATTCCATAAACATACGTTTGAGAATCAAAACGTTTGGTCTTTTCGGTTGTTTTTCTCTGTGACAGGTTTTGTTTTATTCAGATTCGAAGGTTTATATTTTCCTTGTAGCAGTTGTAACATGAGTAAAAAGTAGATGCCTCCTGAATTGAAGATCTAAATCAATGGATGCATTATTTTAAGTCTCAAACCTTCTGGATCACTTATGACTTCAGCACTAAGTATTAAAACAGTGGTTCAAAGTCAGAATCTGTGAGCCTAGTAACTGAACTTATTGGCTACTTTACAGTCTATCAGTGTGAACAATGTGAGATACATATTTGTCATATTGGTCCTCCTTTAAACAGGGCAGATGGAGGTTGCCGGCACATAGCTGCAGCATTGTTTGATCTAGAAGCAAATGTGAGATTCAATGATCTCCAATCATGTACATCAGGACAGTGCATGTGGAAAAAGAGAGGAAAGAGAAATGAGGGAAGTTTGCCCATTCAGGACCTTCAAACGAGTGGTAGTTATGGTGTGACATTGAAAGACCCAATTCACCCAAGAGATTTTAATCCAATTTGTATTCCCTATAATGTGACTGAACTGGAACAAGATTTTAAAGCTGGGTTGCTGGAAACATGTCCTAGCTCTTCAGCTCTGCCTTTTTTATCTTCAGCTAAAGGACCCAGGCATACAGAGGAAGAAGTCAGAGCTTTCATCAGCAGTGATGTTAATGTCTGTAAAGAAGAAAGTGTTCAAAGTGTACATGTATATTCAATGAATGATTACGCCAAAGTGTTTGTTTCTGTTAATACTGAGAAAGTGATGCCTACAGTTTCTAAAGAACTTGCAGTTGAATTCCTCGAGTCTATTCCATTTAATGAAGAGCAAGCAGAAATGATCAACAAGAAAACTGTCTATCAATCCCAGTCTCAATTTTGGTTTGATCAAAGGGCAGGAAGAATTACAGCTTCCTCATTTTACACTGTGTGCCACCTTAGAGAGAGCACAGACAGAAGAAACACTATTAAACATCTCATGAATTACTGTCCAATTGCTGAAGATGCCATGCCACGACAGTTGACATGGGGGCATGAAAAAGAAAAGCGAGCACTTAGTCTTTACATAAAAAAACAGAACAAAAATCATGAAAAGTTGTCAATAGAAAAAAGTGGACTCATTGTAAACACATTATGGCCCTTCTTAGGAGCCAGTCCTGATGGTATAAGGATTTGTGCTTGCTGCCAAAAGAAGTTAATTGAAGTTAAAAGCATGTATGCAAAAAGAAATCTCCCTCCACATGTTGCAGCTGAGGAGAACCTCATGCTTGTGGATGGCAAGTATGAAATTAAAAAAGAAACCAAATGGAACTACCAAATCCAGGGACTGATGGGGATAACAGGGATTCATCGCTGTGATCTAGTTATATATACCCTCAAAGGAATATTGATTGTAAACGTTAAGTTTGATAGTGATTTGTGGAGTGAAATGCTCCAAAAGCTGAGAAACTTCTTCGTGGAGTATATAGTTCAGGAACTATTCCACCATGACATACTTAAGTCATTATAGAGTGACTGCCGTTAGATGCTGATTGTAAAAGTGAAGGTGCTTAAAATTAATAGTGTTTTTTGTCTGTGCTGGATTAGATACCACATAATTTTATTGATCTGTCTCTGGATACGTTTAATACATGTTTCATTTACCATTTACATACACTAAGTAGGTCTGCTTTTCTGCTCTCTGGACAAATGCGTCAGTCATTTGGCCAGTGGTGGTAGCAAATTACACAGAGCAGCACAAACACTTAGAATATTGTCTGCAGTGGGTAGCATTTGAAGAAGGAAGTTCCCTTGTAGAATTCTAAAGTCCTTAAGACGTCCAATAGCACGTTCAACGTGGATCCGAACACTTGCAATGGTACGGGTAGATTTTACTGCCTTTTTTGAAAGTTGCTTTCCTGTGTAAGAGGAGAAAAAAGGATTTTGAATGAAGTAAATGCCAATTCAAAAGGTACTGATAGTAAAGTACTTGCTTTTTTGGAAATCTTTTTTCCAAACAAAACCTGTACTAAATTATTGGATGGGTGGAAGTGGCAAACCACTGCCTCACACCAGCTCTTTCTGAATTTTCTGGATCCACCCCTGCTATGTAGACATGTTTGGAAGTTAGTAGAGACTACCTTTATCTTTGAGCAGTTCAACTTAACCCTATAATATAAAAAATATTCCTAAGAAACTTCTTCTGTTTAGTTAGAAAGATCCTTTTTACAAGCAACAAGTAATGGATGCTGTTATATCTGTTTTTTTTTTTTGTTTTTTGTTTTTACTTTGTCCAGGGAGACCTTCTCTTTTATCTTAGCATACCCTCTTCCACCCCTACCCCATTAGCTCCCTTTATTGGAAAGGTACCTTTGCAAAGTGGTGGGATATTAAGTGCAACTTTCTTTCTTGTAAGCAGATCTCTGATGTTGAACCCCTTGTCGGCCATAACAGAATCCCCCTCTTCAAGTTTGTCCAGTAGACCACTTCTTTCTGTGATGTATCTGTCACTGACATTTCCAGTCCATAGTTTAGAAACAAAGGAGAAGTAACCTGTTGGAGTGATTCCCACCAGTGCTTTCATGGTATTGTGCTGTTTATAGTTACTCCATGTAGCTCTCTGGGCACTAGGGGATGTTGGCTTTTGCAAAAATATCTCTGTGCAATCTATTATTATTCGAGTGCTTGGAAATTTATTAAAAGAACTTGGCAACTTTTTCTTAATTTCTTCCTTACAAGGCCATTTAAGAAGAATGTCACGAAAAACTGTAGATAAAAAGCAAATCCACGTTGTGAAAACTTTGCTAACTGATCCTTCTGATACTCCAAAGATATCTGTAAGATGTCTGCTTAAAAGCCCAAGTCTGAGTCTCACCAAAGTTAAGATAAATTCCTCCATAATGGTCAATAATCTTTGCTTTCCAGGCTTTTTTTTACTTGAATCTTTTTGATAGCTTACTTTTTTTTCTTTGTTTTTGTCCCAATACTTAAGTTTTTCTGCAAACGGCTTGAGCAAATTAAATATCATCATAAAGCAAGCAAGGCTAGGTATACCCGTAAAAAATTTGACAGACTCGTCATCTTTCAAAACATCATCCACAAAGAGCTCTCTTTTCAATTGTTTTTTGTTTGATAACTTTGATTTAAGTTCGGCGTTCTCTTGTTTTAAAGCGTCAATTTTACTGGTTAAAACCTCTAGATCTTCGTAAGGAAAGTCCGTTTGAGTTCCTTTGTCGTTAGGAAGAAGGTGGCAATAATTGTGATCTAAAAGGGCTGCATCGTCGCTTAAGAAACAAATGTCTTTGTCTTCCTCGGTAAGGCTTCTCTTTTGAGGTTCAGGACATTTTTCATCAACAGCACGTCTCTTTCTGTCCTCCAGTCTCTTTTCACGGGAAGAAACACGACATTGGTGGGTCGAGGGATTAAAATATTTCGGTAATTCACCTGGAATAACTTCTTTTCTTCCGCAAAGCGACTTTTTGATGGATGAAGCCTCGAAGTATGCGCTGCAAATCCGAGGGTTTTTTTGATTTTGGAATTCGGGATCACAACGTCTACAGAAGTTTTTCCATAGCCTTCTAAAATGCCCTGAAGGAAAACAGAAAAAGGATAGATCCGGACGATTCCTTGAACTGTTCGAGCAGTTTGCTACCGAACAAAAATTCACCATGACTTTTGCAAAACTTGGAGCATTTCAACTTACAGTGAAGACAGTGAATGCATTTCTATTTTTTTATTTTCCCAGCTGTCCTCTAAGCCTCGTTTACATGCAATTACCTAGTTCTCAGGAGCGCGCGTCCAATAATTTCGAAAGGACCCTATTTGGCTGATTACGAACACGCCACAATCGTCTAGTTTGAATGAAAATGTTCTTTCTGTAAAACTGAGAAAGAAAATTTGCTTCTTTATTCGTTAACGATCAATGGAAACTAAGCAGAAACAAAGGTAAAAGAGTCTTAAAGTTCACCTAAAGTTAAAATACTAACATATTCGTAAGAAGTCGTTGAGTATGGTTTGGATTTACTGAAAAGATATTTACGTTTTGCTCGGCGAAATCCAGAAAACATGTTTTTAGCGAAGACGACTGTCATTCCTCTTGAAACTTATATTCATTTACGAGCTTTGGCTGGTCATTGCGGCTTCTTGAGAAGACCTGGCAGCAGTTGTTTTTGTGAGTAATAAATTTATGTCTCCTTGTGTAATTTGTGTTGTTATTACGACAGAAATTTTCCTGCTTCAGTCGGATTGTCCGGAGATAACAAAAGTGCGTAACAAATTTAAAAACAATGATAAAAACGGAAATTTTACCCTTAAATGTTGTTGATGACCAGTTGCTGTCTGTTTTGTTTCCAGTGATGTCTTTCGGCCAAAATTTGCTGCAGCTGGTCTTCCGACAAATTTGCGAAACGCGCAACTTGCGAGTTGTTTTTAATTCGGCTTTATTTTTGCTGCTTGTTGGATCAGGACCTAAAAGGTCAATGCCGATACAAAAATTGGGCAGTTCTTCGCTGGTTTCTTCCATATTTTAAAGAGAAGGAAAACTGCACTGCAGCTCAAAAGACGACAACTGTACTTTACGGCCAGATAAAAAAAATGCTCACGTCATCTTATTTACGCACGGGCGTGCGTAAATAAAGATTTTGTTCATAGCGGCTCAATAGGACTCATATAGGGCAAGCACGCGCGCTATGTTATAAATCCAAATCAAATTGAAGTAATTACCAGTATACCACGGCCAAAGCTGAGACACAGAAAATTATTGAAAGACAACAATGTGACGCGGAATCCGTGACTCGATTCCAGTCAACCGTTTGTGAAAAACTTGCGTGTGGTTTGTGCGCTCTGGGAAATCAGACTAAATTGGTAACAAAATAGATAGAAAATGAGACCAATACAACCTACTATGTATGGTTATCTCTGTAATTTTCTGATTCTTTTCTTCGCATTACTTAACGATCCAACAAATGAATGTTGACTGAGATTGATGCACTGTATCTTGAAGGTATTTTTTCCCATAAATCCATCCATGGTCTGTGACATGGATTTCCACTGTCGCGTAATTTTTACAAGCGTATGCACGTAAGTTTTCCGCGCGTAAATAAAGTAGAGGCAATGTATGGAAGATCGCGCGTAAACATAAAAGTTGAACCTTGCTCAAAGTTTTACGTATACGCGCAGCATTTAATATATTAATATAAAACTTAAAAAAAGAAAGAATGATAGAAAAAAAGAAAGAAAGAAAGAAAGAAAGAAAGAAAGAAAGAAAGAAAGAAAAAACACTAATACATCTACGTTAGGGCTCGCAGATACTCTAATCTGTTAATTAATGCATTTTTTATTAATGCATTAGACTTACGTTTTCTTTAATAATAATGATAACTATATTAAAAAAAAAATCTTGAAAAAACCTTCCACATAACCATTAGTTGGGTGAGCATCTGACGATTGTCGCAATTGACAATTTCTTTTATTTACTGAGTTGAGTAGTTCGAGGAAATATAATGATGATGTTAAGTACCTTAATCATTATTACACATTGACCCGTCTCTACACATGTTCTAGAAGAAATATAATACAACTCGGTAAGAACCTACTAGAATATTTGGAAAAGATAAATTAAAGTAAATTTCCGACTGCTTTCTTGTTAAGTACATTATTCTTTGTTTCTACAAATGAAACTTTTGTTGTTAGATTGGCGAAACGGAATTATTTGTACGACATTTACAATCGTAGTAAAAATTCCACCTGACTGAAATGCATGTTTTTTTTTTTTCCTTCGCCACAAGAGCTACCACTCGTTTTGCTTGATGACTCTGTATTCGTTATGTCCTACTGAGTATAATTAGAGAGCCTTACTTTCCATCAAAATGATACATTGTAGAACAATTTTTTTTCTCCGGAACAGTTCAATATATTCAAAATGCGCGAAAGAGTATCCACTAAAAAACCACTTACTAGTAAAACCTGTTTTCTTTCGCAAGTAGTAATAACATAATTATCCCACTAGTTTTTGCCCAGGCTTTTATCTTCGCTATATTATGAATCGTTTGTCTACTTATATAAATTGAAGTTCCGTTTTTCTATAAGGCATCGGAAACTGGCAAATTTAAGTGAGGGATACTTTTCCGTCTATGCTGTTTAAGAATATATTGTCACAAAAAATTATTCGGCAAAGTTTCAAGACACGTAAATCGTCAGGAAACTGAAATCATTTCAGTGGGGTTCGGTGAGGTAAACACGGTGAAACGTATGTACAATAGATGGCATTTTTCCTCACATTTGGTCTCTTAAAAAGTTCTTTTTCCACTGCCAAATGCCATAAACTTTGGATATCTATACAACAAAAACGTTCATCCATTTTTTTGCTTTCTACTGGACAGTACTTCCTAGCTAGTTTACCATTATCAATGATTTTTTCGCAGGAGCCAATGAGATCTGCCTCGATTTTGCGTGTTCTTGATGCGATTTTTTTTTTATGAAGTTTCAAAATTCTAAAGATAAAAAATTGAAAACTTAGGTCACTTTTTTCTTTTACTGAGACAGGGGAAGAACTGAATTATGAAAACATTGAGAGCATAAAGGTTGATATGTGAAATTAACTTTCTTTTATCGAAAACGGCAACTAGAAACTGATGCATTGTTGTTATTTTACTCCTAGAAGGAAGAAGGAAGACAACTAATTTGCAACTTTTTCTTTTTCCTAGAAACAGTGTCAAACTTTCTTTACCACAAGAAGTCATACTTATTAATTTGACAAGCGAGTCTCAAGTGGCTTGACGTTTTCAAAACAGCTAAAACACGGATTTTCCGAGGTCGGTCTCTCTTAAATCTTTAACTTAGCCTTATTGGGAGAGAATTATTTAGATATTAATAGTTTATATTTTCTCAGGAAATTTTCGTTCTCTTTTATGAAATCAACTTGTGTTTTCAAGAAGATCTTACCCAATCATTAATAATTGAAGCGCACCACATACTGTTTGCCATCAAAAGGTTCCTAACAACTATAATCCGGTTACCGTCTTTTTTGTTTTTTAAAACAAAATTAAAATTAATATCCCGGCAAGGAAAGCATTCCGCTCTAGTTTAAAACCTCTTTGTCGGTTTATTTCTATGCTTCACGTTTCTTGATGACTGCAGCGAATACATCAGTGAGCCCTTTTAAATCGAAATATTTTCATCCTACAAATTTTGTTCGACAATTATAGATTTTATGATAAGTCAACTGGGTGTTGTAATAAACTGTGGAAGTAATTACTTTAGTTCGATTACGGATACAATCCTGTATATTTCAGCGAAAACTAAAACCATTGTGGAACGTTTTCGTCCCACTGAATCAAAAAAATAAACAGCAAAGTTGGCTTCGATCATTCTAGTCTTTAATTGCTTTGAATTCTTCCCTTGTCTGTTTCTTTTTCTTGTTACTGTTAACTTGCATGAATAATATTCAATGCAGTACAGTTAAGACCCGCATTTAAGAAACGATGATTTCGGGATTCGGGCGCGGATCATGTTCTTATTTACCAGGTGCTAAGAGAGCAATCGACCTGAAAATGTTCTTAACATTTTCTAAAATTGTATACAATACATTATACATACTAGAGGTTTAATTAGCATACAATGTTTACTATTGACTCTATGGCTCTTAGAGTTTTTAGCACTCCTTCAGTACTACTTTAACTTACTTTATTATATAAACTTGATATCTTCACATGTGAAAATAACATGTTATCTTCACATGTGAAAATATCACCTTTGCTATGGCTACATAATAAATCTCGCCTTTCACACCAAAAAACTATTAAAGTGAAATGGTTTGGTATTTCATTGGTGTTTATATGATAAATAGATCATTACATGGCCGCTTGGAGATACGAAATTTCTCTTCTTGTGTTGAAAAAATATTTCACTCGTTCGATGCGCTTACTCGTGAAATATTTTTCAAATCTCGAAGAGAAATTTCGTATCTCCGCGCGGCCATGTAATATCCTCTATGTATTGGTTTCTTATTCAGGCATTCTCGTTCTTTTTACTTTAGAATATGCTTTATTTATCCGGTGGCCGAATTTGTGTTTATATTTATAGTGGTTTATTGGCCAACTTTCAGCCTGATATTCTTAATCCACTTGTCCTTATATTCGAATGCTTACCGTACCCTTAAATCTGAATCTGAAAGAAATACATTAAACTACTCGCAATCTGATCGTGATTTCGCTTAACGCTGGCGAGGAAAAACCTTTTGATTGGATTATAAAGCGCCGTGAACTGGCGCTTACAACCCCCTCTCCCCCACCCCTACCACTTATAAGCCTTCTCGGGTCCCGGATATAACCTATTGGCTAGTTATAGGCCCATCTCCCGGAATACAAGTCCCCCCGGATACAAGCCCTCTCTAGCATTGAAATAAATTCGATTATTTTGACGTTCTCGACGTCAATAATAATTATTAAAACCTGTTCATGCAAAACGTGTTTTAATCATCACTGCCATAGCTTGTTTCGAAGTGCTTTTTTTAATTCTGGTTATAAGCTCCCTCGAATATAAGCCCTACCGTTTAAGGCCCTCCTAAAACCTCTCACGAAGAAGATGATGTAGAAGATCAGGGCTTATGAGGGGCGCGCAGTTAACGGTATTCTATCGTGGCTGTATTAGTTCTCTTCGTGGGTGATATCAAAATAATTCTCAATTAAACAAAATTCGCTTTGTTCTTACTCGTTTGAAGTTAATTATTGATTAGGGAGCACAACTGCATTTCCATTTTACCGTTAAATATGCCGGCCTGACACTGTTGATACCACTTATCCACCGCTTCAATCACATGGAGACAGATATTAACTACATGAAGTGCATTTCTTCACTTTTTATTCGCATCTCCGGAGCTTCTTTCACACGGTCATCTAATTATTTTGCAGTGTGAAGAAAATTTAGACCTTTACATGTCTAATATATTCTAATTTTTGGCAGCGAAAAGAATAATAATAATAAAAAGCAACATGAATGCGATTATGATCACTGATCAGCTCAGCTTGCTAGCAGATTGTATTCTTTCGGTAATGATTAATTGAATGCAGAGAACAAGCATCCTATCATGGAGGTTTACGTCATGTAATATCTAGAATTTAAATTATTAAAACATTTTACCAGGTGTGTTTTTTCCTTCAGACCAGACGACTACTTGACGAAAGAGAAGAGATCTTCTGAGTTTGTAGTTTCGCGGATGAGCATGGATCCTACAGGTAATTACAGGTTTATACATTATCATTATCCAAGTGGAATACAGATAGTTTCCTTACACTAGAAAGCTTGTTTCTCCTGTCGTGACGACTAACGTTAACACTGCAGTCACAGCAGAAAAGCTCCCATAGAAACTGGTTCTCTACTCAGTAACCTTGTGTGCAGAGGACACTCAAAGAGCCTTATCGAAAACCTGAAACCAGTTAAAGCAGTTAAAGCAGTTAAACGCTGAATGGCCTTAGTCAAAATATAACAAAATTTCTTAATTTCATTTTGTAAAACGACGCATAATGGATAGCACCATGCCATGTGAAAGTACAGCCAAAGAGGTTTCATTGAATGATTGATGTTCACGCCACAGGATTTAGTCCGCAGTGCCAAAAGTTACCTTACGAGACTCCATCACTTTGACTAATTGGTAGCTGTCATAGGATTGAAATAAACTTCTGTCATACCACTGAATAGGTACAAAGGAGAATAATGGATCATATTTTTCGCTTTTGCAGGGCCGTAGCAAGCCGTTAGAAACGGGGGACGGGGGGGGAGGGGGGGGAGGGAGAAAAGATTTTAGCTAGCTCATTGTGTTTGAAAAAGCAGAGAGTTTTCGGTCCGGAGGCTGGTCTCTGTATCTTACAACCAGAAAATATTTCACTTAGCTGCAGAGACATAATTGTTTCAATGCCCTGGGAGATGATTTTCAACTTTTAAGCGTGCATGTTTTGATTTTTTGGGGCATAAAACTAAGGGGAGGGGGGGGGGGCACGGGTCCCCCGGTACCTCCCCATGCTACGGCCCTGCTCTTGATACATATCGCCTCAGCCCTTTTACTCTTAGAGTGAAAGTACTTAATTATCTTCTCCCGTTGAGGAGCTTCTTACGGATAATGAAACATAATTAGGTCACTGAAACATAAAAGGAATCCCAGCTGCTACGTTGGCTATTTTACAAACGTGGCGGAGGATGTAAACTTCGAACAACGAAGAACAAATCCAGCTGGCGGTCAGGACGAGATTCAGTTGCACTCGGGGCCTCTGGATTCCAAATTCAGCGTTCTAACCACTCTTTATTAGGTCGTTCTGAATGATATTGGAAATTTTTGTGGAATTATTGCTTTGGTCAAGTCAGGGAGTTATGGTTACACGGTTACACAATTAGTGGGTAATACGGTATTTAGATTTAGCCAGGGCCAAAAGCGAAGCTCTCGTGGGATCTTTTAAGAAATGTTTTTCTCCAGTAATTCAACTTTTGCCATAAACAAGAAGTTAACTGACCTCCTCCTGAAAAAAATGGACCCGAGCTTGTGATCAATTGAAAACATAACTGGTCAGCGGAGAACTATAAGAAATCACGTCCCCTCAATGAGGTGTTCACTAGAGCCCGCGATACAGTCATATGACAATGGATAGCGGTAACCTTTTTAGACAGCTGTCAATAGGCCTTCTGCAAGGTTTGTGAGATATCACAAGAATCTGTTATTCAGTTGTCTTCCAATGGTAATAGCCTGATTTAGCAACAGAGCGGGAACGTCAGTTGACGGCGGCGCGCGCAAATCAAACAACTCGCTTGACCAATGGCAGAGCGGCAAAAGGGGCACCGGAAGTCGAGTTTAGTCCTTTCCGCGCGCTTTCCCGTAGTCAAATGACGTTCCCGTTCTGTTGCTAAATCAGCCTAATACTTAGATTCCCCCCCCACTTCTTGAGCATTATTAGGGTGCGTTCGATTGTTCGTATTTCGGAATACGAATAAGCTAAAGCTTTGTCACAAACCTCTTGCACCATACTTCTTGGACTACTGAACGCAACATTACATCGAAATATTTTATTTCAGCACATTTCTAGATATTGCATTGCAATGAATGCCAAAACAAATACGGTCAATCGATCATACCCTTAGTAAGTACTGGTTAGTAAAAACACTTTTTGTTTGATATGCCAATCTCACCTCTAACCAAGTAGTATGGCTTCTAATAATACTCTTTTCTTTACAGAATCGGTGTTTCCTAACATTACCAACAACGCCACGGAACCTGGCAGTGGAGATTCGTTTTTCATACCTCCAAACATTCAAATCGGAGTCACCATATTTGCAGTATTGATTTTTATCGTTGCGCTGATCGGTAACATTGTGGTAATTTACATTGTCTGCACGGTAAACCACATGCGCAGCTCAACCAACACCCTCATCGCCAACATGGCCGTTGCTGATCTGTTGATGACCATAGACATACCGTACATTCTTAAGTTTTTCCACGTCGGTGATAAATGGTTTGGAACCTTCATGGGCACCGTGTTATGCAAGTTTTTTCACTCTGCTCAAGTGGGATCTCTAATAGCCTCCGTGTTTAGTTTAGTGGCAATTTCTCTGGATCGAAGTTTTGCTATCTTGTTTCCTATGAAGACGGTTATGACGAGGAACGTTGTACGTTTCGCGATCGCCATGGTCTGGCTGGGAGCGCTGGCTTTCTCACTTCCACTCATGGTGGCATCTAAAACTGCACAATTGGAAGGCACGGATTTTTTGAGTTGCGCAGAGTTTTGGGCGCCCATGTCGGCGAACACTTTCAGCCTAGTTCTTATTATAGGTGGGTACATCATTCCACTGATAATAATCGCCTTTGTCTACAGTCTAGCAGGGATACGTCTCTGGAGTAGACAACTTCCTGGCCATAGGAATTTGGTCTCAAACAAAAAAGCACAGTCGTCCAGCAGGCGTGCGACGGCTATGTTGATAACTGTAGTTATTGTCTTCGCCCTGTCTTGGCTACCTTTTCAAGCTTTGGAGATGCTTCGTCAGTACAACAGGCCACTGTATAAATCACTTCCTATTGAATTTCTGTTTACCACACCGTGGTTTGGTTACGCTAACAGTGCTATTAACCCAATCCTCTATGTGATATTCTCAGAGAATTATCGTCAGGAGTTTTACCGCATTCTGTGTCGAGGTCCAACCAGGAAGGACCGCTACAGAAGGACAATCATAAGCCGAAGTACCACTACTAGATCAACTCGTCTGTCACGCGCAAGCTCTTTGGCTGTAAGCATTCCGCTTCAAAAGCTTAGAGAGGAAGCGAATTACAGAAGACAAGGCCCTGAATCACCCTGATATTGTGCAGCAATATTCTGACCCCAAGGCATGAGAACTTGATAAGCTTTGTAACATCTTGACTAAGACACAAAAGGCATCGTGACACCAATAATTTCAAATTCCTATTGTCACTTGAAAGAACAATTTTCCAGAACGCTCAACTTTCATAAACTGTCGCTCACTAAGCAAGTCTGTAGCGCTATTCTGCGCTGCATTTAAAAAAGACCAGCGCCCAAACGACGCCTGACATTAGAGCGGATTCAGAAAATTTTGGTAAGGGGTTTCAGCTAGTGCACACGGTTGAAGCCAACACTTTACATCCTTGCGCGCGTTATGTATTATTCTCTACTTTGAATAACTTTGCTGTCATGACGGGTTTTCACAGTACATGTAACAACAGCGAAAACGCCACCAAAAAGTAAGTTCGTGTTCTTTCAAACCTCATTGCAATTATTCCAACTTGTTCACCTCGTCTAATGTGGGCGAACGCTCCTGGATTTGAATTCGTAACAACCCTATCCCGGTTCCCAGAAGGAGAGAGGAATTATCGTTCTTTGTTCACGTCCTCCATGAAACGTGAAATTAGGGAGTTTAAGATGTCACTACGGCGACGGCAACGAGAACGTCAAAAAAGCAATAGGTTAATTTAGGTTAGCAAAACAACAACTTTGCACGTGCATCACGCTTTTTTATACATTTCTTTGCCGTCACTGCACGACTACGACGTGAATTGCCTCATTTCACGTTTATAGACAACGTGGACATACGACGACGAATTTCTCTCGGCTCTCTTTAAACTTGAATATTTTCAAGAATTCAAATCCAGGAACGTTTGTCTACATTGGACAAAGTGAGCGAGTTGAGAAAATCGCGCTGCAGTTTCAAAGAACGTGAAGTCACTTTTTAAGTGACGTTTTCGCCGCCGTCGTCGTTGTGGTATCTTAAACTCCCTTTTTTTAAATTACACGTCGTACTCTTGCAGTGACGCCGAAATAATGAACCAAAAAGAGTGATGCACGTGCAAAGTTGTTTTGTTTTTTAAACCCATTGTTCATAGCCGTCGTCCTTGCTTAAGGCGATGCTACACGGTACGATTTGCCAGGAGGATTTTTATCTCAGCACAAGGTTCCAACATTGTTGCCCTAAAAATCGTACTTTGTAAATAAATCGTCTATTGTGACATCATCCTCTTTAAAACATTTATCTCTTGTGTTGTGCGGTTGCAATATAATTTAACCTAGGTCTGTCAATACGAACAAGAGCACCATGGTAGAAGGCATTTTCTATGTAAACTACTGAAACTAACTAGATGAACGTTGTATCTCTAAAGTTGTTCAGTTTAAAACAGGTTTTGACGGAACATCTCTAATAACTTTGTGGAAGTTAGATTGACGGGAAAAATAGAAAAACAAAACAAAGTGGGTTTGGAAGCTTACACTTTATTACATTTAGTAAGACTCTATGTAGGTGTAAACAGAGATTAGGTTTGAATGTAATGGAAGATAATGAACATGATACAAATGACAGAAGACTGAATCTATTATTGACAACTTCGTCCCTAGGGAGTTTCTATAGGAAACTGGGAGGGACGCCCCCTCCCTCTATTTTCTAGGGGAGGAGGTTGCATGACAGACGTTATACGCAGGCTCGATTACTAGCCACTGTTCGGCAAATGAACCCGCCCTTCAAGAGACGGGACACACGACAGCGGCGGAAATCGAACCTACATTCTACGAAGAAAGCGGTCTTGTAAGTGTAGAAATAATCAATTTTATTCACAGATGCATAGCCTGTAATATGCACCAGCCCGCGAGCAAGCTCTCCATTTCGAGTTGGAAGTGAAGCAAGCCGCAAGACAACGCGTGAGCGAGCGACCTCACCCCTTTCTTGCTCCGCTGTGTCCTTTCGAGTGCCTTGTGACGTCGCACCCCCCATATTTGGAGTTTGCTCGCAGGGTTTAGGTGCACTTGCTGCCTGCCACGAAAGTGACATTAGCTTTAGCTATTTCAAACCCAATAAAACACGAACTACGAAAATAATTTTTTTCCGTTCACAGGAAAGGTATGGCAAGTTAAGTACTGGTACGTAAGAATTAAATAAATGTGATTTGGCTCCTCTGTTACTTGATTTAATATTTTAAATTATTGCTTTAAAACGTACATACTATCAAAAAGGTTGGATTTGAAATAAGTACTACTTACTTACTTAACTTGAAATAAAAATTAAAGCAGCAAGCTATTTCTGTTGTCTTCTTTACCTTTTTTAGGCCGTTTATGATTCAGCATCTGCTCATTCCAACCACATTTTAAGCTAAGGAAAAATGATAAACCCTCTCTAGAAAAAAAAAACGGGGCCCAAATAGAACGCACGTTCAGAGTCCACCGGGTTAACTGTGCCAGCTTTGAAACAGACGTTGGGGTGATATAGAATTGAAGAACAGAGCTCAATCTTGTTTTCAATAATTGCTTGCCTTGTTACAAACGCCATTTTTAAAATGAAGCCTCGGTCAGTCCTAGTGTGTGCTGTTAAATGGCCGCTGAAGGGCTAAGTCTTTGTAAATAGAAATGTATAATAAACAGGTAGACCCTTGGTGTAAACTTAGGACAAAAATATCGTTAAAAAATTGGCTAACATTAACAAGTAACATGCCATTCTATTTAAGCTTTAAACACAGCGTCCGAGTAAAAATTGTGAAGCGGTAGTTCTGGCTTTGTTAAGATATCTGTGAATGCTTGAAAGAAATCCTCTGAAACTCGTAGGTTCATGGTCGGAGCCATCTTTTTTTCCAACGCGAAGTTTTCGAAGTTGTGGTTAAAGCTCGTGAAGAGATATTGGAGAACTAACTGCAAGCCAGCGTTCGATGTCTGAATGAAATTATTGAATAACTCGACGTCGTACACAGTTTTCCTCTTTGTATTCGGATTTTCTTGTTCTTCTACGAATTCGACCAGTTCCTCATCTGTGACCTCGACAAACCTGCTTGTCTCCATTTTATAGTTAATTTAAAACTTAACTTCGACTCGTGAAAACTGCGAAAGGAGCAAACGACGGAAAACCACAAGTGCTTGACAGCGCGGGAAAATACTGTGAGCTGATTGGTCAAAAAGGATATTACACATGTGTAGATAGAAATGATATCACCACTAGCTAGATAGCGCATTTATCTTTTTGCTACCACTTGGTAGAACCATTATCTTCTATTTAATAAAAACGATTATGTAGTACTATTATGTAATCTCGTGCCCAGATCTCCCACAGCTAGTGTAAAACAGAGTGAGATCCGGGTACGAGATTAACTATTATGTGGATCTTATAGGGTGTTATCTTCCTTACAATCAGCCTCATCCTGTAGTTGTTTCTGTGTTTGTTTAAGAAACCGACGAGCATCGCGTGGGTTTTTTACTGCATTGACTTAGTCTCAAGAATAATTGTCGGGGAATGTTAGGTATATTTTTTTCCTACACCACCTGCATGCATTCTCTAAAGTAAACGGGTGGGTCTTTTCCATTATTAGTGCGCTCGTTTTAGATCAAGTAAAGACCAACAGCACAGTTTTTATTTTAAACTGACGTTGGCGCATCAGCAGTTAAGGGGGAAACTGAGGTAGAATATTCCAGGTTCTTGTTTCAGCATAATATATATTTTTTCCAATAAAATTTACAGAATGTATGGTAAATGAAAAATACAATTGTACTAGTTCTCGCGTAAATTAAATTGGTCTCCCCAATATCTACAAAGCTCTATCCTAGTTTTTAAACTAAGTTTGATAACCACCCTCAGGAAATCTCCTTTCCACACGCGAAAATCGATATCTCCAAACGAGCCAATGAGTAATTTAAAAAAAGCCAAAACTTTTATGAATTGACTTCAATCATTCGTTCTATTTTTCAATTTCTGATCTTTTTCTCTCGCCTATAAAATTAGATATGTCTATTTATCCAGTGAGCAATAAACACCTTATCATTTACCTTTTATTTTTTCAATTCATACTTTTCCGTGACAATTTTATCTTCTATGAGAGTTATTGACACCGGTTGTTATAGAAGCTAAAGACTTTGGTGTCTATCAATGGGGAAGTTAAACTTGAGCTTTGATATGGTTAAGGTAATAGGACAGTGTGACGTAATTGGCCAATTAGAATTATCATTTATATGTCAGGTTACCCTTGGATTGTATGACACGAAATTCTTTTACCAATGAAAGTGGTCAATAACAGAGGCACACACTAACGTGATATATGATGGAAGCTCAAGTTTCTTATAACATCTGTCTCTAGTTCGATTTGTCGTATTATGAGACTCGAGTAACTGCACTGTTCTTGCTGTTGCTGTGTGTGTTTTTTATGGAGATTGTAAAACAGGATGTAAAATGACTTTGAAAAAATTGATATTTTGACTCCACTACACAACATCAACAGACAAAATATAAAGGCAAATAAGTTTATTTTGGGACGGCTTGGCGAGAACCAACCTAAAAGTACTTATGTAAATACAATAAAAGGTGATTACTGGTGAATACCTAATGTACAACACTCGTAAACTAGCTTTCACAAAAAGAAAAAACTCGTGCTACAAATGGTCGCTCTTGACCTGAGTCAACCAGTTAAGCACGCAGGCTTAGTGCCAGTTAGGCTGCCAGTTATTTTGGGGAAACTAATTGATAAAACTCTGACAACATATAGCTGGCACAGGGAACACGACAGGAGCACAGAGGCTAAGCAAAAAGAAAAACCGCTATAACCGGTCGATCTCGACCTAAATCCCCCAAATAAGCACGCAGGCATAGTGCGAAAATACAGCAATAGATAAATAACTAATGTACAACACTCGCAAATAAACTAGCTTTCACAAAAAGAAAGAACCGCTACACCTGGTCGATATCGACCTGAATCCCCCATTTAAGCACGCAGACTTAGTGTCAGTTAGACTGCTAGTAAAGCTGCCAGTTAGGCTGCCAGTTAGGCTGGGGAAACTAAATAAAACTCTGATCAACGAATAACTGGGACAGGGAACACTGAAGGACCGCAGAGGCTGAACGCCGGGAAAGAACTTAGAATCGTTCACTAACGTACCCAACAAGGCATGTAGGCCAATTGCCAGTTAGGCTACCAGAAAAGGCTAGGGTACGAAAACAAGAGTAAACAAATGGCTAACAACCCTTACAAGAAGTCTGTCACAATGTAAGCGATCAAACTGCGTCAAGTTAGACATATCTCGCCACTTAAAGAGCGGTCCCCGGACAGCTGAACTAAGCATACATAAAAAATAAACATATAAAAAAAACCAAGTGATTTATTTCATATACATCTAACGTAAATATATTAAGTAAAGGAACATCTAGACAACTGTGAAAACCAAACAAGTACATAAGATAAGAAAACTAGCAGAGCTGAGCTACCGCTTACAACTGAAACGAATGCGGTAAGACGGAGGCCAGAAAAAACCTGCCCAAAAAAACCCCGTAGGGAAAAAATGCGGGCACGAAATCTGGGTAGGAACCAAGGCTCAAGCTCAAAGCCCTTCCTACGGGACTTTACAATGAAATCGAGAATAGCCTGCTCCTAAAAAGGACAAAAAACAAAAGCCAAAAAACAAAAATAAAAGAAAAAACCAAAGAGAGGTTGGTTCAGAAGCCTAGATGACGTACACGTGATATACGCAGCTTTATATATCCCCGATATGGCTACCCATGGTGCACCCGGCCTAGAACCCAGGCCCTGTTGTATCTCGTGCCGTCAAAATATTTATTTCTGCCTTCTTCGCGGGCTCATTCGTCAGAAATAACATTCATTTTTGTTGACGTTTTTCTTACAAACCGAAGCTGGGCTTAGCTGGGCTTATTTGGATTGGTTAACATGGACTAAGTAGATTTAAAAATCGTATTGTCTAAGCAACATTTGTTTGCTTAATTTTCATTGGCTTTGCGGGTGACTGATTTAAAGCATCATCTAATCGCACTGTTAATGTTGTGGATAGCAGCCTCCAACAAATAAGAGATATTGAAAAACAAGACTGACTCAAGCATTTATATTTGATTCCAATAAAAAGATAAAAAGTTTTAAGCCTTAGTAATGTACGCATATTTAACACAAGGAAAGAAAGGAATTCACTATTTTCACATAGACCATAAAGCACCTTGTTAACCACCCCCTCCCCTGCCCCGCCAAGAAAAAAAAACTTTGTATAACCATTGTTTTCGACTTTTTTTGGGACGACTGTAATACCCAGGAGAATTGAAAACAATGGTTATGCAAAATTCTGGGAGGGCGGGGGGGGGGGGGGGAACAAGGTGCCTTAGGGTCTATGTGAAAGTATAAATAAATTAAACGAAGTGTTGTCTTTTGTCATGGAAAAATAAGGTGGCAAACGGTGCATGATTATACTGTATAGGGCAGTTTAAGGGAAAATGCGTTTTTTTTTTCTTTTTTAAAAAATCTAGTATCTATAAACTAAAAGATAATAACGTGTAACTAAAATTGATCCCTTTTTTTACCTTCATGGCGAAAGCGTGGCAATACAACAATTCAGAAAAAAGTGACAGCTGGGTTGATTTCCAGTGTCGCGTAACTTTTACGTGCGTACGTGCGTAAAATTTACGTTCGCAAATCTTAGGGGCAATTCATAAGAGGTCGCTCGTAAGCGTAAAAGTTGAACCTCGCTTAACTTCTTGTTTAATCTCAGCACTTTTTATCTTTCCTCTATTTTATTTACGAGATTAAAATTTACGTGCGTTAACGTGCGCAGCCAAAAACGCGTCAGTGGAAATCAACCTTTAATGATAAAGCGTTAACGTACTTTGTTAATTGTTGTCGATAATAGCCGCATAATAACGTTTACGTTCGATAATACACATGAACAGTAAATTAATATGTTAAAGGCTGATCTTTTCTAAAACTCTATTGCATAATAGTAAATAGCCTGTTCCAGGCGTTCAGATAATGGAGTGCGGCGCGAAGTCAGAGAGCGGGGAAAAAAAGGTGGAAGAGAGGGACATAGGCTCTCACCCCTACCCCACTCCCCCACTGATTTTCCTGCTCACATCTTTTTGCGCCGTACCCACACTCTGATCGCCTGGAACAGGCTAAACAACAAACATAGCTAATCTTCGATTGTTAGGGTATTTTCAAAATAGATTTTAATGTCCCTATCAGTCTCGACTGTGTTACGTCGTCAAAATAGTGTTTAGTATTTAGTTTTTGTGGGAACGCGAATTCTGCATACTGAGTGGTATGCTTAAACGTTTACAAGAAATATAATATTTCACTTACGTATTTGTTCACTTCGAAACTAAAGACGTCAGTTACTACACTCGCTTTTAAAAATCACGTGACTTTCTCCTTTTTGAAATGACAGACGCAAGTAACGGCGTTCTATAAGGACAATTTGATAGGGGCTATTTCCTGGAGGGTATTAAAATTTTTATGTTTTTCGAAATGTGCCAACAAAAGGCGAAGTCAAGGTTTCCTTAGAATGCCTTTCAGTATCGACAGGAATGTAAAAATATGATTTAAAACAAGGCTAGAATAGACACTAAGAACACCTGGTATTGACGATAACATGTCAAGAAATGGGACGAGAAAAAGATAAACTTGAACTTGACAAATAATTATAGTCTTCCGGAGAAACATCAATAAACAAAATAAGAACTGTGCTAGTTGCAGGTGTTCCTCTGTATTATAAAATTTCAAATGAATCAATAATTAGTTGAAAGTACTAAAGGATATAGCCCAAAAACGGCAGAAGAACTTTCCATTAACAGGTCCCTCGACCCCTCAAAGTGGTGGTTAAAAGACAGATTCTGAGAAGAACAGGAAAATGAACATAACGGACAGCCGAGGTAACCCTTTTTCCTTTTTGAAAAATGCCTTTGCTTGATATGTTTTTGTCAAGAGGCTTTGTCAGTCGCTTTATTCACAAGGTAGAACGGCTTTTCATAGTTGAAACTTTACAAGTGTTACAAGATTTTCTGAAAACCTCGTTCAAAATTTC
Organism: Porites rus; assembly: GCA_964035705.1. Taxonomy (NCBI): domain Eukaryota; kingdom Metazoa; phylum Cnidaria; class Anthozoa; order Scleractinia; family Poritidae; genus Porites; species Porites rus. The sequence goes on from OZ038000.1 coordinate 5,833,801, forward strand.
TTAACGTATTTAACTTAACGAGAAGTACGTATCTCGCAAACCCTTGTGAAAGTCGGTGCGGCACATAAGTTACGTTGGTTAGAAACTGGTTGGGTGACCATTCGGGAATGCCTTTGAGCAACAACAATTTGTCGTCTGTCCTCTTTGAATTGAGGGCTCCTACTTTTTCATTGTACCATTTCATTCTTATATGCGTAATTCAAAGTATATTTTGCATCATTTCGGCCGCCGGATGGAAATAAAAAGGCAAGTCAGCATGCAACCACTCTCGAGTTCAAAGGCTGATCGCTTTACGTACCGACCTGAAACCAGTCTTTGATCTATCGGTTGAGAAAGAACCAATTCAATGCGGGTTTGCCTCGTTGTAACATGAAATTAAAGGTGGATTTCAGGACAGAGCAAGGCCTAAAACGAAGTAACGAGCTTGAATTATTCAGGCGACTTGAGAAGTTAAGCTCTAAACCGGCTAAACAAATCAACTATGATGGAGTCATCGATTTCCTTCTACTTTGCCAAAATCCTGCATTTGCTAAAATCGACAAAACGAAACGCAAAAAGTGGAGGGGATCCTCCGAACAGTTTGCCAGAAATGTCATCGGGAAAAACTGGGTAACAAATCCAAGAAGACCATCACCTTAACAAATCAACGAAATCTACAGTGAAATTCGTCAGAACATCTCTTCCCACTATCTATGTGTTGTTAACGATGGCGTTGCTACGTAAAAAGACCTATCAGAATATGACAGAGTAAAACTCACAAAAAATTGCACAGTTACTGTGTAGGAATAGAACTATCGACACCGGTTCTTATAGAAAGTGAAGGCTTTTTTTTAATATGGTGTTTATCAAAGGACAGTTTAATCATGAGCTTTGATATACTATACTATACGGGAGGTACTCCTGAGAATTCTTGGTGGGGGTGTGCAGCCCGGTTCTTCAAATCCTGACCCGATTTCAGACCAAAAAATGTAATTTTCCACACCCATTTTCAGACTAGAACTCTAAAATCTATGCCCGTTTTCAGACATGGCCCTTAGGAAGAAATTATGCTATCACAACTTAGATTAGAGCGCAAACAAAAAAATTTCTTCAAAACCATTTCGAATTCACATATTTCTCTTTAATTTCTTTTTACTCATTTGGAATACCGTAAAATTCCGAAAATAAGCCCCGGGGCCCATTTTTTTCAAAGGCCCTTTTTGAGGGGCTTATTTTTGGAGGGGGTTATATTCGGAGGGGCTTATGTACGGAGGGAAATTTGCGTTTCAAAATCGATGAGGCTAGCCTATAGTTGGAAGGAAATTAACCGTTTTTGCTTTGTTTTACTGTGTATTTGAGGGCAATTTCCAAGTACAAGTCCCCCAGAGGTCTTATATTCGGAGGGGCGATTTAACGGAGGGTTTTATGCGTTAGGAATTTGGAGGGCTTATATTTGGAAGGGCTTATACAAGGAGGGGCTTATTTTCGGAATTTTACGGTATATAATTGAAACGATAAATACGTTCATCCACTCCGTAGTTCCTTCGAAAACCATACCCGATTCCAGACCAAAATGGGCAAAGTGTATACCCCTTTTCAGACCAAATCGGCCGAAAACCCTACCCGATGGGTTAGGGAGTACCCCCCGGGTCTCCCAGACGGGATGAAGAGGTTGAGTTGAGTGAGTGAGTGGGTAGTAAACAGTCAGAGAGTTGAATACGAATTTAAATGTGATTTGTGCGATGCCAAAAAGTATAACAATATATCTCCTTTTACTAAAAGAATTAAATTGGCTCCCAGTAGAAAATTAATCTATCTTAGAAGTGTCACTCTGGCATTTAAATGTATGACGGGCGAAGTACCGGATTAAAAAAAAATTGAAAACATCATCAGTGGGCGAGAAACTAGAAACTAACAACTGAATCGGCGAGTGACCAGAGAAGCTTCTTTTACAGAACAGTTAAGATATGGAACTCATTGGACAATGAATTAAAACTAAGCAAATATGTTTCAAGCTTCAAACGAAAGTTCAAAAGTAAGCTACTTTGCTCGGCATAGAACTTTATAAACGATGTTTCTTGTGTTTAATTTACGTATGATATTATATAGTGATTAAGTTTTAGCTCTTAGATAATTTTACCAATCCACTTTTTATATATTTTCTGTACCCCAATTTGTTTTTAATCATACTTTTTGTAATTATCTTTGAAAAGCCTTGTTTAAGGAAAGATAATAAAGGGTGTATGTTAATGTATGTGTCAGTGTCTGCTCTCACTCTTTATTTGATTGACATATTTCTATTTTCACGCGTGAAGGGGCTATGTTACTAGGACATTGCTGTTTTTAAGGTCAAATCTGTGCTGAACTCACTACTTAGTGTTTTTAATCATACACTGAAAATGCTTCTGCAGATTTATAAAGAAGATATGAAACAGATTTTCCTCAAGGAGCCCTAACAATTATAATTATCTGGTGAATTTTCCATGCACACCATTAAAACTTGCAAAAGTTGGGCCAGCTTTTTCAAGTTTCAGTCCATATCCATCCTTGCAATCCGTTGCAAGCGACGACAGGGAACAGTTTCAGTATCGAAGTATAGCAGGCTTGAATAACAAAACTAGACCATTATGTTTGGGACTCAATTTATGTAAAAAAAAGGTTTGGCTTTTTAAAAAAAAACAGGAAATAGTGACGTAGCTCCTTTAAATTTACCTGCCCTTTTTCAGACTCTCATCTATCATATAAACCATGTTAATTTTGTATTGATTTTGACCCTGATGACACAGACATCTAAACCTCAATTTTTTTTATATCGTTGATTTTTGTTTCAAAATATTCTTCCTAATTGATGCTTATCAAAAGCAAGGTTTTGACGGGAAAAAAGCCTAACTGAAAAGCACTTCCGACAAACAGGCATATCCGTCGACTTAAGCCTTAAAATCGTCTTCAGAAGTACTGACAAATGCTCTTTTATCTCGATTTTTGCTCTTATTTTGAAGCTACTGGTCCAAATAACTTTAACGTTCTCTGTAAAATGCTTTTGCCGTCGAAATTTAAGAAATTAGCGTTTCTTCTCGCCAAAACAGCCGCTAAAACAGTCAAAACAACGGAACAAATTTGTCGCTAGATGACATCATCGAGGACACCATCTGATACATACCAGGGCGGACACATACCATAAAATTCCGAAAATGAGCCCCGGGGCTTATATTTTTCAAAGGCCCTTTTTGAGGGGATTTATATTCGGAGGGGCTTATCTACGGAGGAAAAATTAGGCTAGCCTTATAGTTGGAAGGAAATTTCCCTTTTTTGCTTTGTTTTAGTTTGTATTTGAGGGCAATTTCCAAGTAAAAGCCCCCCGGGGGACTTATATTTGGAGGGGCGATTTAACAGAGGGTTTTTTGCGTTACGAGTTTGGGCGGCTATATTTGGAGGGGTTTATACATGGATGGGCTTATTTTCGGAATTTTACGGTACTTATCTGTCCATATCTGTCCGTCCTCACACTCAACGGTAACAAAGGAGTACTGTGGTTAGTTAGTCACATTTTCCTGCTAGCAGAGGTCTCTCACGACGAGGCAAAAATGAGAGAAAGGAGAGAGACTCTCTCTCTCTCTCTCCTTTCTCTCATTTTTGCCTCGTCATGAGAAAGCTCTGCTAGCAGGGAAAGTCACATGCGCTGTTGACTCAACATTCTGACTGCCCACATGGTACATCAGATCTGTTGATGAGCACTGATACTAGCAGCATACCAGTTACTATTTTAAAAGCTATAAAACATGCTATACCTGCACCTCTAGAAATTATATTCAAGGCTTCCTTTTCTACCGGAATTGTCCCTGATTTATGTAAAATAGCTTAAGTCACCCCCGTTTTTATAAAGGGCCTACTATTTTTTGATCGGTTTTGAAGGATTTTATTATTAGGAACTGTAAACGGCGAACTCAAAATCCTTCAAAATCGCTCAAAAAAACAGCTTTTGAGGCAAAAGGACGACAACATACCACAGGTAACTGAGGTAATTCAACGTTTATTTAACATGGATTTATATACATACTTAGCGATATATCGCTATAGGTGAAATAAACGGTATTTCCAGTACATTTACCAAAGATAACAATCGGTTACGCACAGAGACTGCGTGGGTTCCCTGTGGCAGAACTATGCAGCCGGGATACGTGGGAACTATCTCGAATCTTCAGGTTGTTTTGAATACCCAAAAATTCCCTACTTAAATCAAGTTACCAAAAAAGAAATACTTTCCCAAATTTTCCTACCCCCAAAAATCCCGAGATCAAAAATTTCAAACCCTCCAAAAATCCCGAGATCATTCCTGTCACTTGAAATCCGGAGTAAACCCCTCCCCTCTTTCTCTGGGCCCTGTGGTTATGTGGTTATTGCAGGCAGCTAGTTCTCTCTCAACATTTTCTTTGTCTTAAGTTTTTTTTGAGCAAGAGTGAGCTCAAATAATAAAGATTGTAAGTTGTTATTGTTGTTGATGACCTTAGATATATCGTAATTTTTCTTTGAGGATCGTTACTAGTTCTCATTTTTCTTCACAGTATCGGTGCTTCCTAACATTACCTACAACGCCACGGAACCTGGCAGTGGAGGTTTTTTTTATTCCATACCTCCAAATATTCAAATCGGAGTCACCATATTCGCGGTATTGATTTTTATCATTGCGCTGATCGGTAACATTTTGGTAATTTATATCGTCTGTACGGTAAACCACATGCGCAGCCCAACCAACACCCTCATCGCCAACATGGCCGTTGCTGATCTGTTGATGACCATAGCCATACCGTACATTCTTAAGTTTTTCCACGTCGGTCATAAATGGTTTGGAACCTTCATGGGCACCGTGTTATGCAAGTTTTTTAGCTCTGCTCAAGTGGGATCTATAATAGCCTCCGTGTTTAGTTTACTGGCAATTTCTCTGGATCGAAGTTTTGCTATCTTGTTTCCGATGAAGACGGTTATGACTAAGAACGCTGTGCGTTTTGCGATCGCTGTGGTCTGGCTAGGAGCGCTGGCTTTCTCACTTCCACTCATGGTGGCATCTAAAACTGTGCAATTTAAGGGTACGGATTATTTGAGTTGCGCAGAGTTCTGGGCGCCAATGTCAGCATCCACTTACAGCCTAGTTGTTATTATAGGTGGGTACATCATTCCACTGATAATCATTGGTGTTGTCTACAGTTTAGCGGGAATACGTCTCTGGAGTAGACAACTTCCTGGCCATAAAAATGTGGTCTCAAACAAAAAAGCACAGTCGTCCAGCAGGCGTGCGACAGCTATGTTGATAACTGTCATTATTGTCTTCGCCCTGTCTTGGCTGCCTTTTCAAGCTTTCGAGATGCTTCGTGGGTACAACAGGCCAATGTATTCCTCGCTTTCTATTGAATTGCTGCTCATCACACCGTGGCTTGCTTTCGCTAACAGTGCCATTAACCCAATTCTCTATGTGATATTCTCTGAGAATTATCGAAAGGAGTTCTACCGAATTCTTTGTAGAGGACCGAGTAGGAAGGACTGCAACAGGAAGGCAGTTATTGAAGGTGTACGTGCACAAAGGGAACAGCCTAAACGCAGTGAACGTCACTATAAATCGACTCATTCGATTCAATGTTTGCCTGCTGATATACCTCAGAATTTCGACTCCCGCGAAAGTGGGTTGCCTGCCAATAAACAGAGGGCCCTTGATTCAAGTGAACGTTCTTTGGCAGTTGACACGGCGCCGACTTGCGAGTCCAGTAAAAGTCGTTTGGCTTCAAATATACCACTGACTGGCGATTCCTCTGAGCAGCCCAGCTCCTTGGGTCTTGATAAGCCATTGACCAGAAAGTCTCCTGAAGTGTCATTACCAGTTTTGGAAATTCCAGTGATCCATGTGTGTCGTGGAAATTCTCTGACTGATAATAAATCAGTGACCTGTGAGTCTCTGAAAGAGTCTTTGGCTGCCAATTTACCGCTGACCGTTCATAAGTCTCCTGTAAGCGCGTTAACAGCCAACATATCGCCAACTTGTGATAGCCATCAAAGGGTATTGACTGTGGAGCTGACGCCTTCTACTGAATCCTGTCGATGCTATACAGATACAAATATGCCTGTCGATGAGGTCTGTGTAAATATGGAGAACAATAAACTTTAATCAACTTGCCGATAGCCTGGATGATATAAAAAAAAGCACAGTCGTCCAGTGGTAGGACGATGTCTATGTCGATAATTGTGGTTAATTTGTTAGTTTCCTTTTCAAGTTTATGCTTCATAAATACAATGAGCCACTGTTTCCCTTGCTGCCCAGTGAAGTACTATATTTACTAAGCCTTGGCTTTTGCTACGTTAAAAGTGTCATTATATATCTCAGTTCCTTATGTAACATTCTCAGATGTAATTACCTTCAGGGCCCAGTTGTTCGAACGCCGGTTAGCTCTAACCCAGGGTTAAACATTATCGAGGGCTAATCTAATTGACAGTGACTTGTCATCCTTTGTTATCAAATGGTTGAAGAGCTACTTGGTGATGCCAATGTCTTACGATGTTTCTTAGATAATGTCCTGGGGCCGTTGCTTTTCACAGTTTTTGTCAATGACTTGACTTGAATTCCACAGTGCTAATCCACGGGATGTTATGTTGGTGACTTTAAACTATGTCCTTCAGGGTCGACTGAGTGGCATGGCTGCCATGAATGACGACCTTTTTTGCTAAATTGGACTAAATGGCATTTAGAGAAGAGAACGTGAAGAAAATGAAGCTAATTTTCTAACGCAGATTTAGATTTTCGTCTTAACCTTTTGGGACCTAAGTATGGCATTTCATAGCAACCACATATTCAACAAGCCTCACTGTGAAAACAGCCGTTTCTCCTCGCTCCTGGCCGCTTAGGACGTTTCCCTAGAAAAAACGTCTGCGCCTCATCTGTCCGGAATCTGGTCAGAAGCTGTGATTGGTCGATGTAGCAGTTATATTGTTTTAGCTATTGTTTACAATTAATTAACAGACAAAAGACAGAAGGCGACACAGGTCAAATGTAAAGGCGATAAATCTATAACAAAACGATCAATATTCGTTGAATATATTCTTCCCTAGAAGAAGCATGCATTTGACTTTTGCTGGAGCTCGTTCGCAGATGAACACAAAACTTTACCAAAAACGACCAGGAGAAACATAAAATCGAGAGAATCTGGATTTGGAACCCTATGAAAACCGGATTAATTATGTAAACATTGATTTACGTCATCAATATGGAATTAGGGAGCTTAGGCAACAACGACGGCGAAAGTGAATTCACGCTACTTCAAACTTTATCGCGCTTATTTCAACTCGTTCAATTCGTCAAATGTTGGCAAATTTTTCTGGAGTTGAATTCTAAAAGACTCTACGGAAAGTTCAGGAAAAGAAAAAGAAAGTCGTAGTCTTGTGTTCACGTCCTCTACACAACGAGAAATTAGTCACTTTCACGTTGTAGTCGTGCAGCGACGGCAAATAATTGTCCAAAATAGAGTGATGCACGTGCAAAGTTGTTGTTGTTTTGCCAATCTAAACCTCTTGTTTTTTTGCCGTTCTCGTTGCCGTCGCCGTCGTCGTTGCTTAAGCTCCCTACTTCTGTCGCTGAGACGCAGACTTCTCTCCTGGGGAAACCTTGCGGAGAGGAGCGAGGAGAAACGGCTGTTTTCGCAGGCTTACTTTCAATGAGCACATAATTAAAACTGTCTTTTTGCATGTGTCTCTTAGCTAGGGTAGGAAAGCTGAGTACATTGTGTCTTAAAGCCTTGTTGATTACATGTTGGTTTATGTAGAAAAGGATGAAATGATATCAATTCAACATCCTCTCGTCAGAAGTTCCTTTTTTCACAAGTCTTGTTAAACAAATCCTAGAATTAGGTCAGAGGACTGGTTGGACGTTAAAAGACGGTTAATGTTAAAATATTTAAGAATAAAAATCAACGATAAAAATTTTGAATGACGTTTCGATGACTCGCTCATCATTTTCAAATTCTAAAAAAGATAGATTGTTAAAAATTCTTTATATATTAAGAATGCGTGTGAAGTCTCGTTGCATGTGATTAAAAACTACAATGTGGAATGTAGTGAGTGTTAATTAGGTACTAAATAGTTTCGCTTTTATTGAGTCTGATTGAGTGTTCAGTTTGGGTTTCATTTCCTGGATAAAAAGCATTTCGTAGATCAAGCATTCAAATTTCCCACGACATTTCTTCAGTATAGTGAATTGTTCAGTGAGGTCTTTGTTCTTTTGATTGTGAGAGTCACGCAGGTGTTTTCCAATAGCTGAGTGCTTGTGTTCATCAATGCGTTGGAAAAGGTGTCGGCGAGTATAGCCAACATAATCCGCATCACACAGATCACATTTGAATTTGTAAACAACGCATTGTTGATTTATTAACGGTGGTTTGGCTTCAGCTACTCTGATGTCGTCGGCAATTTTCTTGCTTGTGAAAACTGGGCGTATATCACTGTTTATTTTCTTTCCAAGATCGGACAGCTGTCTACGTACAATGTCGGCTGATCTTTGATCCTTGAATGGCAGAATAATCCGAACGGGTGCATTTCATCGAAGTCATAGCAATTTAAGTTATTTCGTCCTCACGATAATTGGCCATCAATGCCTGGTTCAATTTTTTTTCCCTGTACCTAGTTACAGTCGCAGAAGTCTTTGCGAAAGCCAACACGGCTCAGTCTCCCTCTCGTTTCTAAAGTGTGCGAATGTCTGTAGGCTGGATTCCCGCCGCTCTTTAGGGTTCGGTCTCGTGAAGCGCTGGCTCATTTCCTTAACAGTGGCTGGTAATCGAGCGTATGTATATAGCCCCATCCCTACAGGGGTGCCCCTCCCAGTTTCCTTGGAAACTCCTCGAGAAACGTCATTCAAAATTTTTATCGTTGATTTTTATTCTTAAATGTTTATCGAAAGCGTCTCTTATTAGAATGTTAAAATAGGAAAACAAATAGTCAAAAATTTTCCATGGCTTATTTTACAAAAAGATGATAATTTTTCATGATTAAAACAAATAGAGTATTGCCCATGGAAAACTGTTGCCTGATATATTAAATAGAATACTGAACAATATCCACACTGCAACGCAGTAGGTAACCAGCAATCAGCAGTTTAATGATCCAATACAATACAAGAAATACCAGTGGTTAAGGCAGAGTCAAATCGATATTGTGGTGAAGTTGTGAAAATATAAGAGCTTGGGTCATGATTAAAGTTGTTTATCGCTTTGTGGCAGTTAGATCAACAATTGAACAACAACAACGACAAAAATTTAGTGGCTTTGGAGGCTAAAGTTTTACTAGAGTCATTAAGACTCGATGTAAGGATAAACAGGGGTTAGGTTTGTAAATATACATGAAACTAAAAATTGTTATTGAATGAATGTAATCGAAGATAATGAATATGATACGATTGACAGAAGGCGTAATCTATTATTATTGACAACTTCGTCCTCGAGGAGTTTCCAAGGAAACTGGGAGGAGCACCCCTGTAGGGATGGGGCTATATACATACGCTCGATTACCAGCCACTGTTAAGGAAATGAGCCAGCGCTCCACGAGACCGAACCCTAAAGAGCGGCGGGAATCCAGCCTACAGACATTCGCACACTTTAGAAACGAGAGGGAGACTGGGCCGAGTTGCCTTTCGCAAAGACTTCTGGGACTGTAACTAGGTACAGGGAAAAAAAATTGAACCAGGCATTGATGGCCAATTATCGTGAGGACGAAATAACTTAAATTGCTATCATTTTGGAATACGTTGCATTGGATTTTTTCAACAGATTTATGGATCTCGCCTTAGCAAAATGGGTACGGACTACAGCTGAAAAATAATTGCAAATCCATTAGATTGAAAAAAAATAATCGATTATATATTATTTGCTATAATTTATAAAACGTTTCCTCTATGTTTAAAAAAGTGGACAAGAAAAATTCAAACTACGGTGATTTTATACAAAATCACCTGCCCAGTTCCGTTGGAGATTCAATACGCAATTAATTTTATAAATATAAGCGTATCCTAAACGTCGAACTTTTCATGAGACGAACCAAACTTAGTAAGTTATAAGTTAATGAAAGGTTGGACGTCTGGCTCAGTTAAGTTCGTCTGAATGAGTTTGGATGGTCCAGCGACTGAGTATTCGGATTTTCTTAGTTGTTCTTCCACGAATTTGATCAGTTCCTCTTCTCTGATCCCGACAAACCAGCCTGTCTCCATTTTATAATTAATTTAAAACTTAACTTCGACTCGTGAAAACTGCGAAAGGAACAAACGACGGAAAACCACAAGTGCGTGACAGCACGGGAAAGTACTGTGAGCTGATTGGTCAAAAATGATATCACACATGTGTAGATATAAATGATATCACCACTGGCGGGATAGGGCATTTATCTTTTTGCTACCACTTGGTATACCGTTATCTTCTATTCAATGTAGTACTATTATGTGGATCTTGGAGGATGTTATCTTCCTTACAATCAGCCTCATCCTGTAGTTGTTTCAGTTGTTTGTTTAAGAAACCGACGAGCATCACGTGGGTTTTTTAATGCATTGACTTTAATAGTCTCAAGAATAATTGTCGGAGACTTTTAGTGACATTTTTCCTACACCACCTGCACGCATTCTGTAAAGTAAACGGATGGGTCTTTTCCATTATTAGTGCGCGCTTTTTAGATCAGGTAAAGACCAACAACACAGTTTTTATTTCAAACTGACGTTGGCGCATTAGCATGTTGAGGGCCAGGGAATCTGAGATAGAATATTCCAGGTTCTTGTTTCAGCATAATATATATTTTTCAGATAAAATTTACAGACGAATGTATGGTAAATGAAAAATACAATTGTACTAGTTCTCGCGTGAATTAAATTGGTCTCCCCAATATCTACAAAGCTCTATCCTAGTTTTTAAACTAAGTTTGATAACCACCCTCAGGAAATCTCCTTTCCACAAGCGAAAATCGATATCTACAAACGAGCCAATGAGTAATTTAAAAAAAGCCAAAACTTTTATGAATTGACTTCAATCATTCGTTCTATTTTTCAATTTCTGATCTTTTTATCTCGCCTATAAAATTAGATAAGTCTATTTATCCAGTGAGCAATAAATACCTTATCATTTACCTTTTTATTTTTTCAATTCATACTTTTCCGTGACAATTTTATCTTCTATAAGAATTATTGACACCGGTTGTTATAGAAGCTAAAGACTTTGGTGTCTATCAATGGGGAAGTTAAACTTGAGCTTTGATATGGTTATGGTAATAGGACACTGTGACGTACTTGGCCAATTAGAATTATCAATTATGTGTCAGGTTACCCTTGGATTGTATGACACGAAATTCTTTTACCAATGAATTGGGTCAATAACAGAGGCACACACTAACGTGATATATGATGGAAGCTCAAGTTTCTTATAACATCTGTCTGTAGCTCGATTTGTCGTATTATGAGACTCGAGTAACTGCATTGTTCTTGCTGTTGCAGTGTGTGTTTTTCATGGAGATTGTAAAACAGGATGTAAAATGACTTTGAAAAAAATGATTCATTTTTGTTGACGTTTTTCTTACAAACCGAAGCTGGGCTTAGCTGGGCTTATTTGGATTGGTTAACATGGACTAAGTAGATTTAAAAATCGTATTGTCTAAGCAACATTTGTTTGCTTAATTTTCATTAGCTTTGCGACTGACTGATTTGAAGCATCATCTAATCGGACTGGTATGGATAGCAGCCCGCAACAAATAAGAGATATTGAAAAACAAGACTGACTGAAGCATTTATATTTGATGCCAATAAAAAGATAAAAGGTTTGAAGCCTTAGTAATGTACGCATATTTAACACAAGGAAAGAATGGAATTCACTATTTACATAGACCATAAGGCACCTTGTTTACGCCCCCCCCCCCCCCCCCCGCCAGAAAAAAACTTTGTATAACCATTGTTTTCGACTTTTTTGGGGACGACTGCAATACGCAGGAGAATTGAAAAAAATTGTTATGCAAAATTCTAGGGGGGGGGGGGGGGGACAATGTGCATTATGGTCTTTGTGAAAGCATAAATAAATTAAACGAAGTATTGTCTTTTGTCATGGAAAAATAAGGTGGCAAACGGTGCATGATAATGCTGTATAGCGTAGTTTAACGGAAAATGCGTTTTTTTTCTTTTTTAAAAAATCCAGTATCTATAAACTAAAAGATAATAAAGTGTAACGAAAATTGATCCCTTTTTTTACCTTCATGGCGAAAGCGTGGTAATACAACAATTCAGAAAAAAGTGACAGCTGGGATGATTTCCAGTGTCGCGTAACTTTTACGTGCGTACGGGCGTAAAATTTACGTTCGCAAATCTTAGAGGCAATGCATGAGAGGTCGCTCGTAAGTGTAAAAGTTGAACCTCGCTTAACTTCTTGTTTAAGCTCAGCACTTTTTATCTTGCCTCTATTTTACTTACGTGATTAAAATTTACGTGGGTTAACGTGCGCAGCCAAAAACGCGTCGGTGGAAATCAACCTTTAATGATAAAGCGCTAACGTACCTTGTTAATTGTTGTCGATAATAGCCATAATTAAGTTTGCGTTTGATAATACACAGGAAGAGTAAATTATTATGTTAAAGGCTGATCTTTTCTAAAACGCTATTGCATAATAGTAAATAGCCTTTTCCAGGCGTTCAGATAGTGGAGTGCGGCGCGAAGTCAGAGAGCGGGAAAAAACAAGGAAGAGAGGGAGATAGGCTCTCACCCCTACCCCACTCCCCCACTGATTTTCCTGCTCACATCTTTTTGCACTGTACCCACACTCGGAACGGCTGGAACAGGCTAAACAACAAACATAGCTAATCTTTGATTGTTAGGGTATTTTCAAAATGGATTTTAATATCGCTATTCTCGACTGTGTTACGTCGTAAAAAAGGTGTTTAGTATTTAGTTTTTGTTGGAACGCGAATTCTGCATACTCAGTGGTATGCGGAAACGTCTGCAAGAAATATAATATTTCACTCACGTATTTCTTCACTTCGAAACTAAAGACCTCAATTACTACTCTCGCTTTTAAACGTCACGTGACTTTCTCCTTTTTGAAATGACAGACACAAGTAACGGCGTTCTATAAGGACAATTTGATAGGGGCTATTTCCTGGAGGGTATTAAAATTTTCATGTTTTTCGAAATGTGCCAACAAAAGGCGAAGTAAAGGTTTCCTTAGCATGCCTTTCAGTATCGACAGGAATGTAAAAATATGATTTAAAACAAGGCTAGAATAGACACTAAGAACACCTGGTATTGACGACAACATGTCAAGAAATGGGACGAGAAAAAGATAAATTTGAACTTGACAAATAATTAAAGTCTTCCGGAGGAACATCAATAAACAAAATAAGAACTGTGCTAGTTGCAGGTGTTCCTCTGTATTATAAAATTTCAAATGAATCAATAATTAGTTGAAAGTACTAAAGGATATAGCCCAAAAACGGCAGAAGAACTTTCCATTAACAGGTCCCTCGACCCCTCAAAGTGGTGGTTAAAAGACAGATTCTGAGAAGAACAGGAAAATGAACATAACGGACAGCCGAGGTAACTCTTTTTCCTTTTTGAAAAATGCCTTTGCTTGATATGTTTTTCTCAAGCGGCTTTGTCAGTCGCTTTATTCACAAGGCAGAACGGCTTTTCATAGTTGAAACTTTACAAGTGTTACAAGATTTTCTGAAAACCTCGTTCAAAATTTCTAAACGTATTTAACTTAACGAGAAGTACGTATCTCGCAAACCCTTGTGAAAGTCGGTGCGGCACATAAGTTACGTTGGTTAGAAACTGGTTGGGTGACCATTCGGGAATGCCTTTGAGCAACAACAATTTGTCGTCTGTCCTCTTTGAATTGAGGGCTCCTACTTTTTCATTGTACCATTTCATTCTTATATGCGTAATTCAAAGTATATTTTGCATCATTTCGGCCGCCGGATGGAAATAAAAAGGCAAGTCAGCATGCAACCACTCTCGAGTTCAAAGGCTGATCGCTTTACGTACCGACCTGAAACCAGTCTTTGATCTATCGGTTGAGAAAGAACCAATTCAATGCGGGTTTGCCTCGGTGTAACATGAAATTAAAGGTGGATTTCAGGACAGAGCAAGGCCTAAAACGAAGTAACGAGCTTGAATTATTCAGGCGACTTGAGAAGTTAAGCTCTAAACCGGCTAAACAAATCAACTATGATGGAGTCATCGATTTCCTTCTACTTTGCCAAAATCCTGCATTTGCTAAAATCGACAAAACGAAACGCAAAAAGTGGAGGGGATCCTCCGAACAGTTTGCCAGAAATGTCATCGGGAAAAACTGGGTAACAAATCCAAGAAGACCATCACCTTAACAAATCAACGAAATCTACAGTGAAATTCGTCAGAACATCCCCTCTTCCCACTATCTATGTGTTGTTAACGATGGCGTTGCTACGTAAAAAGACCTATCAGAATATGACAGAGTAAAACTCACAAAAAATTGCACAGTTACTGTGTAGGAATAGAACTATCGACACCGGTTCTTACAGAAAGTGAAGGCTTTTTTTTGATATGGTGTTTATCAAAGGACAGTTTAATCCTGGGCTTTAATATACTATACTATACGGGAGGTACTCCTGGGAATTCTTGGTGGGGGTGTGCAGCCCGGTTCTTCAAATCCTGACCCGATTTCAGACCAAAAAATGTAATTTTCCACACCCATTTTCAGACTAGAAGTCTAAAATCTATGCCCGTTTTCAGACATGGCCTTTAGGAAGAAATTATGCTATCACAACTTAGATTAGAGCGCAAACAAAAAAATTTCTTCAAAACCATTTCGAATTCACATATTTCTCTTTAATTTCTTTTTACTCATTTGGAATACCGTAAAATTCCGAAAATAAGCCCCGGGGCTTATATTTTTCAAAGGCCCTTTTTGAGGGGCTTATTTTTGGAGGGGGTTATATTCGGAGGGGCTTATGTACGGAGGGAAATTTGCGGTTCAAAATCGATGAGGCTAGCCTATAGTTGGAAGGAAATTAACCGTTTTTGCTTTGTTTTACTGTGTATTTGAGGGCAATTTCCAAGTACAAGCCCCCCAGAGGTCTTATATTCGGAGGGGCGATTTAACGGAGGGTTTTATGCGTTAGGAATTTGGAGGGCTTATATTTGGAAGGGCTTATACAAGGAGGGGCTTATTTTCGGAATTTTACGGTATATAATTGAAACGATAAATACGTTCATCCACCCCGTAGTTCCCTCGAAAACCATACCCGATTCCAGACCAAAATGGGCAAAGTGTATACCCGTTTTCAGACCAAATCGGCCGAAAACCCTACCCGATGGGTTAGGGAGTACCCCTCGGGTCTCCCAGACGGGATGAAGAGGTTGAGTTGAGTGAGTGAGTGAGTGAGTAGTAAACAGTCAGAGAGTTGAATACGAATTTAAATGTGATTTGTGCGATGCCAAAAAGTATGACAATATATCTCCTTTTACTAAAAGAATTAAATTGGCTCCCAGTAATCTATCTTAGAAGTGTCACTCTGGCATTTAAATGTATGACGGGCGAAGTACCGGATTAAAAAAAAATTGAAAACATCATCAGTGGGCGAGAAACTAGAAACTAACGACTGAATCGCTACATATTCCCGGCTTAAATCGGCGAGTGACCAGAGAAGCTTCTTTTACAGAACAGTTAAGATATGGAACTCATTGGACAATGAATTAAAACTAAGCAAATATGTTTCAAGCTTCAAACGAAAGTTCAAAAGTAAGCTACTTTGCTCGGCATAGAACTTTATAAACGATGTTTCTTGTGTTTAATTTACGTATGATATTATATAGTGATTAAGTTTTAGCTCTTAGATAATTTTACCAATCCACTTTTTATATATTTTCTGTACCCCATTTTGTTTGTAATTATACTTTTTGTAATTATCTTTGAAAAACCTTGTCTAAGGAAAGATAATAAAGGGTGTATGTTAATGTATGTGTCAGTATCTGCTCTCACTCTTTATTTGATTGACATATTTCTATTTTCACGAGTGAAGGGGCTATGTTACTAGGACATTGCTGTTTTTAAGGTCAAATCTGTGCTGAACTCACTACTTAGTGTTTTTAATCATACACTGAAAATGCTTCTGCAGATTTATAAAGAAGATATGAAACAGATTTTCCTCAAGGAGCCCTAACAATTATAATTATCTGGTGAATTTTCCATGCACACCATTAAAACTTGCAAAAGTTGGGCCAGCTTTTTCAAGTTTCAGTCCATATCCATCCTTGCAATCCGTTGCAAGAGACGACAGGGAACAGTTTTAGTATCGAAGTATAGCAGGCTTGAATAACAAATTAGACCATTATGTTTAGGACTCAATTTATGTAAAAAAAGGTTTGGCTTTTTAAAAGAAAACAGGAAATAGTGACGTAGCTCCTTTAAATTTACCTGCCCTTTTTCAGACTCTCATCTATCATACAAACCATGTTAATTTTGTATTGATTTTGACCCTGAAGACACAAACATCTAAACCTCAATGTTTTTTATATCGTTGATTTTTGTTTCAAAATGTACCTCCTAATTGATGCTTATCAAAAGCAAGGTTTTGACGGGAAAAAAGCCTAACTGAAAAGCACTTCCGACAAACAGGCATATCCGTCGACTTAAGCCTTAAAATCGTCTTCAGAAGTACTGACAAATGCTCTTTTATCTCGATTTTTGGTCATATTTTGAAGCTACTGGTCCAAATAACTTTAACGTTCTCTGTAAAATGCTTCTACCGTCAAAATTTAAGAAATTAGCGTTTCTTCTCGCCAAAACAGCCGCTAAAACAGTCAAAACAACGGAACAAATTTTGTCGCTAGATGACATCATCGAGGACACCATCTGATACATACCAGGGCGGACACATACCGTAAAATTCCGAAAATGAGCCCCGGGGCTTATGTTTTTCAAAGGCCCTTTTTGAGGGGATTTATATTCGGAGGGGCTTATCTACGGAGGAAAAATTAGGCTAGCCTTATAGTTGGAAGGAAATTTCCCTTTTTTGCTTTGTTTTAGTTTGTATTTGAGGGCAATTTCCAAGTAAAAGCCCCCCGGGGGACTTATATTTGGAGGGGCGATTTAACAGAGGGTTTTTTGCGTTACGAGTTTGGGCGGATATATTTGGAGGGGTTTATACATGGAGGGGCTTATTTTCGGAATTTTACGGTACTTATCTGTCCATATCTGTCCGTCCTCACACTCAACGGTAACAATGGAGTACTGTGGTTAGTTAGTCACATTTTCCTGCTAGCAGAGGTCTCTCACGACGAGGCAAAAATGAGAGAAAGGAGAGAGACTCTCTCTCTCTCTCTCTCCTTTCTCTCATTTTTGCCTCGTCATGAGAAAGCTCTGCTAGCAGGGAAAGGCACATGCGCTGTTGACTCAACATTGTGACTGCCCACATGGCACATCAGATCTGTTGATGAGCACTGATACTAGCAGCATACCAGTTACTATTTTAAAAGCTATAAAACATGCTATACCTGCACCTCTAGAAATTATATTCAATGCTTCCTTTTCTACCGGAATTGTCCCAGATTTATGTAAAATAGCTTAAGTTACCCCCGTTTTTATAAAGGGCCTACTATTTTTTGATCGGTTTTGAAGGATTTTATTGTTAGGAACTGTAAACGGCGAACTCAAAATCCTTCAAAATCGCTCAAAAAAACAGCTTTTGTGGCAAAAGGACGACAACATACCACAGGTAACTGAGGTAATTCAACGTTTATTTAACGTGGATTTATATACATACTTAGCGATATATCGCTATAGGTGAAATAAACGGTATTTCCAGTACATTTACCAAAGATAACAATCGGTTACACACAGAGACTGCGTGGGTACCCTGTGGCAGAACTATGCAGCCGGGATACGTGGGAACTATCTCGAATCTTCAGGTTGTTTTGAATACCCAAAAAATCCCTACTTAAATCAAGTTACCAAAAAAGAAATACTTGCCCAGATTTTCCTACCCCCAAAAATCCGGCCCGAGATCAAAAATTTCAAACCCTCCAAAAATCCCGAGATCATTCCTGTCACTTGAAATCCGGAGTAACCCCCTCCCCTCTTTCACTGGGCCCTATGGTTATGTGGTTATTGCAGGCAGCTAGTTCTCTCATTTTACTTTCAATATTTTCTTTGTCTTAAGTTTTTTTTGAGCAAGAGTGAGCTCAAATAATAAAGATTGTAAGTTGTTATTGTTGTTGATGACCTTAAATATATCGTAATTTTTCTTTGAGGATCGTTACTAGTTCTCATTTTTCTTCACAGTATCGGTGCTTCCTAACATTACCTACAACGCCACGGAACCTGGCAGTGGAGGTTTGTATTCCATACCTCCAAATATTCAAATCGGAGTCACCATATTCGCGGTATTGACTTTTATCATTGCGCTGATCGGTAACATTTTGGTAATTTATATCGTCTGTACGGTAAACCACATGCGCAGCTCAACCAACACCCTCATCGCCAACATGGCCGTTGCTGATCTGTTGATGACCATAGACATACCGTACATTCTTAAGTTTTTCCACGTCGGTTATAAATGGTTTGGAACCTTCATGGGCACCGTGTTATGCAAGTTTTTTAGCTCTGCTCAAGTGGGATCTCTAATAGCCTCCGTGTTTAGTTTAGTGGCAATTTCTCTGGATCGAAGTTTTGCTATCTTGTTTCCAATGAAGACGGTTATGACTAAGAACGTTGTACGTTTCGCGATCGCTGTGGTCTGGCTAGGAGCGCTGGCTTTCTCACTTCCACTCATGGTGGCATCTAAAACTAAGCAACTTAAGGGTACGGATTATTTGAGTTGCGCAGAGTTCTGGGCGCCCATGTCAGCATCCACTTTCAGCCTAGTTCTTATTATAGGTGGGTACATCATTCCACTGATAATCATCGCCGTTGTGTACAGTCTTGCTGGAATACGTCTATGGAGCAGACAACTTCCTGGCCATAAGAATTTAGTCTCAAACAAAAAAGCACAGACGTCCAGCAGGCGTGCGACAGCTATGTTAATAACTGTAGTTATTGTCTTCGCTTTGTCTTGGCTGCCTTTTCAAACTTTGGAGATGCTTCGTGGATTCAACAAGCCACTATTATCTTCACTTCCGATTGAGTTACGATTCACCACACCTTGGTTTGGTTACGCTAACAGTGCTGTTAACCCAATCCTCTATGTGATATTCTCAGAGAACTATCGTCAGGAGTTTTACCGCATTCTGTGCCGAGGTCCAACCAGGAAGGACCGCTACAGAAGGACAATCATAAGCCGAAGCACCACTACTAGATCAACTCGTCTGTCACGTGCAAGCTCATTGGCTGTAAGCATTCCGCTTCAAAAGCTTAGAGAGGAAGCGAATTACAGAAGACAAGGCCCTGAATCACCCTGATATCGTGCCGCAATATTCTGACCGCATGAGAACATGATAAGCTTTTCAACATGTTGACCAAGACACAAAAGGCATCGTGACACCAGTAATTTCAAATTCCTATTGTCACTTGAAAGAACAATTTTCCAGAACGCTCAACTTTCATAAACTGTCTCTCACTAAGCAAGTCTGTAGCGCTATTCTGCGCTGCATTTAAAAAAGACAAGCGCCCAAAGGACGCCTGACATTAGGGCGGATTCAGAAAATTTTGGTAAGGGGTTTCAGCTAGTGCACACGGTTGAAGCCAACACTTTACACCCTTGTACACGGTATATATTATTCTCTACTTTGAATGACGTTGCTGTCATGACACGTTTTCACAGTACATGTAACAACAGCGAAAACGCCACCAAAAAGCAGGTTCTTGTTCTTTCAAACCTCATCGCAATTATTCCAACTTATTCACCTCGTCTAATGTGGCCGAACGCTCCTGGATTTGAATTCGTAACAACCTTATCCCGGTTCCCAGAGGGAGAGAGGAATTATCGTTCTTTGTTCACGTCCTCCATGTAAAAAATTAGGGAGTTTAAGATGTCACTGCGGCGACGGTAACGAGAACGTCAAAAAAGCAATAGGTTAATTTAGGTTAGCAAAACGACAACTTTGCACTTGCATGACGCCTTTTTGTACATTTCTTTGCCGTCACTGTACGACTACGACGTGAATTGCCTAATTTCACGTTTATAGACAACATGGACATACGACGACGAATTTCTCGCGGCTCTCTTTAAACTTGAATATTTTCAAGAATTCGAATCCAGGAAAGTTTGCCTACATTGGACAAAGTGAGCGAGTAGTGATAATCGCGCTGCAGTTTCAAAGAACGTGAAGTCACTTTTTAAGTGACGTTTTCGCCGCCGTCGTCGTTGTGGTATCTTAAACTCCCTTTTTTTTAAATTACACGTCGTACTCTTGCAGTGACGCCGAAATAATGAACCAAACAGAGTGATGCACGTGCAAAGTTGTTTTGTTCTTTAAACCCATTGTTCATAGTCGTCGTCCTTGCTTAAGGCGATGTTACACGGTACGATTTGCAAGGAGGATTTTTATCTCAGCACAAAGTTCCAAGATTGCTGTCCTAAAAATCGTCTTTGCAAATCGTCTATTGTGACATCATCTTCTTTAAAACATCTATCTCTTGTGTTGTGCGGTTGCAATATAATTTAACCTAGGTCTGTCAATACGAACAACAGCACCATGGTAGAAAGGCATTTTCTATTTTAAAATGAAGCGTCGGTCAGTCCTTTCCCACTTTCGATGAAAAATGTGTGTGCTGTTAAATCACCGCTGAAGGGTCCCCGCAGTGAAGACATTTTTTCCAATGCCCCTTATACCTTGGGCCAACTCTTTGCAAAAAAATCTGCTTGGATGACTTTTGGTAAGAAAATTACCCCAGCCACCGGTAGCCCAGGATTTTAGAGAAACAAATGGTTCCATTTAATGGCCATAAATCGGTTTGGGAACCACACAGAAAAGAAGAAAACACAAGGGAGGTAAGCCGATCTTTATTTATTTTTCTTACATACTTCGGCTTCAGAAACAATCGTCTTTCGCTCCCATACAAATTCTTATATTATATAGTTCGAACGTTACGCAGCATTGCCGATGGTCATATTTCGAGCTTGTGTGTGCTCCAACCAGTCATTTTCCCCGATATAACACGAACAACATAATTCTGCGTTTGTATCCTACTCTTTCAAAATTTAGTTCTTTCATTGGGGAAACTTTATGTACTTTGTGTAATTCACAGAAACTAAGGTTACCGTTAGTACCAAGGTGTCTAAATTACACAGTGGGCGCTGTAACACAATTATGAAAGATATGCATAGAAAAACAAGATATGCCAAAAAAAACTATAATATATTACTGCGCTTTTCACAAACATGCGAATTCTGAAGTTCAAAAGCCAACTAACGATTGCGTTTTTCGCTGCCGTCAATCATCTTAACGGACCTCTTAGGAAACAAAACTTTACTTTGACGGGTTCAAAAGGTCAAGGTTTGCGATTTGTGATTGGTGGATTTCGATCCGTTTTGTGTGTTTCTGTGTTTCAAGAATCGTTGCTTGTGATCGTAATTATGATTGACGGCAGCGAAAAACGCAATTTGTGAAGGCGGTTTTTGAACTTTACAGTTCGCATGTTTGTGAAAAGCGCAGTAAAGGACAGCTGTGACGTAGTTAAAAAAAAAAAACCAACGAAAGCTCAGTTTAAAAATAATTATGTCGCATTGGAGATATGCAATATTTGTCTTAGGCCACGGATGGAGTTACTCTCAGTTGATTTTTTATTTTCAATTTTTTTTACTTTTGCATTTTGTTTTGTAATTTGTGATAACAGGTGTTCAACAAAGAAAACAATTTGACCAAGCACAAGTAAACGACAAGTTTAACATAAGCAGAAAGCACACTAATTCTTCCTCATGGCTACCTCGTATTTGTTAAAATACTTCCAAGTTACGAATGAATGCCTTCGAATAGTCGGCCTTGACCATCATGGTGACCCCACCTCTTCATGGACCGAATAAGATCGTCCCGAATACCGAGCAAACCAGTTTTATAACATAACAAAAGTAAATCGCGCGCTCTGATTGGTCAGTTAGCCACTGCCATTTGCCCGTGGGTGCACGCCGATGTAGGTGAAGCACCTACGGCTCTTTCATACTTGACAAATAAACCTTGCACTACATACAACTTCAGAAGGAGTAATAACATAATCGTCCCGCGTTTTAACTCGCAGTTTCTTAAAAACTCTATTAGCTATAGAGGCGCTATTCTTTGGAATGCTGTCTCGAGTCATTTTACAGACCAGCGTACTGTTTGTAGTCGCAGCCTTTACGCGCTTAAGTTTTTAACATACAAACTTTATTCTAGAACTTCTACAACTGGTGCAGGGAACAAGTGAACCGATGTGATGTATAACGAAGTACAGCGGTACTGAAAAATAACAATTAAACAAATACAAAGTCAAGATAAAACAACCTACAAACTGAATAGGACGAGCAAAACCCAAACATTAAACTGTAAACCGGACCAAGCGCAGCTAAACGAAGAACTGACGCGAAAAATTACAATAAAAGCTAAATATACGATTTTCAGAAAAATCCTAACACGAAGGACAAAGCTACGCGAACAATGAAAAACTAATTAACTAAACAACAGCACTAAAGGCGCGAACACGAAAACAACTAAGAACGCGGCGAACATAAAAATACAATAAAGGTAACGGAAAACATTCCTGGCGTTAACACTGTTTTTTATCGCAAAGTGAAGAAGGACTCTTATTTTCAGGATTTTGATTTAGCGCACAGTCGGTCCAGTCGCTGCCCAGGCACTACCAAGTTTTTACTGAAATGCTTTTAACTATTTTTATGTTTTTTATTTTTATGGTTTTACTTAGAGGAAACTCAATGTAAATTCATTTTAACCCTGTATTTTTTTGGTTAGAATCTTACTGTATATTTTTAGAGTTTTAATTGTAGTTGTATTTTGTAAGTAATGTTATTCTTATTTTTTATATAAAAATTATTCACCGAAGTGGAGGTGGGCAGTAGTAGTGGTCTTGGGGGAAGTTTCTTCAAAAGGAGTTGTGAATTCTTTTTGTATTTAAAATCATTCTGTAAAAAAGATTATCAAATTTAGTTTTAAGCTTATTTATGAACAATTCAACTAAATAAAGTCATGCAAGACTTAAGCGTAATTTACGTTTGTAAACAAAAAACTTTTTCACCGGTTTTATCGATAAATTCAAGTCAAAAAGACAAAGCTTTACCTGTTAAAACTTCCAAACCGAACTTCATCAGCTCATGTATTTCGGAAAGAGCTTGCTTGATTAGTTGTAAAATTTCTTAGTTTGTTACGGCAGCAAACCGGGAAGGCACTTTGCTAGCAACTTACGCGAGTTTGGCGTCGCTCGCTCGGGGGAACTGGAGGTGAATCATGCCCAGTGAATAGTGCAGGATATTCACTGATTGAGTAGCCAATCAGTGCCCGCGAAAAACACTATCCACTGTTTTAGTATATACTAAGTAGTTTTATCCATTTGTAATGATTTTTACACGACCCCACAAGCTTTGAGCTTTAAATCACATCGTGTTTAAATAAAGGATATGTATGTATGTATGTATGTATGTATGTATGTATGTATGTATGTATGAATGAATGAAATTATTGCATAACTCGACGTCGTACACAGTTTTCCTCTTTGTATTCGGATTTTCTTGTTCTTCTACGAATTTGATCAGTTCCTCTTCTCTAATTTCGACAAACCAGCTTGTCTCCATTTTTTACTAAATTTAAAACTTAACTTCGACTCGTGAAAACTGCGAAAGGAACAAACAACGGAAAACCACAAGTGCTTGACAGAGCAGGAAAATACTGTGAGCTGATTGGTCAAAAATGATATCACACATGTGTAGATAGAAATGATATCACAACTGGCGGGATAGCGCATTTATCTTTTTGCTACCACTTGGTATACCGCTATCTTCTATTCAATGTAGTACTATTATGTGGATCTTGGAGGATGTTATCTTCCTTACAATCAGCCTCATCCTGTAGTTGTTTCAGTTGTTTGTTTAAGAAACCGACGAGCATCACGTGGGTTTTTTAATGCGTTGACTTTAATAGTCTCAAGAATAATTTCCGGAGACTTTTAGTGACATTTTTCCTACACCACCTGCACGCATTCTGTAAAGTAAACGGATGGGTCTTTTCCATTATTAGTGCGCGCTTTTTAGATCAGGTAAAGACCAACAACACAGTTTTTATTTCAAACTGACGTTGGCGCATTAGCATGTTGAGGGCCAGGGAATCTGAGATAGAATATTCCAGGTTCTTGTTTCAGCATAATATACACTTTTCAGATAAAATTTACAGACGAATGTATGGTAAATGAAAAATACAATCGTGCTAGTTCTCGCGTAAATTAAATTGGTCTCCCCAATATTTACAAAGCTCTATCCTAGTTTTTAAACTCAGGTAATCTTTAGTCTTTCCACAAGCAAAAATCGATATCAACAAACTGAGATACAAAGGAGCCAATGAGTAATTAATAAAAAAGCTAAAACTTTTATGAATTGACTTTAATCTTTTGTTGTATTTTTTCAATCTCTGATCATTTTA
Organism: Porites rus; assembly: GCA_964035705.1. Classification (NCBI taxonomy): domain Eukaryota; kingdom Metazoa; phylum Cnidaria; class Anthozoa; order Scleractinia; family Poritidae; genus Porites; species Porites rus. Next base: position 5,858,366 of record OZ038000.1, read on the forward strand.
TCTAGCCTCAATTAGATATGTCAATTTATCCAGTGAGCAATAAAAACCTTATCATTTATCTTATTATTTTTTCAATTCATACTTTTCCTTGAAGATTTCATTCGGCCTTCGGTCTCATGAGCTATTGACTCAGAGCCCATTCGGGCTCTAGGAATAATTGTTAAATAGCCTGTTCGAGGCGTTTAGATAATGGAGTGCGGCGCGAAGTCAGAGAGCGGAAAAAAAAGGTGGAAGAGAAGGAGATTGGCTCTCATCCCTACCCCACTCCCCCACTGTTTTTCCTGCTCACATCTTTTTGTGCTGTACCCACAATCTCGTGGCTGGAACAGGCTAAATAGCAAACACAGCTGATCTTCATGGTTAGGGTATTTCCAACCTGAATTTTAATGTCGCTATTCTCGACTGGGTTACTTCTTAAAAATAGTATTTAGTATTTAGTTTTTGTGGGAACGCGAATTCTGCATACTGAGTGCTCTGTGGAAACATCTGCTAGAAATATAATATTTCACTCACGTATTTCTTTACTTCCAAGCTAAAGACCTCAATTACCCTTGCTTTTAAAAATCCCCTGACTTTCTCCTTTTTGAAATGACAGAGCAAGTAAACGTTCTGTAAACAATTTGACCGAGGCTGCTATTTCCTAGAGGGTATTTTTAAAAGCTGTTCATGTTTTTCGAAATGCCCTTCAGTCGACAGGATTCCTGTATAAAAAAATTTATACATCACCACTCCTGGAACTGTCACGCTAATTCTGAATGATTTGAAATGGTCAACACTCGAGAAAAGAAGGAAAGTGGCACTACACACAATAATGTTTAAAGTAGTTTCTGGTCTATCAGCTATACAATTCCCACCCTATATATTATTTAAAAGAGGACAGGGCACTAGGCGATTCCACCCTAAGAAATTTATTCAAGTTGGTGCTAACACAAACAAATACCAATCAGTTTTATTGCACATACAACCACAGACTGGAACTCCTTACCAAATGGTGTCATACTTGAAAAGCAGTCAGTCGGAGGCTTTCAAAAAGGCCCACATGTGCCATCTTTAAAAACGCTGACGCTTTTTCTTTTTTTTTAACTTAATACTCGCACCATAATTGTATATATTTTGCATACTTAGTGCTCTGTGGAAACATCTGCTAGAAATATAATATTTCACTCACGTATTTCTTCACTTCCAAGCTAAAGACCTCTGTTACTCTCGATTTTAAAAATCACGTGTCATAGAGCTTTGCACTAATGACGTCACAAATTTCTGGTCCCCGCTGTAACTCAGACATTGCATCTGATTAGTATAAGAGCTTTGTAGGAAAAAATCACGTTCGCCAACAATTTTTCGTCGTCCTTGAATATTTTTGTCGTCAAAAGAAACAAATTCAGCTTCGTTTCGATAAAAAATATCCTGAAAATAATCAACGTTTGCCAAGACAGTGTTAAACATGGAAAAAACTGTACAGACGAAAGATTTTATTTCTTATGCGGTGTCATTACTGCACTGTCGCGGAATTTTACTAAGAAATGTATGGAAAGCTGGGATTCAATGCTGTTCGTAAAACGGTGCAATTGGTTAAATTAACGGGCAGTGGTTGCTCAATTATTTTTGCGAGTGCTTATATTAAGCTACTCAGTACTACGGGATATAAAGTACTCTATGGTACCTACCTGGCCGCACTATAACAGAACAAACTTATACAATTTCCGATTTGTGCTAATGTTGGTGTGCGTTTCAGTTTAGAAAAATTCTGCCACAGACTTGCGAGAAGAACATACAAACTCGATTTTCTCTTTATCACATTCGGTTTTGGACTATTACCCAGCCAAAAATGTTAAGTCATGTTTCAGCGCATAGACTAGTGCTATCTGACTGAGACAGAGAACAGGAACAGGTTTTGCTCCCCATAGCAGATGGATACGAGAATAAAGCTGAAAAAAGATTTAAAGAACGCTCATGCTAATTGATTTCTTGTTTGTCGCGACTTTTGTCATCAAAATAAAAAAAAAATTACAAAAGTCAGACAAACATTTCAAGTTAGTCTCACTGACGTCAATTGTGCGCGTGCTATTTATGCGGTTCGAACTGTCTCTAATCCCCACCCCGCGCCCCCGCTCCCCCCCATACAATATTTCTAATGGCCCCTATGATCAATATGTGGTGGAAGTAACAGGCAGTTGCTCGCAGTAAGTTAGTTGGTTGACTGTTTCGGATACGTTTATCAGGTGGTCGGTGAGATGATTTAGTTCTCGACAACTGTTATTACAATTTACGACGATTTTTATTACAATTTTTGACAGATTTTATAATTCACGACATTATTATAATTCACGACAGAACACGTGACTTTCCCCTTTATGACGCAAGTAAGCGTTCTATGAAGAAATTGGTAGAGGCTATTTCCTGGAGGGTATTAAAATTTTCATGTGTTTCTAAATGTGCCAACAAAAGGCGAAGTCAAGGTTTCCTTAGCATCCCTTCCAGTATCGAAAGGAATGCAAAAATATGATTTAAAACAAGGCTAGGGGCGGAATAGACACCAAGAACATCTGGTATTGACGATAACATGTCCAGAAATAGGACGAGAAAAAGATTAACTTGAACTTGACAAATATTTTTTAATAGTTTTCCTGAGAAACGTCAATAAAAAAAATGACTATGCAAGTTACAGGTGTTACTCTGCATTATAAAAGATCAAATGAATTAATGTGTGATTATAGTACTGAAGGATTTAGCCCAAAAAAGGCAGAAGAACTTTCGATTAACAGGCGCCCCGACCTTGAACAGTCGTGTGAAAGACAGATTCCGAGAAGAACAGAAAAATGAACATAACGGACAGCCGAGGTAACTCTTTGTCCTTTCTGAACCTTTGCTTGATGTTTTTCTCAAGCGGCTTTGCCAGCCGCTTTATTCACAAGGTAGAAGGGCTTTTCATAGTTGAAACTTTACAAGTGTTACACGATTTTCTGAAAACCTCGTTCAAAATTTCTTAACGTATTTAACTTAACGAGAAGTACGTATCTCGCAAACCCTCGTGAAAGTCGGTGCGGCACATAAATTAAAGTTAGGGTTAGAAACTGGTTGGGTGACCAGTCGGGAATACCTTTGAGCAACGACAATTTCCCGTCTGAAATTTGAATTGAGGGCTCCTAACTTTTTGTCTCTGATTCTCTTTTCTATTTACCAGTCTATATATAGCGTACTGCTTACGCTATGCACATTCCCAACTCATTGCGTCTCATGTCGGCAAGACACAACCGCAGGCAAAAATTCCAATAGAGTTTCTCTTCAGTCAACTTCATTTTAATAATGTTACTTCACATGCTCTTTTTTACGGCGGCCATCTTGTTATGCGCAGAAAGACATGCGCAGTGCAAAACCAGGGAATAACCTTAAATAGGGTATCGTTTTTGCCCTTGTTAGCATTGTGTTCCCAGGGTGATCCTTGATTAGACAGGGTACCTAAGCATTATCAGCTAAAATTCAAGTGCGTAAATATCCAGCTACACAAGAAAAAATCATCCGATCACCATTTAACGAAATTTTGCGTTGTTTTTATGAAATTTTTATTCTTTGTTTTTCCTTGAATAGGGAGTCTTTTTTTTCGATTTTGGGCCTTAAATAGGGAGGCATATTCCGTTTGGCTCATCCTTAAATAGGGTCAGGGTTTAAGACCCCGTGCGGCACACAACTATCCGAAATTTATCGAAGTGTCCCAGCCCTCAACCACCCCCCCGTCCCTCCGCCTTACTTCGATGTCCTTGAAGTTTGGGCCTAGGGCGAGTGAAGTCGTTTTCGGCTTCAAAGGCTTGAAGTTACCGTAAATGGATTTTGAAACATCTTATGATGGTTTACGATCGCATGAGAATCACAAGACGGAAAGAAAGTTTGTTTTTTGCAATAATCACGAATTCCGTTGAATAAGGCCACTCACAGGAAAATTACATGGCCTCGATCTCACAATCTCGCGGAGATCGTTTTTAAGAGAGTGTATGTAATCTTCACTTAATCTTCTTATCCTTTGAATATACAATAATAGACCATTCTCCGCCCCAATCTTCCGCCTACTCTTTTTGCCTGAAGTACTATTTGGTGCTTTGGTCGCCTTTTCTTGGTTTTTCCTCTAGCCCTCACCTGTGTTTTAACATTTTGATAACTAAAGATGACTTTGCAGTTTTGTATAAAACCGGCCATTAACTTGGCCGTGAGTTTAATCTACATAATCGAAATAATATATTATGCTTCATCAATTATCAGCCTGAGGGCTTTTCAGAAATACATACAAACATATCACATAACTATCTCAAAATTAAATACAAATGACACAAGAACTAAAATATTTATAACCTAATCTCTTTTATACAGATGAATAAGTGCAAATTTTAAAATTGCCTAAAATAGCCTAAGATATATGATGCTTATTCAGTAAGAAAATCTTCAAGGAGCTCGACCACAGTCTCTGTTTTCTTTGTTTCCAAACTTAAGCTCCCTAGAAATTCGCGAAATTCTGTCTTTAGCCACTTCAACACAAATCCCTAAACACAAAACAACACTAGCAAACAAAACAAACAAGCGAAGACAGGGGAAGTTGAGAAAAGTTACAAAATGTTTGCTTCCCCGGTTTTCATAAATCCAGGTTGTTATATTTTCCTATAAAAAGACAATTGTATGGCCAGTTCAAGACACAATCGAGTCAGCTCTTGCAAAAATTGGTCTTCGTAATGTCTACGAAGCTCTAGCCTAGCTTCTAAAGTTAAACAGTTCGATTGTTTCGTTCTTTTTGGCTCGCATAGGTCAACAACATTTGGTTGCTTAATTTTCATTGGCTGTTTGACCAACTGATTTATAAAGTAGCATCTACTTGAATTGGACAGCAGTTGTGGTTAGCAGCCCAATTAAGCAACAAATAAGGGAGGCATAAGGGCTGTTGAAAACCAAGAAAACTCGAGCATTTATATTTGGCCTAATTAAAAGCATAATGTAGGTTTAAAGCTTTAATAACGTACGCAAATTTAACACAAGGAACAGATGGAACAAAGCTGACTTCTTTCATGGGAAATAAGGTGGTAAGCTGTTTTGCGCAATTTAACGAGAAATGCATTTTTTTCTTTTAAACAAAAGCAGTATCTCTAAACTGAAAGAACAAAAATAAAGTGTAAATAAAATATATCCATTTCTTTTTACGTGATAACGAAAGCCGTGATCATTAAACAATTTATAGTTAAGGGACAGTTGGTGATGAAGGGTTTCAATTATTAATTATTGTTCCTTAGCTTCGACAATAGCTATAATAACGTCGGTCTTTGATAATGCACAGAAGGGTAAATTAATATGTTAAAAGGCTGATCTTTCCTTAAACGCTACAGCCTAGCAGTAACCAAAGATGATCTTAGATGGTTAGGGTATTTCCAACATGATTTTTAGTACCGTTATTCCAGACTGTGTTACTTCATAAAACAGTGTTCAGTATCTAGTTTTTGTAGGAACACCTATTCTGCATTCTGATCTGTACGGAAATATCTGCAAGAAATAAAATACTTCATCCACGTATTTCTTCACTTCCAAACTAAGTACGCTACGGGAAAAAAAACCTCATTCACCCTCGCTTTTAAAAGTCACGTGACTTTCTCCGCCTTCTTATGAAATGAAATGAAAGACCCAAGTAAGCGTAGTCTGAATAATTTTGATAGGCTATTTCCTGGAGGGTATTCAAAATGTTTTTTGAAATGTACCAACAAAAGGTGAAGTCGAGGTTCCCATAATGTCTTGCTTTTACAGTATCGACAGGAATATAAAACAACGATTTAAAACTAGGCTAGCATAGACACTTCATAGACACCCAGAACATTTGGTACAGTAAACACCCGCGAATAAGAACGTACTTTATTGAAGTCCAGCAAAAGAGGGGCTTGTATTTTGGGGTACATATTGTCAATTTAGGCTGAGTAGGTTCTTAATTTCTATGAAGGATATTATTAATTGTTGATTACAAGAAAAAAAAAACTTAGCTTTTCCCTGAAATATATAGTATTTAGTCAAAACTGCATTATTGTAACGATAACAAAACTTATTACAGAATTTATGTACAGTTTGGCACAGTATGTTCTTGATATACTTAAATTTACAATCTTATACAATCCCCTGGATAAATTATTTGACCCCAATGAACTGTAACCCACTTATAAGAACCTAGTTGATCTTGCTTAGCTAAACAGATTCTGTGTGTATTTTTGTGTATTATAAACCATTCCATTTGAAAATTGTTATTATTCTCAAATAATAAAGGAATTTGCAAAATAAAAATTACACAGACCTATCAAGAGAGAGCTGAGCTTTCAGAAAATTGATATGCGAGGTGTCAATTATCACACCTAAGGTGTTATTTCCGATTTATATCGTAGGCTCAAAAATTCAATAATTTCATTTTTCTGGCTCTCTCTCGATATCTAGTAAAAAAAAAAAAAAGAGAAATGCCTTATACTTTGATTGTTCAGTTACCTTTAAATTCCCGGCAGTAGCCAATAAATTTTTCCTGAGATATAGAGGTGGAATTTTTTTGTAATGCCCTATAACTTCAGGCGGCCGCCAAAATTCCAAAATTCCGGGAATTTAATACATTTTTCTTAATATTATGTGAATAAGCCTGGCAAGTTACAGCGCGGTATTATTTTCATATTTTTACATCAATTTGTTTTCTGCGCGGTCCAAAGCAGCCGCAAAATTGCCCTTAATTCGCCCTTAATTTTCGTCGCGCTGCACTCCTCTCTTCGTCGCCATCTTGAATTCTTACGAGCATACCGCTGTTCTTAATGTTTGTTGTGACACTGACCCGATTGTAGCACAGAAAAAGGCGAGAAAATGCGAAAATCTTCGTTTGATTTCGTTAGGTGACGTGCTCTCAATATGGCGTAGTAACAGTGTTTTAGCCTTTAGTTGCCAATGTGCTAATTTGCATAATAGGTCATTTAACTACGGCCTTATATGTCATCGACGTTGCAAGGATCATAATTATATCTAAGGTGTAGAAGGCTTTTTACAGCCATAGAAATGATTTAGAAATATCAAAACAATCGTACTTTATTTTGGGAAATAGAATGTAAGAGAAATTTGCTATAATTTGCCCAAGCTGACTTGAAACTCATAACGCGTTATCGCATGCCGGGTTGTGAAAATTGCAACATTTCTGTCAACAACGGAGAGTATAGATACCAACTTTGGCCTTCGTTTTCTCGACATCTATTAATTAAACGAAAATGCTTCATTTTTGGAATTTGAATTCAGGTTAAGAATACATTTCAAATAAGCGATTTTATAAGCATGATAATATTTTGACTTTGTAGCAGTTCTAATACCCTAATCCACTAGGTTTTTATTCGCGGGTGGGGGATGACAAGAAAAGGGACAAGGAAAAATTTACCAGGAACTTGACAAACAATTAAGGTCTTCCGGGGAAACATCAATAAACACTACGAACTGAGCAAGTTTCATGTGTTACTCTGTAATATAAGTTTCATGTTAATCAATGTACATACTATTATATAGTATTGGGTCTATTGATATATATGTAGCCCCAAAAGGCAGATGAATTTTCAATTAACAGGCCCCACAAGCTGAAACAGTCGTGCCGGTTGATAAACAGTGTCTGAGAAGAACAGAAGAATGAACAAAACGGACAGCCGAGGTAAATCTTTTTTCCATTCTCAAATGCCACTGTAGCCTGTGTGAAACTGGCTTTCCCATGAGTCACCCGGCTGCTACTTACGAAATTTTTCTAGGTGTTGAAACGGCGTCGACCCTACTCTATGCCCCAGAACACAATCGCTCAGAGACATTCTTGTTTTCCTGATCGCTTGGTAATTCTAATGAAGATAGAATATTTTCAAACGATTAGAAAAAGGGATTTTGCAGAAATTCCAGAAAATTTTCTGACTGCCGGGCATTTAGTTTTTTTAAGGCCCTTCCCAGCTGCCGAACATATAGCCACAGCGTTCCTAATTACCTGTGTATGGAAGGACTCACCTTTGTGACTTAAATACGTGTATACGTTTAACAACTTTTGTTTGGTTCGACAATAGGTAGTGATCTGGCACCATTTATATTAAAAAAATAATAGAAAACCCAATTATTGACAAGCTTTTCTTTTCAAGTTATGTGTTCTTTAGTATGCGTTTTTTTGTAGCGACTGGAGTGACTTAAATTGCTGGTGATGCCTTACATTGACCTTGGGTTTTGACACAGGCATGAATAAAAAACTCGGGGTGCAAAGATTCATAAACAAGAAGTGTGTAAAATGAGAAAATATATATGACCAGTGGAAAAAAATAAATAAATAAAAGCGCTCTTCCCTTTAATTAACAATTTCATGTTTTTCTTTTTTTTTCAAGAAAAAAAAATACCCTTTCTAACGTGAATTGTTTATTTAAAACAAGTTATATAATGTACGGACAGGGCAAAGACTCATCAGCTCGTGATAGTGTGGTACTTGACCTTAAGAGTTTTGCTCTAAAAGGAAAAATCTTCCAGAGATTTTCCTCTTTCGTATGAGATAATAATAATTTATAATAATAATAATAATAATAATAATAATAATTTATTACATTTAATGTAGCGCTTTGACTATTTAAATATTCTAAAGCGCTTTACAATATGTACAAGAAAATAAATATATATATATACAATAAATGGATAGAAATAATAATAGTAATAAGAATATAAAATTACAAATTAAAAGCTTTCTTAAAAAGATAAGTCTTCAACTGTACTTTAAAAGAGTCAATCTTCCTACAGTTTCTAAGGCTAGATGGCAAAGCATTCCATACTGTTGGTCCAGCATGGAAAAAGGCTCGATCGCCAAAAGTCTTCCGTGTCACCTTAGGGATTACAAGCAATGTTTTAGAATCAGACCACAGGCTGTATCTATTTCTAGGCTTTACAACAAGTAGTTCAGATAAATATTGTGGCGCCAGGCCGTCTATCGTTTTAAAAACTAAAAGCGCAATCTTAAATTCTAATCTAAATTTCACTGGCAACCAATGAAGTTCCCTAAGTACCGGAGTAATATGGGCAAACGTAGGAATTGAGCATGTAACCCGAGCGGCCGCATTAAGAACTTTTTGAAGTCGGTCATATTGATATTGCGGAAGCTTATACAAAAGAGCGTTGCAATAATCTAAATGTGATGTAACAAACGCATGAATTAAACACTTTGTTGATTCTGCAGACAGATATTTCCTAACTTGCCTAATATTATAAAGCCCCCTAAATGCCTTACTACACACCTTTCCTATATGAGTATTCATAGACAAGGGGATATTTGTATAAAGGGCTGTTTGACCAACTGATTTATAAAGTAGCATCTACTTGAATTGGACAGCAGTTGTGGTTAGCAGCCCAATTAAGCAACAAATAAGGGAGGCATAAGGGCTGTTGAAAACCAAGAAAACTCGAGCATTTATATTTGGCCTAATTAAAAGCATAATGTAGGTTTAAAGCTTTAATAACGTACGCAAATTTAACACAAGGAACAGATGGAACAAAGCTGACTTCTTTCATGGGAAATAAGGTGGTAAGCTGTTTTGCGCAATTTAACGAGAAATGCATTTTTTTCTTTTGAACAAAAGCAGTATCTCTAAACTGAAAGAACAAAAATAAAGTGTAAATAAAATATATCCATTTTTTTTTACGTGATAACGAAAGTCGTGATCATTAAACAATTTATAAGGGACAGTTGGTGATGAAGAGTTTAAATTATTTATTATTGTCCTTTAGCTTCGACAATAGCTATAATAACGTCGGTCTTTGATAATGCACAGGAGGGTTAATTAATATATTTAAAGGCTGATCTTTCCTAAAACGCTACAGCCTAGCAGTAACCAAAGATGATCTTAGATGGTTAGGGTATTTCCAACATGATTTTTAGTACCGTTATTCCAGACTGTGTTACTTCATAAAACAGTGTTTATTATCTAGTTTTTGTAGGAACACGTATTCTGCATACTGATCTGTACGGAAATATCTGCAAGAAATAAAATACTTCATCCACGTATTTCTTCACTTCCGAACTAAGTACGCTACGAAAAAAAAAACCTCATTCACCCTCGCTTTTGAAAATCACGTGACTTTCTCCGTTTTCTTATGAAATGAAAGACGCGTGGTCTGAATAATTTTGATAGGCTATTTCCTGGAGGGTATTCAAAATGTTTTTTGAAATGTACCAGCAAAAGGTGACGTCGAGGTTCCCATAATGGCTTGCTTTTACAGTATCGACAGGAATATAAAACAACGATCTAAAACTAGGCTAGCATAGACACTTCATAGACACCCAGAACACTTGGTACAGTAAACACCTGCGAATAAGAACGTACTTTATTGAAGTCTGGCAAAAGAGGGGCTTGTATTTTGGGGTACGTATTGTCAATTTAGGTTAAGTAGGTTCTTAATTTCTATGAAGGATATTATTAATTGTTGATTACAAGAAAAAAAACTTAGCTTTTCCCTGAAATATATAGTATTTAGTCACAACTGCATTATTGTAACGCTAACAAAACTTATTACAGAATTTATGTACAGTTTGGCACAGAATGTTCTTGATATAATTAAATTTACAATCTTATACAATCCCCTAGATAAATTATTTGACACCACTGAACTGTCACTGAACTGTAACCCACTTATAATAACCTAGTTGATCTTGCTTAGCTAAACAGATTCTGTGTGTATTTTTGTGTATTATAAACCATTCCATTTGAAAAAATTATTTCTCAAATAATAAAGGAATTTGCAAAATAAAAATTACACAGACCTATCAGGAGAGAGCGGAGCTTTCAGAAAATTGATATGCCAGGTGTCAATTATCACACCTAAGGTGTTATTTTCGATTTATATCGCAGGCTCAAAAATTCAATAAATTCATTTTTCTGGCTTTCTCTCGATATCTAGGAATGTTAAAAAAAATAATGGAACTGCCTTATACTTAGATTATTCAGTTACCTTAAAATTCCCGGCAGTAGCCAATAAATTTTTTCCTGAGATATAGAGGTGGAATTTTTTTGTAATGCCCTATAACTTCAGGCGGCCGCCAAAATTCCAAAATTCCGGGAATTTAATACATTTTTCTTAATATTATGTGAATAAGCCTGGCAAGTTACAGCGCGGTATTATTTTCATATTTTTACATCAATTTGTTTTCTGCGCGGTCCAAAGCAGCCGCAAAATTGCCCTTAATTCGCCCTTAATTTTCGTCACGCTGCACTCCTCTCTTCGTCGCCATCTTGAATTCTTACGAGCATACCGCTGTTCTTAATGTTTGTTGTGACACTGACCCGATTGTAGCACAGAAAAAGGCGAGAAAATGCGAAAATCTTCGTTTGATTTCGTTAGGTGACGTGCTCTCAATATGGCGTCGTAAAGAGTGTTTTAGCCTTTAGTTACCAATGTGCTAATTTGCATAAAAAGGGTCATTTAACTGCGGCCTTATATGTCATCGACGTTGCAAGGATCATATATCTAAGGTGTAGAAGGCTTTTTACAGCCATAGAAATGATTTAGAAATATCAAAACAATCGTACTTTATTTTGGGAAACAGAATGTAAGAGAACTTTGCTATAATTTGCCTAAGCTGACTTGAAACTCATAACGCGTTATGGCGTGCCGGGTTGTGAAAATTGCAACATTTCTGTCAACAACGGAGAGTATCGCGTCGTATCTCAGCCCTGTGATTATTAATATTTCTAAAATAGCGCTCATAGATACCAACTTTGGCCTTCGTTTTCTCGACATCTATTAATTAAACGAAAATGCTTCATTTTTGGAATTTGAATTCAGGTTAAGAATACATTTCAAATAAGCGATTTTATAAGCATGATAATATTTTGACTTTGTAGCAGTTCTAATACCCTAATCCACTAGGTTTTTATTCGCGGGTGGGGGATGACAAGAAAAGGGACAAGGAAACATCAATAAACACTACGAACTGTGCAAGCTGCAGGTGTTACTCCATAATATAAGTTTCATGTAAATCAATGTACAAACTATAGTATTGAGTCTATTCATATATGAGGGGGGCGTTGGGGTCTATAAAAAAACGAAAAACCGCTCTAAAAATTACCCAAAACCGAAAAACCGCGATAGATTTCGATCAAAACCGTAAACCGCACACAAAGACATCAAAACCGAAGATTTATACGGCTCAATTTTCACCAAACCCTAGTCTAGATCTCAAACTTTGGTGATATGTGGAACATGCGGACTACACAATAGCACATCATCATTCTAGATGTTAATATCATCAAAGTATCAACACTATCTATGGATGCTATGGTCCTAAAACCGGCATATCTGGCCTAGGGCCCTCTAGGAGAATTTATAAAGATCCTCGACTGAATGGCAATAGAGGACATTGGGGGATGTTTTGCGTCCGCGAAAAGCTCTCCAGGTGTACACCCCATTAAAAATCCAAAATCCCACATTCCAGTTTGACCTGGATTGACTGTAAAATAGAAATATATGAAGTAGCCAAACATGTGACTGCAAAGAGACCCACAGAGGAATCTAACCCGGCAAGGAAGTTAAAGACAGACCTACTGTACGGACTCTCAATGTTGTTTTTGTGGACATCAAAACCAATTACAATCCGACTGAAACCTTTCGACTGATATACAATGTACCTCGTACCACCCTCGGGGGTGGCATTAAAGGCGAAACAATAAGATTGCCTAGAACAAACTCTTAAAAAAAATAGGAAAAGAAAGCATGTGTACACAGGCTATTGTCAGAGGTCAACTTTGACTTACTAAAGCAAAAGCAAAAACTAAAGAGAGACTATTAATATTGCCTTTCCGGTATCACCCAGCGGTACAAGATCTTAAAAGAAATTAATGGCAAACTGGAGTCTAAAATAGAAAATCAGCCTCTCCTGAAAACAATTTTTGGGACCTCCGATCATATCAGAAAAGACATGCTTGTAAGAGCAAAAACGTAACTGGAAGGCAGTTGATAATGCGACACAACCACAAAAACCACATTGGAAGCCCGTGCAGGTTCGTCTTTGACGTCTTTGACGTCCTTCCAAATTGGAAAAACCGAAATCCACATCGGTCACCAAAATCCGAAAAACCGCGTTGTTTTTGCCAAAAAACCGAAAACCAGATGCTAAAAAAGGGGAAAACCGGAAACCACAACGTACAACAAAACCGAAAAACCGAAGTTTTTCATTGCAAAAACCGAAAAACCGACCTAGAAAATTGCCAAAACCGTAAAACCGAAAATCCCAACGCCCCCCTCATTTATATGTAGCCCCAAAAGGCAGATGAATTTTCCATTAACAAGCCCCACAAGATGAAACAGTCGTGCCGGTTGATACACAGTTTCTGAGAAGAACAGAAGAATGAACAAAACGGACAGCCGAGGTAAATCTTTTTTCCATTCTGAAATGCCACTGTAGCCTGTGTGAAACTGGCTTTCCCATGAGTCACGCGCTGTTACTTACGAAATTTTTCTAGGTGTTGAAACGGCGTCGATCCTACTCTATGCCCCAGAACACAATCGCTCAGAGACATTCTTGTTTTCCTGATCCCTTGGTAATTCTAATGAAGATAGAATATTTTCAAACGGTTAGAAATAGCGATTTTGCAGAAATTCCAGAAAATTTTCTGACTGGCGGGCATTTAGTTTTTTAAAGACCCTTCCCAGCTGCCGAGCATATAGCCACAGCGTTCCTAATTACCTGTATGGAAGGACTCACCTTTGTGACTTAAATGCGGGTATCCGTTTAAGTTCGATAGTAGGTAGTGATCCTGGACCATTTATATTAAAAAAATAATGGAAAACCCAATTATTGACAAGCTTTCGTTTTCAAGTTATATGTTCTTTAGTATGCGTTTTTTTTTGGTAGCGACTTACTAGTGATGCCTTAAATTGACCTTGGGTTTTTACACAGGTATGAATAAAAAACTCGAGACTCATGAACAAGAAGTGTGTAAAATGAGAAAATATATATGACCAGTGGAAAAAAAATAATAAAATAAAAGCGCTCTTCCCTTTAATTAACAATTTCATGTTTTTTTTTTTTCAAGAAAAAAAATACCCTTTCTAACGTCAATTGTTTATTTAAAACAAGTTATATAATGTACGGACAGGGCAAAGACTCATCAGCTCGTGATAGTGTGGTACTTGACCTTAAGAGTTTTGCTCTAAAAGGAAATATCTTCCAGAGATTTTCCTATTTCTTATGAGATAATAATGATTTATTATAATAATAATAATTTATTACATTTAATGTAGCGCTTTAACTATTTAAATATTCTAAAGCGCTTTACAATATGTACAAGAAAATAAATATATATATACAATAAATGGACAGAAATAATAATAGTAATAAGAATATAAAATTAGTCGTATAAACATAACAACTTTCTTTAATTTTCCAGACATGTTTCGACGGTACATCCGTCATCTTCAGTGTTACATATTTTGAAATCGCCGTTGAATTCAAAGCGCGCGCGATCTTACAAAGTTCGTTACATTTCGTTGTCAATATTGCGTACTAAAACAAAGTTAAATGAGTGACGCTTAGTTCTTTACAGGGAGAGAGCCAGGTTAATGTGTTTCACCTGCTGGTTGAGATCGGGCTTCTCCCATTTTATAAACATGGATTCCTTAAGCTTCACTTGGTACTTAGTGGCTGCAGAGTCCAGGATCTCGAAGCAATCCGGTGTGCAGGATGCTCTACAAAACTCTGAACCATGCAGATGTTTAAAAACGTTCGAAGACCTGTCTGAAAGTAAGTGCTCGCGCACTCGTGTGGAGAAGTGTCGGCTGGTTTCACCAACATAACAAGCATTACAACTTGCACACGAAAATTTATAGACCACACGCGTGCGTAGCCCCTCAGAGACAGCATCTTTCACATTAAAAAGATTCCTGACTTTGAAAGTAGTAAAGACTAACCTTAAATCAATAGGTTTACATAACCGGTTAGCAAGTTTGCGTATACTCCTCTGTGCCGTGACTGAGAAGTGCCCAACGTAAGGGATTTTGAAGAAGAACTTAGGCGTTTCCTGGGGCTCGACTCCTGAATAGGGCTGTGTTTTCCCTCCCTTGACTGCTGTCTGAATATATTTAGAAATATATTTGTTGATAAGGTTTTCAGGGAAGAGATTCCTCCGCAGAATGACAGACAATTTTTGAAGGTCAGTATGGAACCCCATCCAAGTGTTGTTTATCTTAAAAGTTCTATGAATCAAGGTTTTGATTAACCCCAATTTGTAGGTAAAGGGGCAAAAACTCAGATAACTAGTGAGCAGACCTGTGAAAGTCTTTTTCCGGTAAACGGTGGTTGCACTTTGGTGTGGGTCAGTGTTGTTGATTAGAACATCTAGGAAAGGTAGAACATGGTCAGTTTCCCGCTCCATTGTAAAGCGTATATTGGGGTGTTGATTGTTGATGTAATTGAAGAAAAGGGTTGCATCCCGTTCAGAGTGGAAAAGGCAAAATGTATCGTCTACGTAGCGACGATAGAATAATACCTCTGAATCCCCTTATTGATCCAACCATATATTCTCATGGTGACCCATAAAGAGATTGGCGAGAACAGGGGCAAGGGGGGACCCCATGGCTACACCATCCACCTGATCATAGAAGTTACCTTTGAACAGGAAGTGAGTTTCCCTGGTAGCAAACTCAAACAGCCTTTTGAGCTCATTTTTACTAAGTTTCAACCCTGGATTACCCTCAGTAATATATTTGACGGCAAGGAATATAAAATATATAAAATTATTGAATATAAAATTACAAATTAAAAGCTTTCTTAAAAAGATAAGTCTTCAACTGTACTTTAAAAGAGTCAATGTTCATACAGTTTCTAAGGCTAGATGGCAAAAATAATAATGGTAATAAGAATATAAAATTACAAATTAAAAGCTTTCATAAAAAGATAAGTCTTCAACTGTACTTTAAAAGAGTCAATCTTCCTACAGTTTCTAAGGCTAGATGGCAAAGCATTCCATACTGTTGGTCCAGCATGGAAAAAGGCTCGATCGCCAAAAGTCTTCCGTGTCACCTTAGGGATTACAAGCAATGTTTCAGAATCAGACCGCAGGCTGTATCTAGTTCTAGGCTTTACAACAAGTAGTTCAGATAAATATTGTGGCGCCAGTCCGTCTATCGTTTTAAAAACTAAAAGCGCAATCTTAAATTCTACTCTAAATTTCACTGGCAACCAATGAAGTTCCCTAAGTACCGGAGTAATATGGGCAAACGTAGGAATTGAGCATGTAACCCGAGCCGCCGCATTAAGAACTTTTTGAAGTCGGTCATATTGATATTGCGGAAGCTTATACAAAAGAGCGTTGCAATAATCTAAATGTGATGTAACAAACGCATGAATTAAACACTTTGTTGATTCTGCAGACGGATATTTCCTAACTTGCCTAATATTATAAAGCCCCCTAAATGCCTTACTACACACCTTTCCTATGAGTATTCATAGGTAAGGGGATATTTGTGTGTTTTTTCTTTTCGATCGTTTCGAAATGTTTTTAAAGATGTTCTTTAGGTCAGGCAACGCAGGGTGGTATGTTGTAACGAACGGAAGAGTTTTTCTTCCAACTTAATCGTTCTGTTGTAAAGCCGACCTTCGTTCAGCAAATTTAACTTTACGAAATTTTTTCAATGAGATTGTGGGGGTAGCCGCCAGCACGGATGAGTGTTTTAAAGTTGTGGATATTCTCTGTCATTGAATTATTTAACTCAGGAGGGAGTTTGATGACTTCTAATCATCGCCTTCCTGACCTCAGGTGCGGCGGTTACAGGTCGGAGAGAGATGAGTGACTAGAAAGTCTCTGTGACTCCTCAGTTGTTAAATCTCCCACCCTTGTGAATAGTTGTATCCAAACCGTTTTCCATCTCATATTTCAGCCGTGAATTTAGTTGTGGGGTGATGCCTGTTTGCAAGGGCAATGAAATCCTCTTTTTCCCTCTTCTCAGCCGGTTTTTCACAGTGGGAAATTATCGTCAATGTCTTTTCCAATAAGATAAGTATTTCCTTCTCAACCGAAGACAACTGAAGGTATTCGCGAAAGCGACTGCTATCTTTGTTTGCCCTTAGCTGTTACGCTTGTTCCGTGTGTCTCTTTGAATCGAATGAATTCTGTTGAAGGATCAGCCCAAGAATTTCTTTGAGTGTTTGCGTGGGGATGGGGGTGTTTTCTCCGTTGAAATTCTCGTATGCTCTGCATGCTGTGTTTATTCCCTTTTCGTGTGGGATATTTGTGTATTGGCTGGCAACAACTAAGGAGACTAGAAATGTGTACACCACCGACAGAAACAAGAAGTGAGATGAAGTGTACAATGTCCTTTCATCTCATAGTTTGCTAATTATTTTGAAGTTAATGGTTAGAATCGCTTTGATTTCCTCTGTTGAACACTTGCACCGTCGAAATTTATCGCCCAAAGCATTTTTTGATCTCTGCAAGCGGCCAAAAGAACTCGGAACGTAACTCAAAGTCTAACTCGAACTTTAATTCGAAGTCCAAATCGAAGTCTGACTCGAAGTCTGATTCGAACTCGAATGCAAACTCGAGCGCAGCGAGGAAACATATATTGTTGGTCCTTATTGAAAGCCGTTTGGAGGAAACGGTGGTATCCCTATACTTTTCTCAACAAACTTTAAAGTGAAAATATAAGTTTGAGATGTATTTGCGATTTATCTGAAGTTAACAACGGTGTGAGGAGAACACTTAAAGTCCCCGATGTCATATTTCCAACTTTGCGTTTACTAATTTTTGCTTATTGCTGCTAAAGTAAAATCGATTTTACTGACTCTACATCTCTTCAAAAGTCAATTCAAAACCAGTTATTGGTGATTAAAAATCTCATGGCGATCGGACATCTAAAAGATTTCTTTTAAGCGAATAAAAAATGTTATTATAGCCGGTCTAGAGTAGAAAACTGTATTGAAACACCTTCAATATGACAGATAGAATTGACAGATAATCATTACAGTGTCCGACTGTCCTGTCACTCATCGGTAACATTTTGGTATTGACTGTAGTTAATATTGATGGCAGATCAGATCTGTCTGATGACTATAGATACAGTAGAAACCCGCGACTAAGAACTAGGTTTAAAGGTCAAATGAATCAAAAAATTGACATATTTTCTTTTGTCGCTTTACCTTCACCAAACACTTAAAAGAACCATCCTAAGTGAGATTTGGGTAAACATTTTTTCTTCTCAAGCCTCTATAGAAAGATAAAAGATCAAAATCCGAGGATTTCCGAAAACTTCACGAAAACGTTTCTGAAATGGCCGCGTGATAGACTGGAGACTACGTGACGTCAATGTTGGTCCTTCAGGGCGGAAAAACGTTCTGCGCAAGCTTTTGCGCATCCCTTATCGCCTGCGTTTGTTTGTCTAGTTCTGTGAGAGTTCTGACTGAGACTGAATGAAATACACGAGGTGCGAACGTTTGCTCCTTGTAAAGGCTTTTTCTTGTTTTTGCTGTTGTTGTTGCTGTTTCGTCACTTGAAAATTGCTTTGGATTCAGAACAACCAATGTTACAGTAAAAACAGATCATCCGTCAGTCTGAGGAGGAATAAAACGTTTTGAACATTTCCAAATAGGTTTGTATTTTTCTGATAATTGTGCATTCGATTTGTGAATTGATTTTTTGTCCAGTGCTTTCCCTTCTTTCGCCGGACTGAATTAAAAACCCTCTTGTATTCTGTTATTAGTAGTTACGGTTAGTTTTTTTAAATGCCCAGATTTATTTACCTTTGCAGAGCCAGCTTTATCCTTGTCTTATGTCAAAGAACCGTAATGCTAACGCTTGCGAGTGAACAAACTTGAGCGCTTAAAACATCCTCGGAACTTTAGAAGGCCAACAAGCTTACTCGAGAAGAAAAGACTACTTCGATCATTTTTCTGTTGCTCAAGTAATAGTAGTCAGAGTTCTTTTCCTTTAGTTTTTTCACTTTAAATTACTTAGTTTTGTTATCTTTCTGTACGCAAATTTTCCTTTCTCTCGCTGTGGAGTAGCGGAGAACGACAACTGCCGGCAGTGACTCCAAAACAATCGACTCTTTGCCCGTAAACAATTGCTGAAGCTGGATTTGACTGAAGCGAGCAAAACAATTCCTTATGTGCAGTTTTCTGTATTTTCCAATGATTCAGTTTGCTGAGTTTAATTTGCTTGAATGAAGACCCTCGCATGGACCAGTTATTACTAAAAAAAAGTAGCTAATTTAGCTAAGTAGTCGGAATCATGGCTTGGCTGCGACTCTTGCAACTGATCTTTTTCTTTTAAGGTCTTTAGGTAGGTTGTTGGTTGTAGGTTGTTGTTTTTTTATTTTATGCATGATGGAATTGTTCTTTGCTTGTCGCATCTCTTTGCTAGCTTAAAGTGGCGTCTATGGTCCTTAAAGTGACCTCAATCGGTAATTAAATCTTATACATAATTGGAAAGAAGTTTTTGCAATAATGTAACTTTAACTTTATTTGAAGGAAATCTCACTTACGCCTAGGTTTTTAACAGGTGTTATGCATGTTCAACTTGACAACACAAAGCAAAATTAACCTGCGCGAAACGATCAAGTTTAGAAAACTATGGTTGCTTTGAAACCGATCTTGGGGAAGATTTACTAGATAAAGATTAACTCTTTTTCTGCCCGCATATCAACGCTAAAACTTCTACATTGAGGATTTTGTTTATATTTTAGTGATCTGCGAAGCAAGAAGTGTCCGATCGAGCGTAGGTTTTAAAATATCAGCTCGAGTGCGACAAAGTTCAGAGACTTCGAACACATTGTGGGCAAACTTGAATTTCTTTGGGCAGATTGTTATACAAAGATATTTTGTGTGGAGCTCCGGACCTTATATATCCAGGAAGTTCCTTATATGAACACATTTTGTGAATGCATCTTGGAAAAAATTTGACTTACGCACGCACATTTCCAGTACAACTCAAGGAAATTAGTAAATGTCGTTAAAGTCAGTTTTACTATGATGTATTCTTCGAGAAAATTAAATAATAAGAAGGTTATAACCACAGATTGCAACTTTTGAAGACAAATTGCCTGTTCTTTCCAGATTTATGGCCGCACAAACCACTTCTGCGCCAAGTCGACTCGAAAAACTCTGTTTTGAATTTCCCCCTTTTTTTTCACCTGACCAACATTGACGTCACAAGCTGTTTTTTCCGACAATTTTTCCGACTGCTCTACGAAAATAAGGGCCAAAAACCAGCAATTTTTTATTGCGAATATCTCGAGATACTTGCTTCAATTGAGCTGAAACTTCATGGTATGTTTATTTGGTTCATATTTCACTATATACACATTTCACTAGAATTGAACTAAAATAAAAAATGTCGAATTTTTGGTTCATTTGACCTTTAAGAGCCTGTTAGGCTAAAATTTACCAGTTAGGCTTCCTCTATACAACAACCTGTTTAGCCTACAATTTTATACAAGTTCTTCCTTTCTAAAATCTATAAAAAAAATTCTGCACACTTAGGCAAATAAGAAACGTCAGAATCCTCCTTGGAGACATACATAGGTGTCTTATCACTCCAACTGCAATGTATTGGTATACATTTGTTAATCTACTAAAATAAGTTGCATATGCCACTAAATACTCTTGGCTCCGGTGTATTTTTTTCTTCGGAAAATAAGAAACTAGTTAAGAACCTACATAGCCTAAATTTGTGCTAATTACTATTTATGTACGAACCTGTTTAGGCTAACTTGGGAAAATGAAGTCTCTTTGATGCGGGTGTTTACTGTATATCCTATATCCTTTATTTCTACTTGGATGTGGATGAGTTACTTAATCTCATATTTCTTTGCAGCAACGGTGCCTCCTAACATAACCGACATCGCCACGGAATCACTTTATCTCAATATTAACCGTTCCTTCCCTTTAAATATTCAAATCGGGATCACTATATTTGCAGTATTGACTATTGTCCTTGCGCTGATCGGAAACACTGTGGTGATTTACATCGTGTGTAAGGCAAACCACATGCGTAGCTCAACCAACACGCTCGTCGCCAACATGGCCGTTGCTGATCTGTTGATGACTATAGACATACCGTACATACTTAAATTTTTCTACGTGGATCATAAATGGTTCGGAACCTTCATGGGCACCGTGTTATGCAAGTTTTTTAGCTCTGCTCAAGTGGGATCTATAATAGCCTCCGTGTTTAGTTTAGTGGCAATTTCTCTCGATCGAAGTTTTGCTATTTTGTTTCCAGTGAAGACGGTTATGACTAAGAAAGTTGTACGTTTCGCGATCGCTATGATCTGGTTAGGAGCGTTGGCTTTCTCACTTCCACTCATGGTGGCATCTAAAACTGCACAATTTAAAGGCACGGATTTTTTGAGTTGCGCAGAGTTCTGGGCGCCCATGTCAGCATCCACTTACAGCCTAGTTCTTATCACAGGTGGGTACATCATTCCACTGATAATCATTGCCGCTGTTTACAGTCTAGCAGGAATACGTCTCTGGATCAGACGACTTCGTGGCCATAAAAATATGACCTCAAACAAAAGAGCACAGTCGTCCAGCAGGCGTGCGATTGCCATGTTCATAACTGTAGTTATTGTCTTCGCTCTGTCTTGGCTGCCTTTTCAAGCTTTAGAGATCCTTCGTGGATACAATAAGCCTCTGTTTCGCTCGCTTCCTACTGGATTACAATACATCACACCTTGGTTTGGTTACGCTAACAGTGCTATTAACCCAATTCTCTATGTGATATTCTCGGAGCATTATCGTCAGGAGTTTTACCACATTCTTTGCAGAGGTCCGAGTAAGAGGGACCGCAAAAGAAAGGCAGTTATTGAAGGTGTACGTGGGGCACACACGGAACAGCTTAAGCGCCGTGGACTTCACTTTAAATCGAAACATTCGAGCCGTTGTTTTCCTGCTGATATACCTCAGGACCTCGACTTCCACGGAAGTGACTTGCCTGGCAATACTTTGAAGGCCCTTGAACGCCCCTTGGCTGTGGATAAGCCATTGACCAGAGCGTCTGCTGAAGACGCATTGCCGGCTTTCGGAATGATTCCAGTGATCCATGAGTCTCGTGGAAAATCTCTGGCTGCTAATACACCAATGACCTGTGAGTCTTCGAAAGAGTCGTTGGTTGTCAATTTACCGGGGACCGTTCTTAAGTCTGATGAAAGCGTGTTAAAAGCACACATATCGCCACTTTGTGATAGCCATGAAAGGGTATTGACTGTGGAAGTGACGCCTTCTACTACTGAATCTTGTCAACACTGTACGGTTACCATTATGCCAGTCGATGAGATCAGAGTAAATATGGAGAACACTAAACTTTAATCAACTTGCCGACAGCCTGGATGATATTTAAAAAAGCAGAGTCGTCCAGGGGGAGGACGATTCCTATGTCGATAACTGTGGTTAATTTCTTAGTTTCCTTTTCAAGTTTAAATATGCTTCATAAATACAATGAGCCACTGTTTTCCTTGCTGCCCAGTGAAGCACTCTATGTATACTAAACGATGTTTTTGTTACGCTTACAGTGACATTATACCTCAATTCTTTATGTAACATTCTCAGATATAATTATTATCAGAAGATTAATCATATTCTTGGTATGTGAAGTCCAAATAATCATAAACCGAAGCGCCACAAGATCAGGTGATCAGAAGCAATCCCCCACCGAAAATGGTGACGACAAGAAGCGAAATGACAATCGCCTAATACATTTCCTTATCTCAATTGTTTAAGTCAGGCGACTCCGTCAAGCACCGTGGTAGCAAAAGGGGCAGTCAACAGAGGTTTTACATGTACATTCTACCTATTGTCTCTTTCGCGCAATAGACCGTAACAGACAACCTCGGCTGTAGCTCTCTTGGATGTAAGTGACGCACTCTACCTCTTTAGTGTCAGGTCATGGGTGTGTGTAGTCCTGAATAGGACTGTTGTTGACAGTGACTGACGTTTAGGCAATCTGCGCGGTAGTCATCCTCAGAGTTAAAGGACCTACAAACCGTTTACTAAAAAGCTACTTGACAGTGTCTTGTCATCCTCTGTCATCGTAATGTTCAAGAGCCACTTGGTGATGCCAACGTCTTGCGATGCCCCTGGATAATGTCCTGGGGTCGTTGCTTTTCACAATTTATACCTTGAATTCCATAATGCTGCTCTACAGGATGTTATGTTGAGCGCTTGGTGACTTTAAACTATTCGTGTCCTTCAGGGTCTATGGCTGCCTTGAATGACAACCATTTTAGGGGTTTACCTCGGTGTAATAACCTGTGAACTTTTTCTATGTTTTGCGCCTTTAGTTTTTCTAGGTTCTGTTGTGTTTACTTCTTTGTTTTCTTTGTTTACGTCACCCTTGAGGTTAACAGGTTCTTACACCGAGGATGAGCCCATTTTAGCTGGGTTACATAAATGGCGTTTAGAGAAGAGAACGCGAAGAAAATTAGGCTAAGCGTCTAAGACAGATTTAGATTTCGTCTTTATTTAGTATATGGACCTTAGCATGGCATTTCATAGCAACTACACATTCAATCAAAACACAATTAAAAGTGTCTTTTTGCATGCGAGTCTTTGCTACGATAGGTAAGCCGAGTACAATGTGTTAAAGACTTATTGATTATACTACTGGTTTATGTAGAGAAGGATAAAAGGATGTCGATTTAATATCTCTCATCCGAAATCCCCTTTTTACTACACTGGAGCCCCGTTAATATGGTCACTAATAGGCCAAAACATTTTGGCCTATTGTATTAACGGGTGACCGTATTAACGACGGTTTTTTTTACAAGAAAATGTATGGTCGTTTTGCCAGGCGGCCAAAAAAAGTGGCCGTAATAACGAGGTGGCCGCAAGGCGGGGTCTCACTGTACGCTTATTATATAAATCCTAAAATTAGGTGAGACTTGCATGAATTCTTTTCCCGTGCTTCCTTGTGAACGAGTTGGGCAAGGATTTTTCTATGGAAACTGACCAACCCGTAATCCCCTGCCCCTTCAAAAATTAAATGGTCCGTCACTAAGAGAGTATAGACCTTAGGAATGAGGTGTTGATGGCGCACTTAGATTTTTTTTGTTCCTTGCGTGTCATTTTCCATGAAAGCTCACCCAAAATTGGAGGGTTGTCTAATACTCAGCACTTGTTCAAGTGGAGAAAGTCGTGATGTGTGTGTTGGCAATACACCTTTCCACGGATTTTTCAACTTTTGACATGCACCAGTTATGAAAAATCCGTCAACTTTGCTGCAAAGAGCAGCTTAAAATTTGTAACACTTGCTAAGTTTGAAAGTGATACGTCTTAAAAGAGCGGAGATATTGCTCCTCAAAGTCACCAAAATTTACAGACTTTCGTATGGTGGGTAGACTACGAGCAGTCCCTCTTTTTTCTTGGTCCGTCGAGCAAAACGCCCGAGGCACGCAAATGACCACGCGCGTGACTGAAGGCGAGAGACGGGATTTGTGAGGAGCTAGATTTTCGTTAGTTTTTATCAAATGGCCTTCAAACTTCGCAATTTTACTAATTGCCAAGACGCTCTTTTCAGCAAAGTCGACGGACTTTTCCTAACTTTTCCATGACAAAAGTTGACAAAAACCGTGGAAAAATCTATTTGTACGAGTGGTAAAGAGGTGAGATTAGCGGCTTTGAATTCACGCATTTCGTACTAGTGGTGAATGGGTGAGACACTTAGAATTTGTGAGCAAAGTTGTCGACAGCAAAGTGGTACGACATCGTGCAACTGGTGAAGTCATTAGTCGCACCACTCGAAAGGCCCCCTCTTGACATATTTGCTCACAAATTCTGTCTCTCATGAGATGCTATTTCACCAGTTCTACGACTCGTACAAGTCGCACCACTTGACAGGACCCATGCTCTGCACTACTTGTTTAAAAAAGGATTTTCATATCACTTGCTTTACACTTAGCCTTGCTTTAGACTGCGTAGCGGGCGTCGAAAGGGGTAGGGAATAGAGAAAAAGGGAAAAAGGGAGGGGGTAGAGGAGAGACGGGAAGGGACGCCTGCTATAAGAACCCCCTTTTATTCATTTCTGCGGACGCTGGCGTCCACAAATTCCTGATTGGCTGAGCCGTAACGAGTAACTTATTGGCGTGTATCCTGGTGTGTATTAGTGTGAGAGACAAACATGACGAAGGCATCCAGAAAATGTGTTCTACTGGCATAACCTTTGGAAGATCAAAATTACTCCAATCATGTAGCAACTTCACGTTAAAACCCGAACTAAAACCAACTGTAACAGCTTGTTTAGCAGGCAGAGATGCTCAGCAGGTTTTGTATACTGGATTTGTCCATACACCGAGCAGCGATTCGAAGCGATTGCGATTCTTGCCAGACATCTGCAATGCCGATTTTCAAAAGACCTCCCATTCCGCAAAAACATATACTGTCTTGAATGGAGTTTTAAATGGTTTGGAAAGAGAGAGCTGAAGCTTTGGTAAAAACTATCCGTTGAGCGTTTTGACGGTTGTTGATAATTCTCCTTAACTTTCATTGTTCGCGTCTCAGGCTGGCCAGTGTTCTGTTCTTTGTGACCATCAAGGCGCTTGATGAGGTTGTAAGACAAAAGGTCTTGTGTATTCACACGAAACTGATCATTGTTTGTCGTAGACTGAGAGCGGTAAAAAAATGAGAGACTGCTCGTAGTCTATGTTTGTCGTGTTTGCTGCGGGAGCAAGAGCCGGCTCTTATAAAAGGCGCTCCCTTCCCTTTACCCTCTTTCGTGCTTTTCTCCCTCCCCCTCTCCCTCCCCTTTTTGCGCCTGCCACGCAGGCTACCTTGCTTTGAAACAGAGGCTTAAGGAAACTCAGAAATTTTTTTCCCATAAAATTTCAACCCGTTTATTTCTTTTTGTTGACTTTTTGAGGTACGAGTTCAGTAATAAAGTTCACTAACTGGGTGTATCTTTTTCCGATAAATAAATCAGCGTTGTGTATAGGTTTACCTTCTCGAACAATCCGAATTAAACTCACTACAGCTAAAGCTAATTATTGCGTCGCGCAAAATACACAAATGATACACAAGACGCCTTTGCACTTAAAAGCTCTAATAGTTTAATCCATCGAATTAATTCCAACCAAAGTCTGAGCAAATTTTAAATTACAAAAGGTTACACTGTAATTCATCGCGTTTTCAAGTTTCTTTTTCTTTTTTTTTTTTTTTTTACCCAAAGAATTTGGTGAGCACTGAGCAACATATCACAGTGGTGCCTTATTCTTGAATATATTCTCTAGTCTTGTTTGAATTTAGTAACCGCGGGGACTGCGGAACACCAGAGCAGAGGGACTTTTTCGTGTTGATTACTGATAATTCATACGCTTCTTTGTAAAATGACGTCATCAGTGACATAATAAATGTGTTGAAGAAATACTTTAGGGACGGACCATTAGAAAACTTATGGGGGGCGGGGGGAGGGCGAAGTACCAAAAAAATATTCGCGCAAGGGAAAATTAAATGAAAAAAATTCTTGCACGCCAATTAATCCGAAAAAATATTCAAGCTATGGCCTAAAATAAATTCATACAAGGAATTTGATAACGAAAAACAATTCCTGCGGCTCGAAAATTCCCCTCTCCCCCCATAACTTTTCTAATGGTCCGTCCCTTATTGCGTACTCTTTCGTGCTAGTCGATTTCCTGTTTGTCATCAAAACAAAAAAAAATGAAATGATAAAAGTCAGACAAATGTTTCAAATTAGTCTCACTGACGTCAATTGTACGTGTGCTATTTATGCGGTTGGAACTGTCTCTAACTCCTAACTCTCTACAATATTACTAATGGCCCCTACGATCAACATCTGGTGGAAGTGTAACAGGCAGTTGCTCGCAGTACGTTGGTTGGTTTACTGTTTCAAATACGTTTATCAGGTGGTCGGTGAGATGATCTAGTTGTTGCTATAATGCTGGCTACATAATAGCTTAATTTTTTTTTGATTTACAAGAAAATTTCATTAGATAAGCCCTTGACATTAAGAAGTATTACAAAATACGACAATATTTAAGCAATAGAAAACGTTTTCCATGTATAAACATGAGAGGGTTTGGGAGAATTCGAGACAGTTACGAAAACCCGAGACGAAGTCGAGAGCTTGCGTAACCGTCGAGAATTCTCCCAACGCCTCGAGTGTTTATATCAGGCTATGCAAACACAGGAAAAAAGTTTTCTATTGCTTTTATAAAATAACCTTCCCGAGGAAAAAAACGCAAAACTATCTGTATGGCACTGATTAAAAGAGAAATTCTTACCAGTCGCAAAATCTTGTCCACGAAGTCTTGCACGCGTAATCAGTTCTTGTTTTGCAAAAAGATGCTTTGCAAAATACGGATTTTTCTCGCTTCAAATGTCAGCTTAAGCGAAGAAAAATTGACTCACCTTCTTTGTAACGATTTTCCATGTTTCAGCCGACGAAGGAATGGGTAAATAAAGTAAACTTGTCGAGTTTTGAACTCGAAAACTTTTTCAAATTCGTGCTTGCGTGATTAGCGCGCGAAAAGCCAAGCAACTTGACGCCACAACCATGTTTACATACTCTCATGCAAACACTCCTCTCGGCCAATCAGAGCGCGCGCACTATCTCAGTTATTTTATAAGTTATCACAATTCGCGACAGCAGTAGACTTATTACAAATTACCGCAACGTTTATTACCATTTACGCAGGGGCGGATCCAGGTTTTTTTTTAGGAGGGGGTGCACTCGTCTCTTGCTCTACTTCAACACCAATAAACGGCATAGTTTTTTTTTTTGCAGAATACCAGTTGCATTAGAAAACCGCAGGTCATCTCAGGGGGGGGGGGGGGGGGGGGTGCGCACCCCCTGCACCCTTCCCCTAGATCCGCCCCCGTTACGATAGCTTGCTTATCACAATTCTCGACAACTGTTATTACAATTTAGGACGATGTTTATTACAATTTACGACAGATATCACAATTTACGACAGAACGCACGTAAGACGCAAGTAAGCGTCCTATAAAGAATTTGATAGAGGCTATTTCCTAGAGGGTATTAAAATTTTCGTGTTTTTGGAAATGTGCCAACAAAATGCGAAGTCATCCTTAGCATTCCTTCCAGTATCGAGAGAAATGTAAAAATATGATTTAAAACAAGTCTAGAATAGACACTAAGAACACCTGGTATTGACGATAACATGAAAGACAGATTCTGAGAAGAACAGAAAAATGAACATAACGGACAGCCGAGGTAACTCTTTGTCCTTTCTGAACCTTTGCTTGATGTTTTTCTCAAGCGGCTTTGCCAGTCGCTTTATTTACAAAGCAGAAGGGCTTTTCATAGTTGAAATTTTACAAGTGTTTCAAGATTTTCTGAAAACCCCGTTCAAAATTTCTTAATGTATTTAACTTAACTAGAAGTACGTATCTCGCAAACCCTCGTGAAAGTCGGTGCGGCACCAGACGACCAGCCGGGAATGCCTTTGAGCAACAACAATTTGTCGTCTGTCCTCTTTAACTGGAGGGCTCCTACTTTTTCATTGTACCATTTGATTCTTAAATGCGTAATTCAAAGTATATTTTGCATCATGTCGGCCGCCGAATGGAAATAAAAAGCAAGTTACCATGCAACCACTCTAGAGCTCAATGGCCGATCGCTTTACGTACCAAGTTGAAACCAGTCTTTGATCCATCGGTTGGGAAAGAACCCATTCAATGCGGGTTTGCTTCAGTGTAACATGAAATTAAAGGTGGATTTCAGGACAAAGCAAGGCCCAAAAAACAAAGTAACGAGCTTGAATTATTCAGGCGACTTAAGAGGTTAAGCTCTAAACCTGCTAAACTAATCGACTATGATGAAATCATCGATTTCCTTCGGCTTTGCAAAACTCTGATCTAACACCTGCATTTGCTAAAATCGACAAAACGAAACACAAAAAGTGGAGGGGATCCTCCGATCAGTTTGCCAGAAATGCCATCGGGAAAAACTGGGTAACAAATCCAAGAAGAACATCACTTTAACGAATCAACGAAATCTACAGTGAAATTCGTCAGAACGTCTCCTCTTTCTATTATCTATGTGTTGGTAACGATGGCGTTGCTACGTAAAAAGACCTATCAGAAAATGGCAGAGGAAAACTCACAAAAAATTGCACAGTTGCTGTGCAGGGATAGCGATGTGGATGAACACATACAGAACCTTCCATCTTATTATGGGGGTCTGGATGGGGTTAACTGACCACTGACATTTGTAGAGGGGTTTACTGACTACTGACAAAAGATCTTATTGCCCTAAATATCCTTCAAAACCCGTTGTAAATAACAATGTTTTACTCTTTTCGTCAAACAAATGCACGTTTTATATTAAATCTTAGCAGCAGGACGCTTGAGTGTCATATTTCGTTATTAATTTAATGTATGACTCATGTACATCAGGGTCATAATTTTCACCTCTGATCTCGAACTTCCAAACTCACGCTGAGCAGTCCCGAGCACGCGCCAGCTTACATGATGGCTACCAATGCTCTGAATACTGGCGTTATTAAAGCGATTGTAAGCTTTTACCGCGTTAATTCCGATACGGCATTCGAAAGACATAGAAGCCGTATTCCGATAAATGATTTAAATACAGTACATGCTCTCAAAAAGCACCTTGTTCAATTCCTTGGTCTGAAGGAACCAACAATTAAATACGGCCTTGGAGATTTCGATATAAAGCTTTATCGGATGGCACCGAAACCGGGGGGGGGAAAGCATAGGCGTACGGGGAATTTTCGGCCAGGGGGGGCGGTAAACCATTTGCCCAAAAAATTCTTGCAAGGTTCCCAAATTTTTACAAAACAGTCGAAAAGAAACGAGTGCTATACGATGCAACAACATAGGCCGTACTGGCATATGAAAGTGGCTCGATACAGTTTTTCAGGATCAATACCTGCCAAGTTTGAGCATAAACTACAAAGTAGGTCGCCATAAACAAACATTTGGAAAAACTGCCACCACAATTGTATTAGATAAAGATAAAAATTTGTCATGATCAGGGTTGCATTGACATCGGAGTTGTCATTTCAACGAAATGACGCTATTACCCATTATACTTGCAGCAATATTTCACTCACGTATTTCTTCACTTCCAAGCTAAAGACCTCTGTTACTCTCGATTTTAAAAATCACGTGTCATAGAGCTTTGCAGTAATGACGTCACAAATTTCTGGTCCCGGCTGTGACTCAGACTTTGAATCTGATCAGTATAAAAGCTTTGTAGGAAAAAGTCACGTTCGCCAACAATTTTTCGTCGTCCTTGAATATTTTTGTCGTCAAAAGAAACAAAATTCAGCTTCGTTTCGATAAAAAGTATCCTGAAAATAATCAACGTTTGCCAAGACAGTGTTAAACATGGAAAAAACTGTACAGACGAAAGATTTTATTTCTTATGCGGTGTCATTACTGCATTGTCGCGGCATTTTACTAAGAAATGTATGGAAAGCTGGGCTTCAATGCTGTTCGTAAAACGGTGCAATTGGTTAAATTAACGGGCAGTGGTTGCTCAATTATTTTTGCGAGTGCTTAAATTAAGCTACTCAGTACTACAGGATATAAAGTACTGTATGGTACCTACCTGGCCGCACTATAACAGAACAAACTTATACAATTTCCGATTTGTGCTAATGTTGGTGTGCGTTTCAGCTTAGAAAAATTCTGCCACAGACTTGCGAGAAGAACATACAAACTCGATTTTCTCTTTATCACATTCGGTTTTGGACTATTACCCAGCCAAAAATGTTAAGTCATGTTTCAGCGCATAGACTAGTGCTATCTGACTGAGACAGAGAACAGGAACAGGTTTTGCTCCCCATAGCAGATGGATACCAGAATAAAGCTGAAAAAAGATTTAAAAAACGCTCGTGCTAATTGATTTCTTGTTTGTCGCGACTTTTGTCATCAAAATAAAAAAAAATTACGAAAGTCAGACAAACATTTCAAATTAATCTCACTGACGTCGATTGTGCGCGTGCTAATTATGCGGTTCGAACTGTCTCTAATCCCCACCCCGCGCCCCCGCTCCCCCCCATACAATATTTCTAATGACCCCTATGATCAATAGGTGGTGGAAGTAACAGGCAGTTGCTCGCAGTAAGTTGGTTGGTTGACTGTTTCGGATACGTTTATCAGGTGGTCGGTGAGATGATTTAGTTCTCGACAACTGTTATTACAATTTACGACGATTTTTATTACAATTTTTGACAGATTTTATAATTCACGACATTATTATAATTCACGACAGAACACGTGACTTTCTCCTTTATGACGCAAGTAAGCGTTCTATGAAGAAATTGGTAGAGGCTATTTCCTGGAGGGTATTAAAATTTTCATGTGTTTCTAAATGTGGTACCAAAAGGCGAAGTCAAGGTTTCCTTAGCATCCCTTCCAGTATCGAGAGGAATGCAAAAATATGATTTAAAACAAGGCTAGAAAAAAAGATACCAAAAACATCTGGTATTGACGATAATATGTCCAGAAATAGGACGAGAAAAAGATTAACTTGAACTCGACAAATAATTTTTAATAGGTTTCCTGAGAAACGTCAATAAAAAAATGATTGTGCAAGTTACAGGTGTTACTCTGCATTATAAAAGATCAGATGAATTAATGTGTAGATTATAGTACTGAAGAATATAGCCCAAAAAAGGCAGAAGAACTTTCGATTAACAGGCGCTTCGCCCTTGAACAGTCGTGTGAAAGACAGATTCTGAGAAGAAAAGAAAAATGAACATAACGGACAGCCGAGGTAACTCTTTGTCCTTTTTGAAATGCCTTCGCTTGATGTTTTTCTCAAGCGGCTTTGCTAGTCGCCGCTTTATTTACAAGGCAGAGGGGCTTTTCATAGTTGAAATTTTACAAGTGTTTCAAGATTTTCTGAAAACCCCGTTCATAAAATTTCTTAATATATTTAACTTAACTAGAAGTACGTATCTCCCAAACCCTCGTGAAAGTCGGTGGGGCACATAAGTTACGGTTAGAAACTGGTTGGGTGACCAGCCGGAAATACCTTTGAGCAACGACAATTTTCCGTCTGTCCTCTTTGAATTGAGGGCTCCTACCTTTTTGTTTCTGGTTCTTTTTTCTACTTACCAGTCTATATTCCCGGGGGATTGTTACTTCCATATATGGGCTAGATAGGTATGCGCCGCCCGAAAGAGTGTGATTTTTTTCAGCCTTTTTTGAGAGTCGTCAACCTTAAATAGGGTATCGTTTTTGCCCTTTTTAGCATTGCGTTCCCAGGGTGATCCTTAATTAGACAGGGTACCTAAGCATTATCAGCTAAAATTCAAGTGCGTAAATATCCAGCTACACAAGAAAAAAAATCATCCGGTAGTATTATGATCACCATTTAACGAAAGTTTTGCGTTGTTTTTATGAAATTTTTATTCTTTGTTTTTCCTTGAATAGGGAGTCTTTTTTTTCGATTTTGGGCCTTAAATAGGGAGGCATATTCCGTTTGGCTCATCCTTAAATAGGGTCAGGGTTTAAGACCCCGTGCGGCACACAACTATCCGAAATTTATCGAAGTATCCCAGCCCTCCACCACCACCCCGTCCCTCCGCCTTACTTCGATGTCCTTGAAGTTTGGGCATAGGGCGAGGGAAGTCGTTTTCGGCTTCAAAGGCTTGAAGTTACCGTAAATGGATTTTGAAACATCTTATGATGGTTTACGATCGCATGAGAATCACAAGATGGAAAGAAAGTTTGTTTTTTGCAATAATCACGAATTCCGTTGAATAAGGCCACTCACAGGAAAATTACATGGCCTCGATCTCACAATCTCGCGGAGATCGTTTTTAAGAGAGTGTATGTAATCTTCAGTTAATCTTCTTATCCTTTGAATATACAATAATAGACCATTCTCCGCCCCAATCTTCCGCCTACTCTTTTTGCCTGAAGTACTATTTTGTGCTTTGGTCGCCTTTTCTTAGTTTTTCCTCTAGCCCTCACCTGTATTTTAACATTTTGATAACTAAAGATGACTTTGCAGTTTTGTATAAAACCGGCCATTAACTTGGCCATGAGTTTAATCTACATAATCGAAATAATATATTATGCTTCATCAATTATCAGCCTGAGGGCTTTTCAGAAATACATACAAACATATCACATAACTATCTCAAAATTAAATATAAATGACACAAGAACTAAAATATTTATAACCTAATCTCTTTTATACAGATGAATAAGTGTAAATTTTAAAATTGCCTAAAATAGCCTAAGATATATGATGCTTATTCAGTAAGAAAATCGTCAAGGAGCTTGACCACAGTCTCTGTTTTCTTTGTATTCAATGAAACTTAAGCGCCCTAGAAATTCGCAAAATTCCGTCTACAGCCACTTCTACACAAATCCCTAAACACAAAACAACACTAGCAAACAAAACAAACAAGCGAAGACAGGGGAAGTTGAGAGAAATTACCAAATGTTTGCTAACCCGGTTTTCATAAATCCAGGTAGATATATTTTTCTATAAAAAGACAATTGTATGGCCAGTTCAAGACACAATCGAGTCAGCTCTTGCAAAAATTGGTCTTCGTAATGTCTACGAAGCTCTGGCCTAGCTTCTAAAGTTAAACAGTTCGATTGTTTCGTACTTTTTGGCTCGCATAGGTCAACAACATTTGGTTGCTTAATTTTCGTTGGCTGTTTGACCAGTTGATTTGTAAAGTAGCATCTCATTGGACAGCAGTTGTGGTTAGCAGCCCAATTAAGCAACAAATAAGGGAGGCATAAGGGCTGTTGAAAACCAAGAAAACTCGAGCATTTATATTTGGCCTAATTAAAAGCATAATGTAGGTTTGAAGCTTTAATAACGTACGCAAATTTAACACAAGGAACAGATGGAATAAAGCTGACTTTTTCCATGGGAAATAACGTGATAAGCTGTTTTGCGCAATTTAAGGAGAAATGCTTTTTTTTCTTTTAAACAAAAGCAGTATCTCTAAACTGAAAGAACAAAAATAAAGTGTAAATAAAATATATCCATTTCTTTTTACGTGATAACGAAAGCCGTGATCATTAAACAATTTAAAGTGAAGGGATAGTTGGTGATGAAGAGTTTAAATTATTTATTATTGTTCTTTAGCTTCGACAATAGCTATAATAACGTCGGTCTTTGATAATGCACAGGAGGGTAAATTAATATGTTAAAAGGCTGATCTTTCCTAAAACGCTACAGCCTAGCAGTAACCAAAGATGATCTTAGATGGTTAGGGTATTTCCAACATGATTTTTAGTACCGTTATTCCACACTGCGTTACTTCATAAAACAGTGTTCATTATCTGGTTTTTGTAGGAACACGTATTCTGCATACTGATCTGTACGGAAATATCTGCAAGAAATAAAATACTTCATCCACGTATTTCTTCACATCCAAGCTAAGTACGCTACGAAAAAAAAACCTCATTCACCCTCGCCTTTAAAAATCACGTGACTTTCTCCGTTTTCTTATGAAATGAAAGACGTCCGTAAGCGTGGTATGAATAATTTTGATACGCTATTTTCTTTAGGGTATTCAAGATGTTTTTTGAAATGTACCAACAAAAGGTGAAGTCGAGGTTCCCATAATGGCTTGCTTTTACAGTATCGACAGGAATATAAAACAACGATTTAAAACTAGGCTAGCATAGGCACTTCATAGACACCCAGAACATTTGGTACAATAAACACCCGCGAATAAGAACGTACTTTATTGAAGTCTGGCAAAAGAGGGGCTTGTATTTTGGGTACATATTGTCAATTTAGGCTAAGTAGGTTCTTAATTTCGATGAAGGATATCATTAATTGTTGATTACAAGAAAAAAAACTAAGCTTTTCCCTGAAATATATAGTATTTAGTCACAACTGCATTATTGTAACGCTAACAAAACTGATAACAGAATTTATGTACAGTTTGGCACAGTATATTCTTGATATACTTAAATTTACAATCTTATACAATCCCCTGGATAAATTATTTGACACCACTGAACTGTAACCCACTTATAAGAACCCAGTTGATCTTGCTTAGCTAAACAGATTCTGTGTGTATTTTTGTGTATTATAAACCATTCCATTTGAAAATATTGTTTCTCAAATAATAAAGGAATTTGCAAAATCAAAATTACACAAACCTATCAAGAGAGAGCTGAGCTTTCAGAAAATTGATATGCGAGTTGTCAATTATCACACCTAAGGTGTTATTTCCGATTTATATCGCAGGCTCAAAAATTCAATAATTTAATTTTTCTGGCTCTCTCTCGATATCTAGGAATCGAATGAATTCTTTTGAAGGATCAGCGCCAGAATTTCTTTGAGTGTTTGCGTGGGGATGGGGGTGTTTTGTGTTGAAATTCTCGTATGCTCTGCATGCTGTGTTTATTCCCTTTTCCTGTGGGATATTTGTGTATATGCTGGCAACGGCTAAGGAGACTAGAAATGTGTACCCTGGAAAGGTTCTCCTAAGCATTCCGGCCAAGACAGTTGCAAAGTCCCGATGTGTAGCTTGGTAACGCTGCTACGGAATAGTGATCAGACATATCTAGTTAAGCACGCTACTAATGTAGTCTTATGTTAAAGCATTTTAGTAAAATCCAACTAGTGGTCTATTATCGATGCTGCGTTCTGATTGGTTGAGCTACTACTAGGCTATATGTTATAGCCCACTAGTAGCGAAAAGCGCCGGCTTTGAAAACCAAAACAACGGCGGCTGATTTTCTCTGTTGAACACTTGCACCGTCGAAATTTATCGCCCAGAGCATCTCGTCGCGTAGAATTTCCGGGTCCATTGAGGTCAACAAAAAATTTCCCGTCCGGGTAGGGGTTAGTATTTTGCCGTTTTTAGCCGTGACACTTCTGAATGAAGCATACATGAGGTAAAAACAGTAGCCCTTGAAAATTGTGTCATACTTGAAAAGCAGTCAGTCGGAGGCTTTCAAAAAGGCCCACATGTGCCATCTTTAAAAACGCTGACGCTTTTTCTTTTTTTTAACTTAATACTCGCACCATAATTGTATATATTTTGCATACTGAGTGCTCTGTGGAAACATCTGCTAGAAATATAATATCTCCTCTTCGACTTCCAAGTGAAGCAAGCCGCTAGGACAACGCTCGAGCGAGCCGCCCCACTCCTTTCTCTGCCGTCTTCCTTTCGAGTGCCTTGTGACTTCTCATCCCCCATATGGGGAGCTTGCTCGCAGGGTTTGTGTGCACTTGGTGCCTGCCACAAAAGTGGCATTAGCTTTGTCTATTTCAATTTGGTCAGATGACTTTTGGTAAGAAAATCACTCCAACCAGAGGTAAACCAAGCTCGAAAACTGGGTTTTAGAGAAAAAAAAGGTTTTAAACCGTTAAATGAGCTCGGGAACCACACAGGAAAGAAGAAATACACACGTTCGTTGGATACAGAAACAATAATTTTTTTCTTCCAAACAAATCCATATAGTTAGAATGTTATGCAACAGCGCCGATGGTCATATGCGAGCTTTAGTCACCTGTGCTCCAACCAGTCATTTCCCCCGATAATACTAACAACTTAAACGTGCTGTGTTTGCATCCCATTCTGTCAAAATTAATTCTTTCATTACGGCCAACTTTCTTGTAATTCACTTGTTACTCAGGTTACCGTTATTACCAAGGTGTCGTGAAACTGAATTAAACAGTCGGTGGTGTAATACAATTATGAAAAATAAATCATTAGAAAAACAGCATATGCCAAAAAATTACGACATTAAAGGACAGCTTTGACACACTTTTTAAAAAAAAAAGGAAGAAAAGAAAGAAAGAGGTAATGCAAACTCAATTTCAAAAAAATTATATCATATTGCTGTGCAACATTTGTCGAAGACTTTCTTAGGCCACGGATAGAGTTGCTCTTGGTTGATTTTTTACAGTTTTCAATTTTTTTGTCTGTCATTTTGCACGGTAATTGGTGATAATAGGTGTGAAACAAAGAAAACAATTTAACCAAGCATAAAAGAGAACGACAAGCTTAAAAGCAGAAAGCACACAAATTCCTCCTCATGGCCACGTGTATGTGTCAAAATACTGGTTCCCGAAAGTTTGTTTGAATGCGACACAAGTCCAACCCCGTTGAAATTTCAGCTCTCGTGATATTTCAGCTGAAAACATACTATAATCATGTTGGTGTTTATTGAAGGGTTGCGTAATGTGTTTTCAGCTTGATGTAGCTATACAACATGGGAACTGTTTAGATTATTAGATCACCTTGAAAGTCATAAATCTTAATCTCAGTGTCACTTCCAAGAACAGTGTAACAACTGAGACTATTGACATAGCTGCTTATTTATACTTCAAATAGTTACAAATGTCAGGCACAAAAGTTTTCTGGTATCAGCATTGTTTTAATTTGAATGCGTTCATTATACAGGGTAAAATCATTGACACTCGAGGGTGTATTTGTATTTGGAAGATATCAAAGGTTCTGAATCATCTTAAGCCGTTACAGGGTATAACAAAACGAAAGAAAATGAACCTTAGTGATATTCAAGGTAAGTAAACCCTGTCATTTCTGATCATTAATTTTTTTTCTTGTTTTGGTACGATTGTATACACTTGAATTTCAAAAAAGAAAGCAGAATCGCTTTAATTCTGAAGTGTAACGATCAGTTTAACAAGTCAACCAGGCGAAAGATTCGCCCAAGAAATCCCAGTTAACTGAATCGGCCTGAAAGCAAATTATTCTCCCTTCTCATTGTAATAAAACGGATGAGGCTAGCAATGGAAAAGAAGGTAAAGTATTTTTGTTTACAAAGTGCCAGAGTGGTGAAGAAAATGGTCATATTCGGGCTTAGATTTTTTTCCTGCAATTAATAGGTTACGCCAGGATTGAAAAAGACGGTAAAACATTTTCTCAAGAAATTGGAAGAGCCGGTGCAAAAATAGTCATCAGAAAGCCATGATGTCAAAACCTTTACAAGAAAAACCTATAAAATGACCGGGCATTTACTTTTAGAACTTTGGCTTCTAAATATTGGCGTTATCTCGAATTTCAATTGACTCTGGAAATCTTCCAAATCCATTAAATCGGTAAACAGCTGCCATTCAATTTCAGCAAAGAAATCGGATTCATCTGTACAGAGTGACTAATAATAAGGGATGTAAATCTGTTCCACCAAATGAGTTCCAACGGGAGCACATGAGACGCCCGGGCAATTAATTTAGAACGCCCTCTTCTTCGGCTTCCATAAATATCGGCAGTATGCCGATATTTCATTTGACTCCGGGACGTTTCCGAATGCATTAAATTGTTTAACAGCTGCCACTGAATTTGATCCAAAAAGCCAGACATACTTCGGCACCAAAGATGTTAATTTTTGCCCCGTAACAGTTCGTAAATCGGCTACCTCATAGCGATAGAAAACGTTAACTACTGTGCAGCGTTTAATCTTTTTCAGTCTGAGAGTTTTTAAATCATTCTAGCAACAACTTTATGAGCACGAAATAGCTGCCATGAAAGAGTGCATTTTTTCCCAAACAACTGCCACTGGCTTTCTATCCATGAAAATTCACCAAATTATAAATTGCTTTTCTCCTCGCAGAATTTGCCGCAGTCCCTAACAAGACCAGCAACTCTACCAATCCGCCTGCAGGGCCATTTGTCTTTCCGTCAAATATAAAGATAGGAGTGACTATCTTTGCAGTTTCTATCTTCGTCCTCGCGCTCATCGGTAACAGTTTGGTGGTTTACATCGTGTGCACAGTAAAGCACATGCGCAGTTCAACCAACATGCTAATTGCCAACATGGCCTTTGCTGACCTCTTGATGACCATAGATATACCGTATATAACTAAATATGTATTCGTGTTTAACCAATGGTTTGGCACCTTTATGGGCACTGTATTATGCAAATTCTTTCACTCTGCTCAAGTTGGATCCTTGGCCGCGTCAGTGTTCAGTTTAGTGGCCATTTCCCTGGATCGGAGTTTTGCCATCTTGTTTCCAATGAAGACGATCATGACTCAATATGTTCTGCGTTTCACGATGGCGGTGGTGTGGTTGTGCGCTCTGGCATTAACAATTCCACCTGCGCTGGCAAGTACGGTACGGTATGTTGAAGGAAGGGATAAATTTATCTGTTTTGAAGCCTGGGGAGTCATGTCATACCAAGCCTACATCATAGTGCTGTTGGTGACTGGTTACGCCATTCCTCTGCTGATCATCGCCCTTTTCTACAGTCTGGCTGGATTACGCCTCTGCAGCAGAAAATTACCAGGTCATTCCAATTTAGCTGCTGCAAAAAGAGTCCGCTCCTCTAGCCGGAGTGCAACTGCCATGTTAATCACGGTGGTTGTTGTGTTTTCCCTGTCTTGGATGCCACTTCATATGCTGGAGATGATAAGAATATACAATGAATCCCTACTGAAGAAAATTCCCTTTGAAGTAAAATTTGTTTTCCCGTGGTTTGGTTATGCAAACAGTGCAATTAACCCGATAATCTACGTAATATTCTCAGAAAAGTATCGCCAGGAGTTTTACCGCATTCTGTGTAGAGGACCAAGTAGGATGGACCGCTACAGGAACGCAGTCATTGGTGTTGCACTTCCACATATGGGACCACCGAAGTCCAGGACGGGTAAAGTACAAATCAACACGCCTCAAAATGAAAGATGCGAACCAGCTGAGTTGTCCCTTAACTCGTCCGTCCCTACTGTGCCGTCAACTCTGGAGTCAAGTAAACTTTCGTTGGCTGCCAATTCAATGACGACTCTTGATCCTGATGGAGGATCTTTAGCAGTTAATACACCGCATACACTTGATCCTACTGAAAACCGCGTGTCCTGTGAAAGCTTGTTTGCTGTCGATAATCCACTAGCTCACCAGTCCTCTGAAAGATCATCGGTTGCCAAAATATCTCTACCCTTCGAATCTTCTGCAAATTCGTTGTCTGTTGATATCGCGTCCCGTGAAGCTTTAGCAATGTCTTTGGTCGTCACTCTACCTTTAACCAAAGACGTCTGTCGCCCGAGCGCATTAGCTACCAAGGTACCGCCACCTTGCTTGTGCTATGAAAGCTTACCGTCTACAGACATGACGTCTGCACAGTCATGTGGAAGCTGTAAAGCTACCAAGACTTCCATCGAAGATATATGTATAAATATGTACGAACGGCAGGATACGAGATTATGATCAACCTGCTTGCTTTGACTTGTGAATAGTTCTTTCTGACCTACAAGAAATTTACGTGTCAAAAGATAGAAAAGTGCAACCAGACAGTGTACAAATAAAAATGCCTTAATGTGATGATCATTAATCTAACCTGCTTGATAAAATTTTGGTACTAGCTAGATTTTTTTTCACCTCAATAACAGGTGTACGCGAACATTTTCAGTCGATAATCAACGCCTTTTGCACAATAATAGTGAAACAGCTGTCAACGGCTGCAATATTGCTCTGTTTTGGGTTCAAACGGTGGCCTATTTATGTCTTGTAAAGTCCTCAGCTTTCGTGAGGTAGGATCAATC
The DNA here is from genome assembly GCA_964035705.1 of Porites rus. Classification (NCBI taxonomy): domain Eukaryota; kingdom Metazoa; phylum Cnidaria; class Anthozoa; order Scleractinia; family Poritidae; genus Porites; species Porites rus. The sequence continues at coordinate 5,898,835 of OZ038000.1, forward strand.
TTGCAAATTTCAATATTTTTACTGATTCTCACAAGGCAAGCTTATTAATTTACCATTATTAAACTCACAAACTCAAAATCGCTACATATTCCCTCATTTAAATCGGCCAGTGGCCAGAGAAGCTTCTATTACAGAACAGTGAAGATATGGAACTCATTGGACAATGAATTAAAACTAAGCAAAGATGTTTTAAGCTTCAAACGAAAGCTCAAAAGTAAGCTACTTTGCTCGGCATAGAACTTTATAGACGATGTTTCTTGTATTTTATTCATTTTCGTATATAGTGATTAATTTTTAGCTCTTAGATAATTTCACCAATCTACTTTGTATATATTTACTGTACTCCTTTTTGTTTGTAATCATATTTTGTTGTAATTATCTTTGAAAAGCCTTGTTTAAGGAACGATAATAAAGGAAGTATGTGTGACGTATGCATTATCCAAATGGAGTGTATAAAAGGCCGGGGGTTTATCCGTAAGGCTCAAGGGAGTGGAGGTAGTACATTTCAGAGTAAAATTTTGACGAAGTGCAGAGGCTGCTTCATTTTCCCAGTCCTCGCCAGCCCCATGCTAGTCGCGCGAATTGGACTCTGGCCGTTTTTCTTAAGTAGTCAGTTGGGCTTCCTGTACGCATTGCGAGTCCATTTTATCTTGAGGCAGAGGTTGGCTCGAATACTCCTTGGATTGTTTTAAATAACCCGTGTCTTTAGAATTTCACGGGTGTTTATACCTCAGAACCAGATTCGTCTTTCTCCACATACACCCACTGGTGAAGAGCCTTACACCAATGTTGGGCTTGAAAACTCAAGCGATGGAGACGCGTGGGCCAGAATATTTTGCGGTTGCGTACTTTTAACGTCACGCTGTACACTGAATGATTCTTGAGCTCGCTCGATGGGATTGCCGTAAAATGGAACAGGAGGGTACGTGTAACTAGAGGGTCCTTGCAACACCTGATACACCTGTGGTCAAAACTGTGATGGCTACACAGCAGCTGAAGGAAATCTAGTAACTTGCTGGACTGCACCAGGCATCATCACTTGATTTCTGTACTGATGGTATGGTGGCAGGAATATCTGCGACTGGGGCTGCAAACCTTGGGGTAAAAACCATGGGTCGAATCTGATTGGGGTAGCCAAATGATGAGAAATAAGACTTGAAAAGAGGAAGGGCCCGCTGTGCTTGAGAAAATGTTCCCTACTGGTTTTCAGAAGGTGGAAAATAACCATGTGGATAATTCACACCTGCAGTATAAGGCATCGGATGTACTCCTTCATTCATGCTCCCGACCCTCGCTGTTTGATGAGGATACTTTTGCACCGTGTCGGGTATAAACCCTCGCTCCGCGCCGGGTAGAGGTTGACGTGAAAATATGTCCACTGAATACTCATCACTTGTACTAGTGGTATCTGATGAAAGTTCAGCTTGTTTCGGACTCGGTTTTCTTGTCATTTTCCCTAACGGAGAAATGTCACTAACGCTTATTGGTTTGATTTTCTTATTACCTGGAGTTTCTATCTTTTTTTGATTGTTTTTTCCCCTTCATCAACTCCTTTGTGCTTTCTTCAGCAAGTCCATAGATTCTCTTTTAGCCCTGGCGTCCCTTGTGCGATTCTTTACAGGTTTGGTAAGTGTCCTAAGCCTCTTTTTTCTCCACTCCGTCCTCGACTTTAAAGCAAATGGTCTTGCTCAGACTTCAGCTTCTGAGACATTACTTTTGAGGTTTCTTGCCAATGACATCAGATTTTCGACATTCATTTGCTTCAGAAGAAGAATGGGCAGTCTTGGAACCAGTACTTGAAGATGGTTTTTCCGCCTTTTTTTTCGGACTCGGTTTTCTTATCATTTTTCCTAATGGAGTGTATGAAACATCTTCATCCATAAGGCTCAGGGGAGTGGAGGTAGTGCATCTAAGAGTAAAATTTTGAAGAGTTGCAGAGGCGGCTACACTGTGCCAGTCCTCGCCACCTCTATTCTGGTCGCACGAATTGGATTCTGGCCGTTTTTCTTCAGTAGTCAACTTGGCTTGATCCTCTTCTAACTCGTCTGTAGTAGTCTTCTATTTAACTCAGGTAGCTATGAATATGGTTTACCTCTCTGGTTTTGAAATCCTTTCCCGCTAAAGTGCAAGAGCACGAATTTAGCCACTTTGCGTTTAATTCCGTAGTTTCAAAAGATATCTTATAAGAAGCAGCACTCTTCAAAGATTGTCATCAAAGAGTTGTATGTCATCCCCTCTTTCAATAACTTCTTGATCGCCATGTTCTTGCTACACGCATCCAGTTTACAAAAATTCTCTAAGGCAGAACAAAAGGGACAAATCGTTTAAAAAAATTTAAAAAACTCACGACTAAATCGAACTGTTACAACTGATAAGACACGTGCCGGCAACCCCGCGAAGATCTGAGAACGAGTTGTTTAATGTCCCTACCCCTGAAAACAATACAGAAATCTAAAGTACCGGTAGATCTATAATAAATTATTGAATATTAAGGTGATTCGTTTGTTTTGCACCGCATCGTCTATTTGGCCTAACAGTCGCGGTGTTTACGAGAGGTACTGATTATTGGGATTTGACTGGAAAAATTTTGATGTTTTTGGAGCAAAAGGTCGCCTGTGGAGGTGTTTGCACATGTAGTTCGACTCTAATACACTGATCTTCGAAACGTTTAGTCTATAGCTCTTTTACTTTTGTACTTTCGGGATAGTATGGCTGCACGTTTTCTTCTGACAGAAAAAAGCAAGAGACCAGGAGCATTAACGTATCGTTTACCAATTTTTAATCTTCATTATAAACTAAGGATCAAGCCTTCGTATAACATCAGTATGAGTGTGCAACAACACGAAAAATTAACAATTATGGGACGAGGTTGAGCAAAATATCGTGATTTGTCTTTGGCGAGCACATAACTTACTAATTGATCTGCGAGACACTGACAAATCACGATATTTTGCGATAACCGAGTTCAATAACTGTTATATCATTTGATCACCGAGTTTGTTTTTTTAATGAACATCCGCGGGAAGCTAAGCGATCGGCCATTTTCACGCAAGGGCGATCGCAAGAAGGAGAAAAGCATGGTCTCCTTTACGCATGTGCAGAATATTATTTGCAGCCAAACACAGTTGGACGGCACTGCCCATGAGCAGACCATTATTTGTAGGCAGTTATTTGCAGGTCACGTGGTGGGTTCTCGGCCAATGAAAAGAAAGATAATATCAATTATGAACTTTTAAACAAGTACATGTAAAGATTCAAACCATCCAGATGAACTATGATTAAATAACGTTAAATCAGACAAAACTGATAAAATCATCTACGCATCACATTCTAACTTCTAAATTATAGCAGTCTAGTGCTTAGCATTATCAACCATTTTCAAGCGTTTGCTGTCTAGAGATGCTCTCCTTTTCTGCCAGTCTTTCATTTCACTCTGTGCGGTTTTCCTCTCTTTGTAGGCAATTTCCATTAGGCCTTGAGCTACAACCACTTTGTTCATAAAATCTTTAGACTTCACTGCATCGCAGCTAATCTCTGAAGAAGTATTGTTTTAGAACAGCAGTTAGTGAAAAACTTGTTTGCTACAGTCTCTGTAAGAGTTTCTCCGAAGACATGTTACTACTTTCGAACTCTTACAAAGAGCGGGATAGTATAAAGTGCTACAGATCTATATGGATATGCTCAAGCAAGATAAGCACAACTCGCCTCCCTCAAATTCTATCCTGATTGGAAAGAAATCTGACGAGAAAGGTCACAAAAATAGCTAAAATAACTTACCGCAGTCTTTGATAGGGGTTTTCAAGCGCTTTCAATGACATTGGCCATCAGTAATTTCCGGAAAGAAAGAAAAAAAGTAGAGATTTTGGGGAAAATTGTAAACACAATGGGCTTCTTAGGGATAGAGAAAATAATTAGGGAGTTTTAGAATTTTTAGGGTCCTTAACATGTTTGATATTACTTTTTGTAAGTCTGGTGGAGAGAATTATTGTCAACCGTGACGTAACAAGTGCCGCCTTAACAGATTATCCACGAAGTAGTAACAGATTCCTGTTGTCCAATAATTCTAAATGGATCAAATGAAACCAAACTACAATATGTGGCGTCTGATATAAGTTCAAAGAACACAACACCCACCTCTTTTAACGACAGGTTTTTGCATGTTATTGCTGGAACATTATCGCTTCTCGCGATTAGGGAGGGCGTTACAGTATACATATATTTTCTGATCTATTAGTAAAAAGTTTTAAAATGACACGGCATGTGCACGATCGAAAACGTATTTTAAGAATGAGAATGGGCCTGGAAGACGGCCTGGGACAATACCCAACAGACCAAGACTCTCAAAGCCAGATCCTGCAAAGGAGAATAAGGTGAATAATAATGTTTACTTAATTTTACCTGTACATTGTAAACTCTGTCTTGATAAGTTGAAAATTTTATTAGCCTCGCTTGCGTTAACAGCGAGACTCATAATCTACAACGCGTTTTTCGTCCGGGGGAGGGTAGTCCCTTGTATAGGCTATATAGGTATGTGCCGCGCCAAAAGGTGTTTTTTTTTTTTCGTTTTAGTCTGAAATAGGGTATGGTTTGTGCACTCTAGTCTTGAATTGGGTATGTTTTTTAGAAGAATAAGCTACTTCTTCGTCATTTGGCGATAAGACCATTTCCCTTTTAATGTTTACGCCAACTGGCGTGTACGTGCCGTAACAGCTTATCACGCGCTCCGGTCACGCGCCGGGCTCCAGGGCTTCAGGTCTGAAATAGGGTATCAAATTTTTCATCTGGTCTGAAATAGGGTAGGGAAAATCACAGATTTTAGTTTGAAATAGGGTAAGGGTTTCAGGAAGCGTGCCGCACACCCTCTCCCATTTTTTCTGGAAGTACCCCCCGGAATATTTGGGACACAAAAAGCAGGCCATTGTGCCAGGCGTTCCTTGCGGAGACCGTGGAAACTGGGACTAAGAATCGTTGCGTGATCGAAGCCACGCATGTTTTGAGAAGAAAGCTTAGGAAAGATTAAATTTAGAGCTTTTCCAAAACGCGTCGGTCCACGAATTAAGTCGCTTGGAAGCGTTGATTTCTTTGGAGCACGTGAACACTACTGAGTGGTCGAAAAAAAAAAAAGAATCCTAAGTAGCAAAATTGCGATGGTCGGGTGTTATAAATTTTCACTGTATGCAAATGAGTCTTGTGATGAGCATGCGATTTATTTTAGGCGATTGAAATGACGTGCCATGTAACTCACTTTTTCGATATCTGGCAATGATGTAATTTCTCTAAAATTGAGCCCTTGAATTTTCGCGTATTTATACACACGTATAGGCTACTACCGCAGAGGCATTTTTGGTCGTCGCTAACATGCGTACTAAAATCAATTCAGAAACAAATAAAAAGTATCGACGTCGATAAAGTAGGAAGTAAAAAAAACCTTAAGCGAGTAAATCATGTTTCTTGTAGAATTAATCGCCTCCTCATTTCTCGATCTAATCTCCAAGCAGGCGAGACCTGGATGCCGCTGTAAGCGTGTTCTTGTTTGATGTAAAGCTCGGATTCAAGTATGGAGATACTTAATGAAAATTAGTATTGAGAATTTTTATCCCGCGAAAACATCCTTTTCTCCACGCTCTTCGCCGCTGGGGACGTTTCGCGCGGAGGAACGTCTGCGACTCAGCGGCAGAAATTCCATACTGATGACGTAAAATATGTCCAGAATCCGGTCAGAAGCCCTGATTGGTCGACGGAGTAGTTACATTGTTTTAGCTATTGTTTACGAATGACAGACAAAAGAGAAAAGGCCACTGTAACTGCTGGTATCCTGACCAGCGGGCTTACCCCCTTGTTTATTAGGAGCATGCGCACGGGGCCTCGGCTTTGGCGGGCTTCACCGGCGAAAAATGTCTGCACATGCTCTACTAAAAATGACACGTGATCTATTTCGCGCAATGTCATTGGCTCTGAGGCAAAAATGCCGGTTGAGGTGAAAAAGATAATGGCTGTTTTTTTGACAGTGATAGCGTTGTGGTTTTCTTGCCATAGTAAGAGATCAAAAAACATTTGGGTGAAAGTTTTGAGTGGAATGTTTTGTCTAGAAAATGTAGCGCCTTGGAAACGGCGGACAAACCCAGTGGTGGGTATTTGTCGGAGATATTGGCTTTGCAATCGCCCGCATGGTTGCGAAAGGCATGCCAAAAAGGTGGGTAATTTTGACTTTCTATGCTTACTGTTAGTTTCGTGCACATCGGTACAACAGGAAATTGTAAAGAAGTGAAAGAAAAATTATTGGGCTTTGTTATGTATATAAATTAGCTTGTACCGCTGTGCACGGAAGCGGCAGTTGTGTTAAACGTGTGGACCGTTTTCGTACCAAACATCGACTTGCATCTTTGAAGTTCAGGGACCCTCCGGAGGTCTAGTTTAGTGTATCCTCAAACATTCGAATTTTTATTTATTAAGCTTCGCTGGCATTTTATGCTCAGGTTAAAGTTTCTCGCCCCACAGTCCAACACAAGAGAAAATTGAAAGGTACAGCTGGTGGAGGGCCGTTTGAGCAACAGAATAATAATCATTATAGTTATAATTAATAGGAAGACCGCTAAATCTAAACCAGCGCGTTTTCTCTTTAGAATGTGTGTCAAATGGGACACGATTTTGATCGATCGAAAGTGAAAAAAATAGTATTTTCCCTAGAGACCGTACATGTATTATGCGTGCACAAAGTTGTTTTTTTAACTGAGAACAAAAATGGCCCTATCATGTTTGGCACCTTATATTACAATTTAAACTATTTCCTGAACTTTTGCTGGAAGTTATTCTGTACTTGTACTTAGACATCTTTTTTAATCAGCCATGGCATTAATGTTTTCAGGTGGATTGTTCCATAATAATTGGATTGGATTGTTCCATAATAATTTGCCCCTCTGTATTTCCCTGAGAATTCTTTGGCTGTTAATCTATGTATACGTGTATGTTGTGCACAGTTAATTTTGTATCTCAGCATAAATATTATTTTTTTCTTTTATTTTTAGCATACATTGCCATACACAAAAAGAACAGAAAATTATAAATTAACTGCAATAAAAAATTGACTACAATATTAGAATAAAATTTTGTATTAGGTGCTGATCAGGTATATTTGTGATAATTATGTAAAGTCTTTTTTTGTGAAATAATCTTGAAAAATAGCAGGTAAGGTTCCAAAGAAGGATAAAAGTGTAATGAGATCTACATGTAATCATTGAATAAAAATGTTTTGGCTTTTCATAAACTGAGAATTGTCTAAAATAAAAAGGCAGAGCTGTCATTAGGGGCCATAACCCATAACCTCTGTTACAGCTGAGCTCACTTGATGTTACAGGTGATCAAAGTGGAAAGCTAAAGGTCGTAATTTAAATTTTTGGGACCTGTATTGGGTGAATCTTCATTTGCTATGGCTTTTTCAAAACGTAGTGACAGCCCTGAAAAGGGATGGTTATATCTCTGTAGAGCAATCCTTAGGCTCGATTTCCGCCGTCTCCCGGGTCCGGTCTTGATCGATGAGTGCGGGCTCATTTTCCCGAACAGCGGCTGGTAATCGAGCCTAAGCAATCCTTGGAGTTATTATTATTTTTTTACACCAGCATATTTGCCCTCTTTGGGTCACAGAAGATTGCTAGCATTGGGGGTTTACCTGTACTGTGTATTTATTAATTGTGATTGAGTACTTTTAAGTTTTATAATATGTATACGCATAATCAGTTCTTGTTTTGACAAAAAATGCTTTCCAAAATATGGGTTTTCTTATTTACGATGTCAGCTAGAGCCAAAAATTGGCACATCATGCTTGTTAGTTTCAGCCGGTGAGAAATTTGGTACATCAAGTACAAACTTGTCCAGTTTTCAATTCCAAACCTTTGTCAAATTCATGGTTGCATGATTGATGCATGCACAGCAAAACATTAATTTTTGACATTGTTTCATTTTCTTCAACAAAAGACCAATTTACATAACTTAAAAAACGGTAAGAAAATACATGTAACTTAAAAAAAATATACATTTCCTTTCTTTAAGTTCCATCATGAGGTCACATAGTATTACATCTTTCTGATTGTTGAGTGTTGGATTTTCTTTTATACATGTATCAAATTCATCCATGAATTGGCTCACAGGAGGCAATGACTATGATCGATAAGAGTGCAGTCAGACCCTTCAAAGTATTCACAGGAAAAAATAACCAGTTCCCATTTTGGGAATCGCAAGTAAAATCCCAAATTGATAACCCAACTTTGGGAATTACTTGGGTATTGCATTCCCAAATTTGGGGATTCACAATATCTTTCACAGATTGATTTTGAATTTGGGAATTACCTTATTCCCAATTTTATTTGCAATTAAAAAAGAATTAAAATATGAAAATGATTTCTACCCTGCGAGCAGTCAGCCTGTTTTATATGTGCAAGGGGGCGTAAAAAAACAATTAGGTGACAGACAATACGCAAACGACTTCGTAAACACTAAAAGACATGCAAGACAGAAACCTTCTGCTCTCAGGGTAAATGATTTCTGGAAGGGACTAAAAGTTAGCTGTGAAATAAAGATTGTTCACTTTAAGCTCTACAAAATAACTCGAATTCCACTTACATCTGTAATATTTGATCACTTTCTTGAACTTATCATTGTCATATTCTGACATATTCTCTTACTTCCAATAAAACTAAAAACACATGTTGCCTCAGCAAAAATTTAGAAAAGGTAACTTGCTACTGTGAAAAAGGTCAATCATCTTCTCTGAACACTCCTCTTCCTTGTCCTCGCCAAGAGCCTTTGCAAATTCCCAGAATTGATTTCCATGAAATGTTTTGGGGTACGGATCCCTCGCGCACCCATAAGCGTGACTCCCTTCCCCAGCGAGGATGAGGAACATAAAAGTGTGCTCTGACTGTCCTTGTCCTTTCACTGACTGTTTGGACAAGAGCCCTCCATGGTTCCACATCATCGCCTTTAACCAATACCATATCTCCCTCTAGTGGCCAGGAAGGCACAGTCACAAAAGTAATTGGAAAATCAGGGCGTTTATAATCTATGCAAACCAATTGCCTTTGGCTGGCAAGATTACGACTATCTTCACAAAGAATGATGTGCCTTCTAATGCTGGATGCATGGCAAACACGTTCAGTCCCTGATGTCTCTACAACAAGATATTTTGTCCAAGGATGGCGAGCAGGCTGAGAGTCACTAATCACATATTGAAATGCATCTCCAATAATGAAAACTTCATGATCTTCGAGCACTTCTATTCTCAGTATCTGTGTTATTCTTAATGCTTCAAAGCCATTTTTAATGCTTTCGATAATAACAGAGTCACCCGCTTTGAAGGTCTCCTGTTTATTTCCACATTGTTGAGTAAAACAAATGCTGCGACACTCACTTGCAACATCAGACAGATCATCATCAGTAGCTGTAATTCCTTTTTCGTCATACAGAATTTGTAGCACTTCATTTCTTTGTGCCCTCACATTCCAGTGTACCCCTTTTAGATGCCCAAGAACAAAAAATTCAGGTAATACATGATCTCTCCTTTCAGAAGGAATAGAGGCAACAACTGTAGACATTTCCGACAGACTTGCACAACAGTGTGTCATCAGCACTCTAGCAGATAGACTAGACAGACCATCATCAGACTGTACATTAATGGATCCCCGTACTTTTAAAATTTCCCGTCGCAACTCAGCTCTGGCAAAAGTCAGTTCATTATTTTTATGGTTGTTTGATATAGAGATATACCTTGCTACAGATCTCTCAAAATCGTAACACCAGAAGTTATCTGGGGATCCAAAATTTACAACATCCTCATGAATGTGTGTGAGTAGATGATTGACTAAATGACAACTGGATAGGCCATATCTTTCCTCTAGCAAAATGTTATAGCCGAATACACATGTCCTTAAAAACAGTAGCTGAATCGATGTTCCATCCATTTCGCCCTTGATAATAAAGAAACTCTACAATCCGTGGAAGTGTCTGCCACACTTCATAATCTTGGTCGTTAATTAAACTCCCTAACACTAGTTCAGAAGCTGGGAAAGCAAACTTCTGGTAGTGCTCTGCTTTCCAAAAGCCAGTGCGGTTGATGTTTGATGGGTACCGCGATGCACGTAAATCAGGACTCCATGGAAAATTTTGTAGTCTTTCCCGCAATGCACTCTTGTCAGTAGCTGCATCATTTAATATGTATGACAAATGATGTTTGATAATTCCAAGGGAAACTGTGTGCATTACATCAATAACACAGTCACTCTGAATATCAAAGCCATACAGTCTGGTTAATCTATACAAAATAGACAAACCTGTGAAACCAACTTCTTGAGACCTTGTAGTTGCCACTGTTGCCCTTTCTTCTTCTTCTATTTCTTGAAGTATATGCTCCTCAATTACACGTCTTGACCATGGAAATCTAGTTGCCCTACGATAGTCTCCATAATAATAAGTTGTTGATTCTGTACTTGCACACTTGAAGCCACACTTGCATCTTCTACAAGGTGACTTTCCACAGAATTTTGATTTACACAGTTCACACATTGCTGGGTAATCAGCTGTGCAAAGTAATAAAAGATGTCTTAGCTTGGTTGGACCAGCTTCCCCCCACCGAGTATCAAGTGAATAATTCACCTCTACACCCTCTATAAAACCTCTCTCTATCTCTTCAATAAAGGGAGCAAGAAATGGGTCAAGGGCAACAGGCCTTTTCTTTGGAAGCAGGTAGCAAGGAACAAACCCTACGACAAAAACTTCCTCTGCCTTGCATCTGTCCTCTTTGCACATTGTTGCAATTTGTACTTCCAGAGCACCACAACCATGATTCTCTTCGCCCGAAAATGGTTGGAATCCATCCCAGTGGAGAATATAAGCAATATTTCGTGGGTCACCATATGCATTTGCTGGTTTGTGCTCAAAATGTTTATGACACGAGGGACACACAAGTTTTTTGAGGCTTGAATCTGGAAGAAATGGTTCTTTCTCCACGTCTGAAGCAGGAATGACAAATCTGCATTTTTCATCTGGACAAAAAACAGGTAAAGTCCAACTTTCATCTGGGGTCCAGAACCATGATAACTGGGAAAACCTCTTGCCATCCCATAGCTCTTTTTTTATTTCCCAGCCCCAGTCCTCTGAACTATTTTCATAAAACCAGTGATCTTTTTCCTTCATGTGACATGTCATTTTTCTACACATTTCAGGATCCTTGCACCATAATTTTAATTTGGAGTTGAGACCAATATAGTAGTAAGGGATGGTTCCTTCCTTTCCACAATGGGGGCAAGGTTGTGTGCTGCTTTTCATAAGACCATAGAGACAACGGTGAGACTCATCAAGACAAATAAAGTACTGTTTTGCATCTTCATACCCCACTTTCTTTAAGACTTTCTCACATTCTGACCAATTTTTTGGCCATAGGTTCTCCAGATGAGGGTGTGCCGCCAAAAATAGTTTCTTGCCCCATTCCAGAATTTTTTCAAATCCAATCTGAGAGATTTTCAATTCAAGCTGAAGTTCAAGTGCATCAAGAACTGCCTCTACGATCCTTTCAGAGATCGTGTCCTCTTCTGTTGTGGAGGCCATTCCCACAGACTCCTCCTGAGAATGTTGACCAGATTGATCTTCATCACTGTGCATGTCATGCACGTTCATATGACTTCCAGAAGCGATGTCTTCCTCGTCACTGCCATAATCTGCCTCGGAGGCAGTGTCTCCTTGACCACTCAAACCATAATTATCATCTTCGACCTCACAACTACTTTCTGATGAATCATCATCGCGACCGCCATCACTAGCAGTTTGAGCGAGTAACTGATTTGTTCTGTTGAAATGTCTGTAAGCGGTTGCTCTTGATACGGGCTTATTATCACAAATTCCGCACTGGCAATGAACATGTGGCTGAACGTCACTTTCACTGCATATACAGTACAAAAACACTGGATCAGGAGTTGCCATGTTCTAAATCTTCTCACCACCATTACTCTTTGCGTGACTACAAGACTGCAGGCGTTACTGTGGAGAAGGACTGGAAATAGTCTTAGAACCCAGTCCTTTTGAAAGCGAGCGATACTGCGCATGCACTCAAACCACATCTTCCCGCCTTCGAGCTGAGTGTTAGGTTGCAGTGGAGCGTATTTAATCGCGTTTTTGTTGTGTTTTTTTCCGTTAAATATGGAAGAAGATTACAGAGGTATGTAACGGTGACTTTCTATCGTTTCTTTTTTGAAAAATTAGTTCGTGACAGGGTTTTTTCTTTCCAGTTTGATACTTCTAAAGCTCGAAACATGATTCCCGCCTTTCCTTGCAGAATGGTCCGTGGAGAGAGTTGGACAATTTCTAGAAGAAAAAGGGTTCGAAAAAGAAGTTATTGAAAAATTCGCAGGTAAGCTGCCATTAAGGCGTTCAACAAAGTGTTAAGAGCTCGTGGCAACGTGATAAATTTTGCAGCTTATTCGAGTTTCTGGTCTTTATTTTGTTGACAGAACAAAAAGTGAAAGGGCGACACTTGTCAATTATGAAGAAGTCTCAAGACAAGAGTGTGTTCCAGGCATGTGGACTAACAACTGTTGGGGAGCAGATGGAATTTATTTCGCACATTGAATCCTTAGAGAACATTCAAGGTACGACCTTACATTTTTCGTTCTTTTTTGTTCCTTTTCTGTGTGTCTAGTCCAACTTTGCCGAAGGAAAGCACGTGTTTTTTGTAGTATTGCGAATCATCAAGATTAAAATGGAGTAAAGTACATTTACTTCACTTCGCCTCCTGTGCCAGCCCGTGCAAACGATTCGCTAAAATTGCATGATGCGAACGTTCGGTGACAGGTTCGATAAATTCCCACCCATTTTGCTGCTTACAGTAAGTTGTTAAATTGTTTGGGTGGGGTTTATAAATTTTTGCTAAACTTTGACACCTTTTCCCTCTTTAGGTGAGGTACATGCAGTGCCACAATTAAGTGCAAAGACAAGTTCAGTTGTGTTGCCGAAAAACATCAAATACAGCCCACCTACAAGGAAGGAGAAGTTAACAGCAGCAGAGATTAAAAAGCTAGACCCTTCAACTAAATTAGTTTACATGAGTGTGTAAGTATTACAATGTTTTTGTTTGTAAATTTAAAACTGTGGCTATCCCCCTCAATAGAATATTTTGTCTTTTGAATTGCATTGCAGTCTAACAAGAATACGTAAAGCCACAAGTGAAAAATTCCCAGGAAATGAAATACCATTGATAAGATCAAACCCGGAAGTAGCTGCGAAAGTTAATGCCTCAGTAGACGAACTTGCAGATGATTGCTGTATCAAGTCAATTGAGTTTGGAAAAGGTGTGAGATTTTAGTAGTTTTACAAAAACTTTTATCCAACAGACTAGTTTGTTTTGTAGTTTTTCCTTAAAACAGTGAAAGGTTTTAACCCAGGACTCAATTTCTTAACTTTCTTACTACACAACAACAACAACAACAACAACTCAAAAAAGGTGCCTTAATGTCTTTATTTGTTGCTGCCATGCCTATTTGAAGGTGCTGCTTTTCCTTTTAAATACACCATTTCATTGCTGCTTTATTTTTCATTGTGACATGGCAATGAAACTTGAATTTAAAATACTCTAAAAGTACTACAATGTATATGATCACTGTCAGCTGTTTCATAGTTTGGCATTTGAATGAACTATTGCAAGGACAAGCTTTAAATTAATTAAAGATCAACCCAATCCCAATAAACGGCTGTTTTGTAGCAGGCTTAACTAAGTAGCTAGTTTTTCCAGATGTAAAAGGTTATGCTTTCTTTTCCTTTGTTTCCTTTCTTACTTCCAGATAGAATCAGACAACATATCAAAGCAGTCCTCTATGAGCGCAAGAGAATGATAAATTTGGGACACAGCTATGAGGTTTGTCAAACAATTTTATTTGATAATACATGTATTTATTCTTGTAAAAAGAAACAAAATGTTTCTCCAGGGGAAAAAAAACACCCTCTGCCCCCACAAAGGGTTTTTGGTTTGTCTCAGCAGACATTCCACTTAAGGCTTTGTGTTTTCCTTTAAAATGTAGAGCTCTTGGTCATGAGACCCCCATCCCTGGGGGATTGTCGATATGGAGCCACACAATTATTGTACTGCCTTACCTCATATGTTTTAATCTTCAAATCAGAGCTGTAAAAATTACTTTTTGTTCTTTCCAGAGAAAAAGCAAAAAGATACGTGAGTCGGGCTCAGAATCCTCAGAATCTGCTTCAACATCTGCTGGTAATGACACCGACATTTTGTCGGATGATGACTCTTCCAGTGACACATCCAATGGTAAGGTACTGAAGATTTTTATTTCAGCTTTTTATTACATTGCATGTGGTCCGACCACATGCTTATTGTTGTTCCTTGTAGAAGTTCGCATAAAAAGTCCTGATAAATGGTGTGACTAAGGGAGGTTTGACTGGATGTTTTGTTATTTAAAATGTAAGCTTTTCATCACAAAACAGAAGGTTAGGGTCATTAGAAGTTTGCTCCTCAGTTTAGATCTCAAAGTTGAAAGTGATACTTGACTTCATACTTAGTGACTTGGCGGCGGAGGCTGGATTTCAATCATCCCTTAAACAAAAATAACAATTTCAGATCAGGCAAGTCAGATTGTCGGGCCTTGGTAAGATTTTTTGAAGTGCTTTCATTGTTTACCAATGAAGCATGACAGAGTAATGTCGAGCTGAATAATCTTATCCAAGGGATGTCTTAAGAAGATAATTCCCTTCATCATAGTCCAACAACACAACTCTAAGTCGACAATAACAGTCACTGCACTTGTAATCTTATTTTCTCAGTTATAAGTCATTCCCAAATGTTTTGATGTAGCATTTCATGGCAAAGCATTCCAAACAAACACCCAAGGAGAAAGCAATAACCATGCAAGAAGCAATCTGAAGCCTTGAGCAAAGTATAAGTCAAAAATTTTTCTTCGTGTTATTTGTGTCTTTGTGCACTTTATTTGTAGAGTCAGTATCAAATCATACCCAGTGTTAAAGTGAAACGATTAATTCATCTACTAGTTTCTTCATTTTATCCCTAAAAACTGTTAATTATCCCATCAACAGCTGTGAGCCCCTGTATGCCTCTGCAGTCAGCAGAACAAATAGTTTGTAAAGTGTTTGGAAAGACAACATCAAGTCATGTGCAGTTGCATCGTCATATTATACCTGCATGTAGGTATCTCAAGGTTCATGGAATTAGAGGGAAATCCAAAGTGCATTGTTTAAGAAACCTGGCATCTGCTTTAGTAGAACAAGAAGTCTTTAAAATAGAGAATGATGTTAAGGTACTGACAGGCGATGACATTGAGTTGTCTGGTGATCGAAATTTGCTTGATGAAATTAGGGCTTGGGAGGAATCAAATAAACGGAATAAAGAAAATAAGCCTATCAATTAATGAGGTTTTGTATTTTCATATCATTGCATTCTCAAAGTAAATATAAAATTTCATACCTCTTTGCAGAGGCAATACAAGTATGGAGATGCAAACCTCAAATATCTCAAGGACATCTAGGATGAAGAGATGGTAGTAATTCGTGCACTCTGATAGCAATAATTATTCTGGGAAGAATGTTTTGTTTGAGTGAATCAGAATTGGCTATTCCCAATCAGAACAGTAATCCTCTGAAAAATTCTTGGGTTCATGCTTTAGCAAATGCTATAGTTGATGGTAACACAGTATATGACAGTATATGTTGAAGGGGTAAGGGTAAACTTTTCCTTATAGACACCCATTATGACATTTTGTCCGGCAGTGGCTCAAAATTTGTGTTGGGAAATGCACAGGGAGTATCAGAGTTTATAAGAAAAGAAGCACGTCAGTTCACAAAGAAATTAAGGTATGGTGTATTAACAATGGTTGAGTTTTTATCATAGTACACTAGCTGACATTCATCTTTTAAACCCAGCCCGGCTTTGAGGTTTACAGTTTTAGCATCTTAAGATTTTTTTTTACTTGCATACAATTTGTTCTGTAAAGTGATTTTAAACCTGGCACTTCAGTGCTTAAATCACAGTCACTATATTCATGATCACTTCTATCCTTTTTTGAGAACGGTTTTGAAGAATGAATTATGCCTAAATTAAAACACATCCACAACAAGTGGGCGGGTCTTAATGAGACACCTGTTAAAACTTTTTAATCTGTGTACAGTGAAGGAAGTTTGTTTTTGATTTGTTGATTTCAAAGTGAATTGTAGATGCTAAGACAGTAACCTTTAAAGAAAAACGTTCGGGTTGCAGTTTAACTTGGTAGCTGTTCAATTTATTTCCTGCAGTTCAAACATAAGAAAAACACTGAAACAAAGTTATTGAATAGCTTTGGTTTGTTAAGGTTTACTATTCAAATTTATAGCTGAAAACTTATAAAAGATGTGAGGTCTTATGGTACATCCTAGTTGAAATTTTTGAATCACAGATAATTTGTAAGTTTAGTTTATAAGTTAAACTTATAAATACAGTATTACAGTCAAACCAGGTCAAGCGTACCCCCCAAGAATCCGTTGCTAGTTGTAGATTTCAGATTGATCTCTGCATTCTTGTATGTGTTATGAGCTGTGTTTTCGCACGCGAGGCAGTTCAAAAATTTCTACCAGCTCCATTTTCCTGAAATTGATGTAAATGTCTTCTAAGAAGCTTAATCCATTCAAAGATTTCCAATCTGACCAAATACATGGAAGTTCTCGTAAAATATTCACTGCTCATTATGCATGCAGAAATGCCGCTTTGAATTTGACACCAGTTACAGGAACGACTAACGGATTCATTTTTCAAATGATCAAGTCACTGATAGAATCTGGGGGGGTACGCTTGACTTGGTTTGACTGTAAGGTCGAGTGCATTGTTGCTGCTTAACAAAGGTTATTATGATTTTTTGCCATCTTGCATTGACTGGTTATAAACAAAACTGTAATAGTTGAAAGCTGATATGTATTTTATAACACACCAATGTATATGTTATGTGACTGATACAATAAAGACAGTCTGTGTTCCAGCAAGCCTCGTTTGATTTCGTCACAAAAATATTGTCATAAATGTATCCTGACCAAGGACGTTTAACTTAAACTGTAAGAATCAGGTACCACGAAATTTAAATTGAAAAAATCCCAAGTATAGATTTGGCAATTCTCAAATTTTCAAGGCAAGTCTTAAACAGTTGAATTCCCAATACTGGAACATTTTCCAATATTGGGAATAATAAATTCCCATATAGGGAATAGTAAATTCCCAAGTTGTAATTCTGGGAATTGTCTCACTTTCACAAATTTAGGATTTTCTTGGGAATTCTCCAAATACCCTATAAAATTCCCAAAATGGGAACTGGTTATTTTTTCCTGTGATTATTGTACACTGTAGCATCCCATCAACACTGTAGCCAGTTTCAAATAGTAAGTTGTTCGTAATTAAATTTTTATACCATCTGGAATATTAAGATAAAAAGAACTGCTGGTAAATAAAATTATAAGCACCACTTTATGGACAGCTCATTATTACAGACAGTTTTCTTTGTCCACAGAGAACCCAAACAGTGTATTAGCTAAGAAATAATAATTTAGATGTACATGTAGTAGCACTGTATTAGCTTATAAGATAGTTATCTTGAGGTGTAACTGTCGCATCCGACTCGCCTGACAAGCAAGCATTTGACACTGGCAATGTTAACGATCTCTGATTCAAATCCCTTGTAAAACGAATCATAAAGAAACAGGAACACAGGTTCTTACATCTTATGTTATTAGCTACTACAGCATAAATGCATCTTAGAATTATTCCATCGGCTAATACAGCATTTGAGTTCACTGTGTCCAGTCTTTGGGCCGTAGCAAAAGGGGACTGCTCTACAATGTACACTGTAGCTGTAAGCAAAGTACCAAGCTTTTTGAGAAAAATCCACTTTTCAGCATAAAACAACCAAATCTGGCTATTTAATGCAAAATCAGGTGAAAAAGTCAGCAAAAGGCGATTTGTAGGTTTTTTGATTAAGGGATAGGTAGCATGATGGTCATGGAACGCTTGCATGTGTATATCCAACAGTGTTTATTTACTGTGCAATATCAGGGCTGTCAAAAAGTTTTTAAGTAGCAGGCTCATAATAAAATAATAGTAGGCGGCTTTGGAACTCGCACCAAAGGATTTTGTTAGAGTCTCAGTAATGTCCCAGACCTTCCACGACATTGCACCGTTCTAATGTTTCACAGATCTAATTACTGTTTAAAAATGCATTCAATGTGATTCAAACCTGGGAAAAACCTTACAGGAGTTTAAAGTTTGGAGTAAACTTTTAGTCTTCATGAAATTTTAGTTGGATCATGTTGATGAATGCAGTTGTGTAGGACATGCAGTTTCCTATTTTGATCTTCTGTCATAGTTTCATTGTAATTATCATTTGTTTCTTTTCCTATAAACTTCTCATCAGGTCTACATTTTGCATGACTTTAATGTGATATATATTTGAAGCGGTTGTTGGTTTACAGTGAAGTATTTTTCACTTTGTTTTTTTTTTATATGAAGTTGAGTTTCTTCTTAGTTGTTGGCTAAGGCAGTGTTGAAGTAGTGACATGCTAACATACTTTATTGTTCATTTCTCTTCAGAAA